>CM053749.1:33832364-33897365 GCA_028658305.1 Pachyuromys duprasi
AATGTCCCTTCCATTAGTCCATCCAAATGAGCATTGATCATACCAACCTGGGTCCTCCTTCTTGTACATCTTCCCTAGGTGTGTAGATTTCAGCATGACCTTCCTATCCTATAGGTCTATATAAATGAGTATATACCATATGTTTCTTTCTGCTTTTGGGATACCTCACTTAGGATGATTGTTTCCAGGTCCTACCATTTGCCTGCGAATTTCATGATTTCCTCCTTTTTTATTGCTGAGTAGTATTCCATTGTGTAAAAGTACCACAATTTCTGTATCCATTCCTCAACTGAGGGACATCTGGGTTGTTTTAATGCAAACTGGAGATCACAGTCTTGACCATGGTTCCTCAAATCACAAACTTGTTCCTGAGTTCCATGACTAACTGTGCAAGAACAAATGCTACTTTGGAAAGATCATTAGAATAAGCCTGAACCTACTACAAACATCAAATAAGACTCCTTGAAGCAAACCACCTCTGGGTTTCAAACTCACTATTTTGTTTTTTGTTCTGTTTTGTTTTGGTCTTGTTTTGTATTGTGGAGCTGGGAATCAAAGCATTAGCTTGCACATACTAGGCAAGTACTCCACAGACCAAGTACTCCTTGGTCTGGTTGAGAGAAAGCCATACTAGGTGGACGAGGCTGGCCTCATACTCTTAATCTTACTGCTTGGAAGAAATTGTTATTTTTATTGAAAGAATTTTGTTTAAAAATAAAATAGCATACATTTCTCTATTATCCATATCACGCAATGTCTTTACGCTTCTATTCTTTATGTCTCTTTGCTAAGACAGAGTTTCTCTTTGTAGCCATGGCTGTCTTGGAACTTACACTTCACTCTGTAGTCCAGACTGGCCTTGAATTCATAGAGACCTACATGCCTTTGCCTCCCAAATGCCACGATTAAAGGTGTGCACCACCACCATCACACCATTAAAATGTATTTCTTTTTATTTTATGTGCATGGGTATTTTGCCTGTATATGTGTCTATGAATCACAAGTGTGCAGTGTCTGTTGAGGCCAGGAGAAGGTATCAGATGCCCTGGAACTTGAGTTACACAGATGGTTGTGAACCACCATGTAGGAGCTAAGGATGAAACCAGGATCCCCTGCAGGAACAAACATTGCTGTTAACCACTGAGCCAACTTTCCAGCCCTTGCTTTCTTCATATAGTTGTTTTTATTAGCCTTTTATTGTTATTTATTATATTTTGTATTTCAAGTTTAAAAATAAGAAATATAAAACACAGCCTATTAAAAGTTCCATTGTATAAATTCCTAGGATACGGAATACGGAATACGGAACATTGAATATGATCAATATCCAGCTCCAACTCAAAAATAAATGTTGCCTCAAAGTGGCTCTTGTCCCAAACTGCCACTTCTGGCTTGTATCAGAAAAGCATACAGCCTCCATTCGACTGAGACAAACATTATTATGATCTAGCAGAGAATAAAATAATAATAATAAAACAGTAAGAAGAAAATGTAAACATTTTTATAACTGATTTGGGTTGTCAAAAACAAACCAGCTTCTCTGGCTAAAACATCTGTGAGTTTCTCTGATTCCCTAGAAAGCTATTTGGTGAATATCAAGAGACAAAATACTCAAAATATTTGTAATATCAAAAAGACTTAAAAGCTAGTCCAAGATCATGTTAAAAATGGGAGACCCTGCAGGCAAATGGTGGGACCTGGAAACGATCATCTTAAGTGAGGTATCCCAAAAGCAGAAAGAAACATATGGTATATACTCACTTATATAGACCAATAGGATAGGAAGGTCATGCTGAAATCTATACACCTAGGGAAAATATACAAGAAGGAGGACCCAGGTTGGTATGATCAATGCTCGTATAGATGAACAAATGGGATGGACATTGAATGGAGGAGAAAACAAGCAACAGGACAGGAGCCTACCAAACAGGACCTCTGAAAGAATCAATATAGCAATGTATCAAAGCAGATATTAAGACTCACAACCAAGCCTTTGGCAGAGGGCTGGGAATAATAATTAAAATAGGGGAAGTTAGTAAGACTTGGGGAGAACAAGAGCTCCACAAAGACCACATTGAGCAGGGCACAGGGGTCTTATACAAGACAGTTTCTCCAACCAAGGACCATGTATGGATATGGCCTAGAACCCCCACTCAGATGTGGCCCATGGTAGCTCGGTGTCCAACTGAACACCCTAGTAAGGGGAACAGGGACTGTTTCTGTAATGAACTCGATGGCTGGCTCTTTGACCCTCCCCCATACACACCAGTAAGTATCAGCCTGGCTACATCCCAGGAGAGGACATTGCAGCCAGCCCTGAGGAGACAAGATGAACTGGGGTCGGATGGAAGGGGAGGAGGTCCTCCCCTCGTCGGTGGACTTGGAGGGGACAGGAAGGAGATGAGAGAGGGATGGGGAGAGTGGGAGGGAATGAGGAAGGGGGCTACACCTGGGATACCTAACCTATGATTAATATAAAAATAAATAAATTACATTAAAAAAAATGGGAGACCCTTCTAAGTAGACTGAGCTGGGCTGCTTTAATTTAGATTTTAAAAGATTCACCTCTAGATAACACCCTTCTCTCCATCTGTTTAAAACCTGAAAACTGAGCTAAAAGCAAACGTGACTTTGAGGTAAATATTGACTAAACAGTAGGCTTTATTAAAAGTGCCCCCAAATCAGTTAAAGAAGAAAAACCCATTAGAGAGAAGAAGTTAGAGCTTTGGGAGGATACCATACCCTTTAGAATCTACAACATTAATTGATGCCAATCATGCCAGTGCTGCTTCAGGAGGAACATTCTGGAAAACTGTGTATTAGCAAGTTAATTTAAAAGGAAGCGCTAATCTCTCTTTCTCAAAGAGAGTTAAGTTCCATCAGTTCCAAAGCCCTTCTTGTCTTCCTTCAGGGAAGGGTGTTTGTGAATACTAATTGAAAGAACTCCGGCTAGCTTGAGCAAGGAGAGCATGGCCCTGGCAGGCCTTGCCCTTCTTCCTGATTCCCTTTGCCTTGCTAAAACTTCTCAGATTATACTCCTAAAGCTATATGACCCCCCCCCCACAGGTCTATCCCCTAATTTGGCCATTTCCTCCTCCTGAGGCTGACTACCAAGGTCCAGCTATCAAAGTATTGAAGTCCAGTAATCAAAACCCTCTGTTGGCTCAGCTAATTAGCCTGTCGAATTAAAATTAAACACCTCATCCTGACACAGTTTCCCTCTTTACCTTTATAAACCTATGAACCATGTCTCTCTCCTCTCTGCCCAGAGGCAGTCCTTTGTCCTCCTCCCTCTCCCTTGTTCCTTTTCCCCTGTCTTTGTCTCTTATTCCCTGCCGTCTGTTTCTCTGCATCAAAGAAATGTCCTTTTGTGCTCAGAACTTGGTCTCTGGGGGCCCTGATCCACTTTTCTTAACACTAACAGCATGAACAAAAGCAGAAACAACAAATAATGATCCAATAAAATAAAATTAAAAAAAAAAAAGTAAACAAGGATACCTTGATTCCTGGGCAATGGGCAAAAAATGCTTCAGGACTCTGAGAATGGTAGAGAGCCCCGTGGCCCACGCAGCCCCAAGGCGCCCGGATGGTGAGGCTCCCACAGTTGAAAAGGTCACCAGAGCGATAGCGATACTTGGCAGCTTCGTTGACAATCTGCAGAGAGAAGGGACATGCCACAATGACTCTTTCCCGCCCAATGCATGTCCTAAAAGCAGGCCATTGGATCTTTAACGCATCCACATTACACAAACAAGAACGACAAAGCATAAACACAAGACGACAGGTGCTGAAGGCATGGCAGGGATGGAGTGGGATGGGCTCATGTCTAAACCCTGGAGACTGTCACTAAGAGATGCCCTCCCCAGCAAAGCAGAAGGCAACCTACCTGATCAAAGGCAGGGAAAATATAGTCGGCAAACTGGATTTCCGCAATGGCCGTGGCACCAGTTACCGCGATTCCAATCCCAAACCCAACAATTCCTTGTTCACACAATGGGGTGTTGAACACTCTATCTTTTCCTTTAAAAAAAACAAAACATAAATAATACTAATAATAAATAATAACAATAAGAGGAACAGAAATAGAACACAAACTTACTGTAGCAAATGTAGGCAATGCAGTGTACAATACATCTGAAAATTGGGCGGGATCATGAAAGATGGAACAGACAGAAGAAACAGTAAACAGCATGATGACTGATTTCAGTACATAACTGTAATAAACATAAGAAACCTAAATATACCAATTAAAGAAAAAAGTGCCACTCTGGGATTTTTTTTTGAAAAGCAAAATTCAGCTATTTTAAGGGAAAAAAAATGTAAATAATAAAAAAAAAAACAAACTACTCAGTGAAAGCCCTGAACAAACAGAGGCTGACCGCACATTATTGATAAGACAACAAGGGGAAAGGCACTGCCAGAGACAGTAAGGCAAAATTCGTACCATTAAAGGGTTGAATTCACAAGTACTTAAGAATACATGGAATAATGAGCACCAAGCAGTTTGGAGTAACTGACACATCTGAATGGGGACACAGACAAGTGGATGATCAGTGTGACATTTTTGAAATATTATCTAAGTAAATGACAAAAAAAAAAAACCTCCAAAAAGGAAGGGGGCTTTCAAAATATATATACTACATATACATAAACACTGTGACCTAACCTATGCATGATGCCTCCTACAGTCTGCCTGGAGAACTCTAAGACTGACAGGAATGGACCAGCCACACGCTGGGCTACCAGAAGATCTCAACGACTTGTGAAAGATTACAATCCAATTCAGCACATCTCAAAACTGAAAGATTTGAACGTGGAAAAGAGACTTGTGGAGAAATGGAGGTAATGGGTGGGAGGAAGGCTGAGAGAAAGTGGGGGAAGGGTGGCCAGAACATACTTTGCACATGTATGAAATTGTCAAGTAAAAAAAAAAAAAAAATTCGGTAAGAGTTATTTATAAAGACCATACTCAGTATGTTCTCTGGCCATGGTGAGATTGTATTGGAAATCAGTAACAATCATAAAATCTATAGGTGGGGCTGTAGATCTCAGTGGTAGCTCTTGCCTGAAACACAGGAGGCCTGGGGCTCAAGTCCCAATATGCAAGAAAAAATTAAAATATGGAGGGGAGGGAGCAAAGAAGTTGGCTAATTGCTTTGTTGTCATTTATTGTAAAATATCCCTTATAGGTTCATGTGCTTGAACATCATCATGCTACCCCACCACCCCAAACCACCACCACCCCAGAACTAGCAGCCCTGTTTGGATGTGAAACCTTTAGGAGGTGCAGCCTTTCCGAAGGAAATGTTACCGGTGACAAGCTTTAAGGCTTCATGGCCTGTTCGATCTCTACTTGAGTTGACATGCCCTGTGACCAGCCACTCCCTCCTCTCCCCCGGCCCCCAGCCCCTGACACCATGCCTTCCCTGCCTGCTGTCTCGTCTTCTGACTACAATGGACAGTACCGCCGAGCTGTGAGCCAAAATAAAGCCTTTCTCCCCTAAGCTACTTTATCAGGTTAGTGTATCACAGCAACAGAAAAGAAAAGAAAAGGGGAAGAAGGAAAGATGTGGTGAAGTTTGTGTTAGCTTACCAAATGCATCACTATAATAGACAGCTCAAAAAGGAAAAAAAAAATGGAAATTAGAAAAAGCGTTTGAATGGAATAACTAAGCTGTGTATCTCAACTAACTGAACTATTGGAAATAACTGCAAAGGCGCTTCTTTCAAATAACCCTCCTCGTTTTATTAAATTCCAGACACAGAGTTATAAAGCTTACCCAAAAGGACTCTCTACCCTGTGTCAGAGACCACTAGAATTCAAGCAGGCAGACTATATTAAGGGTTATCAAAAAACAGAATCTGAGGGGTGGCCAGTTAACTGAAAACCAAGAAAGTATATCCCATTTACACACAAACTGGTTAAGCACTGGTCACAGACACCTGCACAATGCTCTGAAAAGAACTCAACAGAAAAGAAACTCTGGAAGTTACCTCCTGTGCCCACTAAAGAGAACTCAATCCCCTAGTCTCTTTAAGTTAGAGGAGCTTTGTGGGGTTTAAGGAAGATACTATTAAATGATGAATGGGTCCCCAGAGGAGCCAAGAGGGAAATCCAAAAATTCCTAGAACTGAATGAAAGGGAAAACACAACATATCAAAACCTATGGGATACAATTAAATCAGAAGATCAGTCCTCAGGGGGGAGTCCTATCTACAGATGTCTACTTAAAACAAAACTCAGAGAAATCTCAAATAACTAAATAATGCACCTGAGGACCAGGAAACCAAGCCAAACAAAAAAATCAGTAGATGGGAAGTCAAAAATTAATAAAGTGAGAGAGAAAAAGAAAAAGGAATCAAACTGGTTCTTTGAAAAAGGCAAGTAAGATTTTCATATCCTTAGATAAACTAATCAAAAGAAAATGGTATAAATTATGACAGATACCAGGGAAATTCAGAAAATCTTTATGGCAAACCTTAACATAATCCATTAGCTAGACATGGTCACAGAGACCTTTAACACCATCATGCAGAAGGCAAAGGCAGGTGGATCTTTGTGAGCTCAAGACCAATGCTGTCTAACATAGCAAGTTTCAGGCCAGCTAGATCTATAAATTAAGACCTTGTCTAAAAACAAAACAAAACAAAAAATTATATCTTCTTAAATTAGAAAATCTGAAAGAAATGAATGAATCTCTAAATGCATATGACCTACCAAAATAATCCAAGATGACATCTATTGAATACATCTAATATATCTAAAACAAGCAATGAGATTGAAATAGTAAAAACCTCTGACTGGGGAGATAGTTCAGTCAGTACAGTGGCTGTCCTACAAACATGAGAACCTGAGTAAAATCCCCAAAACCCACATAAAAAAAAAAAAAAAAAAAAGACAACCAGCTGGTTGCAGTGGTGCACGCCTGTAATCCCAGCACTGAGGGAGGTAGAGGCAAGTGGATCTTTGTGTTCAAGGCCAGCCTGGTTTACAAATCAAGTCTAAGACAGAGAAACCCTTATTTAAAAAAAGAAGAAGAAGAAGAAGGAAGAGGAAGAGGAGAAGGAAGGAAAGGAAAGGAAAAAGAGAAAGGAAAGGAAAGGAAAGAAAAGGATAAAAGAAAAAAAGAAGCCCTCCATCTCCTTGGGACTTGGCCTCTTGCTGTGGACCCAGGATCCCCTATTTTTCCCTCCCACCCCTTTTAACCATTCTTTCTAGCCACCTCCATTTCTCTGTGAATCCCTCTGATCCACAGAAAGGCTCTCTACCAGGAACCCCACAGTTGCCACACTAAGGAACTCAGGCATGGTACTTGTGTTCTCTTACCCTCCCCTGGCACACCTACATCCCCCTGAGACTTACCTCTTACTGCAGAATTAGGGTCATCTTAGCTTTTGACTGACATCCTTTTCAGTCATTCCTTCCAGGCCATCTCCAGTCCTCTGTGACTCATCAATCCATAGAACAAGGTCTCCACTAGGGTCCTATAGCTTACATACTTGGCTGAGACTCAGAACCACTCTCTACCAGGGAATCCACAGTGAATGCACTCAGGTAGGATGCATTCATTCCTTCTAGACCACCTCCATTCTTCTGTAACTCCAACCAACTCATGGAACTGCTCTCTATCAAGGACCAACATTTGTCTAGGACCCAGATTAGGTTAGTAGCAACCAAAGAACCAAACAACCTCTGCCCCCAACATAGGCAAGACCAGATAACCGTACTAATGAATACTACTACCCTTGTGTCACTGGCCTGCAGTGACAGTTAAATACCACCTGAGTAAAGGCTGGGGAAAAAAAGGGTAGGGCAACACAAAGAAGGATACCAAGTCTAGACCCTGATCAAGGCGTCATTTACTGAACACTTAAATAGCAGAAAATTACAAGCAGTTTCTCATGGCAGCAGCTTTACTTGGTGTACAAAGATTCACTCAAGGTTACACAGAATTTGCTGTCTGGTTACCATGGTTGCATGGAATTTATTTTCTAGTTCTCAGGGTCAGAGCTCTCCACTGTAGGACTGCCAGGGTCAATCTCTGAGACACTGAGCTTTAGATTAGAGCTAGGGCCAGGAGGCAAAATTCCACTGCTGAGAAACAGCAATATGCATTTCAATTCGGCCATCAACTCCAAATAGGCTGCCACAGTTCCTCCCTTTCGAATTAAAACAAAAGGACAGTGCCTGGCTTAGGTGGGGTGAATATGAATAAAACTTTCCCTGTCATGGGAGAATTCCACTTATAGGGGGATTTCCTTGTCTTAGGTTGGTAATTATCCGATCATCATCCATTACCTGTCATTGACTAACCAGCCCAATGCACAGGAAAGGAGAGGTCAAAGCTGATGTTTGAGCTGGGTAAGCCAAGCCCCTGCCTGGGTGGAGGGAGTCACAGCATGCCACTGTTCCATGGCCAAAAGGACTTTGTGCGTGGCATCATTAAATCTAGCCTGGCACTGTCCGGCTAAGTGGACACATCGGACAATTACAAAGATGAATAGTAGCAGACCAGCCAAACATGCATAAATGAAAATTCAGGATGGATCAAGAAGCTTCATTAAATGTATCCAGATGCATGTCAGGAAGGAAGAGTCTATGTCCAGTGGCTCCACAACAATTTCCTGTAACTTGGTAAGATCATTAGCTGGGCAGATAATTGTACATACTTTGAATCCCATGGACCCTTAATAAGAGTGGAAAATTGTTGTCTAGGTAAGGACATGTTAGTAACAGGAAAAGAGGTAAGACAGAATTTACCATAACGAGGATCACAGGAATATTTAATCATGCTTCTTACTACATCAATTTTTTCAGACGACAACAACAAATAAAAATTAAAACACTAAATGTATGGGGACGGGGAGAAGATATTACAAGCTGCAAGGGGAAAAGATAATGTTACATATAAATCCAAGCCCATTAGACTAATACCTAACATTTTATTGAAGTCTCCAGGTGTTCTACAAGCATAAAAATATCACAGATACCAGCCTGGGCTACTACTATACCCAGCAAAACTATCAATCACAATTGATAGAATACCAAACAGTTCACAACAAAAAACAAACTTAACCAATGCCTGTCCTCCAATCCAGCTCTACAGAAAGCACTAGAAGGAAAAGGAATAGGGGAAAAAAAAAAAAACTTGAAAAACACTGAGGAGGACACAAAGAATATATAATCCATAACAATCATAAGGGGGGGGCACACCATAACAAATTAATTATTGCTTAATAACTCTGTATTAATGGTCTCAATTTCCTAATAAAAAGACACTGACTAAAAGACTAAATTGGAAAACAGAATCCATTTTTTTTGCTGCATCCAAGAAAAATATTTCACCATCAAGAATAGATATTATCTTAGGGTAAAAGGGTGGGAAACAATTAGTGTATCACTCAACCCTCACCAGAAAAGCTGCTTCTTACAGTAAACGGAAATTAAATTAATACAGAGACCCACCACTGGACAACATGCAGTGAGTCAAAGACTTTAGATCACTCAGCTGTAAATGGGATCTTTATCAATCCTCACTCCCAGCCCAGTGCTCAAGGATCTATTCTGAAGACAAGGCAGGAAGACTGCAAAAGCCAGAGGTGGTAGGTGGTCCCTCGGAAACAGTGTCTTCCAGATACAACATGATTGATCACATATTAACCTACAGAGACTGTGACAGCATGTATAAGACCTGGTCAAGTTCAAACCAGACAAAATCTCAGCCCAGAGAATGGACAGTGTATGCAAAGTCCCACCCTTAACCAAGAAGTTATTGTGACTGATGCCTTCCGGGAAAGGGAAAATCAGTTTTCTGCAATAGAATGTCACTAGATATATTAACCATACTCCAAAACAGGTCCCATGCCCAGGAATAGTTTGCAAACATGAATTGGACTCATGATTTTGTGTGCTTTTTGCTTACCTACTCTCACCCCCATCTTATTGGGTTGTTTGTTTGCTTGTTTTGATTAAAAAAAAAAAAAAGCCTAAAGTTTGAGTAGATGGGTAGGGAGGTGAGGAGGAGCTGGGGGAGAAATAAAGAATGATCAAAATAAATTGTTTGGGAAAATTTAAATAAGTTTTTAAAGGCAAACATATTGTTAAAATCCCAACAATCAAGGGAAGAGGAGGGAAGATTCCCGAAGAATCAGTTGATTGGCTAGCCTACCTTCATGTGGAAAGCTCCAGGCCAGTAAGAGACCTTCTCTCAAAAACCAAGGTGGACAATGCCCAAGAACTGACACCTAAGGCTGTCTTCTAGCCTACACACACACACACACATACCCACAAACACGTGTGCAAACATACAAACTTCCCAACTAAGAACAGTGCAGGGTCCAATGGATTCACTGCACAGTTCTGCCACATCTTTGAAGAAGAATTAACAACAAACCTTCTCAAATGACTACCTAAAATAGAAAACAAAGGGATGCTAGAAAACTCTCTATAAAACCAGTATTGCCCTGATGCCACCACCAGATAGAGGTACATGAAGGAAGGGAAGGAAGGGAAGGAAGGGAAGGAAGGGAAGGAAGGAAGGAAGGAAGGAAGGAAGGAAGGAAGGAAGGAAGGAAGGAAGGAAGGAAGGAAGGAAGGAAGGGAAAAAGATAAAGTTATAATCCAGTCTCTCTGATGAATAAACTTAGATGCACAAATTCTTAATATATAGCATTTGTAAACCAAACAGACAGACAATGATAAAGTCTGGCAAGGGCCAGGAGTGCTGAGGGTGGGAGGAGCTTCAGAAACCTCTTGTCCAGGTTTTGCCTTCACACCCCCGTGTACAGTACTTCACTGACACACTACTCAAATCTCAGTTAAAATTTCACCACTTCTCGGCTGCCATCAGCATTTTATGACAAAAATCTAATTTCGAAAATCTAACCAGGAACCCAAACATTCTGGGACAGACCTGGTTGGTATTCATACTCCATTTCTATAACCCAGGATGTCAGTTCATCTTGGTATGCAGAATTTACTTTCAGCCCAATCATTCCCTTTGAATATGAGCCATGAACAGGGCAGGTGCTGGGAAATGCCGACTGCACACATCCTGTACTTTGTAACTCCTAAAAGCAGCTGCGGAAACTTAAAAGTGTGAGTCACATTCATCATAATCTGTGACTGCTCCTGATCATGTTACCTCTATATCTTCTCAATGTCCTACTCCACTGAAAGTACCTGGAAATTAAAAAAAAAAAAATTGATCCTATCGCTTCAGTGGTAGTGAACAAACACAAGTCCCAGCTTCCTGCAGTGGAAGCCATATCCAGCAAGTCTAAGCCACATCAACCAAACAGCACTCACTCATTTGCTCCTTGTAGCATCAAGTTCACAGAATTCACATATTTTTCATCTTGGTAAAGAAAGTATAGCTTTTTTTTTTGCCACTAGAAGGTAGAAAAGGTGACTTTCTCAGAATTTTTAGTTTAAAGGAAACAGTTTAACAAATGACATTTTTACATGCTCTAAGAGAAAGTGCTTCAACATGAACTCAAGGTTAAAAAACCTATTTTTGTCTTCTGCCTAATACTGACTGGTGGTAAAAGCACTAATAAGATACGCAATATTGATGACTTCCTCTCTCTTACAGTGCAGTTAACCCAATGTAAAGTTCATGTACGTAATACCCTGATAGATGAAGCAGTACAAACAGCAAGAGCACTGGCAAGACAGACCAGGAGAGCTATCTTCACAAATTGCTAAATGACCTAAGGCTCTATTCTTATCCTTAACAGAAGAACCATGATGCAAAATCAAATAACTTATTTGCATGGTTATGTCACTAGTGTTCACAAAGCACTGAACATTACATTTAAAAATTTCTATACGTCAGGGTTGTCCTAGCTTGCTTTTTTTTTTTTTTTTTTTTTTTTTTAGCTGTGATTAAAAACACCATGACCAGGCTGGAGAGATGGCTCAGAGGCTAAGTGCACTGTCTTCTTTTCCAGAGGTCCTGAGTTCAATTCCCAGCAGCTACACAGTAGCTCACAACCATCTAGAATGTGATCTAATGCCCTCTTCTCCTGCGCAAGTGCACATGCAGGTAGAGCACTGTATACATAATAAATAAATAAATCTTAAAAAGAAGAACAAAAACAAAAAACACCACGACCAAAAGCATCTTAGGAAGGAAAGGATTATTTGGTTTATATGTTCAGATCACAATCCATGTTGAAGGGAAGTCAGGATAGGAGCTCAAGGCAGGAACTTAAGCAAAGACCGGTAAGAAGCACTATTTACTGGGTTACTCTCTGTGGCTTGCTCGGCCTGCATTTTTATGCAACTTGTGACCAGTTACCCACACTTTCGCACATCATTCATTAAGGACACACACAGAGACATGCCACAAAAAAATATAAATGATCTTCAGGCCAAGCCCATGGAGGGATTTTCTCAACTGAGGTTCCCTCTTCTCAAGTACATTTATGATTACGTCAAGTTGATCAAACCTAACCAGCACTAGGCAAGCAAAAAACTCATCTCCTCATGGATGAGGTTTTTATTCTAGACAATGGTGACTACAATAAAAAGCAATAGAGTAAGACATGTGATGTGTCTATGACACTAAGTGCTATGCAGGACATAAAAGAAGGGAAAGGGTGATATGGAGTTGAAACTAATACGGCTACAGACAGTGAGTTCACAGACGGGAAAATTGTCATTGAGAGGTGACATTGAAGAGAAAAGTGTGCATCACACATGCATCCACAGAGATGCCTGGGCAGAAGACAGCCATAGTTAATCTTCACTGTCAACCAGACTGGGTTATCGTCATCTAGAAGACAGAGGTACACTTCTAGGTTTTTCTGTGAGGACAGTTCGGACCTACTCTAAACCTGGACTGGAACCATCACATAGGCTGAGGCTTCAGAAGGAATAAAAAGAAGAAGCCAGCTGAATAGTGGCCTGACCCTTCTCTCTGCTTCCCATCTGCTGAGATGTGAATAGCCACACCCCTCCACCAGCTCCATCATGGTCTTGCACGGACACACCTAAACCCAAGCAATCGCGGGTCAAGCCCTCCGAAACTGTGGGCCACAGCAAATCTCTCTACCCAAGTTGTTCTGCTGGGTGCTTTGGTCACAGCAGTGCAGGAAGAACTAACATAGGGGCCAAGAGTAGAAAGACCTTGAAAAAAGTACTTCAGCCTATCAGAGAAAAGGTACAGGGGAGAAGCAGAGATCTGAACATTAGGTATTGTGGCAAGAGATAAGCCAAAGCATAAGGGAGAAGCTATATAGAAGCAGGGTTGGTCAGGCATGGGCCTTTATCTTGGTTTCTTTCCCTGTTGCTGGAATCAAATACTCTAACAAGAGCAACTTAAGAAAGATATGGTTTATTAGAGCTCACAGTTCCAGGTTATAGTCCACCATGGTGGGGAAATCAGAGGAGAAGCAACTTGAGAGTGTGGGTCGCCTTCTATCATGGTCAAGAAGTAGAGAGTGAGAAACACATGCTAGCACTCAGCTCACTCTCAACTTACCGAGGCCAGGGTTCTCAGAACATGGAATGCCCCATCCAAAATTAACATGATTTTCCCACATTAATTAATTAACACAATCAAGATAATCCCCCACAAGCATGCCCAGAGGTCCATCTCCAAGGCAAGTCCAGATCCTGTCAAGTTCCCAGCACAACACTTCAAGCACTCCCCTGTAAAGGCTAACTTCCTGAGCATGAGTCAGAAGGCAGGTGAGTGGGAGAAACAGGAAATCACAGAGCAGAGTCAGGCCACTCTAAGTCCCATGTCATCATCATCTTTCTGGCTGGTGTTCTATGAATAGTCTGTAAACAGAGAAGGAAGGCATCACAAGACTGACTGCAGGAAGCTGAAATGCGGCAGTAAAAGACAGAAATGTGTAACAGCAGAGAAGGTGGGAAGGATGGGCAAGACTGGATGTCTAAAAATTCTAAAAATTGAGACAAAGGATTCACTGATGAAAAGAGCCCACAGTATGAGTCAAAGACATGCAAAGTATACTCAAAGCCTTTGGGCCTGAGTGACTTTAAAGAAAAAAATAGATACAATGCTACATAAATGCTTCCAGGGGTTAGATTCCAAAAGTTTTGTTTTGAAAATGTGTGCCATGCCTCAGATGTTTAGGTAGAGTGTCATAGGACTGTTGAACATGAGTTAGAAGTATTTGGCATACGTAGCCTTATGGATTAATGGCCTAGGATGGGATATAATTAATTAGTGAATTTAGGGGGGGGGGGTCAAAAGGACTAAAGAAATGAGCAAAAGTGGTCATTGGTAGTATCTTAGTTAGGGTTTCTATTGCTATGATGAAAAATGACCAAAGCAACACTATGAACAAAATCTTGGGGAAGAAAGGGCATATTTTGTCTCAGTTAACAGTTTTGATCCCAGTTAACAGTCCATCACTATGGGAGGTCAGGACAGGAACCTGGAGACAGGAACTGACGCAGAGGCCACAGAGGAACGCTACTTACAGACTTACTCATTACGGCTTGCTCAGCCTGCTTCCTTAGAGCACCCAGCCTGGCCTACACAGGGAGTTCTAGTCCAGCCAGAGCTACATCATGAAACCATGTAAAAAATTTTACGATAAAAAAAAAAAAAAAATACAGGCCAATAGAAATGATCCACAGAGAAAGAAACTGAGCCAAGAAAAATTGACGAAATACAGAGAACAACTAAGACAATGTCTCAGGTGGCTGGGAAGGCTGAATGGCTGACATTCTTCGAGATCCAGAAAGAAAGGAAGCAGGCAGCCCGTGAGCACTGAAGCCCGCACATAGATACAAGCAGCAAGACAAGGAGAACCTGCCCACGGTCTGGGTAGCATCTACTTATCTTTTAAGTAAAATCCTAAACTAGACCCCGCTTTCTTTTTTTATAGTGCTAAGGATCAAAGTTGGGCCCTCGTGTGATAAACAAGTGTTCTCGAGCCACAAAAATAGATTATTAGCAGAGTGAAGAGGAGGAAAGCAGTGTGGAGGAGAAGAAAGAAAAATCAAACGGTGTGGAACATGGCTGGAAGTGAGGCAACAATGGCGGTCCTTGGAGGTTACCACCAGCCTCGAGCCCAAACTGAGAGCCCTGGATATAATGGCATGTTCTGTACCAGCGGCATTCAGCTCACTGACCTGAGGATTTAGACATCAAGGTAGATTTAGCTAGAACTGGATTCCAACAAGTAAATATAGTATAGACCTCAAGATGGGGATTAAAAGAAGAAAGAATATCAGAAAAGGCCGAAATGAGAGAGGGGAAATTTGTGACTTTAAGAACCAGTAATTCTGGGCTCAGTAGATGGTTTAGTACTTAAGAGCTCTCCCAGGGGACCCAAGTTCAATTCCCAGCACACACATGGTGGCTCACAATGGTCTATAACACTAATTCCAAGTAATCTAACTCCCTCTCCTGGTTCCCACTGGCACCAGGCTCACTTGTGATATAAATACATGCTAATAAAACACCCATACACATACAATAATTTAAATAAATATATATATATATATTTCCTTATATCTTATGTATATGGGTATTTTGCCTGCATATATGTCTGTGCACCATGTGCATGCCTGGTGCTTTCAAAGGCCAGAAGAGGGTTATCAACTCACTGGAACTGGTGTAAGCTGCCTTGTGGGTTCTGGGAATCAATTCTATGTAACAGCCAATGCTCTTAACTACTAAGCCATCTTTCCAGGCTGTAAGATATTTTTTTTTAATCAAAAACAAAAGAACCAATAAGGTCTCAACATGGGGAAGGGGCATAAAGTCCTACTGCTAGCTGAAGAAGTACTGGCAACTGATGGGTGCTGTGAGAGATAAATCAGTTTTTTTTTAAGCTGTGGCCATATTCTTTACCAAAATATTACAAGAACAGTCTTTAGGCCACATACTATAAAATTGTTCTCCTCTGAAACCTCTTGATCTGAGTCCTCACAGTTCAAATTACCCTCCGCACAACTGTCTTCCACGTTCCTACTAGCATGCCTCATTAAGCCACACTTAAAACATTCAACTGCTTTTCTCATCCAAAGTCCCAAAGCCCACACTCCTCCAAACAAAAACATGGTCCAAGCTATCACAGCAATACTAGTTAGGGTTTCTACAGCTGTGAAGAGACACCATGACCATAGCATTTTATAATGCAAAACATTTAATTGGGGCTGGCTTACAATTCAGAGGTTTAGTCCATTCTCATGGCGGGAAGCATGGCGGCACACATGCAGACATGGTGCTGGAGAGGGGCTAGGAGTTCTACATCCAGATCAGTAGACAGCAAGAAGAGTGTGAGACACTGTGCTGCCCGGAGTCTGCTTGTTCTCTTGGGGTATCCAGGTATCTTTGTGCATCAAGCTGGGCGAGGCAGGGTTAAGCTTAGCCAGGGTGGATGGATCAGGCAAGATCTTGGTTGGTATGAGTGCAGGAGAAGCAGTCTTCTCCAGAAGACAGTTGTCAGTGAAACAGCTCTCTTTTACTGAGGGGCAACAGGGGCTATATACACTTTGAGTGACAGGTAGGGGTTTGGGGAATAAGTGTACATTACAGGCTGGGGCCTAGGTTCCAGGAATTTGCAGGGAAATCCAGGAGCTTGTTAGACATGTCCTTATAGGAAGATAGGAAGTTTAATCTGAAACCTGGGCACCGGGCCACATAACCACCTCAAGGTGGGGATCACAAAGCTTACAAGCGCTGGAATATGCAGGCCCCAAGCAAGGAGGAAGCAGTCCTTCTGCTGGTCTCAGAATGACATTTTCAGGGTGTGGCCATGTTTCAACCTCACTCTTGCTCCAGACTGGCTCCCCTGGTCACACAACTTTCCTGGCCCCACACCACTAGGCCTGGTTTGAGCACCTGGGACCTCAAAGCCCACCTGCAGTGACACACTTCCTCCAACAAAGCCACACCTACTCCAACACCTCCTAACAGTGCCATTCCTTCAAACAACCACAATGGCCAACTTAGTCAGCATCTGTTCCAAAGCACTTGAGCAGAAGAGAGGAAAGAATTTTTGTGACTAGGGCACAAAGCAAATCAGAGAACTAAATGACATTATAGGTACAATTTTTTTAAATGCTCATTTTATTTTTAAATACTTGTATATGTGGGGTTGGGGTTGGTAAGAAGGTATGTGCATGTGAATAACTTAATCTACAAAATCCAGAAGAGGGTGACTGTAGGTAAATTGGGGCTACAGTTACTGGTGATTGTGATCCACCTGACATGTTTACTGGGAACCGAACACAGGTCCTCTGCAAGAGAAGTGTGCACTAAGAACCACTGAGCCATCTTTCCACCTCCTGCAGGCACAATCCTAACAATAGGAAAAGAAATACTATATCTTCATAATCTTTGTCATGGACTTTCTGGAATATGCTGTGATTGCTAAACATTTTTTTTATATTTATGGTCCAAAGGTTTGATAAAGATGAAAAGCATTTTTCAGGGTTGACTAAGGCCAATACAAAACTAATCTAGATCATTCTGCTTCCACAAATTAAATGTTCTTTTTTCTAATATTAAAAACAGAAGAAAAAAAAGAATATTCTTACAGACTTTTTATTTTCATTCTAAATGAAAATGGTCTCTAAAATGAGATGGCCATATAATTTATGTAGAACATTTCCCAGGGTGCTGTACAATATTTTAAAAAAACATGTTAATTATCTTCAAAAGCAGTCTAGACAAAAAAGACAGCCCAGGTAACAAAGACTCCCAGTCTCCTTATTATTAGATGTCAGTAATGGCAGCCCCCACAAAAACTAGGGAAAATAGGGTGCAGGCTTTCTCAGTGAGCTGCTCATTATCCAGTCCTAGAAATGAAGAAGAGGAGAGGAACAAGCAACCAGCCATGGAGGCAGCATGCCAGATTACCAGAATGCTCACTAGGACTCCCAGATGAAGCCCTCCCGGTATGTGCCTCTAGCTGATAAGAATGTGCTGGGTAGGAGGCATCAACTGTCAGCCTTTTCTCCAAGGACTGCTTTGGCAACAGCAAACCACCCAGACTGAGGCCATGGCTGGCAGCCCACACACACTGATGAATCTTATTTGAGAACAAAGAACTGGTCATTTCAGCCCAGCTGAGTTCAACTCGGAAAAGTCTCTCTGACTGCACATCCCACGAAGCTGGCTCTGGCTGCCATGGATCCTACACCATTCCTGGCCATCTCTCACTGGGAACAACACCGTCTTTGACATCATAGAACATGCCAAGTTTAAAGGCTCAAAGTATGGGAAGTTCACTTATATTTATACTAATCTCACAGTTTTCAAAACACAAAACTTCAGGAAGCAATCATTGCAAATAAATGTGAACCTTGTCCCATAGACTCAATGTCTTATCCCAAGGACTCAGACAAATATGCCAGTGCATGATAATGAATGCAAGAAAAACTAACAAAAACCAAAGTCAAACAGGCAAGTGTATATGCTCAACAAACATCTACTAAATGACATCTACAAAAACACAAATGTTCATTTGAGATAAGTGAGTCTGTAATTCTGGGTGTACATGCAACAGCACCAGAAAAGCACAAACTAATTCCAATGAATGACAAGAAAAAAAACCATAAGCTTTTCTACTAATAACACAGACTCTCCATCACCTTTGGAAATTCAACAAAAAGGATACAATGCCTTAAGCTTAGCAATTATTTGATATTACCTAAAAGAACAGGCTTTCAGTTACCAGGTACTGGAGACTAAAGACAATAATATCTACGGAATTCATTAAGTAGTTATAACCCGTATCCCACCAAGTACTAAAACATACAGATATGACAGCAAAGCAGACAGGAGTTGAGCTGGATGCCTAAGAGGGAAATTGAGGGAGTAACACACACAAGAAATATTTCATTTAAATAATGGGAAATGTGAAAACAAAAAGGCCCACGTAGTCACTTCACTGGGCTGTGGTAGCTCACACCTTTAATCACAGCATACAGGTGGCTGAGGCAGGCAGATCTCTGTATGTTTGAGGCCAGCCTGGTCCTCAAAGTGAGACACACCCAAGCCTGCACAGAGAAACAGTCTCAAAAAACAAAACAAACAAAAAGAAAAAAACAAAGATCACACAGTCATCCAGGCATATAATTAAAATGTATCCAATCTTTCTCTAGGACATAGAACATTATTTGGGACACATGGAATTGTTAAAATGCTTGTTCAATGGATGAATGAACAAAGCAAAAACAAGTACTAGAGATGGTCCTTGTCTATCTGAAAAGTGGATGCTTACATGTCCACAGCTCAATCAGCTTTCTCTGTTATTTGAAGGCATACAAATTACCTTGGCAACAATGTTGTTTCTGGTTGGATTCTACAGTTAATCTCTTGGTTTGTTGGCTTTTGTCTATCTACTTTAATCTCTATAAGAGGGGAACAGAATAAATTTGACATCCACACTTAAAAGGATTGCAGAAGATTCGAATGTGATCTTTAAGTAAGTCAAAGAAACAAAGCAAGTAGAGGATCCATGTGAAATAATGTAATGAGCTGTAAACATTACAGTTGGGCATGAAAAAGTAGCAAAAAAAAAAAACAAGTTACAAAATCCTAGTGCTAAGGAAGACTTCCTAGCAGTCCCAGGTTCTTCATGTACAGAACAAAAGTCAATGAAAAGTCATTGCAGGGGCATCCCCTCAAAGTCCACAGGCAGGGGACTAGCTGGTGCCCTGTCCCTCGATAACAGAAATGTTCTCCCTAAATTTTCTGTTAGAAGCTACTTATAAATGCTAAAACATATCAAATTAGTCCTTAATTATCTGGCCACAGATACAGATACAAAATAGTTTTAAACACTGACTCCAAATGTCATTAGTCTCTGTGAGCAATGTCTTAAAACTACCTCAGATGTTTCTCCAAAAAGCTAAAACAAATAGACAGTTCAATTCAACTTTTACAGTATGTGACCTAGTTACCAACAATAAGATAAAATACAAAGACTCTTTAAACACAAAACAATGTTTATATAATAGTCAAGAAAATTCTTATTTGAGAGCATGTTTTAAACAATCTTCCCAAAAAAAGGCTTGCTTTAATATCGACTGCATAATTAGAGTGCAGGGAATCATATGAAAGAAGGGGGGGGGGGTTAGTAAAACCTGGAGAGGACAGAAGCTCCACAAGGACCTAATATATCTGGGCACAGGGGTCTTTTATGAGACTGTATCTCCAACCAAGGACCATGTATGGATATAACCTAGAACCCCTGCTCGCATGTAGCCGATGGTAGCTCAGTATCCAAGTGGGTACCCTAGTAAGAGGAACAGGGACTATTTCTGACATAACTCAATGGCTGGCTCTTTGGCCTCCTCGCCCCCCAAGGGAGGAGCAGCCTTGCTAGGCCACAGAAGTGGACATTGCAGCCAGTCCTGAAGAAACCTGATAAGCTAGGGTCAGATGGAAGGTGAGGAGACCTCCCCTATCTGTGGATTTGGAAAGAGGCAGGGAGGAGATGAAGGAGGGAAGGTGGGATTGGGAGGGAATGAGGGAGCGGGCTATAGCTTGGATACAAAGTGAATAAACTGTAACTAGTATTTAAAAATTAAATAAAATAAAGAAAACATTAACTGATAATTAAAATACTTTTTAATATGGTTCAAAGAGTATATGTACTTTTTAAACATCTACAAATATCTTTGTTACATATGTATACTTAAATCTAGACATTTTGACAGATAGAGAGTTCAGGGCCAACCTAAGCTACTGAGCACTTCAAGGCCAACCTGGGCAACTTAGTGGGACTCTAACTCAAGATACAAAATGAGAGAGGGCTGGGGACATTGCTTAGAGATACAGGCCTTAGCTTCCCTTCTCAAAATCGGAAAACAAAGGCATTGGCAGGGAGGCAGACTGATACAAAGAGAACTTCAAGCAAGTCCTCATTTCCATTCAGAGTCTCTCTCCACCCATCCTATCTCTTGTATAGTTCAGCAAATGACCACAATTAATAATATGGTGGTTCTAACTACTTCTCAGGTGATCTTGCATCATGCTTCAATTGTCCCGTCCATAAATTAAGATAAAAAAGAATTAACCTCCTGGCTAATCACTATCTTAAGAAAAAAAAAAAGCAAGCTACAGCATACAAAAGGCAATGCAGCATTATCATTTGGATAATGGCAATAAAAAGAGAAAATGTGAGAGATAAGCGGGGGAAGCCAGAGGATTTAGTAGTCATCTGTCTAGAGGCACATAGAGCTGAGACATTTTTGACACTGAGAAGTCCCTGACCACATAGCCCTGAAGGCCCCCAGACCATCAGCTGGACTACATGCTGCCTGTTCCCAGCTTCGACGTCTATAGCACCTGGGCTATCAATGACAGGCACTCTCTTTCCATTTAGAGTGAAGGAAACCACAACAATGAAGAACCTCTGGACAGGCAGTTCTAAACCTAGAGCCTCAAATCCTTTTTATCCCTAAAAGTCCACATGTAAAAAGTTTGGGTGCTAGCATAAGTGCTTATTTGTAGGTGCTACAATATTTGGGAGATGGGGCCTGTTAGAAGGAGGTCAGGTCGCTGGGGGTGTACCTTGCAAGGAAACATTGAGACTCTAACTCCCTGTTTCTCAGCCTGTGGGCTGTGACTCCTTTGGAGGTTGATAACCCTTTCACAAGGGAAACAAAGATATTTGCATTACACTATAATCTATAACAGTAGCAAAATTACAGTTATGAAGTAGCAATGAAAATAATTTTATGGTTGGGATGACAGCATTAGGGAGGTTGAAAAACCACTGCTCTAACTTTTCCTCTCACAATGCTTTACCATGAGAGGACTATTCCTCCTTGGCCATGCGTTCTTCTTTCATCATATACCATAGCACCATAGGGCCAAAGGTACCATAAATGAAGTCAAAATGAGCCTTCCCTCCGCTCAAGCTAATCTCCCAAATGCTGACTCACAGCAGCAGAAATCTAACACTTTTCCATTGATAAGACAGTGGATGGGCAGTGAGCAGGCTCCCAGGCACCTTCATCAGACTCACGTGGGCAAGACCTGGACAGAACGGGGTTACAAGCAAGAGGCTCAGCCACGGATGAACGCGTGCAAGAGAGATACTGAGTGGCAAGAAAGAAGAGCCAAATGCAACTCAGGATTAAAGAATAGGCACAGTGCCTGCTGCTGCTGCTACTGTGTGTCTGGACACCACACAAGCCAAGTCCTCAAAGAGAGGTGTCCAGAACCCTCAGAGCAAAGGAGAAAGACCAGGGATCCTGGTAGACAAGGCAGCCACAATTAGGCTAGCAGTTCCTTGGAAACCTACAGTTCTTTCCCACACCCCCTTCCCTGGGCAAGGAGTGCCTAATAATGTCCAATGGCTGTGCTATATGCCACACAGTTGAGAAAACTGTGCCAGGGTGGTCCACATGGTAAAGCTGGTATGACCAGGGACATGGACAACTTCCAGAATTTTCCAGCCACTGGTTTAATTCAGGCTGTCATCCCACAGAAGGCATGGTATTAACCGGTAGTCAATCAACTGCTAGGGTTCTGATACTGCACTTTAGGCTGGGGTCTTGCTTCTATGAATGATCTGATGGATGTGACTGAAGGAGAAAAAAAAATTCTCTCTTGTGAATGAAATCATGGCATTGTGAATAACTTGAACCACAGCCTAAAGGCTCCGGTTTTAGAGAATTCATACTATTACAACAACTATTTAAGCTTCAGAAATTTGAAAAGGAAAACACAAATTTTCATTTCTGTCAAAATGATTTGTTTCAGTCAAACTGACGTAGAAAGAGGAGAAAGAGAGAGGAGGAAAGAGGAAGAGGAGGAAGAGGAAGTAGTAGTAGCCCAAGTCAGCTCTTTTGTCCTTTTGTTGCAAATGGAGACAGTCCTAACGCCCTAAGCACACACTCTTCCATTAAGATACTGGTCAAACCCTGGCTCTTCTACCACTTGCTAAAACCAGATGGACGTGTTCATTGGTGGGATAGTGTAAATTTCCCTAGTGCCCATAACTAAAATGTATTGTGAAGGCCTAGGAATGTAGCTCAGTAGCTAACCTCCCTTCCTTTAAACAGGGCCCTGGGTTCTATCCCTAGCACAAGGGCGTCGGCAGGGGGTGGGGGATATTAACACTGGGAAATTAAGAGGAATTCACACTGAAAATGTAATTTTTCAAATAAATGTGCACATAGCTGATGCTGATAAGCAGATTTCAGGAAATGAGCTGAGGGCATTTCTGAATGAACCTGTGGCCATTTCACAGTGTCTGACTATAACGAAAACCCATCTTTCCGTAAACACGGAAGACAGTCTTGCATCATCCTTGTGATACAGCTGGAATTTAAGGGCAAACCACTCCATTTTTCTTTTTACTCTCCCTTCATTTATATGGAAATGAAATGTTTCCGAAAATGTATCTGTACCCAGTACCTACGTCAACAGCAGGGCTCCAAGTGCACAAATTCCTCCAGCTGATTCCTGACTGCAAGGGAAAACAGCCAGGCAGCAGCATCTGAAACCCATGTGCGTCATTCTCCAAGGAGGACATTACCAAGCTGTCAATATCCATTAACCTGCCTCGCTTTATAAATAGCCTAAACTTCTCTATCTAAATAGGATGCTGCCCTTTTCTCCGAAGCAAAGGGAACAGGACACGGAAGTATAAAAAATAAATGAGCTTTCCTCCTTTGTAAACAGAAGAGAGTTGACAGCAAACCAATTCTACATCCAAACTGAGGAGCTATTAATAAAATAAAGCACAAAAAAATGAAGAATCCATTTTAAGCCGAAAATAAACAATGTTCTCTAAATATCATCATCCATTTTTAAAAGATCTGTCAGCTTTGCCGCTAGGAACAAACTCAAGGCAAACATGTGAGCAAAACTAAACACAACTTATTTCATAAGTAAGATCTTTAATATAGCCCCAAAGCAGCACAGTGTAAAATGTCCCCAAAGTACTGATGTTTGGCCAGAAAGGAAAAAAATAGTTTTGAACAATATAAATTATCCTCCTTCAAATAAAGCATTTTCTAATTTTTATAGCTTTTCACATCATCATTTCCTAAGCTAGCTCCAGATATTTTTTTCTTCTCAAATCAATTACAGCCAACAGATCCTATATCCCATTTCTACAGCCTAATTGTGTGTGGAGAGCACTTTTCTGTTTCACACTCCAATAAGCAGATACATGTAGAATCAGAAAAGCATCAACAAGGGCTGGAGAGACGGCTCAGTGGTTAAGAGCACTGGGTGCCCTTCCAGAAGACCCAGGTTCAATTCCAGTACCCACAGCTGTCTGTAACTCCACACTGGTGTCTTCTTCTGACCTCCAAGGCTGCCAGGTACATGCATGGCACACAGACATACTTGCAGATAAAACATCCATATACGTAAAGTTAAAATAATAATAATAATAATTAATAATAATAATAATAATAATAGGAAGAAAAGCATCAATAGAAGTATCCAAAAAAAAAAAAAAGGCAGGAAAAGGTCATTAATCAGGCCAGCAAATGCATCATTCCACTGGGTGGGGTATATTTTCCCCATCTGAATTTTAAATAAGATGTGTGTGAATCTGTGTTATCTATGCACACATAGTCATATAGCATCCAGGCAATGTTTAAGTTTGTCCAAAATGGAATACACAGTGAGACCTCATAGGTTAATGATAGATACCAGCTCAACTAATTATCCAGGGCACATCTAAAACCTAGGAATTGGACTGAAAACAGTTCTGAGCAATCAAAAGAGATAACAAGGTGGTTAACTATATACGTACTTATAGGTCCATTAAACCTTCAGTCGCAGCAACTTTAGAAAAGTCCATCGGAAGTTACTCCCAAAATAGAACACACCCTATCAGTTAAGTGAATTGCAACTTTATTTCCTTTATTTACACTAAATCAAGACAACTAGCTTCCCATTCTTCCATTCGTTCAATCAGTATTTATGTCTGACACTGCCATGGGCATTGTGGGATATGAGGACAAACTATATGTGTAAGAAATGGGCAGAAGAATGCCTTGTAGGACACAATGTTAGATACATCCAGGAGAGACCATTTGGGAGGATTATTTAGAGGTGTCAAAGGTCATGGGAAGGGTGGGCACAAGTTAGATCTGAAGCAGAGGATGGGCTTTCTGAGAAGCAAGGCAGAAAGAGTGAATGCAGTTAAAAAACATGGCAGGCCAATCAGTTCATGTCAGAGACAGTCCCTGTTCCCATTACTATGAAACCCACTTGGACACTGAACTGCCATGGGATACATCTGTGCAGGGGTTCTAGGTTATCTCCATGCATGGTACTTGGTTGGAGTACCAGTCTCAGGAATGACTTCTGTGCTCAGATTTTTTGGTTCTGTTGCTCTCCTAGCGGAGCCCTTGTCCTCTCCAGATCTTACTATTTCCCACTTCTTTCATAAGATTCCCTACCTCCCCGTGAGGGGGGAGCAGCCTTACCAGGCCACAGAGGAAGACAATGCAGCCACTCCTGAAGAGACCTAATAGACTAGGATCAGAAGGAAGGAAAAGAAGACCTCCCCTATCAGTGGACTTGGGGAGGGGCATGCGTGGAGAAGGGAGAGGAAGGGAGGGATTGGGCGGGAAGGAAGGAGGGAGCTACAGGGGGAATACAAAGTGAATAAAGTGTAATTAATAAAAAAAAAGGAAAAAGAAAAAAAACATGGCAGGCAAAATATAGAAGCCTGAAGCTTAAAGCCAAAACCAGATTGCTTTAGATTCTACATGCTAAGCTAAGAACTCTGGGAAGATTTTCATGGCAAGACTCTGGGAAGATTTTAAAGAAGGAAATGTTGACCAGAGCTGCATTGAGAAAAAAATTAATCTCACTGATGAACTAAATTAAGAAGGTAAAATAAAGATTCTCATGGCCCAAGGTTATTCAGATGAACAGTAGCTAGAGCATGAACTATGATTGTGACCCCAGGGACAACAAGAGAACCTCCAAAGTAAAAACTGCAAAACTTGACATCTCTGAAGTCATTCTGAAGATCTATGCAGGCTCCAACAGGCAGGTAGATCTTAGAGTTCACCATCTCTAATTAAACATAGCAGAAAGGCTTCCATATTGGTCCCCGGCTAGCCAGCAACATTAGAAAGAGGGGCATGAACAGGATACAGACACTTCTGTCCAGTGTCAGAGACATTTGGGAGGAGGTTAGTGGTTTTCTTTTAGAGATAATACAACAATAAAATTCCATCATTTTCCCAATTCCCTTTCTCCTCTACAAACCCTCACATAACCACTTTTTGATCTCTTTCAAATTCATGGCCTCTTTCTGTGTTAACTGTTGTACATACATATGTGTGTGCATGTGTATTCATATTTTTCCTATACACATACAACTTGCTCAGCCTATAGAATGCTACCTGTATGTTGGTATTGGATAATCGATTAGCATGTTGTATAAGCATGGCTCTGATCTGTTCCAAATCAGACAGACAGCTAAAGCAAACAGGGATATAGACTCTAATCCATTGTTCTGATATTAAAGAAATCTCCATTCATCCTCTATGACATGAGAGAATTTAGTCAGGAGGTCTTGAAGCCTTAGTCATCTAACCTATTTCTGACCATGCTTTTCCATGAAAAATTATCTTCATTTGAGTCAGCAAGTCACCAATGACCTCTAGTGGGCTCAGAGGAAATGCCTCAGCCTATCCTTCATTCATTATTTCACTCCTCACTTTTCCCCCAGCCTTATCCTTCCCCATTTCCCTGAACTTCCAAAGACTCACAATCCCCCCTATCAATTCAGCCTGACCGACTCCATCATCCCCCTTCCCTGCTGTCTCCGTAACACAGCCATAGATGAATCCTCACACTTCTCAAACAGGAGTCATAACTGCTGCACCTTCCAGAAGTAGAAATTCTTAGGGCTCACCTTCGATCTACAGTTTAGATCTCCCGAGGGTAGGTTCCCACAATCTGTGTCCTCACAATCCTCTCAATCCCTGGCCCAGCAGTCACCTCATCCCTGATGGCCCTGCCTTGCTTCTCAACTCTCCCATGCCGAAGCCAAAGTCAGATACCAACTTACTTGTATGGATGTTTTCAGGACTGACCATTTGGTATTGAACAACCAATTAGTGTGTTCTTCGAAGAACTATCATTTAATCATAGGCCCATATTCTCATATTACGATGTTTCCCTTATTTTTTTCTCATATTGTCTATATTCTTACATTAAGGTAACAAGTATCTGGGCATGGAAGCATAATGCCTAGTTGCCCCCAATATTCACTCTCCTACACATCTATATGCCAGAACTCTGGAATCCCCGGTTGCCCATCCATCCACAAAACACAGAGGACATCTTCCAGACACCCCTATAAATCTCTGTGCATGGTACCTTTTCTATGTAGAATCAACAGCAGGATTCTGCCAGGTAGTTACAGGTAGGAAGATCTGAGAGCTTCCCCAAAACACTTTCTACCCTGATCCCACCATTCACATCCATGATGATTCCTTTGCAAAGGAAGACACTAACATTTCAGCGGAGTTTGGGGAGGAAGAAAAAATAGATCCTTATATTCAGAAGTGTCTTACTAAAGAGGTCTCCACTGCCATTTTCTATCAATACTCTTGGCACAGAGCTTACACTTCACACAATTTAACTCACCCTCTTCTATGTAAATCCTGTTGTGAAGAAAAGAAACTAAGTTTCTTGGCATTTCTTGTGTGATTTTATATTGTTATTTCATATGTAACTATTTTACTCCCTATGTAATGCTGTGTTGGTCTACCCAGTATGCTGTGATTTCCTTAAATGCAGAAATAACATCTTAAAATTTTATTACCTTCTAGGGCATCAGTTCTCAGTCTTGGCAACATATGTGAATTACCTAAGGACCTCTTAAAATCACAGTACCATATTCTATTCCTTTGAGAAACTCAGCACTCCGAGGTGATAATGGACATCAGTGATGCTGAATGAGGGCAAAACCAAGGAGTGACACTGAGCAAGACTGGCACTGTTTGCAGACCTAATCTGGATATTCACCCCATGTGTGTGCACAGACAACCATAAGGCATCTACTTTCTTTGGATGGCACCACCAATAAACTCTTAGTCCGGATAAATTGACCCTTAAACCAGGAAGGTAACTCCACTGAAGTAGGTCAGCCTAGACAGAGTTTAGTCATATTT
Organism: Pachyuromys duprasi; assembly: GCA_028658305.1. Classification (NCBI taxonomy): domain Eukaryota; kingdom Metazoa; phylum Chordata; class Mammalia; order Rodentia; family Muridae; genus Pachyuromys; species Pachyuromys duprasi. The sequence continues at coordinate 33,860,476 of CM053749.1, forward strand.
TTCTTGCTCTGTTAGAATACTCTGCACAGTTAATTATGTTCCATGACCACTAGTCAAGGTACCAAAGGTACCTGCCCATGACAGCCTTTCTCTACTGTGTATCCTGCCCATCGCTGCCTTGTTATTTCTTCATGACGTGTGGTCAACAGCCCAACAAGCACATCACATGCGTGAAGGGAACAAGAGATATTTTGAGTGGACACCTTCCAGTTCTTCAGATACTATAAAACAGACCCAAATAAACAAAATGGACAGAGTTGTGAGGTAGCAAAGGTTCCAAAACAGCTATACGGCAGAAGCTCAGGAAACTTGCTCCTGCCAGGAACAAAAGCCAGAGTGTGTGTGTGTTGAACTTGCATTTCCATAGCAGGCCTATTATTTTCCTTGAGATCTGATACATTCAAAGGGTGATACAGGAGAATTACCAAAGACACAAGTCCCCCTCAAGCATTCCTGAAAATTCAATTTTAGATGCCTGAACTGCTACTCTATCACACACCTCCTCGTCTCCCTTCTTTCTGGAAGATGAGCAGTGGTCTGCTGAAGGGCAAGAAGAGTGAGGCAAGGCGGGACACCCAGCAATTACTAAAGCCTTCGCAAGGGGGACTTGACAAAAGAAAAACTCTGGGTGGTCCAGAAAGAAGGAAATACATCCAGTCCTAACTAGTGACCTTGTCCCCTCACATTTCAACAAAGATTAACCAGCAAAACAGACACCAGTAATACTAGGAGATCTGCAAATAAAGCTAAGACGAGAAATGTGCTGCATCAAACCCTTTCCTCTACGGAAGTCACATGTGACACAGCCCTCAGTAACACTTCTCTTCTGTGGGCCATGCTTCCCTGGACCCCTCCAGGTATGATGGGAGGTTCACAACATAATAAGACCAGTGGTCCTATCCTTTGAAGGCAGTTTTGAACAGTGAGCAACGCAGCCCAACTTGACTGTTTCTGCCTTTGCCAATGAAGACTGGGCATACTTTCTCTTAGGTCTGGAGAAACTGGGAACAAATCTGACTTCTCTAAAATCTTTAAAGTGGGAGCTTAACACTGAGTAGTAAGCTGCAGTCTTCTACTCTGTACTCTAAGAAAAAAAAAAAAAATCTGCTACCCAAGCAGCCAATAAAGGTATCTGGCAAGGATGGAAGAGTAATCATCCATTGAAATTATTTCGGTTCTAGGTTTGCTTAGGAGTATCTGGGAGCAATCAGGACAGGATATGTAGGTCAAAACTTCCCAACAGATGGGATTCCTCCCAATTTACCTTCGGCATCCGGTATGGTGAAGGAAGCCATTAAAAAGAACACAGCTAAGACAGTAAAAGCAAATGTTTCTCTTTTTATGTAGTCACACCCTGTAAATATATTCCATAGCCAAGCACAGGGCTATGATATTCACTGATATATGTGTACAGAATAATTAAAAGTATTGCTTGGGCAAAAACTCCTCTGAATCTTTATTTAACAAAAGTAAAGTATATCAGTGCCATGTGCCTACCTAGGATCCCAGCACTCAGGAGACTGAGGCAGACCTGAGACCCTCTGAAAGGAAGGAAAGAAAAGGGGGGGTAGAAAAAGTGAGACAGAGAAAGAGAGGGAGGGAGGAAAAGAGACAAAGAAAAGGAGTAGGGAGAAATGGTCATACCATCCTATTGTTTAATTTCAATTTAAATAATCACAGTGGATTTGTGGCATTTAGTATGCTCCATTTCTTGCTTTAATTGTAGAATTAAGATGTTCCTACAGTGATTTAACATTTCCTCCTGAATTTGATGAACTCTCACTTTTTCTAAGACCAATGTTCAAACGCAATATAGAAGAGACCTTGCCTAATTCAGAGTCTAGAGCTGGGTTTGTGTGTGTTCCCTTCTGGCTCACAGACAAGTTTCTCCTTTGTTTCTACTAGAATCCCCACTAGCAAGGACCAAAAAAAGAAGAAGAAGGGGTAAGTGAGCCGCCTTCCCAGAAAATGAGCAGAAACTCCTTATTACTAAAGACACTTGCGCTTCCAGGAGCCAGAACTACAGAATAGGAATCCTTTGGCTAATTTATGGCTGGCCAGAAGCCACTGCGTCTGGCTGGGGGCCAGAGGACCTGTGGGAAGAGGTGGCAGGATGCCACAGAGAAGGTCGCGCACTGCATGGCTAATGCTGCCTTTGGGTGTAGCTGCTCACCAGGAAACTGAAAACTTTCAGTCCAACAAGCTTCCCAAGTGACTGCTCAGCTCATGACACTTGCCAACCTTTACCTAACTGCTCTTCATCAACCCTGCCAATCAAAGCAAGTGAGAAACGCCATCTATTTAAATGGGAACAGAAAACAAAGCCATGTTCTCCAAACTTCTGTGGCTCTCACAAAGGAGTCTCACTCAGCAAATACCTGGCAAATGACACTCATGCTGTCTGTCCCCTCCACGCAAGGCTTGTTTTTACTGGCTACGCCTAGTCTGAGTAGAAAATGACTTTCTCCTAGTGAATTTAATAATTATTACTATGTGATCTTACAGCTGCATTACAGGCACTAAGCAATGAAAATCCAAGCTAGGATTGGAGGCAGAGAATGTGTCTCACTGTATAACATAATAGCCTGCACATTAAGATTCCACAAGTGACTTGGTAAGTGACAGCATCAGCTCCGTGTCAAGGTGCCCTGAAGTTGCTACAGCTGTCATGCATACAGCTTCGGCAAATAAAAAAAAAAAGAAAAGAAAAGAAAAATCACTCTCAAAAGAACTCAACAGATGATGTTATCTGTTTAAAGTTGAACAAAATAGCATGGGAGAATCCAGGATTCATAGATAGTAGTGGCCAATCTGAACCATTCCAAACAAAACAAAAAAATATTTGTATCCAGCCTCTCAGCCCTCATAATCGAGAAATCTAAATGAGCTATTGTTAATGATCGACTTTTATTGACTGATGATTTTTAATTTTAAGAAATTTAAGAAACTGTTAAACTGATAACCCCAAGGACCCATGAGTAATGAAAACCAAAGAATCCACAGTGCTATTTGGAGGGGGGGGGTATTTTGTAACTAGCCTGACCCCACCTAAGCTGATCTTTGAATCTCCAAGTCAGTAATGAACACAAGTCTGTTTTTAATTCTTCAACACCCATGGTCTTTCTTTGAAAAAAGAGGAAGATGATGACGATAAGATACACAAACAACTCCGAGCAGAAAACAAGTGTTGACCTCTCCCAAGCACAGCAAGTACCATGGTGTGACAATCAAAAGAGTGAAGAATAAACAAATATTGTACTTTTAAAAAAATACAAATTTTTGTAAATATATGTTTTCCAGATGTGTGCAGGTATTCTCAGAGGCCAGAGAAGGCATCAGATTCCCTGGAGCCAGAGTTACAAACAATGATGAGACAGCCAACATCAGGGCTAGGAACCAAACTTGGGTCCTCTGGAAAAGCAGCAAGTGCTCTTACCCAATGGGCCATCTCTCTTACCCCTCACTGAATTTTTTAAATGTGTTAAATTCACAGACTACAAGTATCTTAAAATGGTTATGTTCCACTTCTAATTGAGAGTCCCTTATAGAAGAGTTCTTGTGGCCGGATATATATTACCACGGCTAAAAGTAAAGTGCAAAATACAGAAGTGTAGCTAAGACTACCATATTCTAGTCTTCACATACAGGTCAGCCATACCCAGGAATGGTAGGCATTCAATGTGATAGTTCTAAACTTTTAATGTTTGTTTGTTTGTTTGTTTGTTTGTTTTTTGAGACAGGGTTTCTCTGTGGAGCCTTGGCTGTCCTGGACTCACTTTGTGGAGTAGGCTAACCTTGAACTCACAGCGCTATGCCTGCCTTTGCCTCCCTGAGGTTACAAACTCTTAAGCTGAATAGAATTTATCTTTTTGGCGGATGTTATTTGTTAAATCTCTCTTAAAATATTACCAGGCATGGTGGGCATGTCTTTAATTCCAACATTCAGGAGGCAGAGGCAGGTGGATTTCTGTGAGTTTGAGGCCAGCCTGGTCTACACCAGGCTTTCCAGGCCACTCAGGGTTACACAGTGAGGCCATGTTTTAAAAAATCAAAGGAAAACACAATGTATGTGGGCTGTTTTTATTCATTTGTTCTTGTTTGCCTGCGGTGCTAACATGAATCATCCCAGGGCCTCATGCCTCCTAGACAAGTGTCAAACACTAAGCTCTATCCCTAGCTTTATCTAATGTTTGAAGCCTTATATTTACTCTTCATGAAAGGAACAAATTATGTGTGTCCCCATGATCTATCTATGGCTAAGTGGATGATAAAGTGAAAAGAGTCAAACAACTCTGAATACATAAAAAGTAAAAAAATAAAATAAAATAAATTTTAAAGTGAAATAATTTAAAATTTTTAGAGCATACTATACTACAAAGTAACAAACAATACTTCCATCTGTTAAAAGGTATCAGCATGAAGGAAGAGGCTCCTGGTCCAGGTCTGAGAGGTTACTGTAGCAAATCCATCCCTAAAGGGACATGGGACAAAAGTCACAGCCAAGGACACAAGACATGTCATATTTGAAAATGTAAAAGATCTTTTATCATTTGACATATAGCTTTTCATAAAATACAAAGTCTTGTTTTTCTACTTCTAAATTGTTTAAAAGATCTGTGAGTAGAGGCTGTACTATTGCAAATCATCACCTGGTCACTCTGATCTCAGGCTATTTCCCAAGCTCCTGTTCACACTCACATTTGAAAATGTTAAAACTGTGTCACCGTTAAATAAGGCTGAGGAAACCTGGCTTAAGGGCATCACATTCTGCGTGATGCTTAAAATGTCAACGAGAACACCTGTCGCCAGCTCTAACATTTAGTGTTTAATCAATTAAGGGGAGAAAAAAAAGTGAAAGTACCAGCTGCCAGCAAAATGACTAAATGCACTCAGAAAACTCAGAAGAAAAAGAGTTCTCAAACTTTTTAACATGAGCTTCTGATAGCGGTTCCTCACTCCACAGATAAATCAAAAGCCTTATGCTCTGCTGATTCGGAATTCCTCTTTCTTTTCTTGTCTCTCTTTTGACAGGAGCTCATGTCTACCAGGTTGGCCTCAAACTCATCAAGTACCTAAGGATGGCTTTGCACTCTTGATCTTCCTGCCCCCGCCTCCTGTGCAGGATGGGTTTATGAAGTACTGGGGATGGAATTCAGGGTCTCCGGCATGCTAGGCAAGCACTCTGTCAACTGAGCTGACATACGTATTTAAGTTACGTAGCTCCAGAACTCTTTCTGTTTTTCTCCCCATTCTGTGTGTGTGTCTGTGTGAGAGAGAGAGAAAGAGGCGGGAGGGAGGGAGGGAGAAAGGGAAGGAGGGAGGAACAGAGGGGGAGAGAGGGAGAGATCTCACTGTACAGCCCTGGCTGACCTCAGACTTACTATGTATAGCGGTCTGGCCTCAAACTCATAAAAATGTGCCTGCATCAACTCCACCTGCTGAGATTAAAGGTGTGTGACACCACCTGGGGCTGCAACTCTTTACAGTTATAATTTTTTTTATTTTTATTTTTTTATAGAAAGGAACTTCTCACCCACTTGCCACTGGGTACTTGGGATGACTGACCTCTCAGAACTTCCATTTCTGTAGCTTTTTGTGAGAGATAGACAGACACATTTTGGTTCTTAGCCTTAGATCTACTGAGCCAAGAATCCCTGGACAACACACAGCCTTCCTTTCTCTCTAGCTCTGATGCCCTATAAAAACTTAACTAGCTCATCCTCTTAAATGTTGTTTGTTGAACCACTGTTCAGAAGTACAGTTAGAATACCCACTTGATTTTTGAGAAATTAAAGTACAGAGGCCACTTCTGACCATTTGAAATTTTAGTAGATTCTGAAGTGGTCATTTGTAATAAAAATTGATACAAAGATCAACAAATCAAATAAATGGGTAAGTATTAATGAAGTACGGGTTAACAAGATTTCGTCTCGTTTCTGAGGGTAATTCCACCAAATGAACAGAAAAACATATGAAATTGAGAAGACATATACACCCCCAATAAGACAAGCAAATCATACATTCCATTTCCCCAAAGAATTTGTGTTTTTATAAGGTACTTTCTTTAGCAAATGAGCTTTGGTTTTCTAGGCAACACACTCTGGCCTCTATAACCACCACCCTTCAGTGGAGGCCTGACACTAAATCAAAAGACATGGCTTTCAGATGAGCCTTTCCACAGTCGGAACGCATAGAAGAGGCCATTTACTCTGCTGATGATATTAATATCATAATTCAGGTAAAAGCATTAGGCCTGTCAAAAAGATATGCATACACCCCTCAGGTTTGAAACTTATTTTTCTGGGAAAGACACTTCTCAAAACAACATTGAACAGTGCCTAAGGTTACTCAGGAAGCAGAGCCTGAATGAGACCAGCAGAAAGGAGCACAGATTGCCTGACAGTGTCTGGAGGAGTCCGTGGGGGTCCCCTGGCCTTCCCTCTCCACCCTACCAATGAGGCCTGATGCCGAAAGCCAACTCCCAAACACAGGCATGTTGCAGATGAACGTGCTCCCTCCCTCTCCTGCCCGACTTTTTCCTCCCGACTTCAGCACCCTAAAGTATCTGGTTATACAATCTTGGTGGTGTTTAGAGAAGAAAACAACTAAGTGGTTATAGCAGCTTTCCAAAGCTGCCACGGCAGCCGCACATGTATACAAGAATGATGGATGCAGTAACGGAAACTCCTCCGGGCCTGAGAAAAGAGAGACATTCAAGCAGGAGACTCCTTCAAGCTCTCTTTCTCACCTAAGTTTCCTGCACTAAGCGAGCCAAGGACAGTCTAAGAACCACAGCCCAGCAGTATCTACCTCAGTGCAGCATGGTACTATGCAGGGCCTAGCATTAGGAGTTATGTTTGTGTGAATGTGGGAGAGGCTTTGGATAGAGGCCAGATAACTGGAAAGTGGGCCCTTCGGAGATGGGGCAGGGGGTGGTTCAGGATGGGGTGGACAGGGTAACAGAACACACGGGTATGAAAGCAGAAGTGAGGATTCTATCGAAGGGAGGGTACAATCAGGAACGGGAGCAGAGAAATGGGGGGAGCAGAACAGGTGGAGACAAGATGAACAGAGACAACCAAAACTAATTATGTATAAAAATGCCAACAAGAACCTGTTATTTTGTGTGCTAACTTAACAAATATATTTTTAAAGGAAAAAAAAAAACATTTCAAATGCATGTACCAGTCTCATTGGAACACAGACACCTCACACACAGTGTCCAGGGAGATTATTGCATATGCACGTGACCTTCAGCAGAAATGCACACCTTCCCCACGGGTCACGTGACAAAAGTCATTCCCTTGTCCCTTGCTTCCCTGGAAGTCCACTAGCTCCAACTGATGCTGCTCAGGAACCCATCTCAGTGCCCACAGAGCTCAAAGCTGCCATTTAATATACAGTGAATTGTTAGGGACATATCATTCTATCGCTTTTAATTCTGCTCAGTTTGTTCTGTCAAAGGACCAGTATGGAAAAGAGAAACCGCTGGATGCCTTCAAATCCCTGTTTACCCTGACCATCTGAGTACAAAACAGCCCTATAGGTTTTTGTTTGGCGTAGCCTCTTACCCTGAAGCTCTTTCACTGTAATACAAAGCAGTGACCAGCTTTTCAATACTACATCAGCAAACCTGCAAAACTACAACCTGTGCTTCCGGATGGAATATGCAACGCTTAGCCACAGTTCCAGACCAGTACCATGCAGGAGGACCAGCTCTCATTGGAAAGCACAGGCTGCCACCTACTGGCCATGAGCCTTCCAGCACCACACACACACACACACACAAGGGTATCTTGGCCTGTTTTCTATTGCTATTATAAAACACTGCAACCAAAAGGAACTTGGAGAGGAACGGGGTTATTTCACCTTACAGCTTCAAGTCCCTTGTGAAGGGAAGTAGGGTGCGAACTCAAGGCAAGAACCTGGACGCAGGAACTGAAGCATGGGTCACGGTGGAAAGCTGATTAGTGGCTTGCTGTCCCTGGCTTGCTCAGGATGCTTTCTTACATAACCTAGGACCACCTGCCCAGGGATGGGACCACCCACAATGAATTTTTCCCTCCCACAAAGCCCACTAATCAAGAAAAGACCCCATGGGTGTGTCCATGGGCCAACCGGATGAGGGCATTTTCTCAGCCTAGGTGGCCTTTTCTCAGAAGACTCTAGCTTGTGTTGACAAGAAAGCAACCAACAGGGGCAGCTCATTAATCAACATAGCATCTTCAACTGTGTTATTACAATTTTTTCAGTTTGCATAAATTATTCTAACTTCACAAAATAATGCTAAACAGACCTGTGTGTGCAAAACTGAAAAATTCATGGATTATACTCAGAACAGAGACTGTTCTTAAAAAGTATTTGGTTTTTGTATTTCATTCCTTTCTTTTTTTTTCCTTCATGCCATGAATCAGATATGAAATATTTGTTTAAGTGGGAGGAAAAAAAACTATTTTCACACATATTTCTCTCTACCATCCCCAATTACCCTTCAGTCCTGAAAACACAAGTTGGCCACAGAGGAGTAACTAAACTACCTGTCTTCATCAAGTTTTTCACACTGGAGCTATCAGCTAACCTGCTTCAATGCTGGAGCTAATGATCTGCATCAAGATGAAAGCCCTATCCATTTGAGAACTCATTGGTGAGAAATACTAACAAGAGACAAGTAAGATGTAGTTCACAAGATATAAAAGATACGGTGTAAAACAGTGAGTCTTCTTAGAGAGTTAGGAAGAATGCCAGAAACAAACCTGAAAAGAAGAAATTGGTTAGGTAATCGTGTTGGGGAAAGAGATCCAAGCAATGTACACAAAAACAAGGTGGAGGAAACCTGCTGTAACTGAGAATTTACAAGGAAGGGAGTGGGTGTGGTCGGGTAGCCAGCTAGTTAGATCTTAAAGGTGTCTACTAATCCTGCTTTAAAAAAAAAAAATGTGCATCTTAGAGTGACAGCACTTGAAGCAGGTAGGGAATGGACTGAGGGAGGTTGGGCCAAAGGACAGGCAATGACTAAGAAGTGAAATTGCCCAGGAGGAGAAAATCCATGCCCTGAAATCTTTTGGTAGTATAGAAAGGAGAAAGCAAACTAAAGCTACCTATGGAAACAAAAATTGTAGGGTAGATGAGAGAGGCAGGATGAAAAAGAAGAAAGACAGTAGAATCTAGGTTCTCAAACTGTGAGTCACGACCCCCTTGGAGGGGGGGGTCAAACAACCCCTTCACAGGGGTCACCTAAAACCATTAGAAAATACAAATATTTACATGACAATTCATAGCAGAAGCAAACCTACAGTTATGAAGTAGCAATGAGAGTAACTGTATGGTTGGGGATCACCACAGCATGAGGAACTATATTAAAGGGTCCCAGCATTAGGATGGCCGGGAACTGCTGCTCTATTACCTCCTGGGTTTCTGACTTGAGTAACTAACTGGATGTTATATAACCATCAAGATAGGAAACATCCCATGAGACCTGGATTCAGTGGAGGTGTTATTGAGTTTAACTTTCAAAACGCTGCATTCTAACTGGCTTCCATTAGTGACGAAATACATGACAAAGGCAACTTAAAGAAGGAGAGGTCCATTTGGACTCAGCTTGAGGAGTCGCAGTCCTCTGCGGTGAAGATGTCATGGTAGGAGGAGCGTGAGGCAGCGCGTAACATCACATCTAGTCAGGAAGCAGAGAGTAACGAGTCCTAGCACCCATTTCTCTCCCTCCCGTCTTCAGTCTGAGAATGGCACCATCCACGTTCAAGGTGGGTCTCGCTTCTTCAGTTAAATCCTTCTGAAAATGTCCTCACAAGCGTGGCCAGAAGTTTGTCTCTGAGGTGATCCTAAATCCACTCATGTTGGCACTCAAGATAAACCACTGGAACATGGCCAAAAGAACGATGTGTGGTGAACAAATGCCTTTAGGGGCTGTGAGAGAGGCTCGTGGAGAAAAGGCGGAGGGCCTTTTCCCTCAGGTGAATTTTGTTCCTGCATTGTTCAATTTACAAGACGTGTTTGTTCTTGTTGGATGTCAGAGCATGGTTATAGAACCCCATCTGGTGAAATAGTATGTGCTGAGTGCTGTCCTCAGCGTCCTCTGAGAATCTGGATATGACCTTCTGCCTTACTTTCATGCTTCCCCAGATACAATCTATAGTACATGCCACCCGACTGTGTTTAAAAATTGGTCTGTCCTGAGAAAGTTCTGAGAAATGGCTGCTCTGTCAATATTTAGTATGTGATATTTATTTACACGCTTTTATGAACTCAAGCAACCTTCCTTGGACCACTGCTTTCTTTGTTATATGCGTGTATAAAAGTACACTGACACTGAACTGTAGTTGTCTACAGCATTAGACTGTAGTCCACACCATTCTTTCAGGTCCTCAAATCCCAGGTCTCACAGACATACTTGCATAGGTCAGCAGAGATGACAATCACCATACTGTGGAAGATTTGGGATAGAATAGTGAATCTGTGGCTTTCAAGCTCAGGGTAGAGGTGTAGATTAGATAGAGATTCAAAAGTTGCTAGTGTGTCAACAGCAGGTAACACGGATGAAATGCCCCAGCCAGAGTGGATTCAGTAAAGAATCACACATGTGACCTTGTGGGGAGAACCAGGAAAACGCTCTCCAGCTGAAATGCATCACACTGAATCAGACAGAAAGGGGCTGATCTTGGCAGAATGCTACTGCATTGCACAGAGAAAACAAGTTATAGAAAGTGTAATTCTTCATTTCATATCTTAGCATATACAAATCTGTGAGCATACATTACAGAGGTACAAATAGTCAAGTGTGCCCAGTGACTATCTCCAGAAATACCTGAGCAATGTTTGCTATCGCCTCTGTTTTCCTAACTTCCTAAAATAGTCTACAATGTACAAGTTATCTCTCTGAAATTAAATGTATAAAAGGTTTTTTTTCTTTAGTTTCTAAAGACCTAAAAATTTCTAGAGGCCTGCAGTTTCGAAGACAGCCTTCTGACCAACCTTTTCTGTCTCTCAGCAGTTCACAGACCAGAGGAAGCAAAGGATTGGAACCTTGTTATCAGTGGTAGAAAACAGAGCACGCTGAACGCTCTCAATAACTCACATGGAATGTGATACTCCACACCTCAGGAATGGTGCAATAGGGAAACCCAATAGTTTTGTTGAAGCTCTTAAAGGCTCTCACTGCCCACCCAGAACACACTTGGGCACTCCACGGCAGAGAGCAACTGTAAGAAGATCAGAGAGATCAACTCCTCCTAAGCCTGAATGTAACCTGCTTTACTCTCTCTAAAATTAGGTAACAGTGAAAGAAGAAATAGAGCAAACAATGCAGGAGGCACCAGAGAGGCATCATTAATGGTAAAGTTAGAAACACATTCACTAGCAAGTCAGAGGAGTGAGCACTGTTAGAACCCAAGCACACGCTGATGGCTCTATCTCTGCATGCAAAGACAACAAAAGCAGCCCGGAGAAAGGAACTGTGAGCCATGCAAACGACACAAAGTGGCTGTGAAGGAAGAATCAGGGAAGCGGCTACAGGCTGGTGGACTTTAACACCAACTTGCCTGGGCCATAGCGCTGTTAGTTTAGTCAAACACAGGTCTCGACACTGTTGAAGAGAGGTCTGTTAGCTACACACAGGCCTCGACACTGCTGAAGAGATGTCTGTTAGCTGCGAAGAACTTTTACATCAGTGGTTCTAAGTAAAGCAGAGGAGCTTCACAACACAGAGGGGCTTTTCTCTGCTCATCCCCAGGCGTTAGCCCAAATGAAACTGAATGTGGCTTCAAGAACGAACCACAGGAATCCTGCCTGAGTTTCCCTACAGACTGGTCAAATCCGCACAGCCATGTGAACCAACGCCGTAAAAAAATATTAAATATCTGGCAGTAATAGCAATGAAATATACACTCTCACTAACACAGACAAATGGGCAGAATCTTGACTTAGCGGCAACAGGGCTCAGCTTGGCTACGGCAGGTGTCAAGAGGAAGCCCGAGGTTCTTGCACAGTTGAATGATATGACAATTCGTGTCATGAACTAGGTGTTTTGCAAATATGTGTAACATGAACTGTATTAGAAGATTCTAACTAGGACAGTGTTAGAGAAATCCAGGCCATAGAACTCCGCAGGATTCTAAAAGGAACCCAACCAAACAATAATACAACAGTATTACAGATTTGTTTTCTATTTGCATGGTCTTCGTATATCCTACTGAATGCTGTTTATATAGCTAGTAACTCACCGTATTTATCCCGCAAACCAACAGTGCATCGGAAGACTCCACCAAAGGCAACGTCTTCACCAAATATTACTGAAAAATGATGTTCAAAGAGCATATTTAGTAATTCTCAAATTTTAAGCCATAAAAAATAAGGAACTTAAATAATAAGATTTGAAATTATACATACACATACATACTAATGGCTGTGTAATACAAATATGGTATATGTGTGCATAAATCATATATGCATGTATAAATATATAAACATAATCCTGTGTATCTATAAGGCACACATGCATCCACATATACACATATATAATATGCATGTAAGTGTGTACATGCATAAGAAAATCAACCAAACTTTAAAAACACAGCAAAATCTAGAGATACAGCAGTTAAGACTGTGTACTGAACTTTTGTAGGAACCAAGTTTGATTCCTAGGACCCACACAAGGTGGCTCACAACTGCCTGAAACTCAAGCTCCAGGGAAATCTGACACCTCTAGCAACTCCAGCCTCCATGAGCACATGCACTCACACAGACACACACAAACACATAACTAAAAATAAAGTAAATTACAAAAATAAATAAACATTAAGTTACCTATAAAATTGTTTCAAAGATGTGCTACACATACACAACCAAATTTTATTCAGCCACAGGAATAATGAAATCATGATATTGGTGGAACCAGAAATCATTATAGTGGGTAAAATAAACCAGACTCGGAAAGATAAAATAAATATCCCCTGCTTTCTCTCATATACAAATCATAGATTTCTAGGTTTAGGTGCTTGTGTGTATGTGTCTGTCTGAGTCTGTGTGTGTGTGTGTGTGTGTATAACCAGCCAGAAAGGTTATCATGAGAGGACCGGAACAAATTTTAAGGGAGGGAAGAGGAAGAGAAGAATGAAATTTGACATGAAAACAAAATGGGGGCAACCTGAGGGGAGGAAAGCAAGAGAGGGGAAAGTGGGTATGGGGAAGGGGGCACATGAGAGCACAGTATGTATGAAAACGCCACAGTAAACCCCACTGCTTCGTACGGCAACTTAAAAATTGATTTTAAAAACACAAGTGCTAAAATCACTATTCCCAAAAAATATTAACAAGTCCAACGTAAAAACAACCATAAACATATAAAAATCTTTAGGCTACATATAAGTATCTAAAGAAAGTGGCACTTCCTATACACTAGACAAACAGGAGTAGCGACAGGTATCAGTCGGAAAGCCAATAAGCAGGGGACCACACATGATGTGAAGAGCATGCTAGAAGGAGACATAACACAGATACACAGAACGTGTCAGAAAGGAGTGGGTAAACGTGTGGTAACACTGCCGGAAGGGCCTTTTGCTTTGACGATTTGCTCAGGCTGCCAGTTCTGGAAGGAACAGAGCTGCATACATGCATTAGCTGTACCTGCTGTGGGGTCTTTGGCCAGTGAGTTATCCAAGGCACTTGTTATTGACTGGAAAAGGTTCATTTTCTGAGTTTGCCCTGTGAAAAGTAAAGTTATATTGTATCAAAACTTGTAACATATGTTAAAAAATAAAAAACAGTTTCTTAACAGTTGGTTATAACATGGTTTAAAGGAAAAAAGAAAAAAAACAAGCAAGGTAGAAAGAAAGGTACAGAATCCATCACAGGAATTTACCAACTTATTTGCAGAGATGCAATATCTATCAAAGATACAAATGCAGTAAGCCAAATGTGGGTAGGTGTATCAAAACACCTAAACAGTGTATAGAAAAGAAAACAAATGGAGAGAAACAACCAAATGGTGAAGTGTCTGTAGATGACAACTACAACTTTCAGTAGAAAAGGAGAAAGGAGGAGCCAGAATGTGTTATAAGAGACAGGTGTTATGAACCAAAGGCATAGAGAAGTCACATGACCAGTGGCCTATGTTGAAACTGCTGAAGCAGCAAACGGCCATAGCCCTGAAACAGTAAGGAAGGCTGAAGATAAACTTTGGTATGCAGAACTGTTGGTGTCTGAAGAATACTATAATCTCTTCCCCGAACACGTCACACTTAGTCGTTCCTATTGTCCTATTGCTTCACTAAAATTTCTACAGGCCAATGCTTGTCTCAATAAATAGACTTTATGACGGAGTATATGAGGCAATACAGGGAAGGAACTTAAGACAGTGTTCTGTAACTCAATGGCTGGCTCTTCGGCCCCCTCCACCCCCCGAGGGAGGAGCAGTCTAGCTAGATCCCAGAAGAGGACATTGCAGCCAGCCCTGAAGAGACCTGATAAGCTAGGGTCAGATGAAAGGGGAGGAGGTCCTCCCCCATCAGTGGGCTTGGAGGGGAGCAGGGAGAAGATGAGAGAGGGATGGGGAGAGTGGGAGGGAATGAGGGAGGGGGCTACGGCTGGGATACAAAGTACATAACCTGTGATTAATATAAAAATAAATAAATTACTTTTAAAAAAAAGATAGTGTTCTGTAAACCAACCCTGCCCTGGAAGATTCCACCAAAGGCAACATCTTCAGCAAATATTACGGAAAAAAATATGTCCAAAGAATATATTTGGTGATCCTTAAATGCAGAGTGAAGGCTAGCTATTGGTCATTAGCTCCAAGATAGATCACAACCCTCTCACCTTCATTATTCTGAGCGGCACACTAAAAACTTTATCTGATAGAATTCCTAAGGCTGCAAAGTAACTGTGATGTTGGAGCTTTGAGCAAATCAAACGCTGGCCGGGGAGGCCCACAATTACTGGAACCACCTGCTTAGCCTCCTAAAGCAATTACAGTGAAGAAAATACCCATACAGGCTACCCATACAAAAATATCTGATTTAAGCAATTCCTCTAAGCCAAGTCCTCTCCAGAAGCAGTCAGAGCACAGACAGGCTTCACATGAAACTTCTGACAAACAGATCCATCCTTACCTTAGCACTTCATCTCCAATTCCCACCCCAACCCTGCCCATTGTCGCTCTAACCTCCATACTATTTTAATCATCTGATGTGAACCAAAGTCAAGGTCTAATTGCCAGTGTGGGACATAACAGCTCATGCTGCTGGCTTCAAACCTCTGCTCACTCACCCTTTCCTTTTCTTCCTCAGCCCACCAGACTCCTCAGTAAGCTCTGACTTCCGCCATCTTTTAAGCTTTCTACTGTTCTCTCAGCCCAGACTCTGGCATTCTCCTGCTTGACCTCGGCTGTCTCTGATCATTTCAGTACTGCTGCATGTCCAAGCTTCAGGCCTTGGCAGTACCCTATCCGAATACCTCGCTTCTCTCTGCACCCACTATAATGGCCTGTTTATACACCTGTTTCTAAAGACAATAAAAATTCTTTCAGAAAGAACCATTGTATCAGCCATGTCAAAAAAACACACACAATCATACTAAATGTCCAGAATAAGTTCATAAAGTATTTTTCTTCAGGCTACAGTTGTATCATTCAATAGTTACCTTAAATCTCTCTGTGCCCTCTTGTTCCAGTTTGCTTCCATGTTGCTGTAATTAACACCACGACCAAAAGCAACTCAGGAAGAAAATGTTTATTTAATCTTACAGGTTATGGTGTACCAGGGAGAAAAGTCCGGGCAGGAACCCAAGCTGAGGCAGGAAGCACAGAGAGAAAGCGGCTTTACTGGCTTTCCTTTTGGATTCCTTATACAAGCCAGGACCACCTGCTCAGCCTTCTAGAGCAATTACAATCAAGAAAATACTCACACAGGCTGCCCATACGACAATATCTGGTTGAAGCAATGCCGGTAGGCTGTGTCAAGTTGACAGTTGACATTAACCAGAAGACCTATCTATGCTCTTAAAGTTTTTAGTGGTACAAAAAATAACAGTTTAGGATAAATGTTTTTCCTAATGACAATAACATACTTACGTTCTCCTACCTCATACATGTAAAAAAAAAAAAAAAGAGAGAGAGAGAGTAATATTTTTGCTTATTTATTAAGATTTTCGTAGTTAAGAACCTAAGGAGAATAGGAACGTCTTAACAGCTAATGTTCTTTTCATTTTAATCCTGCAGACCACTTGAATTAATAACAAACGCCACCACAAGACCTTTCTTTTCACAGAGCTGGGGGTCCAAACCATATACTAGGCAAGCGCTCCATCTTTGAGCTCCGCTCCCAATGCTCTTGATTCATCTTATCACATTGCTGCTCAGCAAGTTTTTTACTAGAAAAAGATCAAAGTCATACATCTCTGAGGTAGGAGGACTGTGATATCCAGGCTACCCAAGAAGCTCCCTAGAATGTATTCTTGACACTATAAAAAAAATTGTCTCACCTTATGGGAAATCACTTACAAGTTATTTATGTTTCCATGTCAGCACTTTCACTAGTGGATATTTTTGCAGGTTGGAAGTTCTCTTCGGTACTATGACAACTTATAAATGACAATTTTGATATAGCAACATCTACTTTCAATTCTTCTTAAAAGCTGAAGCATGGGTGGAACAGAAGAAACCATGATTCACAGGCACAGTTTTATTTTATAGTCTCACTGTGTAGCTGGCCTCAAATTTAAGATCATCCTGTCTCAGCTTCCAGACACCCTGTTCATCTAGATTTGCTATTTGCCTGCCAGGCACCCTTATCCTTCTCTAACCCTATTAAAACATGTCCACAACTTTAGATCCTAGAGAACCCCAAACTAAACACACACAAACACAGATACAGACAGACAGACAGGCAGGTAGGCAAACAGGCAGAGACAGACTGACACACACGCAGTTTGTACTGTAATGTAAATGAAAGGGCTTGGATGCAGCTCAATGATAGAAAGCTTGCCCAGCATGCATACATGGTTTTACTCAGCAATACCAAAAATTAACAAGAACAACAACAAAAAAAAGCTTCAAAAAAAAAAAGCCTTTATATATCTAATTGTGTGTCTCTGTGCCTGTGTGATACCTATGAAAGCCAGGTCAGTATCCGGTCTTTCTTCACTGCTCTCTCCTTTTTTGTTTTGTTTTGTTTTGTTTTGTTTTGTTTTGTTTTGTTTTGTTGGGGGGGGGGGGGTATTGTTTGTTTTAATTTGTTTTGCTGACACTTTGTAGCTCTGGCTGGCCTGAAATTCCCCCCATAGACCAGCTAGCCTCAAACACATAGACATCCACCTTACCCTGCCTCCCACTGCTGGGATTAAAGGCTTCTGGCACAGTACCCAGACCCACTGGACTGAAAGCTTACCCATTGGCTAAACCGATTGACTAGATAGCTCTAGGATCCTCCTGTCTCATCCTCCCAAACTGCAATTACAGGCAATCCTCTGCCACCTCCAGATTTTTAATCACAACACTTGAGGCAGAAGCAGGCAGATCTCTGAGTTCAAGGCTAGAGCAGCCTGACTCCTCTGAAGCAAACCACCCATGTCACTCCCTACCCCCTATCACTCCTCTGACCACACTAGAATAATCCTCACTCCATGCATGTCCACACGGCCCTGCTGAATCCCATACCTGCCCACCTGAACTGTGACATTTTGTATCACTGGTTGTAAGGTTCACCACTGAAGTCTTCTCTCAGTTCCATTTTGTAAGCTCTCTGCTGCCTCAGAACCTACACACATGAACCCCTCCAGCCAGAATCTCCTTCTCACACCTCTGGGTACCTTTCTAGAACATTGACTGAACATCTTGGGAGCCGAGACTGACCTATCCTATCCTTTCTTAGCACGGGAACATTACTCAACGATCACTGACAGCAATAGGCACTGGCTTAATTATACTCTTGCTTGCTATTTTCTGCCCAGACTTCAAATTCAAGGAGGACAGAGCCATGGCCATATCTAAAGCATCTAGTAGTCTAGCATCCATAAAGAAATGAGGATGTGTGAATCAGTTAACAAGCTCACACATGTGCACAATTACAGGACCCTGGAACAAAGAAAGGACAGGATGTAATGTGGAACTCACTGTAATGCAGGCAGTGCACACACCAGTAACATAGGTTTGGCCTGGGGTCTGTTTAGTTATTCATTCTGTGGGACTTAGTGAAAGCTGCTTAAGCTGCTGACATTCGGTTTCCTCCTCTATAACACTTAAAACAATGACATCTAATGTACGGGGACCATTGTGAAAAACCTGTGAGGTGATGTCTATCAAGCACGCAACGGTCAGAGTTTCCACTCCTTGTTCATATCTACCTCTTCTTCCTCCTACCTAGAGAGTCATATTCTAGTCCCCCAGTTGTTGGGCACCAGTAACTACATGGGTCACCTCACTAAGTTCTCACAGTACAGATGAGGGTAGTAAAGGATACATAGATTAATGAGCCCGGACAATGTCAAATGCTGCCAATGCAAAGCTGCCAAGGAAGGAATACAATTCAGGCATGTGCTGGCTCATACCTAAAACTTGGGTGGCTGAGGCAAGAGGATGAGGCTGGCATGAGTTTGAGGCCAGCTGGAACTATGTAGTGATTTCTTGACCATCCTGTGATACAGTGTAAGAATTTTTCTTTAAAAGACAGGAGGAAAGAGGAATCGAGAAAAGGAGGGAGGCAAAGAGGGAGGGGTAGAGGGAGGGACAGAGGGACAGCTCTCAACTTCTGAATGATACTGCCTCTGGAATGCCAAAATCAAAGATGAGATTAATAAAAATAACTCATCAAGTCCCTGAATGATCAAAAAAAAAACAAACAAACAAACAAACAAAAAAAAACCTGAAGGCGGTAAAGGCTGTAAGAGGGAAGGGTCTGCCCTCACTGAGATGTGTGAAAAGCAGTGACCTCTCGCAGCCGGGCCGAGCCTTTCAAAGGACACGTGGGCTCACCTCTTCCATTTAAATGCCTGAAAACAGAAACTTAATGTCTTTGTGTCTCAGCTTTTTCATTCTTTAAGTGTAGATGATAACATGACCTCCATCACAGCCCTGTCTCACGGGGTCACATAGTGGGCAATTACAAATCCAAAGAATGAATTATCTGGACTCAGGGGTTCCCCACTTTGCCATCAAGATGTTTCAATGGCAGACTAACATTCAGACAGCCCGCCTCACAGTAGTACAGCCACCAATACTTCACATCATGGTAAAATTTAAGTCACCTTGCATTCTCCCTTTCTCCGAAGATGGGACTCTACCCAAGAATTCCCTACTTGAATCAGTGGCCCTGGCACCCCACCCTATTATACAAACTGTCAACCTGACAAGATCTAGAGTCACTTAGGAGGCAAGCCTCAAGACACAACTGTGAGGGATCATCTAGAGGGGGCAGTGAGGTGCCAACAGCCCCAATTCCTGGGCTTTGGACTGCAGGAAAAGGAAAGAAGACTGAGTTCTAGCATTCATCTCACCCTCCTTCCTGAGATGTAACATGACCCGCTTCCTCAAGTCTGAGGTACACTGCAGGCCTGTGATATGTTCTCTCCCCAAACTTTGTCCTACATTTCAAAGCCTCTATGGTCACTTTCAGATGTCTTCCTTTTCCCTCCAAATAAATCCATTTCCCATTGCTCAAATGATGCTTCCTACTCTAACTTTATTGATGATATTCCCGCCCCTGTAGTACTAAAAAGATGATCCCCGTGAACAAAACGGCCTTGGTCTACCCCTGATCATGATGGACCTGCAGACCCCACTACCCAAAACATCTCACTCACAGAGGTTTTCTCTGTTGATACAGGATGCGCCTATGAGTAGGCCTTAGACCTACTCCAATTTTTTTCGGCCTGAAAAACAATCCCTTTGCAGAAATAAGTTCTCATTCCAGTTCACTGTGCAGCTTAAAAGTTACCTACTCAAGCTTGATCCTAGCCATCAATTGAAGCAGTCCCTTTTCCACGTGAGAGCAAACAAGAGTGATGAACGGAAAGCATTTGCAGCGCATATGAAAGGTACTCAGTATCTGCATTGACGGTCATAAGATGCAAAACTTTAGCACAGAGAACTATTTGCACATAGAGCTTAGAGTCGGGCACAGTGGGGTTGGAAAGCTGACTCTGCCCTTTACCACTCTGGGGAAGGCCACAAACATCTCTGGGCCTCAACTGCCTCACCTGTGCCATGAACACAACACCAGCTAGCTCACACGATTACTATGGCGATAACAGCCTGATGCCTACAATACCTGCATAAAAAGTAATTAATAATGGAGGCTAGTGTCGGAATCAGTAGGAGAAAAGGCTAAGGGCACAACCTTCAAAATATGAAGGAAAAAATAAAACAACAAATACTCAAGTCATTCAAGAACTGGTGAGCAAATGTATGGGAAAGCATCCCTCAGCAGAAGGGAAACAAATGCAAACACAAGCTGCAATGGTTAGTACAAAATCCCAGAGCTGTATTATACCTGGGATTTTCAGCATTAACCCCAGACACACTCATATACTCTCACACTTAATACACCAAACACTCTTATACAAACTAGGTGTAAACTGGGCATTTTAAAACTCCATTAAGCCATTCATATTTTCGAGTGAGAACTCTAGTCTCTGGGGCTCTATCATGGAGGCAGGGGAACCAGAAGGTTGGAATGTTTCCATCTGCATTTTTTTATATAACACTGTGAAATTATAACAAACACATGACGGTATCTACTGAACTTTTCCCTTCACTGAGTTAATACTTCTGAGAGGACGTTCTTATTCAGACCTTAGCTCTCCTCTCCCTTTGAAGTAGATATTACCATTAATCCCATAATTACAGAGAACTGAGGGCTTGAAGAAGTGATGACTTCAAAGTCTCAGGTGATGAGGACAGGACCAAACTCAACACACTGACTCTCACTACTGAATTCTACAGGAGGTCATCAAAAACAGCATTACAGGCCTTTTTTCTAATTAACGCAAATCTGACTTGTATTGAACTACAATTGTGAAAAATTCAGTGAGCTGGAAGGATGAACCTCAAAAGTTTAGCAGCATTCACTATTAGTGGGACAATCAAGTTTTTTACTTTTGCTAAACTATGCCTTTTATCTGAAATAGGCTTATACTGTTCTTATAGTAACATCATAGAGCCATGACATCACTCGGATTTTAGTAATTTCACAATTGTGAAAGGGAGAATTAGGAAGACCTGTGCTCTATTTCTCTATAACTAGGCCAAAGTTTCTTTGCTGTGAAACCAGTATTGAAGGCTGGAAGAGAAAATGACCGACTATTCATCTTTCTACTGTCTACTCTTTAACAAAACTAGCGAACCTAATCGGAATTATTTCTAAATGCCACTTACTTCATTACAGAGAGTGGCAGGTCTAAACTTCAGCTTACTAGACTCCAAACCCTGGAGCTATTTGCCATGAACTTATATCTTGTGTACCTTAAATAATCTGCCTCACAGCTCCAGTTCACCTAACTGCAAAGGAACTGAAACATGACCTACCTCCCATGAAATTTAAACCTGTCCTACGAACCAAGTGAAATGAGGAATGTAAATTTTGCCAATTGCAAGCTCTCAATAAATATGCAATTACCGTTCACAAATAAAGATGGAAGACGCTACTAGACAAGAAAACGGGACCGGTTTCCTTACTTTTCTCCTGATACTCTTCAGACAGACTCGAATTTCAGGCGATTACACAGAACCTGCAGGAAGAGCAGTCAGGGTGCAGCAAAGGCAGCGCAATAGGAGCCTGCCCCATACCCTCACGTTCGTTTTTCCCCACCATTACCTCTGCTTGGCCAAGCGGCGGCAGAGCCCAGCAGGAACTCTGCATTAGGCTCAACAGAAGTCTGGATTCTTTCCCATCTCTAGGCACAACCTGTTTTGTGACCTTGAGAAAATCAAATTCTGTTATTTCACTCCCCAGGTTGACACTCTCCTTCCAAATAGGGTTGGAAATGAAGAAAGAAAGACTTTTACAGGCAGCTGCCTCAAGTTAGTGACCCAGTCCTGGACAAGCTGACACCTAAGGCCTGAACTGGAAAAGCGGAGACGGAACTCAGAGAAAAGGGGGTACTGTTTGGACATTTCTGCACCGCCGGGCCCTCGCAGAAGGCAGAGTGCCTTCTCACCTATCCTGTAGGTGCCCAGGGATTGCATCTGAGTCACCAAGGAAGAGCAACGAGATCATAAGCCGACCCGAAGCAAGGCAGGGGTGGACCCGGGAAGCGGGGAGATGGCCAGGTCTCACCATACTGCAGGGACTCCGGGTCCGGCTGGAATGTGAAGTGGGCCACCCGCCGCTTCTGGGCCGCGTCCTCGCAGCCGGGCTGCAGGAAGCCTTGCACCCGCCCAGCGCAGCGCAGGACGCACCACCGCCGCTCCGCTCCCGCAGCCCCCAGCCGCAGCAGCCCACCGGCTCGCGCAGCCACCGCCGCCGCCATCCCCGGGTCTCAGGCACCGCAGCCCACGCTGCCGGCAGGGAGGGCGGAGCTGCGGTGCCGGCTTCCTCATTGAGCGGACCCGAGGGGCGGGCCCGTGAAAGAGACCAATCGGAGGTGGAAGATCGGGGGCGGGGATGAAGACGCTGTGAGTGACCCAGAGGCGGGCACTGACCACAGCAAGGCCCCTGCAGCAGGAGACGCGGTCCCCTGGAAGGGAAGACGCCCCAGAATCAGCTGCGTGGCGTGCGGTGTCACACACCGCGACTGGCTGTGTTCTTATCCAGTATCATTTTCACGCTGACATTTTCAGTAGCTCTTTCGTTTCTAAAGTTGTGCTTCCTATTTTTCTCATAGTCTGTGAGCGCAGGATGGTAACTGCGAATTGCACCGACCGGCATTGGTTTCAGCCACAGAGTTTCAGGAAAAACCCTAAGATCCTTGGAAAAGCCTTCAACCTTATTTTGAAAGATAGACAGACAGACAGATAGATAGATGATAGGTAGATATATTTTATAAATTTATTTTGCTTTTCCTGATTTAGATCATAGCCAAAAAAATAAAATAAAAAATGATAAGTATTGAGATTTCGGATTTCAAACCCACTAGGAATTCTTGCCGAGGTGCAGCAAAAATTACCTGATGGTCTTACTCCATGAAACTTAGAAACGTGTAAAAGTTAAATGACTAATTTAGATTTAAAATAATAAACTTTATAAATCTTGCTTTTAAATATTCGAGTGTTAAAACACATCTTCAGCCAGGCACGACGGCACACGCCTGTAATCCCAGCACTCTGGAAAGCAGAGGCAGGAGGATCTGTGAAAATTCAAAACCCTCCTGGTCTACATAAGTGAGTGCAAGACAGCCCGAGGCTACACCGAGAAACCTTGTCTCAGAAAAAGAAAAAAGAAAAAAAAAGTATATGTCTTCCTTGGCTACGAGTTAGAAGATAGCCAGAAAAAAATAAAACACAACAGAAACAAAAAAGAAAGTGTGTCTAGATTCTAAAGGAAATATTACAGCATGGAAGAAGGACTTTGGTGACAGACTGAGAGAGAAGGAAAAGGAAGGAACCAGAAAGGAGCATTCCTCTTGAAATATGTGTGACCTCTTCACAGAGCTTTGGTTTAGCTAAGAGGCAAAGGAACAGAGCAGAAATGGGATTTTAAATGCTCAAAATGGCACACAAATGAGACAACTACACGATCAAAAGTGATAAGGCACTTAGAAGGGCGTGAAGAGGAACATGCCCAGTAAGGCTGGCCTGGACCCAGAAGATTAGAAGTCACCAGGCAGAGTAGTAAGATAGTCTTCCAAGACAGGTGAGATGGGTACAAGGTCTTATAGGCATAAAAGAATAAAGTGCTCTCCAGGGAGAGAAAAGAAATGCAATGCATGTTGCAGTGCTGAGAGCCCAGCTGCACCCTGCCCCCATCTGCAGTCACATCGCATTGATCTTAGTTTGGGAAAGTGAAGTTTCTTTTTGGGGAGTCAGGCTATCTTTAAATGCCTCTGGGAAGTGGAAAAATTGGAAGTTTCCAATAATTTTATAATCCAAAAGGAGATGAAGAAATTTGGAATTTCTGATGGCATAAACCTGGGTTCCTTAAAATGTATTATCTTCTTTGTCTGAGTCACTTCCATTTGGGATTCTGCCTAACCCAAAGGGACCTGGGGAACCTGTGGAGATGGAGCCAGCAGACAGATCAAAGTTGCTGTTCTTTCTTCAGAGTGATTCTGGGGTTGTTTTCTCTTGCAGAACTTCACTAGCTATTCAGTCTACTCCTGCTGAGACTTGTCTTGCTTTTGAACCACGACTATATATAGAAGGCAATACTTTCTTTGCAGATGGAATCAGAGGAGTATCACTACCCTCAAGCTAACATGGCATACAGAACAACAAAATGTTTCTCCCATGTGTCCAGGAAGCATGCAAATGTGGCATTCAGGACTGGGCCTTGGAGAGATTTGGCAGTTAAAATAGTAATAGATTTGTGACAGAATTTATTGTCATATATAAATACACTCTTTAAACTCAACATTTTAAAAAGACAAATTAGTCAGTGAAACCTGAGCAGAAAGTACTAGGGTATGGCTGAAGAAGGCAAAGATGCTTGCTGCCAAGCCTGATAACCTGAGTCCAAACCCTGGAGCTCATATGGTAGAAGAGAAATGACTCCTGAAAGTTGCCCTCTGATCTCCACAGATGCTATGGCATGTATGCAGTCACAGGTGTTCATAAACACACACACACACACACACACACACACACAGTGTAAAAAAAAAAGAGAGAGAACTAATTTGGGCAGAGACTTGCTTATCCTGATCAGACTTTCTGTGAATTTGACACAAGACAGCACGGTCACCTGGGAAGAAGGAACCTCAATTGAGAAAATGCTTCTGTTAGATTAGCCTACACAAAAGACTGTGGGCCATTTTCTTGTTTAATGATTGGTGTGAGTGGGCCCACAGTGTTGTGGACTGTGCAACCTTGGGTAAGTTGTCCTGCTATGTGTTAAGAAAGCAGGCTAAGCCAGTAGGAGCAAGCCAGTAAGTAGCATTTCTCCATGGCTTCTGCTTCAGTTTCTGCCTCCAAGTTCCAGCCTTGAGTTCCTGTTTCGGCTTTCCTGGATGATGGGATGCAAGCTATAAGCTAAAATCAACACTTTCCACCACAAGTTGCTTTTGGTCGTGGTGTTTTGTTGCAGCAATAGAACCCAAACTAAGACAAAGATTTTGCTTGTGAGAATGCAAAATAGAGCAGCTACATTGAGAGACGTTTGGTAGTTTCTTACAAAATTACATACATACAACATAATCTATCAGTCACACCTCTTGATATTTTCTCAAGTGACTTAGAAACTCAAGTCAGCATGATGCCTTTTGTTTTTCTTTTGTAGACAAGGACTCCTGTAGCCCATCCTGGCCTGGAATTCACCAGACAGTAAAAGATGACATTTAATTCAAGTTCTTCCAACCTCTACCTGCCAAGTACTGGGGTTATAGCATGGACACCATGTCTGGCTTTACATAAAATATTACACCAGCTTTGTTTGTGCTTGCCAAACTTGGAGGCAAACAAAGTAAACTTCAGTCAGCAACCACATGAGTAAACTGTGGTACTTTCAGGCAATAGAATACTATTCAGCAGCAAAAGAAAGTTAAATGCAAATGAAAAACATAAGACAAGTTGTGATGGCTATTTTGTTGGTCAACATGACTATATCCAGAATTAACAAAGAATAAAAAAAAGAAAGTCTGGAACACCTGTAAGAGATTTTTACTTAATTGAGTTTGAGGCCAACCTGGTCTACAGAGTGAGTTCCAGGGCATCCAGAGCTACACATGGAAACTCTGTCTATTGTTGTGAAAAAAAATACCACAATCAAGCAACTTCAAGAAGAAAGAGTTTATTGGAAGCTTGCTTACACGTTCAGAGGGTTATTACATGATGTTCATGTCCAGAAGCATGACAGCAGGCAGGCAGGCATTAGCGCAATAACTAAAACTCACATCCTTATCTGCAAACACAAAGCAGAGAGGGAGAGAAGGGGTTAACTAAGAAAGGGATAAGCTTTTGAAACCTTAAAGTTAACTCCCAGTGACACACATTCTCCAACAATGCCACACCTTCTAATCCTTCCCAAACAGTTCCACCAACTGGCCACCCACCAGGCATATAAGTATATGAACTTATGGAAGACATTCTTATTCAAACCACCAGAGAAGTGATCTAAATCAAATAACCAGGTTTGTACAACCTTGAGAATATACTAAAAACCATGGAACTGCACCATCTGTATTGATTAAATTCAGTTTCTCTCCCAACAAAGCTACTGTAATGCATTAATAAAGGAATACTGACAATCAGGCCTTTGAGAGTTGATCAGGTTATGTCAGAGCCATCATGAGATTATCAATGTAACTACAGTGAGAAAATTCGTACTCAGAGGAATGGATTAGTTACTAAAGGAATGGGATGTTAAACAGGAAGTTGGTGTCCTTGGTTTGCTCTTGCCTCATCTCTCACCAAGCAAATTCTTTTCATACTCACTTGCCCTGTTATTCTCCCACTATAATGGAATCAACATGGGCCCTTTACAAGAAGCTAAGTAGATGCTAGAGAAGTGCTCTTCGACCCACAAAACAAGAGGAAGGGAACTCTATTTTAGACTCCTCAAGCCTTGGAGGTCTGTGGCCAGGAAACATCTTGAGATATTTTCATTTTAAAACTGAGCTGTTTTATTGTTTAAAAGAAGGAACAAATATAAGTCGGAAATACTGGGAACAAGTTTCCATATTCCCAGAGTGCAGTAAAGCCATAGAAAGCAGTTGTGAAGGGGCAGGGGGGAGATTGTAGTAAAATTTTTGTAAATATGGGTTCTTTTAAAAATACACCAATATTGTAAGAATGCGTTTTAATTTTAATCCCGGGTGTGGGGATATAGGGGCTGCTTCATGGCAGCTGACTATGACTTGCCTCAAGCTCTGGTAGGGGCGTGGTTTTACCGACTGCAGATAGTTTCTGTGAATGTGTGACATTTGGAATTCTGGGGACTTTTCTGAGGATATGTAAGTGCTAAAGCACCAACAGGCTTAACTGTTGGTAGTTGTTGCTGGTTGCTGTTGGCTGCAGTTGGTCAAGTAGCAGAGCACAAAGAAGTGAGAGGACAAAATTAGATATCCTGACAGTGAAGATCAAACTTGCCCCAAGGGACAACACACCCTTAATCAACAGGGAGTAGTCTAATGATAACATCACTCCCTTTCTTCTCTATCTTCTTTTTCTCTCCTATCTATTGTTAGGGGGTTAAAAGGGAAAAAAAACGAAGGGGTGAAGAAGGGTGGAAAAGAGAAAGAAAAACCCACAAAATAGAAGAAAAAAGAAAGAAAGAAAGAAAGAAAAACACTGGTTATGTGACACCCAAATGATGGCCTAGGCGGAGCAGAAACTCTGATTCTTAATGTCATAGAGAAAATGGCAGGGAGTGAAGGAATGGATGTTTTGTTTCAAGACTCCAGCAAAAAATTTATTGCAGCTACTTCCACTGGGGTATCCCCCACTTTGCTCCTGGAGGAGATTTTCTGGTCTTGTTATTTTTGTTGTTGTTGTTGTTATTTTTCTTCTTCCTATATTCTGTCTCAAAAAAAAAAAAAGTTAGAATAGCTGAGCAGTCGGCGAGAATAGAGGGACCTGAGTAACAAAAAAACAACAAAACAAAACAAAAATACAAAAAACAAAAAACAAAAAAAGGTTGAAATGGGAAAACAAAAGAGTTCGCTCCGCTCTCTCTCATTCTGAAAGGGCTGAAGAGTTGGCTGTGCAACTGGGAAGATTGCGGGTAAAAGTGAGAGCACTTGGGAGGCGAGCAGCACCAGAAAAGGGAAAAATAAAAGTCTCAGACCTGATGACTGAGCAAGAGAGCCGAAGTTTCCCCCGGGAGGAAAGAGGAAAAGAAACTATGCTGGAAGGCAGATGTCGGGCCCCAGTTAGTGCTGTGCACTTTCAATTTCCAGTACCTGAGGTTGTGGGGGGCGAGGGGGGAGAGCAGCTGGGAGGAGGAGGCTGAAAAGGGCAGCAGGGTCAGAGAAAAGATGAAACTAACTATTTTGAGAGACAGGATTAATCTCCAACCAACTGCGCCACTGCCAGACTAGGAGTAGTGGCCGCCCAGGGTTTACAAGACCTTCCCAGTAGTCATACAGCACATGGTTGCTAATGGGGTAGAAGAATATTATTACAAGATAGGAGGGCATCCTATAAAAAGAAATAACAGCTCTAAGACATTTTAATTTCTTCTGATGGAATGCATTCGCCTTATGTGAAATAAATTCTAAATAACTACTCAAAACAGAATTCTTTCCCAAGACCGGAAGGGATTGGTGACAGCTGGACCCGAAGCTGATCCACAGTTGCAGAAGTTAACAGGGTGGAGGGAATAAGCTGCCAGTGCTGAACAATGAAATAGGCTGAGAGGAATTAATAGAATAAAAGATCAGTTGCTGGGTGGAGGGTGGTTCTCTGATATACAAGAATAGATTCGATTTGACACCACTATAGAACAATGTCACTTAGCGACTTTAAGAACTTGGGACAGAGCTAAGGAGCCTAAAAGGTCCATCGCATTTACAAAGATTATACAAGGCTCTGAAGAAGAAGCCTTTACTGATTTTTTTTTTTTACAAAGATTAGTCTCAGCTGTGAACAAAGCCCTATCAGACCCTGATGAAAGACAGGAGTTGATAAAGATCTTGGCATATGAAAGGCAAATACTGAATATAAAATGTATTAGACCATTAAAGGTGTGAGAGGTGCCTATGGATGAATGAATAAGGGAAAAAAAACAATATTGGTTCTCATACAAATGTTTTGGGTACCAAGATGCCCAGTGCTTCGATTGCAGGAAGTCTGGACATTTGCAAAGAAACTGTGACCAAACCACTAAAGGTCTCAGATCTCAAAATGCCTAGTGCATTTACTGCAAGAAATATAGTGCTTTGTAATGAAAAAGTAAATAAGCCATTTTTAACAGCAAGAGGCTTTTAAACTATAAACCAGAAAGAAGACCTAAGCTTCCAGGGGTGTTTAGGTGACATGTTGAGGGATACCGCTGGACCAATGAGTGTAGGTCCAAGAGAGATATCCAAGATAATTTCTCACCATCAGGAAATGGCTTTGAGGCTTTGAGGCCCTGTATTACAGGTCTAATGCATGCTACATCAGGGATTGCTGCTCTAAACTTGGACATAGATAAACATCTTAATGTTACCAAGTAACTACCGGAATTTATGTCCTTTGCCCATAGAGACAGTAAAGATGGTCTTTGGAAACAGTGGATTGACTCTCCAAGAATTCATTGCTCATCCAGGAATTATAGATGAAGGTTTCAAAGCAGAAATTAAAATTATGGCCTATGTAAAAAAGATGCAATTTAGTGCAGGTGATAGGATTGCTCAGTTGCTACGTTTACTCTACATCAAAGGCAAAGCCACTCCAGTAGAAAAAGAACAGGAGTGGGAGTACTGGAAAACATGTGTCCTGGCAAACAGTTGTTAATGATCAGAGGCCAAAATTAAAATAGCAATTGTACAGTATTGAAATAGAAAGTTGGGTGGATACAAGAGCTAACGTAACTGTCATTTCACAAAAAATCTTGTAGTTCAAAATTGCCATTTCAAGAGGTTTCTACCCAGTTCCTAGGAATTAGAAATTGATTTCAGGAAAAACAAGGTGCTCAATGGGTTAAATGTGTAGGACAAAAAGAAACATTAAAGCCTTATGTGGCTGACACACCTACAAATTTTGGGAGAAAGGATCTTTTACAACAGTGGGGTTCTCATATTAATATTCCTGCAATCCCAAAAGCAGCCCACGATGAAATTAGGGGTAATATGGCACATGCTCTGGGGAAGGTATTGATATTGTTCACCAAAATCAACCTGATGTTGTGCCAGTTATGCAAACACAGGACATAACAGGAAATAGGTTTCCAAATCTATAGCAGAGAGCCACTGCTGATAAACCAACGGCCCTACCCTTAAAATGGTTGACTGACAAGCCTGTGTGGGTGGATCAATCGCCCTTAACTAAGAGCTGGTTCAAGAGCAGCTGGAGGTTCAACATATAGAAGAGTCTACAGGCCCATGGAATTTCCATGGAATATTCCTGAATTTTTGTTATAAAAAAGAAAGCAGGAAAAAAAAATGGATAGCGCTAACAGATTTAAGAGCAGTGAATAGAGTAATCCAACCAATGGGTCCATTACAACCTGGAATTAATTTACCTTTTTTATTACCTAAGTCGTGGCCTATGATAGCAATTGATTTGAATGATTGCTTTTTAAAAATTCCCTTGCATGATCAGGACAGGGAAAGATTTGCTTTTACGGTATCTACTTATAATCATGGCGGACCAGTAAAAGGATATCAGTGAAAAGTACTTCCACAAGAAATGTTAAATAGGCCAACTTTATGTCAATATTTTGTGCAACAACCTCTAGAAATAATTCATAGGCAATATCCTCAGTCCATTATTTATTATTACTTGGGTGATATTTTGTTGGCTAATTCTGATGCAGATACTTTAGAGAAAATGTTTTTAAAAACAGAAAGGATTCTGCAATGCTGAACATTACAGACAGCTCCTGAAAACTACAGAGAGGAGATTCTATTAACTATTTGGGTTATAAAATAAGTCTCAACCACTAAAGGTACAGAGCAGTTGCAAACTCTTAATAATTTTCAAAAATTAATGAGAGATGTAATTGGCTATGGCCTACCATTGGATTAATTACTTCATAATTAAGTAATCTGTTTCAAATGTTACAAGGAGATTCAGACTTAAACAGTCTAAGATAGTTAAGAGCTAAATCAGAGAAAGAGTTAACTCTGGTAGAAAAGAGACTGCAAGATGCATATGTAGATCACATTAATCTCAAACTTAACTGTATTTTGGTTATTTCGCCTTCAATTCATTCTCCTACTGGGTTAATTATGCAAAGGGAAGAGAGTATTGTGGAATGTACATTCTTACATTCTCACACAAAGTAAAAAATTAAAGATTTACATAGAGAAAGTTTCTGACTTAATCCTAAAATGTAGAATAAGACTATGCCAGTTGTCAGGAACAGACCCAACAGAAATTGTAGTAACTTATACTGATCCTGAGATCATGTCATTATGTATAATCAATGGAGACTGGCAAAGACCTTATAGCAACTATTTGTGAAAAGTTAACAACAAATATCCTAAAAGCAAACTTCTTCAGTTTATATATACACATATATATCCAGTTTGTTATACAAATATGTATACATATGTGTGTATATATGAGTACATATATATATATATAACTAATTGGATTTTCCCACATATTGTAAAACGAATGCCAAATCCTGAAGCACCTGCATTTTATGGATGCACATAATGGCAGGTTATAATTCAAACAAAATGAGCAACATAATTCAAAGCCAATATACTTAAGTTCATAAATCAGATCTATATTCAATTCTCATGGCATTATTAGATTTTCCTCAATCTCTTAATATAATTACTGACTCTCAATATGTAGAAAGAGTTGTTTTGCATATAGACACTGCTGAATTTATTCCAAATAATTCAGAATTAACCTTGTTATTTATGCAACTCTAAAAGAAAATCCAAGATAGAAACTACTTATAATATATCACCCATATTTGCTCTCATTCAGGCTTGCCAGGTCTATTGGCACAAGGAAATGAAGAAATTGATCAATTATTAGTAGTAAATGAGTTAGAAGACTAAAAATTTCATGAAAAACACCATGTTGGCAGTAATGGTTTAAACAAAGTTTTTCGATTCCTGGCAACAGGCCAAGGAAATGGTAAGAAAATGTCCTACTTCTCCTTTGTATATCTAAACTCCATTGCCTGATTGAAATAACCCTGGGGGAAACCAAAAGAAATGCAATCTGCCAGATGGCTATGTTTCACTTTTTTAGAATTTGGAAAACTATAGTTTGTACACCAGACCATTGATAGATATTAAGGATTTCAATGAGTAACTGCTTTGAGTCAAAGATAGGAAAGTAAAAAATAAAAATAAAAAAATAAATGAAAAATATAAGCAGGAGGATCACCGGGAATTTGTAGCCAGCCTGAGCTATCGAGCAAAACCTTCCTCATTAAAAAAAAAAAAAAAGCATTATGAGGGGCTGGAGAGATTGCTGAATGATGATGTACAGGCTGCTCTTTAAGACCACACGTGTGCACATACATACACATGCAGATACACAAATATATACATAATACAACAGCAAAATAAAAAACTAAAAACATACAGTCATTTGCTACACAATGAAGTTTCAGGTATTGAAACTTCAGGGGTCCCATAAGATCATGGTGGTAAGAATTTTCTATTGTTTACATATGTCTTGGTCTTTGAACACTGTAGCATAACACTTTAGTAACATATTTGTGGTGATATTGTATAAATAAAGCTACTTTACTGCCTGCTACAGATAAAAGTATAACATGTACAATTGCACACAGCACAAAATGCTTCATAGTGATAATAAATAACTTTGTACTTAGGATACCATACTCTTCATCATTGTGGACCACAGTCCTGTAAAACGGAACACAGTGCCATGTCAACATCTTCATTGCACTGAGGCCACATCATGTGACTGACTTACACCTTCTGGGTTTATGTTCCACACATGCTGTTCACACAATGCAGGAACCCACTAGTCATGAATCTCTCCAAATGTATCCCCAGCCATTTAGCAACATGAAACTAGATAATAACTGTAAGAAAGGTAGAATGGCTGTACTAATACAGGAAAAGTAAACCTCATAACTAAATGTTACAACACACAAGGAGGGATATTTTAAAATGATGGAGGGATCAATCCATCTGAAAATGTAACAACCATAAGCATTCATGCACCTAATACAAGCAAACAGAAATAGATGGAGCAGATATTTCCAGAAATGAAAAATATAGGTAATTTAGTGGCAACAATTAGACTTCTGTCACTCCCCTTTCCAACAACAGAAAGAACAATTTGGCAAAAGATCAGCATGGAAGTTTAAGACATGAAGACAACTACACTGCAACTAGACCCTTTAGATAGAGACAAAGAACTCATCTTGAAAATGTTAATGTATATACAAAGAAAAATCTATAAAATATGCTGTGTGTTAAACCACAAACAAACTTTCTACATCCAAACTAATAAAGAATATAAAGCATGTCTTCTGAAGAATGACATGACATTAGAAATTAATAAAAGAAAACTTTGGGGAACTCAGGAGTATGTGAAAATAAACAACACACTCCTAAACAATAAATGGCCAGAAAAAAATCAATCAAAATTGAAACTAGGAAATATTTTGAGATGATGGTAAGTGAAGATACGGTTGATTTAAACTAATGGGTTCATACTCAGCAATATATATATATATATATATATGTATATTATTGAGAAAGAAATTTATGATTGAAAACGTCCACTTAAAAGGAAAGAGAATCTCAAAGAAACCGCCCCAATTTTGCTTTAAAACTAGGGAGACAGGACAGGAACCTACCACAGAGGGACTCTGAAAGGCTCTGCCCTACAGGGTATCAAAGCAGAGGCTGAGACTCATAGCCAAACTTCGGGCAGAGTGCAGGGAATCGTATGAAAGAAGAGAAAGATAAAAAGATATGGAGGGGACAAGAGCTCTACAAGGAGAGAAAAAAAATCTGGGCACAGGCATCTTTTCTGAGACTGATATTCCAACCAAAGACCTTTCATGGAGATAACCTAGAACCCCTGCACAGATGTAGCCCATGGCAGCTCAGTCTCCAAGCAGGTTCCCTAGTAAGTGGTATAGAGGCTGTCTCTGACATGAACTGATTGGCCTGCTCTTTGACCACCTCCTCCTGAGGAGGAAGCAGCCTTACCAGGCCACAGAGGAAGACAACACAGCCACTCCTGATGAGACCTGATAGACTAGGGTCAGAGGGAAAGGGAGGAGGACCTCCCTTATCAGTGGACTTGGGGAGGGCCATGGGAGGAAGGGAGGGAAGTTGGGATTGGAAGGGGGCTACAGTTCAAATACAAAATGAATAAACTGTAATTAATAAAACAATAAAAATAAATAAAAGAAAAAATGTTTTAAGAAACTAGGGGGGAAGAGGAAAGTAAGCACAGGCAGGACAGAGAAAGGAACTACTAAAAATTAGAGAAAAGTCAGTGAATCCAAAAGACAACTTCTTTGAAATTATATTTAAAAAAGAAAACTTTCTCTAGATATGGGGGGGAAGAAGATAGAGCTAGTGAAGGAGGGAAGAGATGGAGGGAGGGAGCGGAGGAGGGAGGGAGAGATGTTGGAGAAAGAGAGAAGAACAGAGGGAGAGAGAGAGGGAAGAAAGCAGGGATGGAAAGAAACACACACATAGAGAGAGGGAGATATACCAAATTACTAGAAACATAAATGAAAGAAAGAAAGGAAATGATACCAAATACAAGACAATAGGCCTGGCAAGAGGGCTCAGCAGATAAAGGTGCTGGCCATGAAGCCTGAACACCCATGTCTGATCCTTGGAATCCACCCACAAAGTAGAAGGAAAGACTCAACTTCACCAAGTTGCCCTATGACCAACCCATGCACTCAGTGCATGCACACACACACACACACACACACACACACACGTTAATAAATATTAATAATGAGATGATAAAAACAGTAATTTTAAAATGTTAAGTACTAAGAAATAGAAGAATCAAAAACCGTTAATAGGTGAGCAATTGTAAATGCTATCGTATTTTGCTTCTTAGTAGTAAAACACAGGTGACTGTTTAAAGTAAAATTCATTGTAACATCGTATCATGTGGGTTCTAAATGCAAACAAGTTATAACAGGCAGTGTAGAAATGGAATTTACACTGTTTCCGGCTCTCATTGTTTCTGTGACGTGCTGTGACACAAAAGCTAAATAGATGGTAATGTTAAGAATGAGGATTGCCATGCCTAGAGCAACCTCCAAAGGCCTTTCAAAGGCGCAGATACAAAGGCAATAGAGAAATTAAAATGGAATATTCCAGTAACCCCAAAGAAAGCATTGAAGATTATTGATAGGATTTTAAAAACTGCTACACAAGTTACCTAGAGTACATTACTAAGTCAATATTGCTGTCTCTGTCTGTGTGACCTTGGGTATCTACTTTAATCCGCTGAGTCTTATGGGAGAACATTAAAACCCACCGAAACAGACACCATGATGATAAGATCATATACTGCCTGAGTTACTAGAAAGCACACATTTCTCAATAAGTATTTATTGAATTACTTTATCAACATGCAAAAAAAGTTTTTACTTGAGTCCGGCCCTGGGGGGGGGGGACTCAATAAATGTTAGCTATGTTTTTAATT
Source organism: Pachyuromys duprasi (assembly GCA_028658305.1). NCBI lineage: Eukaryota > Metazoa > Chordata > Mammalia > Rodentia > Muridae > Pachyuromys > Pachyuromys duprasi. The sequence continues at coordinate 33,895,844 of CM053749.1, forward strand.
TTTACTAAAATTTCACAAGAATAAGACAGGCGTAGTGCTGCATGCATGTGACTTTGGCAATGTGAAGACCGAGGCAGGAGAATCATAAGCTCCAGTTTATGAGTCGAATGACTAATCTCAAAAGCAAATAAACAATCTCTCATATTGAAATTGTAGTAACTTGCAAAAGACGCCAGGTGGCATCAGATAATAAAACTTATTAGCACTTTGTAATCATCTCCAGGAGGCAATTGTATTATAAATTGCAAATTAAATATGTTTACGAAATGTTGAGATTAAAGCTTGCTGAGTCAATGTACAAATTTCAAATTTTCTTTTTCTCATTAATTCCCAGCTCTGCATCAGTTTCACATGGTCCCATCAAGCAAAACAGGCCAAGCCCCACATAGCACAGGCTAGTTTATTTTATGCTCACCTTTCCCAGCAAGTAGGTATTAACCCAAGGTAATGGATGTGAAAACTGAAGCTTAGGGTCAAATTTAGGATTCAGTGTGTGTGAGTGTGAGTGTGAGTGTGTGTGTGTGAGTGTGTGTGTGTGTGTAAGATAATAGGCACTCTGTTCTCACACATCATACCTTACTACTCAGCTGTCTCAAGGACAGCACTTTCCTACCTTTGTGCACCAGCGTGATCAGTGACAAGTGTTCTTTCTGATCCAAGGCAGCTCTGTGAGTTGGAGAGAGTCCTTATCATTTTCAAGAAGGAATAAAACAAAATTCAAAGAGGCTTAATCGCTCTTTATATCCATAGGGTACACCCTGGATTCAAACCCAGGTAGTTTGAATTCAATGCCTGGCTTTCTGTCCATGCTGATTTTCATGTGAGGTCAAACCTTACCTACAACAAAATACAATGGGCTAACCTATATGTAGGCAGGACAGAAAGGAAAACTTTTGACACAGCTCCTAGCATACTTAGGAGGTGCTGTGGCACACAGGCGGTATTCAAATCAGTAAGGATGAATGATGCTCTTCCAATTGACTTTGCCATGACAGTATACTTCACACCACATACCAAACTCCAATTGGTCCAAAAATTCTATTTGAAATAATAAAATAATATTTATCAATATCTCAATATGTACCCTATATTTTTACTCACATTTTCTGGTACTTTCATAGAAGTACACATCTTAAATATATCCTCCCTAATTCTTCTCTCTTTTTTTTCCTAATTCCTCTCTTAATCTCCATCTAATCTTTCCCCCAGCATATCTCCCCTCCCACTTAAAGTCTTTCTTAACCCCTTGCTTTTAACAATCCACTGATACAGAATATATAAATAACTCAAGAAATTAAACACCAACAAAGCAAATAATTCAATTAAAAATGTGCTTCATAAGTGAGGTGTCCCAAAAGCAGAAACAAACATATGGTATATAATCACTTATATAGACCCATAGGATAGGAAGGTCATGCTGAAATCTATACACCTAGGGAAGATATTCAAGAAGGAGGACCCATGTTGGTATGATCAATGCTCGTTTAGATGAACAAATAGGATGGACATTGAATGAAGGATA
>CM053749.1:33897465-33929095 GCA_028658305.1 Pachyuromys duprasi
CCCAGGAGAGGACATTGCAGCCAGCCCTGAGAAGACAAGATGATCTGGGGTCGGATGGAAGGGGAGGAGGTCCTCCCCCATCGGTGGACTTGGAGGGGGCGGGGAGGAGATGACGGAGGGATGGGGAGAGTGGGAGGGAATGAGTGAGGGGGCTACGCCTGGGATGCAAAGTACCTAACCTGTGATTGATATAAAAATAAAGAAATAACATTTTTTAAAAATGTGGTTCAGACCTAAACAGAGAATTCTCAAAAGAGGAATACCGAATGGTGGAGAAACACTTAAAGAAATACTCAACATCCTTAGCCATCAGGGAAATGCAAATCTAAATGACCCTGAGATTTCACCTTACACCCATCAGAATGGCTAAGATCAAAAACTGAAGTGACAATACATGCTGGAGAGGGTGTGGAGAAAGGGGAACCCTCCTCCATTGCTGGTGGGAATGTAAACTTGTACAGCCACTTTGGAAATTAATCTGGTGCTTTCTCAGAAAACTGGGAATAGTGCTACCTCAAGACACAGCTAACTCAAGACACAGTGGTAATTGCTGGGCATATATCCAAAAGATGCTCCACCACATCACAAGGACATTTGCTTAACTACGTTCATAGCAGCATTATTCATAATAGCCAGAATCTAGAAAACCTAGATGTCCCTCAACTGAAGAAAGGATACAGAAAATTTGTGGTACATTTACACAATGGAATGCTACTCAGCTATTAAAAACAAGGAAATCATGAAATTTGCAGGCAAATGGATGGATGGTACTAGAAAATATCATCCTGAGTGAAGTAACCCAGAAGCAGAAAGACATGCATAGTATATACTCACTTATGAGCAGATATTAGCAATATAATATAGGATAAACATACTAAAATTTACAGACCTAAAGAAGCTAAACAACAAGGAGGACCCTTGGGAAAATGCTTAATCCTCATTCTGAAGGGAAAACAGGATAGACACCAAAAGTGGAGAAGAGAGGGAACAGGATGGGAGTCTACCACAGATGTCCTCTAAAAGACTCCACCCAGCAGAGGACTGAAGCAGAGGCAGGGACCCACAGCCAAGTTTTGGACAGAGTGCAGGGAGTCTTATGGAAAAGGGGGGATATAAAAGGACCTGGGGGACAGGAGCCACACGAGGAGACCAATAAAGCCAAAAAAAACGGAGCCCAGAAAGGACTGCAGAGACTGATGCATCAACCAAAGACCATGCATAGAGAGGACCTAGACCCCCTGCTCAGAAGTAACCCATAGACAGCTCAGTCTCCATATAGCTCGCCTAGCAATGGAAGAAGAGACAGACTCTGAAGTGAACTCAGTTGCCCGCTCTTTGATCACTTCTCCCTGGTTTGAGTCTTCTCTGACCAAGGTTGAGAGTTACACTCATCTAGGGATACCCTTGGACGTATGACTTCTCCAGCCGATGTTTTTGACCATGTTTAGAGCACTAGGCATGAATTCTTTCCTGTGGCACAGGCCTCAAATCCAATCAAGAGAACAATTGATTAACACCGTAAGCAATCTTTCCACTATTGCTCCAGCAGGTACATCTTGACTGGAAGGTTAGTGTTATATCATATAGGGTCTAATGCAGGTTAAAACCATCAATATCTTTGTTCCCTCATCAGCCTGCATAGCACCTTCCAACACCAAGAAAGCTAGTCAATAGGGAGAGAGTTTTCTGGTCAGTCAGGCTTGATTGGCTATGTCCTGTGTCCAATATGCTGTCACCCTAAATTTCCACTTCCAATTACTCATACTGCTGGCTTCTTCTTTTAACTGTTGTTGCTTTTATTTTTTTAGGACAGGATGTTGCTATATAATCCACACTGGCCTTGAACACACAAACCTCATTCCTCGGTCTCAGGGGAGCTGAGATTGAAGGCAGGTATGACCAATCCTTGCCAGCTGGCTTCTTGTTTGTGTTGTATCATTGTTGTTTTCCCAGTACTGTCTAACCCATAATCAAGTAGGAGAAAGATCCATGAATCTAGATCCTCCATAACTCAGGTGCAATTATGACCTCAGATATTTCAAACTTTTGGGAGCTCGGTTCATTTCTCATCACTCAAAGATGCTAACCTGAATGGTTTAGGGTCCAGACTTCTACGATTCCCCTTTTACAGTCTCTCCTCCTTCATCGTGGTTAGATGAAGGTAAAAAATAACCACCCTGTCTTCCCCTGAGTTAGATCAAGTAAGATACAAAATAGACAAGACAGATACATATTAGCCAAAGCCATATGGAGTTTTGTTCTGTTTTTACTGGTTTCGTTTGACAATAGTATGGACACAGGAGCCTGGGAACAGTCTTCTCCTCAACACAGAGCTGAATGTGGTCATGTGGTCAAGGCTGGCCTGCACTGTCAGTCAGTCTCTTCACACAGCATGGCAAAGGAGAGGAGTAAAAAAAACTGCAAGACTGGGCCAGCACGGTGTGCTTTAGTTGAAGTGCTTGGTTCAAACACAGAGTCGGAAATAGAGGACTACTCTCTGATCACAAAATTCTTCATTCCTTTCCGTAACTGGCCTCGTTACAAGACTTTCCCCTTTCATTTAGGAAAAAAATGTGTAAAAGTATCTATGCTTATCTATACTTATTTATTCTGTGCATTTCCAGATGAATCATCCAAATCCGTGCTCTCCTTGGGATTGTTGCACATAATCTGAACCATGAATGACTCAGGAAGCCTGAAGTCTAGGGCTGGTTCTTTTACTTTCATGAATGTGGAATGAGGGAAATCTCTTCTCTTGCCACTATGTGGGAAATCTCCATCCACATTCTGGCATGGTCAGGTGATCTCTTCCTATATCAATTCAAGTTTCGAATTCTGAAGTTGTAGTCTAAAGTCCTTTAGCGTGAACTGTCACTAAATGACTAATGGGGATGTCCTCCTTCATGGCTTTCTTTTCTGCCTGTAAGAGCAGACCTCTATCCCATTTAGTACTCTCTTTGTCACTTTATCTGCAAAGCATCTCCATTTTCAACAGGGCTTTTCCAGCTGCTGCTTCCTCGAGGAGGTCCATCATAAACAGTGCACCACCTCACGAAGCCTTCTGGATTTCTCCAGAGATAAGTTACAGCACGTTAAAGTGTAGATCGGGAGCCTACTTATCACATTGTTAACTGAGCCAGAGCTGTGCATTGCCCCCTGGCTGTGTCTCTTCTCCCTCTCCTGGAAAGGTTTTTATTTTTAACAAATTCTAGACAGTGGGCAAATGTATAAAGGGGATGCAGGTAATTTCCAGGCCAAACCTCCTTCCGGTTCTTCCCAACTCTGTTGTAGCAACTTGGCAGCTATGTGCCTATATGTCTGTTTCACAACATCACTGAGATGAAAGACATAGAGGACTACTTGATTGAGCAAGAGAGATTTGTTACCACAGCACAGCCTAGCCCAGTCTTACCTGCAGAAAGAAGGCTGAGGGTCAATTGCTATGTTCTCAAGTGCACACAGAGATACTGAAAGAAGCATGGTGCTGGAGGTCCAGTGTCTATCTATCTATCTATCTATCTATCTATCTATCTATCTATCTATCTATCATCTCAGTATCAATGTGTGTAAATATATATAATTATGTATTTTATATACATATAGTTTTATAAGTTATGAAATATAAAATGGTTAAGGTAATAGTTTGATTTATTGCTACATATTGTATTAGCATATAGATCATATAGTATGTCATTATTTATTACATTATTTTTTAGTAAATTCCAGTGTATTTTTCCTGTCTGTCTGTTTTTTGATGCTTCACCTCCCCCCTCCCCCCTAGATAGGGTTTCTCTGGTTAGCCTTGGCTGTCCCGGACTTGCTTTGTAAACCAGGCTGGCCTCAAACTCACAGAGATCTGCCTGCCTCTGCCTCCCAGAGTGCTGGAATTACAGGCATGAATCACCATGCCTGGCTTGGATACTTTTTTTTTTTAACTAAAATAAAAATCCAGAGTTTTAGATTTAGTGGTTTTTCCAGTGGCTCTCAGATCTGTGAGTTGAGACCCTAATGGGGGTTGCATATCAGACATTTATGTTATGATTCATAACAGTAGCAAGACTACAGCAGCAACAAAATGATTTTACATTTGGAGGTCACCACAACATGAGTAATTCTATTAAAGGGTCGCAGCATAAGTGAGGCTGAGAACTACTGACTTATCCTATGCAGCTAAGACCTGCTGAGATCATCTGAGGACCCACAATATACTAATGCAAGCTTCCCTCCTACTCCTCACTATTGGTTGAATTTCATGCCATTTTTACCACTTTCTAAAAACACAAATGTCTTGAAAACTGAAGTTCTGATAGCTCAGTCAATCTACTTGAAGTTACATAATATAGCTAGAATTCCCACATCTGATCTTCAGAATTAGAAGTGGTCCAAAGTCGGAAACTTCTTGGCTGTCAACCAGATTTCTGCAAGTAAAAAAAATTCCGTACCTCAAAACTTCATTTTATGCACAAAAGTATTAAAAAATGTTGTATAAAATATTTTCATACTCTGTCTAGGACATGTAAGAAACAAGTTAATTTGGTGTTTAGAGTACTAGTTTGGTGTTCAGCTTTACTCTAAACACATTTTACATATAATATTTAATATACAATATTATATATTTTAAATATACAAATATTTTAAAATCTGCACACTGATGCAGTCTGGTCCCAAGTATTTTAATGAACTACCCATAACTTGTCGTGTGACAAGATCATTGTTTGGACTCAAGCACAGTTCTGACGTCACAGGCTCAAATCCCTTGCTATTTCCTAAATCTCTTTTCCACATGAACAAAAACATGTAACCAAAACACACATATGACAACAACAGACCTAGCCCCTGGCCACCCAGCAAGCCTGGTCAGTAGGTAGGGATATTCTGCATTTGCACTGCAGAGTTCAGTGTATAAGACAGAAGTAAGTACTAGGGGTGAGACAGCAAAGTGGTTTATAGATGGCGAGGATGAATGCCTGACCTTGAGTCTTAATTCAGCAAGAAACTGAGCTCTAAACCATGCGCTCAGGCATGGCGGCACAAACTTGTAATTACAGCATTCAGGAGACTGAGAAGGAAGGGGGATCACAGCACAGGCTACTTGATGAGTTCAAAGCCAGCCTGAGCTGCAAGTAAGACCCCGGGCAGCCTGAGGCTAAGAGCTGCTCTTCCAGAAGACCTGAGTTCAGGTCCCAACATGGGGTAGATCACAACCAGTAACCTCAGCTCCAAGATATCCTATGCCCTTTTCTAGTCTCATTAGTTACCTACATGTACATGGTACTCACTCACAGAAGTACACACACACACTAACATCTTTTAAAGCTGTTTAAATTTGTGTGGAATTAGAAACTGTTGACATTATTCGCCTGATTAGTTAACTTGTTATGTTGCCTTGGCCAAAGCTGCTAACAGAAGCAGCTTAAGGAGGAAGGCTTCCTCTTGGCTCACAGTTCAGGGAAGCGTACATCCCAGCAGCAGGGCTGTGAGGCAGTGAGTCTACAGTCAGAAAGGAGGGTATGATGAGTGCTGCAGCTCAGTGATCCACCCCACCGCATCCCACCCGCCTCTGTGTGTGCCACTTTTCAGTCTGGGACTCCAGCCTGTGGAATGGTCCTACCTATATTTGAGGCAGGTCCTCCTACCTTAACCTAATGTAGAAAGTATCTTACAAACACACCCAGAGATTCATTGCCCTGGTGATTTCAGATTCTGTCAAATTTAAAATCAAGTTGAACCATCTCAACTCCACTCCTCATCAACTTGACACTATACACCTTTAAACTCTACCTTTCTCAGAGAATATAGGCAGAATGAGAGTAGATTCTTTGCCAGAATTGTTAGTCCCAAAGACAGGAAGAGAAAGACCACTGACCCAAATCATCATGGCCAAATTAAAGAAAGTGAGCAATTAATTAAAGCAAGCTTTTTATTCATGTACACAGGCTACTTCTCTGTAAGGTGGAGTTTGAGGACTCAGCATTGGATGTGAGAAATACAATGCTTTAATAGCCCAGGGGTAGGAGCTTTCCAAACAGGGGATTTGGTGGGCAAAACAGGCAGGGTTATAGGAGCAGAACATAGGCATAACAGGTTAGTCATAACAACCACCTGAAAAAAAAAACATAGTTGCAAGATGGTGGTAACAACAGGTAGTCATAACAACCCTTTTGAAACAAAGACTGCCCTGCTAGGAACAGGCAATACAAAACAAGTTGTAGCTAAGCTTACAGATGGGACACAGCCCAATCCTTGAAAAACAAGGATTTAATCACAAATAGAAATGAACCTAGTTTGTCTTTACTATAAGGTGACTTTTAAGCCTGTGATGGAAGCAGGATCTTTCTTCAGACTGTAGTTGCTTGCAGGGTCCTTGGTTTTTTTAAACCACTCCAGTGTCCATGTTTCTCTTGGCATTCTCGTCCTCTGAACTCCAACCAGAATGGCCCATTAACTTCGGCCTCAAGTTTGTCCTTACAAATTCCTCCGCAGTCCTCCTGTAAGCCAGTTCCAAAAGCGTAAGGACCACATGGTGAACATTAGCACAGCAGTGATCCTACTCAGCACCAGTTTTCTGTATTAGCTATTTGTTTCATTGCTGTAACCAAAGCAACTTCAATAAAAGTTACTTATAACACATGCTTACATCTTGATGATGGAATTTGAGGCAGCTTATCACATTGGGTCTAGACTTAGGAGGAAGTGGCAGGTGAACGCTCCTTGCTCAGTTCACTTTCTCCTTGTTATTTACTCTAAAAGTCCGGCCTATGGGGTGGTGCCATCCACACTGAGGATGGGTCTTCCTCACTAACCAAATCTAAAAATCCTTTCAAGTTGGCAAAGACAATCGACCATCACAATATGGACCAATTGCAGAATGATTTTGTTCCAGATTCTACGCCAACTTATTCTCAAGAGCAACAGTGGGGTAGGAGAAAAAGAAGAGAGTGTTTTTCTTTTCTGTCCACAGGTGAAGGGGTTGAAAGGACATGAAAGGATTTATGAAGAAGTCTTTGGGTAATAGGAGTGTGTGAAGCTGGAAGCCTTGCTCTCACCCAAGTTTCTGCCTTAGATACTAACACGAATTAGACACAGCTTGATGAGCTTCTGAATTGCTTTTTTTTGTACTGTCTGACATGACAGCAAGTGACAACCTGGGCATTTCAAGTACAATGCAGTAGAAGCATTAATAATAACAGTAATTGAAGCCAGGCTTGGCAATATGGACCTGAAATCCCAAGTACTCTAATGGCTGAGTAAGGAGGATAACAAGTTCAAAGCCAGCTTGGGCAACTTGATGAGACAGTCTCACAGTAAAAAGAGAGCTATTGATGTAGGCCAGTGGTAGGAAGCTCTCCTGGCATGCGCAAGACACTAGATTTAGTGTACAGTATTGTATTGATAAAAATAAATAATGATCAAAATTGAGGACATTTTTAAAGTCAGTTATAGTGTTTCCCATAAAAGCTGCTGAGAAGAATCATTTCCTGACAAGGGATTATGTTAGCAAGGCCAGTTGAGTGTGGCTATTGCTTCCTTCTGAACTCAGTTTCTCAATCTATATTCCATTTAAATAACTAAACAAATTGCTGATATGCAGATCATTCTGTTAGTTGGGGTATTGACAAAACATCTCACACTCACTGAGAGAGCTGTTCCTGCTGGGATGACTTTTCTAGCTATTCATTGTGAGAACTCTTTGTTAATACAACTCTCTATGTGTGCAACGAAGACAAGACTTGTTTTTTTCTCCCTCTCAAATCATTTTTTATTAAAAGTAATTACAGGTGCACATAAAGTTGTAAAAAATATCCTAGAATTTTTTCTAGGATTTTCTAGGATATAATAAACTATATTATTTAGTCTACAGGCATTCATTTTTATTAATTGTTCTATTATTGCCACTTTCATTATGTGGATTCCAGTTTCTTGTGCTGTACAGTTAGTCTAGATTCCAGGTCATATTTGGCAAACTTGTTTTTTCAAGGCCTCGATAGTAAATATTTACATTCTATGGGTCATGTTCTCTAAGAGAACAAATTGACTCATCTGAAAGCAGCCACAGGTCTGTAAACAGCTGTATGTGGCTGTATTCCAGTGCAAATCTGCATGAATAGCCCCTTGTCCTCTGGTCTACTTTTTGTGTTTTCGGTTGCCATACTCAGCTCTTATCCAATAATATCAAATAGAAAACTCCAAAAATAAATAACTCACTGGTTTTAAATGGCGGCCCATTGTGGGTAGCATGAGGAAATCTCACACGGTTCCACTCCGTGTGAATCATCCCATTCCGGAGCGTCAGCTCTGCGCACTACCTCCATTTAGTCACACGGGAGCCAGCCTGGTTGTCACACCACCTGGTACAGTACTGCAATGCTTTTGTTCAACTGACTCGAATTTTACCCAACAAAGGCCCAGAAGGGCAAGAACAGTGCGATGCTACCAACTTGGAAAGGCCAAAGATGCCACACAGCACTTGGTGTTAAGTGATGTCTTCCATCATCACAGGAAAAAGGGTAAGCATGCTGGAATAACCTATTATGGGATGGGAGAAAGGGTTTATCTAACTTTATTACAGTACAGTTATTTACTTTATTAATAGCTATGGTTAGTCTCTTACTGCGCATGCTTTATAACTTTGCCACAGGTGTGTAAGGACAGAGTTGGGTGCCAGCCATGCTTCCAGGCATCCACTAGGGATCTTGAACACTAGGGATCTCTTGTGGCGGGGAAAGAAGAAGAGCACTCTATCAGCAAAACAAGCTTCCAGTTGAATTTGGCTGCTGAGCCTCAGCCTGCCTATCAAGGACCAGTAGTTCCTGACATGTGGACTCCTACCCCAGCATGTGTAACAGCTAAGTGAGTGTGTCACATGCAGAGGTTCAAGCCTCAGTGCAGAAATTGAAGGAATGAACAGTCTGTCCATGGTATTTGAAGCACAGATCTAGGAACTTCCGAGTTGCCCATTGTTTTCCAAGACCTTGGTATTTGGAGTTGTGCGGTGCTGTTGCCTTGTCACATATTCCTCAGTTCTGGGTTGATGCATGCTCATGCATCAATTTTAAATTAAATATATTTGGCAAGACTAGCCCAGGAAATAAATTCTGTCGACTTTGTGGTCCACATGAGGAGGCACCCTGCATCAGTTTGCTCCTCAATGTTGGGAGTAACTGTTCACTTGGGGACCTTGTGTGGCTGGTTTCTCTACAATGAAGTTGCTGTCTTTCTCTTTGGAACCAGTGAGAATCATGTAGGAATCTACTTTGAGACTGAAAATACTTGCATCTGCACAAGATTTGGCTGGTCAAGATTTCATCATGAATGGAGAAGGGTTCATGAGGTCCCACTGCTCCCCAAGGGTCTAGTGGCAGTTAACAGTTGTTGCAGGAGGCTTCTTTTTCTTCAGTAGTGTAGCCATTAAAAAGTAGTCCGTGTTCCGGTAAATAACCTCCCACTGTACTTATGCAAACAAACCTAGTTATTTTCAGTGGGTTACATGTGAAAACTGACATGAAAATAGGGAGGGAACTTTCTGAGAGGAAACAGGGTTTCAGCAGAAGAGGAAAGAAAGATTAAGAGAGCATAATTGGGTTGAAATGACTAATATTCATTGTATGTATGTAAATATGGATGTACTTATATATATATAACTGTCAACTTTAAAACACACTCACCACTCATTTTAATATCTACTGACAATTCTTGATTTTGAAGTGATTAGTGTTTACAAATAATGGCTTTTCTGTTTCAATTATTCTTTCTAATACACTTAGTTAACATTATACTGTGTGAATTTTTCTAATCCCTCAAATACTTACTCATTCAATGACTTCCATAATTACAAACCTACACCTTCTCTTTATCATTAATTTTGTTCTTTCAGTCTTTGCAGATCAGCCTCAAGGAGGCCCCTTTGTCTTTTTGACAGGAAACTCTCAAATTTGTAGGCTGAGGAATTTTCATCTCTGTTGCACGTTTTCTGCATTCCACTCTCCTCATGCCTTGGCAAGGACAAGAAGAATGTACACTATTTTAGCTGCACAGAAAATTTAAACGTGTGTGTGTGTGTGTGTGTGTGTGTGTGTATGTGTGTGTGTGTACATGTATACCATGTGTGTGCAGCTGTCTGGGGAGAGCACGAGAGTGAATTGTATCCCCCTGAAACTGTAGTTCCAGGCAATTATGAGCCACTTGATATGTATGCTTGGAACTGAACCTGGGTCTTCTTCAAGATCAGCAAGTACTCTTAACCACCAAGCCCCCTCTTTAACCCTATGCACAGGAGAGGAACATCATTAAGGAAGGACGAAACAAATTGATACAAGTTAAAATAGGATCGTTGCCAAGAGAAAACTGCCTTCTCAGTATTCTGAATTCATCTTTTAAGCTTCATTTTTATTCTTAATTATATGTGTGTGATGGCAACTGAACATGAGTGCAAGGGTCTGCACAGGCCAAAAGTGCCACGTGTCCTGAAGCAAGAGCTATAAATGTTTGTGAGCCACCCAACATGAGCAATCAGACTCAAGCCCAAGTCCTATGCAAGAACAGTATGCACTGTGAACTAGTGAGCCCATATTTTGAATTCCTAATTTACCTGTGACTACAAAAACTTACTCTGTGAGTTCTTCCAAAGTATGAGATGATAATATCATCAATAATGCCAATATTAGACAGTTTAGCCCCACATAATAAGAAATGAGAATCTCAAACTAGAGTTTCCAGGGTTTTTTTTTCATAGCAGAGTACACTACATGGTCTTTAAGTAGACCTAGTTTTTTTCCTGTCTTTGAATTTAAGCAATGAGTATACTGTCCAAAACAAATAACACTACCACTCAAACAGGTTGTTAAAACATGGATTCCGAAAGAAAAGGATAGTGTATTCTGCCCGTCTCTGAGACAACGTTTTGACATTCCTGAGAATGGGATTACAGCAAAGCCTCTGGAGTTGACTGGGGTGTGTGTAACAGGCCCGGGGTGATGCAAGGTGCAGGCCAGCTGCAGCGGATTGCTACAGAAAGCTCAGGCTGGTCCCAACACCCACCTCTGTGTGGCTTATGCCATGGGGCAAAGTTCAAAATGTGTGACAGATGAAAGATGGCACTTGTAGGCCAGCAACCCACTGTCGGATCATTGGTCATTTGCACAGTTGAAACTGCTGGCAACAACTCATTGCTTTATGTTGAATTGTATAAATTTACTATATTTATTCACCAAACCCTTACCAGGTGGCATAAGACACTTGAGGGATCCTTCCTAAGGATCAAAAAGGTATGGTTTCCTTTTTTATTAAGTGCCAATAAGGTTAAATAAGCACTGAAAAAAGCCAAACACACAGAGATAGACACACATGGAAATGATATGTGCAGGCTAGTGAGATGGCTCAGCAGGCATCCTGAAGACCCACATGAAAGGAGAGAAAGGACCCTTGGAATGTGTCCTCTGACCTCCACACACATGCTATGCCATGCCCCACCACGACCACACACAAACTCATACACAATAATAACAAATATTTCAGCCAGGGCAGAGATAGTCGGGGCACAGTGGCATCTACAGCTGAATGGTAAATTCCACACACAACAACAACCTGTACAAAAACATGTCACCAAACATTTCCTGTGGGTCAGACATTCAGGAGTGGCATGCACCGGAAGCTGAGGCAGGTGCTTTAGCTGGGGCCACTGTTAACCTCAAAGTCTGATGTGACTTTGTGTCAAATCACTTCCTAAAATGCCCTCTCACATAGCTGTTGATGAAAAGGTCTAGGCCCCGGCTGACTGTTCTTGCCACGTAGATATCTCCGTGAGCCTCTCTGATGTCCTCAACTTTGTAGCTAGCTCGTCAAAGGACTAAACCTGACAGAGCATACCAGAGCTGCAAAAAAACGTCTAAAACTAACCAGAGCCGGGCATAGTACCACACACACACTGGAAGGCTGAACAGGAGAATCTGGAGCTCCAGGCCAGCCTAGCCTAAGAAGGGAGACCCTGTGTCAAAAACCAAACAGACAAAACCAGATGTAGAAGGTAAATAATCATTTCTATCGTGTCCTATTTGTTGTTCTGATCAGCCTTATTCAGTGTGAGGAAAGAATCCACAGAACACAAAACCAACAGCTAAGATAACCAGAGGCCCCCTTAGATGCCGGCCACCGTGAGGATGCAGGGGGAACACAAAGACACTCTCAGACAGAACAAAACTGCTGCCTGTCATGATAACCCACATGGGTTACATAGTTATATGAATTTGTCGCAAGGATAGTTAAGATTTGCACATTTCGATCAATGTCTATACATTCTTCAAAAACTATGAAAAATTGTGATTACCAGGGAAGAAGTGAGAATAATTGTAATCATGTGCTTCATGATGGCATCTAAGGGGATGATAGCCTGCATACCTCGAGATACGTCGCTGTCATCAAAGCTGTCTTAAAATGCGTCTTTGTCATCAAGCAATGCATCACCAAATCCCCTGGTTGACAAACATGAAATAAACTAGTTCTAAGTTAAGCAATCTGTTCTTCGGAGGACATTGGAAAGCTATTGTTTCATTAACAACCCTGAAGCTATAAAATAGATGATGGGACTTTTATGAAAAACAAATTCTGTCGCTAATTATATTTAACATCAATTTCTTAACCATATTGCCAATTTTTCTTTTCTTTTCTTGGCTTTTTAATGATAAAATGAAGAGCCGGGCTGGTGCTGTAGCTTAGCAGTCAATTTTAAACCTGTTTGGGCTATTTACTGGGGCATGGTGTGTTGTTTCAATTTGTTAGCTGCACAGGGAATGGGGGGTTCATAGTCTGCCACCATGCCCCACCTTCAGCCTAGCCTTTTAGTTTCTTGGTTTTCATCTTAATCTTCAGTGCTGCTGATTGTAGAAGCCTACACGGGAGTGCCCCCTACATTTCCCTTCTCTGCCTTCCCCTAATGAAAAGGACTAGTCTGTGGACTTCAATTGCTTGCTAAATCAAATCCATCCCTCCTCCTCCTCCTCCATCCCCAACCCACTGCCATGGGCCTAACCTTCAGCACCACTTCTGGACTTCAGGGACCTACTTTCTTATGCCTCCTGTGTTTGTTTTCTATTTAAGAACTAGAATGTTTTAAGGTGGAAGGACAACACAGCTTCATCAGAGCCTTTTATAATGCCCATCTGTTGGCAGGAAGAACACAGTCCTCACGTGACACAGCATTCCTAGTCCATACGTCTGTTTTTATGTCCCCTTTTAGCAGCATCAGCCCTGTTGGGCTCCCATTTACTTTGGGGACATAGGTATACACCTCACCATTTATCGCACTTCTGGATTGCACAAAGGCTTGCCTAGATAAGGGAGGCAGAAATAATTGTGTAAGATCAAAAATGAACTTTGAAATCAAGCATGGATGGTCTGGTGCAGCTCAGTGGCAAAGACTCCCTGAGTTTAAGCAAGCCCTGGCTCCAACTTCAGTACCAGGAAAAAAAAAAAAAAAAAGAACAAAGCAAACCAAACAGCATGTATCTATAGATTTTCTATAATTCAAACTTTATCTTACAATTCTTTAACTTCAAACGCCAGTTAAATTTCAATTTGGACACATATTAACATTAGTCAGTTCATGTACAACACAGATGCAGTCAAAGAATCTAAGCATTTCTAATGCCTAAAATTACATCATTAGCATGATCATCATCTTCAATCTGTAATTTTTTGCCAGGTAAGACATGATTTTTACTTAAATTCTACAAACTTAAGGAATAACTTCAAGAGCTAAAGGGACTTCCCTCGAAGTTGAGGAAGAGGGAAGTGTCTTAGCTAGGGTTCTATTGCTGTGAAGAGACACCATGACCATGGCAGCTCTTACAAAGGACAACATCTAATTGCAGTTTCAGAGGTTTAGTCCATTACCATCAGGATGAGAAGCATGGAGGCACACAGGCTGACTTGGTGCTGGAGAAGGAGCCGAGAGGAGCTGAGAGTTTTACATCTGGATCCTTAGCAGCAGGGAGAGACAGAGACCCACTCCCTTCCTCCAACGGTGCCACACCTACTCTAACAAGGCAAGACCCCACTCCCAGTGAGCCTGTGGGGGCTATCTTCTTTCACACCACCACAGAGGGGTGAAAAGATTGCAGAATGTCTCGAGAAATCACAGGGGAACAGTCTTCTGGAAATGACAGAATCGCTATCACTCATGAGCTCACTGCAGTTATGGTCCCCTGTGTAAGACCTGCACAAGACCCACCCAGTCAACATTCCAGCATTGCTAGGGAGGGGCTCATGAGCCCTGATTTCTATTTGAGGAACTCAGTTTTAGGCTTCTGAGAGTCGCTGAATTTTCTTCCAGGATGTGGTCCCTGGTGCTTTGATGATACTACGGTGGATGGCTCCGTAGCCATGAGCACATATGGCAGCAGAAACAGGATTATATTTGATAGATTTTTTATGAGGGTATAAAATTGGCAATGGAGTGGAATGTGGTGGTTGGATGTGCGAAGAATTAGGGTGAGACATAGAGGGGACAAATGTGATCAAAATGCACTGTATGCATGTATAAAATTCTCAGTTAATTAAAAATTAAAGCAAAACCTGGGAGTATAGCTCAGTAATTGAGCACATGCTTAGCATGTAGGAAGCCCTGAATTAAATGCCCAACACCCACATAGTCACAGTACTACTAATTAAAACACTTACAGCGGGCTCTGAGATAAAATAAGCTTTATCATCTAGGAAAGAGAAGGGGGGAGGAGACAGTAGAGGCTGTTATCATAGGGGCCCAGGAATAGATCAGTGGAAAGAAAGCATGGCCAAATATGAAGAGTCCACTGTCTAAATTCAGTGGACCCTAAGTTCAGAACCCTAAGGAGTCAAGTTCTGGACTAAGCTACACCTGTGATTAAATTACCATGAAGCAGTTCTGAGCTTAGGGAGTTTGCAATCTATCATTGGATACAAGGGAGCCACCAATTATAGCAACACTTTAAAATGCTGTACCACACAAACAAGCAGAATTCTCCTTAAACGAAGGACCAATCAAAACCTCAGATCAAAAAAAAAAAAAAACATTTCTGGATGCATGTGACATAAGCCAGGCCAGTGAGGAGACATAGGGAAGGGGTCTGTCAGAGAACCAGCATGGGCATCAAAAAAGTTTCAGAGCCTGTGCAATGGAAGATTCCAGAGGAAATTTGGGGAGATGAGATTGGACATGGGAGTTAAGAACAGATGAGCTGGGGCAAAGACATCTCAATATTGGTGGCAGGACCCAGGGGCAGTGTCCTAGAACCAGACAGCCTAAGAGTGATGTCACCAGCTGGCTATTTTATTCACTACCCATGGAGCAGTAGGAGACTCTGAGTCAGGCTCTTGTGCTTTGTCGAGTTTGATAACTTAAAGCCACTCTTTTGTCCCATGTTACAGAGGTTTTTTTAACCCATAGTTTTCAAAATTCTAATGATAATACGAATATCCAAACACAGAAGTTCTAACTGTGGCCAGACTCATAGAAGAGAAGTATTGGATCTTCCTGGGGAAATACACTGCGAAATATTGTGGGTTTTAAAAATTCGTAAGAACTTTATACATTTATGAGAAGACTCACCAACTCTACTAGTGACTAAATGTAACCTGTATCACCTCTAGAATAAAATGAAGGGGGAAAGAAAGATAAAATAAAAACATTGTGATCAGCAACTTGGAAAAAAAATATGTCCAAGACCATCAGGAATAAAAACCAAGAACCCAGGTGTGGAAGCCTTAAGAGATGACCAAATCTTCTATGGGTATCTCAGATCTGACTTTGAACTTCCTAGAAATTAAAGCAAAAGGAGACAGAACTCAGGCAACTGTCAATTCTCACTTGGAGGACACAGGAATGAGCCAGCTCTTCCAGGGGCACTTCCTAGGTCAGGACTGCACACCTGTGTGGCCCTGGGCCTCTCCGAGATGCCCTGAGTTGCAGACTTCTCATCTCAATGCCTAAAATGATGATTTAGCTCCCCATAGGAGAAGCAAATGCCACTGTAGATACAGAAGAGCTTTGGATACCATAAAATGGCACAGATTTAAAGTTACTCCCCTAAAGAATGATTCTTAAAAAACAAAAATCCTTGGGAATATTTGATGTCTTTCTGAATGATGTTCCCTCCACGGCTCTCAGCAGTCAGCCCCTCCAGCATGGCAAGCATGGCCACATTCGCAGCTACTTAGAAGGAAGGCTGTCACTTGGTAGAGAAGGTGCCCTGACCTATATCAAACAGTCCTGTTTGTGAGACACTGGCAGCCTGTGTTTCTATGGAAACAACACTTGGCTCATACCAGGCCAATCGCAAACACCTGCACTCTCCTAACTGTCAACATGTCCCCTGCTTTTGCTACCCATGTATCTGCTTTTCAGGACCTCAAGGACAGAGAGCCAAATCGGTTGTGCTCACATTTATCGTCCCATTATTGTTACCGATACCTGCAAACTTGTTAGTTTTTTGTCCATTTGTTTTTTTTCCCCTTCCTTTAACTATATTTGCTTTCCCCTAAACTGCACATCCATTTTAATACTTGAGATGTATCGTTTTATTAGCTAATGCTCGTATACTGTCCCTTGTGTGTTTATTTACTTTACTAATGATGTGCTGCTGAGAGTTTACTTTGTTGCTCACGCCCTCACTGGCCCTTGCTGCGTAGTCAGTCTGTGGGGGTCAGCTCACTCCCCACAGCTTCTTCCCCATTTCTCTCCTACGCACTTAGTCGCCTTCAAGTCCAGACCCACACATGTCCTGTTTCAAATATTCTTGAGCGTGTGTCTTCAAGAAACTGTGATGACTTCTCTGTGACTCTTAAAATTCATTAGCCAAGCTTAACCATTGTAATCACTACTATGAAGAAGCAATTTGAAGGCAAAATTTAAACAGCTTAATTGTGGTCTCCACTAAGACTGAAAGAAGGGAGGAAAAAGATAAGATAGAGAAAAGAAACTGAACACCTTGCCGTAGGCCTGCAACCCCAGCTACTAGAAAAGCTGAAGCAAGAGGCTCACTTGAGTTTAACCATTCTAGGTAACATAGAGAGAAAGAGATGGGACAGACAGGTAAAACCGGGGTAGGGAGTGCTAAAATTGAAACAAAAAAAAAAAACTTTCTAAATTAGGAAGGGAATCTGAATATGGTGGCACAGTGCTGTAAGTCCCAAGACCAAGGCAGGAGGGTTGCCACATATTCAAGGATAGCCTGGACTACACAGCAAGAGCCTGTCAAAAATAGAGTAAGAGACTGGCATATTTGTAAGACATTCAAGACTGTGGGCTGAACTGTAGGAATACTCAGTTTCCTTTTGATTTCAAGTCTTTCTAAGGGGAGTGTAGTGGAAAGAAAGTCAGATAAAAGATTGGCAAGATCCGTGAGTGACATCTGGCATGAATTTCTTCAATACTGCCTGAACATCATGTTCTTGGCTCACCTATATAACATATCCTGATTTAGTATTGCAATGGCCACCTCTTCCCCTGTAACCAGCAATATCAAGCAGCTGCCAAGCCTCCTCCGCTTCTGCTGGGGGGACTCATGACCTACTTGTGCATTCTTCCGTTTCCTCACCTGGCAACAACTGATCTCAGGTCATGGTATCTATATCATGGCTCCTGAGTTTAGAAACACGGTCTCCTCATCCACAAACACCTGTGGCGTAAAAATACATAGGGAATGAGCTCAATCAAACAAACACCAACAAGTCCTACTAAGCCTAGATTGCAAAACAAGATTTAATGTCCTTTGTACAGATTTCAATAGAATTGGGTTTGAGCTGGTCAAGAGTCCTGTGAGATACTTCTGCTAATTTAAACTTGGAGTCATACGCAAAAGTAGAGTCCAACTTTTTCCATTCATGTACTCCAACTATACAAATGCAGGCAAACCCGTGGGCACACTAATGTTCTCTTTGCATCCTTAGTGCCATTCCTTCATTCTCCTCCTCCTCTCCTACACAGCATATTTATGAATTAACAGTGAGGAACTTGATTCAGAGATGAAGAAACCAAGGTCAGTTGAACATCTGACAAGGTGGAGTGAGAATTAGAATAGAGATGATCTCCATCCTTCCTCATCCTTTGCTTTGGTTAAGAGTTTCCATTCACAATGTCCATGCTGTATCTCTCTCAACGGACAATGTGGTTTTCTCGTCAAATAGTCTCTCACCTAATTCCATTTGGCCCAGTCTTTAGAAGCATTGGACATACTGACACCTCCTTCTTTGTCACCTGATCCAAGTCCCAATGTAGGTAGAAGGGATGAAGTTGGGGAATAAATCTGTCTTAGTCATCAAAATCACATGTTATGGGGTAATGAGGTCTCAGTGCATGTTAAAATAAGCCAGGGAGCAGTGGGACTCAACACATCTTAGAATATCCCTGGTCTCTCTGTTTCCTATAAACTAAGTCTATTAAGCTCATGTCTAAATATCACACCCCATTGCTGACTATCCATTAGTTTTCTTTGTCCATCAGGTATGAATAGACAAAGGAGAAGTTGTGGGCCTACATACATAGTCAGGCATTACACATGATGGTGTTCTGCACATATCTCCTTTAACCCTTAAAACAGTACTACATAAACACCAACAAACCAAGTAATCCAATTAAAAAATGGGGTATAGAGCTAAACAGAATTCTCAATAGAAGAATATAGAATGTCACAGAAACACTTAAAGAAATGTCCAACATCCTTAATCGTCAGGGAAATATAAATCAAAACAAGCCTGAGATTTCAGCTTATACCCATCCGAATGGCTAAGATCAAAAACTCAAGTAACAACACATGCTGGAGAGGATGTGGAGAAAAGGGAAACCCTCCTCCATTGCTGGTGGGAATGTAAACTTGTACAGCCACTTTGGAAATCAATCTGGCACTTTTTCAGAAAATTAGGACTAGTGTTACTTCAAAATCCAGATATACTATTCCTAGGCATCTATCTGAAATATGTTCAAGTATACAACAAGGACATTTCCTCAACCATGTTTGAGGCAGCTTTATTGGTAATAGCTAGAAGCTGGAAACAACCTAGATGTCCCTCAACAGAAAAATGGATACAGAAATTGTGGTACATTTACACAATGAAATAATACTCAGCTATTAAAAACAAGGAAATCATGAAATTTGCAGGCAAATGGTGGGAACTAGAAAAGATCATCCTGAGTGAGGTATCCCAAAAGCAGAAAGACACACATGGTATTTACTCACTTATAAATGGTTATTAGACATATAATATAGGATAAATATACTAAAATCTATACTGCAAAAGAAGCTAAACAACATGGAAGACCCTAGGGAAGATGCTCAATCCTCATTTAGAAGAGCAAACAGGATAGACATCGGAAGCGGGAGAAGACAGAGAACAGGACAGGAGCCTACCATAGATGGCTGCTGAAAGACTCTACCCAGCAGGGTATCAAAGCAGATGCTGAGACTCATAGCCAAACTTTGGGCAGAGTGCAGGGGATATAATGAAAGAAGGGGGAGATAGAAAGACCTGGAGGTGACAGGAGACCAGCAGAGTCAAAAAATCTGGGCCCAGGAGCCCCTACAGAGACCAATACCCCTACCAAGGACCATGCATGGAGAGGACCTAGCCCCCTACTTAGATGTAGCCCATAGGCAGCTCAGTTTCCAAGTGGGTTCCCTAGTAAGGGGAACAGGAGCTGTCTCTGACATGAATTCAGTAGCCATTTCTTTGATCACTTCCCCCTGGGGGGAGCAGCCTTACCAGGCCACAGAGGGAGACAATGCAGCCAGTCCTGATGAGACCTGATAGGCTAAGGTCAGATAGAAGGGGAGGAGGTCCTCCTCTATCAGTGGACTAGGGGAGGGGCATAGGGGGAGAAGAGGGAGGGCAGGTGGGACTGGAAAGAGATGAGGGAGGAGGCTACAGCCAGGACACAAGGTGAATAAATTATAATAAATAATAAATAAATTAAAATATTTTTTTAAAAATCCAGTACTACAAGGTACTAATACCTATATTATCCACAAAAGAAAGCTGCAAGGTTTGGCTTTCAGGAAACCTATCATTAGTGGTTTTTGAAGTAAAACTTGAGATTGGATTCAAGCTCTTCTTCTCATCAAAACATGCACCTGTTACAAACCTGCGTGAATCCATGTGCAAACTGGAACACCAAAAAGGCATAGTCTAGGCTCTTACATTTAAAGGTGGGAGAGGGAAAGGAGATAAGGGCTGAAGAGGAGAAAGAAGCAGCAGAGGATTTGGAGGTACAGGAGAAGAAAGAGGAGAGGAATAGGAAGAGGGGAAAGTGGAGGCAAAAGCAGGGGTGGAAACAGGCTAAACTGAGTCATAAAGGAGGTAGGACACCCTGGGCTCAGGCTTTGACAGAGGTGTCAGACTTGAAGCTGAGACTCATGAAGACATTGGATTTCCCATGGAAAACAAGAATTTCATGTTATCTAGGGCTCTTACAATGGCACGTGAAAGATAACATCCTAAGCGGCTTGCCTGAAATAAGTCTTGGTACTGTTTTTGGTGATAGTTTCCCATATACTACAGCCCTCCAGGGCGAATGGCTTCCAGCCTAGCCAGCCTCCTGCTAGACAACATTCTCTGTCTCCTTATTCCCAGTTCCCTCATGGTTGAAGGAAAGCTGCTACAGGTAATTAGGTCAAGTCTAAACCAGGACAGTTTTGGAAACACAAACCATATCTCGAAGGAAGGAAGGAAGGAAGGAAAGAAGGAAGGAAGGAAGGAGAGAGGAAGGAAGGAAGTAGAAAGGAAGGAAAGGTAAACAAATAAATGAGAAGAATGGATAAAATACCTATGAGCCAGCAGGTAGGTAGATGTTATGTTTCTTTTATTTCAATACTAGAGAAACAGGGATAACTTCAAGATAATATTTTTTTAGTAAAGTTTTTACTAAATACTTAGTAAACTCAATATTTTGATAGGGTTTTTTTGATGTTTTATTTTTATTTTGTTTTATTTTCTTTCTTTTTTTGCATTTTCAAAATTGGTCCAGCCAGGCATGTTGGTTCAGACCTTTAGTACCAGCATTCTAGAGGCAGAGGCAGCAGACCTCTGAGTTGGAGGCTAGCCTGCTATACACAGCGAATTGCAAGGCAGCTGGGTCTACATAGTAAAACCCTGTCTCTAATAATAATTGTTGTTGTTATTGTTAATAATCTAAATATCAAAATATATTGTCCTCATTCTTGTGCCATTGTCTTTAACCATTTCTTTCATGGTTAACTGGTTGTTTTCTGAGTATTGAACACAGGAAACGCTGAAGGTGTATTAGAGGCCTATTAGAAGCTCTAGGGTTGATCCCTGACCTCACATTCACAAATAAAGGTAGGGATGAAAAATGTGGGCCATCAGATTGGCACAGCGCGAGGCACAATGGATGGGAAGGAACTTTTCCAGGCTGACAGAAAGGGTCTTATCTTCAAAGTCAGAAAATCTCCAGACTAATAAGCACATGGAGAAATCTTTAACAGTGATGAATATCTGTCAGGTAGATGTCCAGTGCCCTGCATTGAATTAAGCCCTTTTGTGTTATTACTTTCTTCATTTTCTGTAGTGACCCCATGAGTTAGGTGCAAGGACTGAAAGGGACCAAAACCGAGGAACTGAGAAGTTAATTGGTGGGTCTAAAGTAGCACAAGTAACTAACAGGGGACTGCAGCTCAAATGGTTGTCTCTGATGTTGATTCTTCTACTATTACCTATCTTGAAGGGTCCCAGTCAGAGTTCGTGATGTGGATCAACTCCAAGGTTGCCTTGGAATTTGCCTTCATCCTGCAAACTGTGAAAATGGTTGAAGGCTCAGGTTAGGGTCTGAATGTCTGGAAGAACATGCAGGGATTCACACTCAGCACATTCAGCTACTGTGATGGTGACTTTATGTCATTATTTCCATTCATATCACTTATTAACACTTTCAGAACTTGCTCTCACTCCTAAAATTTTGAGATTAAATTAGGCATTCATTTTTATTTGTATACCAAGAAAATTAATGCCTAATTTATTTGTATACAAATTTTTCTTTGTATACAAATACAAATCTATAAAACTTGAACAAAAACAATACAACTTTTTTCCCGGGTGGTGATGGCATATACCTTTCATTTGGGAAACAGAGGAAGGTGGATCTCTGAATTTGAGGCCAGCCTGGTCTACAAAGTGAGTTTCAGAACAGCCAGGACACAAAAATCCCTGTCTTGAAAATTAAAAAAAAAATGAAAAACAAGAAACAAAACAAACAAACAAACAAAAAACAAAAAATTTTTAAGCTGATTTTTTTTAAGGTGAAGGATAGGATGGGAAAGTCAGAATTACTATCAGCTCTAATAGCAAACAGCAAGTTCCTGTCTGGGCTAAATTTATGTAGAAAAGAACTTGACCCAAATAACACATTTCTGCTCCCCACTCAAGACAGGCTCTCACTATGCAGCCCTGGCTAGCTTGAAACTCATTACATAGACCATGGTAGCCTCAAACTCACAGAAATCAAGCTGCCTTGGTCCCTGGAGTGCTGGGATCAAGGGCATGTGCCACCACACCCAGCTGCAGTTCTGAAAGACTGACATGAGTTATTTAAGGAGAAAACAACTCTGGCTCTCTCTGGTCTATGAATGGTAAATATCAGTCATCTCAGACACAATAAAGGAGTTTTACAGTTCATCTTCATTTTTCTTTGATTTTCCCTGGCTTCTCCTGCCTTACCCTTTGTATTGCTTGTTACTCACCAATCAGGAAGCTTGAGGCACCACTCTTGGGAGAAACTATCATTGAGACCCCCCGTGCCCACTTGAATAGATTTCTTCTCAGTCCCCACCTCTTATTTCTCCTCTTGGAATCTGTTTCCCTCTCACCTTCCTCCCTTCTCACCCAAACTTCCTTTATGTCAGACACAAGCTGCCCCAGATAACTCAAAAGGTGTGCCTCACAAAGGTTCTTTTCTTCTAAACTTCCTGCATGCCAGATTTAGGCTCCCTGCACAAGATCCCTGGCAAAGGCCTTCTCCTCTCTGTTTACTTAGGAAACAATAGAAAAGTTGCCATTTTAAAAAAATCAAGTTTAGACACATCTAGTATTTGCTAAACATGCCCGATGAAGAGAAAGCTGGGTGTTTATTGGCAGGACCCTTCCGTGAAGACGCCAGTGCCAAGGGCTGCAGTTGGGCCTTGGGAGTCCACGTTTCTCACAAGCGTATAGGATGATCTTATCAGGCCAGTTTTGGAAACACAGATGCAGAATAGATGAAAATAATTACACATTGCAATACAAAGAGATTTAACATCATAAACCCCAAGTAGCTTTATCATGGACTAGATCCGTGCACAGTGGAGACTGTGGGTGCCAGACACAATGGGCAGGTACTATGCCATGCATCAGGCCATGTGAATGCACAGTCCCAGAATAGGTTCAGCAGGACAAGGATGCTCTGGGCTGGGCTCAGGAGTGAAGCATGGCTTATGCTGCTTGGGATACACAGGGGGTGAGTAAGCAGGAGGAACACTGGGGTTGGAATGACTGGCGGGAGGGGAAGAGAGAGAGAGGTCTGACTGTGGCCAAGACAATGCAGAAGAACAGGAGCCCACATGATTCAGAGGACCTGGAATCCCATCTGGGGCTGGGGCTGCATTAGAACTTAATGCTCTAGAGAAGGAGGAGCCCTTCAGGATGTGTGGGGCATCTGATGAAACAGTGCTTGTAGCAGGTGAATCTGCCAGTGACTTCCCTCAGGGGCCCAAAGGCTCTTACTCAGAGGGCTGTTAAAAATCAAATTGCTGGGCCCAACCTCCTGAATCTGGATGTCAGGGGCAGTACCAGAGAGTCAGCATTCCCTAGCAAGTTTTCAGTGTCCCTAATGCTGGGTCACACTTGAAGAAGTCCTATTGTGCTTGTTGGACCGGAGACAATTATGAACTAGTACCCGGGCAAGGGTCGTAGTCCAAAGAATGAAGCAAAAGAACTAGTGTATGGGTGGAATGGCTGAGGGAAATATGAAAACAGAGGAATAAAAGTTCAAATCTGTGGACCCAAATAAGCAAGAATGAAAGGCTAAATTCCACAAAGAGCTATTTTGATTGCAGCGAATTGCTGGTCAAATAGACTCCTTTCCCCTTGTCCTGTCGCTCCTAGTCATGTAAAATTAAGCAGCAATGGCTGTCTAGTGAGCACTTAATAAAAGCAGAGGCGGGCGGGACTGCCAGAAGCATTCTCTAGGCGCTATAGGATAGATTGGGCAATTTGTGATTGGCAGTGTCCTCCAAGCTAACCTGACCCACTTACACGCTTGTCCCAGGCTGAGCCCTATAGCATTGTTTCATATCGTAGACTCTACACCCAAACCAGAAATTCCCGTTCTGGACCAGAATGACAGCTGTTCTCACTGCCACCCTCACCCCCACCCCCACTCCGGGGCTTGGGAACCGTGAACCTTGACTCACTAAACCAGTGGCTCCCGAACTTTTGGGATGGGCAGCACCATCCGTTTCTCTCACATTTACCACCAGGGGATGCTATCCCAGCCGTATCGTGAAGCTGGGTAAGTCTAAGACGGAAGAGGACTCCAGTCTAGGGTGGAGATGTCACAGAACCCTTGGGGGTAGTCCACTGGAGATGGGAGCAAGTGATCGCTCCCTGCCCTAGTTGGCAATAGGGCCGAGAAAGACAGCCTTGCTTGCACACCATTGCAGCCTCTCAGAACCCGGGGGCACACAGCTAGGCAGCTGTCCCTGCCCTGTAAACATGCCTAGGAATCTGCTAGGCAGAATCTCGGAGAGTCAGTTCCAGTACCACTGACTGAACTGTGACCTCAGACAAATGACCAAATTTCAGATCACAGGGAGGGGACAAAGACATAAACAAGCATAAAAACACATCACTCAGGACCATGTTTTTACGGAAAACCAAACCCCAAGTTCTGCATCATGCCCCTTCTGTCAGCCAAGGACATTTCCAGAGTCTGTGAATGTCTTCCATTCCTAAGATCCTAGCGTTATAAATTGGATCATTTGGAAGGAAAGACTTAGCATGTTAGAGACCCTCCAGAAAGAGTGGTCCCTAACGGAGATGTCCCCTTTGTCTAACATGTTAGAGGTCATCCAGAAGAGTGGCATTGCTGAAGCTGTCCCCTAAGTCTAGCATATTAGAGATCACCTAGAAATAGTACCCATGAAGATGCCCTCTTACTCAGGCATGTTAGGGGCATATGGGTTTGCAGAATGAGGCATACTTTGTTACTGAGGCTAATACTTCCCTGTTAAAAAGTTATGATTCTTCCTTCTAAAAGAATGAAATGTCACTAAAACAGCATTAAGCAAATGCCAACTATTTGCCAAGCATTACAGTAGGGAGTAGGGCATACAACAGTGTGCGTTCTAAGAGCTGGTGTTGGGTTAACTGGAAAACAGTAAATAAACTGACTAGTTATGGAGAATGTTGGAAAAACGAGTCTCATAAAAGTAGTAAAGCATAGCCGGGTGCTGCGGTACACTACTGTGATCCCGGGACTCGGGGAGGCAGAGGCAGGCGGCTCTCTGTGAGCTCAAGGCCAGCTTAGTTTACAGAGCAAGTCCAAGACAGCTAAAGCTACGCAGAGAAACCATGTCTTGAAAAACAAACAAACAAAATACTACTACTAATAATAATAAATAGGAAAGCAAGGAAGAGGAGTATGACTTCACAATAAGGAGTAGGAGAACCGCCGTGTTACCTCTGATGTTTAAAGACGACCTCAGTAAGAAATACCTGAATAAACACAAGGAGATGTGGGAACAAGCCCAGTGGAGACTGAGAAAAGGCGCATTCTTACAAGAGAAACAGCCAAGGGGCCACAGACAGGTGTGGCCCTAACACATTACAGCTGCAGACGGCAGGGGGGACCTAGCCTGCTGGAACGTTGTTTGGTGGCACTGAGAGAGAAGCCATGCGATCTGATGACATGTGAATGACTCCCCTCGGATGCCTTACCGAGTAGAGGGACAAGAGTACACGTAGGGAAGGGAGTTGCTGCCGTGGTCCTGCTGACAGAGGTGAAGGTGGAAGGAGCTTTTCTAATAATAGGTAGGCCCGGAAAGTGGACCCATTGGAAAATTCTTGGATCAGCTAAACTGGATGCTAAACGCAGCGGCTCATGCCTGCAATGCTAGCGCTTGGGAGGCTGAGGCACAAGGACTGCCGCAAGTTCAAGGTCAGCCCCGGGCTACAGTATGAGCTCCTTACTCAAACAAACAAGCAAACCCTACCTGGGTGTGATTTTAGAAACCGTAGACAGAGTAAGAGAAAAAGAGACAAAATACATTTCAAATAAAAAGCGTAAAGACTGGCATTGTTGGATGACAAACATAAAATTAGTACGCATGTGAAATAATTAAAGAAAGGATGCAATTATCCGTCTAAGAGCAAAGCAAGAAACTCAAAAGAACATAATTTTAAAAGAATATAATTTTTTTATTTTTTAAGAGAACATAATTTCTATAAATAAAAAGGGTTGAAGAGGCAGTGGCTGAAAATATACAAAGTCAAAACTATATGTAACACATACGTGTAAAAGCATAACAATATCTCAAACATGATGACAAGGTTGGAGAGGGGAGAGACGGAGCTCAATGGGTAGAGTGTTTGCCTAGCACTCACAAGCCTTGGGTTCATTTCCCACCTTTTCATGAACTGGGCCTGTTTACCACAGTGGCATATGCCTATAAACCCAGTACTCAGGAGGGAATGACAGGAGGAACATTCTTATCTACACAATGAGTTCAAATCCAGCCTGGGCTATATGAGACCGAGTAGAAAAACAATCAAAAACTGTTCAGTGCTAAAGAAATGAGCTATGAAGCCATGGAAAGACACAGGAACCACGAAAATATATTGGTAAGTGAAAAGGGCCACTCTGAAAGTTGACATCAAGAGTAGTGCCATCTATTTAATACCCTGAAAAAGGTAAAGAAAACGGTGAGTGGTTGCCAGGGTGGGTGGAAAAGGAGCGAAACCCAACGTCTTTACTCCTTAAAAGTCCTGTGCTCCGCCTGTAGGCAGAGACCACTGTGATGAGTCTGTGCAACTTCACCAATGATAAAGTCAAACAAGGGAAAAGGGCAGCATTCTGCTGGGGGATGGTAACCGCGAGGGAAGTCGTGCAATTTGGGGAGGGGTCATAAGACTCATCTGTACCTTCCTCTGAACTCTGCTGTTAACCAACAACCACTCAGAAGATAAATGAAAACCCACCACCTCAAGAAAAGTCAGGCTACCATAGTGAAACCGAAAGAAAAAAGCCCTCATGAAAACCATTTTTATATAAATAAAAGATAGTTATATAAATAAAAGATAGTTTGTTGCCAACAAAATTTTTGCCAAAGGGGGAAAAGATCAAATAACATATTGAGCAAAATAAACACATAGTTTGAAAATGGTGAAATGAATGCTTATGGGTGCTTCCTGCGCTAGGTGTCCACATTCCTTCGTTGGGTGATAGTCCTGTCTTGCTTTCAGAACTGGGCAAGCAGAGTCCTGAAAGGTACTTGTACAGTATGTCTGCCTGTTACCACGAGACTGGGTCTGCTTGGACCTCCTAAGGGTTCTCGCAGACGTTGAGAAACATTATCCAGCTTCCCCTCTAGAGGATATACTGCAAGGCTTTAGGAAATGCAGTTCACAGCCCACAGCTGCCAGTTCCTGCAGGGTCTGGCTTAGCTGCTGAACAGCTTGAATCTTATGATTCAGTGTTATAGGTGTACCAAGAAAGGCCATTTTGCTGATGGTGACTTCTAAGAACCTTCTATTCTTCCCAAAGACCTTCACAGTTCATCTTAGCTCCCCCAGCAGAAGAAGCACACACGTGAGTTGGGCTACTGTGGGTCACTAGCTCCAACTTAAAAACCAAACCAGCCAACTCACACAACCATGAAGATCACATCTTTCTTGTTTTGAAATAGTATGTTGTGCTGAGGCAGAAGTAGGTCAGTGGGGAAACAATTGCACATTTTTTTAAAAAGATTTATTTTACTATTTTTAATTGTGTGTGTTTACGTGTGTGCATGCACACACATAAATGTGGAGCCCAGAAGAGGGTTCGGGTAACTAGGTTCATGGGAACTGGACTTAAAGTTGGGTTTTGAACCATTCTACTTGGGTGCTGAGAACTGAGCAGTATGTGTCAACTGAGTCATTTCTCTAAATTAGTACATTTTAAAGTGGTTCAGTAAAAGCTGGCTGGCAAACTAATAGCTATAACAGTTAGTCAATGTCAGAATCCACTGGAAAATTTACATTAGACAACCCTATGTCATTTACTATGTCAAGATTTAAGATGTTGAATGTGGTGGCATGGGCTGTGGTCCCAGCATGTTGGAGGCTGAGACAGCAGAACTCTGAGTTGAAAGACAGCCTCCTTGATGTAGAAACATTGTCTCCAAAAAATAAAAACAAACACGATTAAAATGTGTCACTGGTGTCAGTTTTCTCTTACTGTAACAAATTCCTGAGATAATCAACTTAAAAGGAAGAAAGGTTTGTCTGGCTGAGACATGGGAAGCTCCAGGGCTTGGTGGGCTTAGGCTGGCTGTTTTGTTGTTGTTGTTTGTTTGTTTGTTTGTTTGTTTGCCTGTGTGTAGGAAGGATGTCCTGACCGGCAGTGTGATGTGGGCACAGTGTTCCCTTCATGGCATTTAGGAGGTGAAGAGAAGAGGAGACCAGAGTCCTAGAGCCCCTTCAAGGACATATTCACAGGGACCCAAATCTCCCCACTAGTCCCCACCTCTTTATTTCCACACCTCCCTAACGCAGCATGAACTGAGAAGCCTTTAACATAGAGGCATTTGGTAAACATTGCAGGTCCCAGCTCTAGCTCTGTCCCAGGACACAGACCGAACCAGTCGATTTTTTAAAGTATCATTATTAAAACAAATGAAATAATATAATAATATAAAAGCATTCTGGTTTTTTTTAATGTCATGAAATTCTAAAAGCCTCAAACAAGAATTAAGTGAAGACAGGGGCAAAGAGTATGCTTAGTGTATACACAGCCCCCCCCCACTTACACTATATACATAAAACACCACACATATATATATCACCACAAATATATATATATATATATATCAAAACACTATATACCACAAAATTGAATGGTAAAAATAATTAGCATTATTTCTATTTAAGATTGTAACGAATACTCACTTATAAGTAGGTACAAGACCTGTAAGATAAGATAAACATACTGAAATCTGTACACCTAAAGAAGCTAAACAAGAAAGAGGATCCTGGGTAAGATGATCAATCCTCACTTAGATAGAAAAATGGGATGGACATTGAATGTAGAAGAAATCAAGCAACAGGACAGGAGCCTACCACAGAGGGCCTCTGAAAGACTCTAGCCAGCAGTGTATCAAAGCAGATACTTAGACTCATAACCAAACCTTGGGCAGAGTGCAGGGAATCATATGAAAGAAGGGGGAGTTAGTAAGACCTGGAGAGAACAGGAGCTCCACAAGGACCTAATATATCTGGGCACAGGGGTCTTTTATGAGACTGTATCTCCAATCAAGGACCATGTATGGATATAACCTAGAACCCCTGCTTGGATGTAGCCCATAGTAGCTCAGTATCTAAGTGCGTTTCCCTAGTAAGGGGAACAGGGACTATTTCTGACATGAACTCAATGGCTGGCTCTTTGACACTCCCCTCCCCCCCCCCCCGCACATACACACCCTGAGGGAGGAGCAGCCCTGCTAGACCACAGAGGAGGACTTTGCAGCCAGGCCTGAAGATACCTGATAAGCTAGGTCAGATGAAAGGGGAGGAGGTCCTCCCCTATCAGTGGACTTGGAAAGGGGAAGGAAGAAGATGAGGGAGGGAAGGTGGGATTGGGAGGGAATGAGGGAGCGGGATACAGCTGGGATACAAAGTTAATAAACTGTAACTAATATTAAAAAAAAGATTGTAATGAGGATCTTAGTGCATGCATATTAAAAGGAAAAAAAATAACTCGAAATTGAAGAAAACCCTTCCATTCATTGTTATATGATTGCTTAGATATCAAATCCTCGACTATTTAGCGATTCTGAGGAATAGAAGAATTTGGTAAGGCATAGTGGCACACGCTTTTAATTTCAGTACGTGGGAGGCAGAGACAGGCAGATCTGAGTTTGAGGCCAGCCTAGTCTGCTCTACAAAGTGAGTCCAGGATAGCCAGGGCTGTCAAACAGACAAACCCTGTCTCAAAAAAAACAGAGGAAAAAAAATTCAGCCAAGCATCTGGCTTTAAGTTCATTTCACTGAACGTATTTACAGTCCTGTGAAACTATCATGAAAAAGTGAGCAAAGGTATTCGTTTTTTTAAGATTAACTTATTTTTGGAAATGTGGCATTTGAAAGTTACTCTTTATAATGGCAACAGAACCACAAAGTATCCGAGAACAAAACAAACAAGATAGAAAACTGTCAAAGGCCAGCTTTGACACACAGGGTAAACTGACATGGACCGTCTATGAGAGACCGGTGGCTGACAGCATCTGGCATTGGCCTCTGTTGATAGCTGCAGGTGATTAAAGGGGGCAAGAAGGAGAAAAAAGCCAGAGCTGATTGCTTCTGGGGAGTAGGGGTCAGAATGCTTGTAGCTGGGACAAACTCTAAGCTCTTTTAACTCTTTAGAAGCCAGTGCTGATGGGCACCTGGCTTAGATTGCCACTTGTAGTGACTAGGAGGTCACTGATGATGGCCAGACAGTGAAGAAAGCATACATACATACATACTTGGTGGATGAAGCAAGGCAGGTTCCAACAACTATGTATACACAGATATATACACAGTCACATATTGGGTAGATGAAGCAAAGCTCCTACCACCTTACATATATACATATATATACACACATTTGGTAGATGGAGTAAACCAGACAGGCTCCAACAACCCACATTTTATTCTTTCTCTTAGCCTTCTTATACTTTCTAAAACAAAGTTCTCTGCGCAAGAAGAAAAATTGCCTCATAGTCATAAAGGCAGTCATTACAAAAATATATAAATTCATTACATACGAGGAAGTTACAGTAAGATTATCGATCACATGCTTTCCTGTCAAAACTTGCACCTAACTGAACATCCCATCTTTTTTTTTAATTTATTTATTTTTATCTCAATCACAGGTTAGGTACTTTGAATCCCAGGCGTAGCCCCATCCCTCAGTCCCTCCTACCCTCCCACTCCCTCCCTCATCTCCCTCCTCACCGCCCCCTCCAAGTCCACCAACAGGGGAGGACCTGCTTCCCTTCCATCAAACCCAGCTTATCCTGACTCCTCAGGGCTGGCTGCAAGTCCTCCCCTGGGATCTAGCCAGTCTGTCACTCCCCGGCTTGTATGGGAGAGGGTCAAAGAGTCAGCCATCAAGATCATGACTGAAACAGTCCCTGTTTTCCTGAATAGGGTCTTCAGCCCTACACCAAGTTATCATGGGCCCCATCCGTGCGGGGGTTCCAGTCCATATCCACACATGGTCCTTGATTGTAGAAACCATCTCATACAAGACCCCTGTGCCCTGCTCAGTTTGGTCTTTGTGGAGCTCTTGTTCTCCCCAAGTCTCAACTACCTCCCCCAGATCTATCATTACTTCTCGCCCTCTGTCAGAGGCTTGATCTCCAGTCTTAATATCTGC
>CM053749.1:33929595-34052844 GCA_028658305.1 Pachyuromys duprasi
TGACTTCTTCCTTTCCAATTTGTATCCCCTTGATCTCCTTTAGTTGCCTTATTGCTCTAGCTAGAACTTCAAGTACTATGTTGAAGAGATATGGCGACAATGGGCAGCCTTGCCTAGTCCCTGATTTCAGTGGGATTGATTTGTAAAAAAAAAAAAAAAAAAAAAAAGAAAAGTTTGAATACACAAGAAGCTTCAAGTGCCTCATCAAACAGAAACATGGATTCTGGGTGTCTGAGAAGTCAAAAGTTCCTAAGCCCAAGCCAGACCCAGGGCCTCTCTTGAGGCTACCTGCAGCTCTGGATGTAGAACTCTCAGCTGCTTTGCCAGCACCATGGCTATCTGCATACGGCCCTTCTCATAATGGATGAAACCTCTGAAACTGTAAGCCCCAATTAAATGCTTTCTATTATAAGAGTTGCCACGGTCATGCTGTGTCTCTTCACAGCAATAGTCCACTAAGAATCCCCTCTGAGTGAGGCCCACTGCTGAAGAGGGCAGGGAGCAGTTGTGAGACCAAATTACACAGAAGTTTGTAGACCGTTCATATGGACATTGGTTTTTAGTCAAGAGACAAGTTGTCATCACAGGGTTTTGAAACAAGGACTGACATGATCCTACTGTGTTTAAAGACAATCACAGCCTGGGAATAAACTAAGGGGGTAAAAAGTAGACCTGGATGGACCAATTAGGAAGTCGTTAAACACAGCTACAGGCAAGAGATGAGGTTGGCGATATTGAGGCAGCAAGCAGCAGTCACGCAAACATTTCCTGATGAACTAGACAAAAGAAAAAGGATTAAGGCTAACGAAGACTTCAGAGCCGAGTTAAGTGTCGTGATTTGAACAGGAAATGCTCCCTACAGGCTTGTTTGAACCTGGTGCCTAGGCAAGAGGCGCTCCCCTGGGAAGTTATGGAACCTTTGGAGTCGGGGCATGGCTGGTGGAGGTTGGTCATGGGAAGGCAAACTTTGGAGGGTTACGGTCTAGCCCTGCTGCCTTCCTACCCCAGCTTGCTGAGTACTGAGTCCGCAGTGCTGACAGCTCCCGCTGTCACATTCGGATGTCCACTTCCTCACGGTGGACTGTTCTCTCTGAACTGTGAGCCGAAACAATCCCCTTACATTGTTCTGTCAGGCACTTGGTCATAGCAATGAAAAAAAAAACAAAACAGGTGACACTGTCATCAGCTGTGGTTGTTTGATATGTAGCCCAGGCTAGAACTCTCAACCTGGCTGTCTTTAGCCATTCTGGGCCTAAAGGTGCTACTGTGAGGTGTCAGTGTCTTTTCCAACGAGATATTTTAGAATTCGTCGCATGATTAGCATTTATTACAAGTAAAGTTGTTTCAAAACAACCTTTAAAAAGTAGCGGTATTTATAAAAGGTAATTTTCAAACTTCCAAGTGGGTTTAGAGATCTGCCAGTTTAAGCTTACTAGTTATTTGTTACATTAACTTAAACTTAAAGTTAACTTAAACTTAAAGTTAATGTAACAAATAACTAGTAAGCTTAAACTGACACTAATAAACACTGACACTAATAAACATGATTTAAAATGGGTGAATTGAGTAATAAAACAAGCCACAGAACCGAAGAAACCTGAGAAAGACATGTGATAAAGGACTGTTACTCCAAATATACAGAGCTCATAAACCTTAGTAAGACCCCTGAACAGGTATGTTAGCAAAGATTGTGGGCACACAACAAGCAGGCACATGGAAACAAAGATGGGCAGAAGCACAGTACTAGGGAGGGCTGAGTAAAGGAAGGTGACACTATGACCTCAAAGCCAGACATCAAACTCTGGTGAGGGCAGAGCCACACAAATGCGTCTAGAGTTAGCGTAGAACATGGAGCATAGCAGGTGTGTACAAATCTAAACATAGAATTTACCTGTAAAAAACAGATGAAAACTGACATCTTACAAAAACCTGCACAGAAATGTTTACAGCAGCTCCATTCACAACTGCCAAGACTTAGAAGCAACTGCGATGGCTTTCATCAGGGGAATGAATGGCCCAAGGCACAGCCAAAGGACAATTAGTCAGTGTGGGAAAAAAGCATGGAGGAAAAAAGTCCACCTGAGAGGCTATTACTGTTGATTTCACTTTTACTATGTCTGGGAAAAGAACAGGACAGAGAAGAGCAGGGTTTTCCCAGAGTTAGGGCAAGGACATTCTGTAGGACAAATACCTGCATTACACATGTCAAAGCCTACAGAATGTACCTATCATATACTATGGATTTTTAGTGTAAACTCATCCACATTAACAAAAGCTATCACTGGGCTGTGGGATATTGATGACGGTAATGACAAAAGAGATGGCAGACGCCTGTTGGAGAAAGAAAAGGACACATAAGAGGTCTGTATTCTCTGCTTAATTTTGGTGTGGAGATAAAACTGCTCTGAAAAAAGGTTTATTTCTTAAAATATTATTATTTTAGAAACGAATACTCTGTTGTTGCAAGGTGAAGTTATCTATATTTGGAAATATTTGAGAGAAGTATTTCAAATTCTGGTTTGGGAATATTTGCATATATACTGTGTGATTCTTGAAAGGTTCTGGTTTTGATCCCTAGCATAAGGTGGGAGGAGAGGGGAAGAGAGGAAAGAGGAAGAAATACAGGATCACACGCTGAGACCACATTTACAACAATCCATTACCAAACAGTACTCAGTTTTGGAATGCCTTAACTATACAACTTAGACCACAACTCCAGCACAATATTCTGAACAGCAAACCCTATTTGTACTAAGAAGAATCAAAGGCCACAAGCAGACCAAATATTCCAGACGGCGTCAGGGCCATGGGTATGAAAGCTGTACGGCTGGGGAGGTTGTCTGTGTGGCACTGGCTGTCTGAGAACTGGCTCTACACCAAGCTGACGTCAGACTCGGAGATCGGCCTACCTCTGCCTCCAAGTACTGGAATTAAAAT
This sequence comes from Pachyuromys duprasi, assembly GCA_028658305.1. Lineage (NCBI taxonomy): Eukaryota > Metazoa > Chordata > Mammalia > Rodentia > Muridae > Pachyuromys > Pachyuromys duprasi. Next base: position 33,932,533 of record CM053749.1, read on the forward strand.
CATGTGCCACCATAGCCCACCCTATTTACAATCCTAAACCCTTTGGAAATTTAATTGTTATACTTTACTTACTAAGGTCTATTCTTAATCCAGTTCTAAGAATTTTGCTACCAGTGCAATAATACATTTGATTGAAGAAAACAATTGAACAACTCTAGAACTTTGGTGTCTCTCATTTTATAAAGCTTTATTTACATAGATCTTCAGAGAAAACATCCTCTTTATTTACAGGTCTTCCACATTTCAGCTGTCCAAACACTGCTTCAAGTGTGAAATGTTACCAGACAAATTAGATTTACAGAAACACATAAAACAAAAGTGCAACTCTATAATTTAGTATGTACAATGCCATTAGTGGTTAACTTTACAGTTTCCTTTCAAGGATAATCCTGAGGTTTGCTTCTCAGAACACCCAGGAAGGTTGTTTCCTAAGGTAGATTTCCAGAGACTCAAGCGTAGAGCAGGTGAGTTGATTTAGTGTTTTTGGTTGTGAGTAGCTGTGCATCACTTTCTTTCCCTCTTTTTGTCAAAAGTCTTGGATGATGAAGAATCCTGACTTTCACCACAATTATAACGCTCATATAAAGTCTGAAATTAAAAACACAAATCCATTTTAAAACATTTCGTTCAATGTATTATTAGGTTAGTAAAGATAATGATGCACTCCAAACATATATCACAAACTAGCACATATGCAGACCTGCATGCCTGCTTACTTTTCCTTAAAGTAAACTTAGTAAAAAATTCTTGTATATCAAATATTCACAAGGAAACGATATGTAATCTTGCTGAATATTTTAATTCTTTTGCTGAATTTTAATGGAATAACAAGTAGGTTTATGTCCTGAACACATAACTTATTTCTCAGAATGTTTTTGATTGACTACAGCTATGGAACTGATAAACTCAGGATGCAACTGAAGCTGAAAGCTGTCTATTAAAAAAAGATTAAATGCTAAGTCAACATCTAACTTATGAAGGTGACAGATAACTCTGCCATCAGGTAACATGAAATCCCAGTGATAGCATGATTAATTAACTTTAATTTTATTCAAGAGATCATTTTGAATATACTCCCTAGAAAATATGGAAACACGAAAAAGCAATGATTATAAAGGCATTTTGTACACCTTAAAACATCCCAAAGCATTACTTCAGTTGTCAACATCTGAAAAAAAAAGTCTAAGCTCCTATGAATATATGTACTATAGATAATATATAACAAATTCATTCCAAAATGGCTCCACATCAGCAATATAAGTTGATTTGACCCTTATCCAGAGAACAAAGTGTTGTCAGTCTATACTTTAATAATAATATAACCAAAATATCAAATTTGTAGTTGCTTGGTAGCTAACTTAGTTGATAAGCAATCATAGGTATTACAACTTACGAAAGTATTTGATGACAATGAGATCCAAACATCACTGTGGATCTGAGTGTGGTATCACACACTTTTAGTTCCAGCACTTCAGGACAGAGGAGGTGGATCTATTTGTGACTTCAAGGCAAGCCTGATCTGCATTCTAAGTTCCATGCTAGCTAGGCTGCACAGTGAAATAATGTCTCAAAACAAAAAACAAGCCTCATGTCATGGTGACAGTGGAGACAGAAAGTACCAGGAAGCTGGCCAGTGTGGACTGTGCTTTGGGGAATATACGAGAAGCTACAGAAGATATGGCATGTGACAAGTCTCATTTTCCTAAGGCTTTATTAAAAATTGACTAGAAGGAATGGTTTTAAAAACTATACAAAGAATGTTGTTGAGATAAGACTAAAAGATAAAATTATTTATTCCAGGTAAAACCCAAGGAATAACAACACAAATCAAAAAGACCACATTTTTAAACACTTGGTAGGTAACTAATCCCAGTACTGGATCTGACCACAGATGTGAGCAGTAGGCCAACTTTCCTTTTGGCTGTGTTTCCTTAAGTGCTTACCTCACTTACTACTTTAAAACAGCTAAAATGAATGCAGACACACTTACTTTTGCAGCTTTCAAAATTGAGTTAGGAGAATTCAGACCAACAAGTTGACCCAGAACATATTTCATCTCATCGGTGGTTTCCCTAGCCATCTGGTTGCCTAGAAAAAAAACAACAAAAATCAACAAAATGCTGGTATTAATAGGAATAACATAAATTAATTTGTATACATTGTATACAAGTATATATTCTTGCCAGGTACATGCCAATAATTCCAGTCCTATTGCTCTGAGTTTAAGGCAAAACCCTGTCTCAAAAAAACAGCCAACCAAACAAACAAACTAAAAAACACATTCTGGAGGCTGGGGAAAGGGATCATGAATTCAAGGCCAGCCTAGGCTATAACAATGAGATTCTGCCCATTCAAAAAGAACAACAACAAAATACATTCTACTTAATAAACTGTATGCTAACTGGCATTATTGTAATCTATCACAATCCTCTATGTAGGACAGTTAAGATTAAATAATGCAGTTTAAAAAACGGCAATGTCATTAACTTTATTATTTAGCAAACACGCTATAAGAGTGGCCAATTTAGATTCTGGTTTTCTACAGTTAACACACTATTTGTTCATGCTGGTAACCTAGGAAAACAGTAATCTTTAAGCAAGCAGTACCTGGGTGGGAGATTTGAACGTATGGATGTGCGAGGAGCTCAGGGATGGATATCCTTTCTTTAGGGTTCCTTACTAAACAGCACTGAAAATGAACAAAGCAAAGTTTTTGTACATTACCCTGACAAAACAGCTTTCCAATGACATGATACTACAGAGGTGCTCTAGACATCCTGCCAGACAATGGTAACAGGTTTTCTCCGAGTCACCTTTTAGAAAGTCCCAGAATCCATTAAATTAAAAAACACCTTTTATAATAAGCATGCTTTAAAAATAACCTCAGTTAGCAACTGCTTTCAGTAGACCAGTTTCATTCAAGATAGGTGAATAATTCCAATCACCTCAACTACTTCTTTTAAACAAACATGAAACTAGGAGACATTCCCTTTTTATATTCACATGCTATTAGCATTACCTTTAGCACGTCTTGAAGATCCTTCTCTGAAATCTCAGGAAATTCAATTTCATAACTAGGGTCAATTATGGCTTGCAGTTTAGAGATCTGATTAATGATATGCTGAAATGGTGTTTTCCCATAAGTCATATAGTACAAAATGCAACCCAAGGACCAAACATCACTTCTGGGGCTTATCTAAAGGGGAGAAAAGGGAAAGTTGCTTTATTTTAATTTAAAAGGTAATATACAATATTATGCCTGTAGTCCTAATTATATAATAATAATCAAAACCTCAATGAATATTAATGTATAAGATATGCTTATATGACAAAACATTGTTTCTTACTTTTCATTACATTTGATCACTTTATAGAGAAGAACTAACTTTAAAGGCTTGAAAAACTAAAAATTATTTTATAGGGAATAACGTATTAAATTCTTGGCACCTTGTGATAACATAATACCACAATACTAAAAAACAAACAAACAAAAACAGTAAAAACAAAAACCCATAAATTTGTATATACTTGTTTGTCCCAGAATGATGAGGTTGTAATACACTGAAACTGAATCCATGTCCGTATTTTGAAAGGTCATTTTTAAACTGTGTAACCGTAATCTCTACAGCATGAACCACAGAACCAGACTGGAAAAAAAGCCAGGTGAGTACCACTCAGCCAGCACATGCCACACCCCAAGTCAAATGCCCAACAGCAAAAATAAGGTTCAGTGCTAATGGGTACTAAATGGGATTGAGCATGGATAATCACAGAGAAGAGTTTATTTTTCTTTGTAGGCTTGTTTGTTTGTTTTCTGTGTGTGTACGAAGACCTAGGATCTGGAACCCATCAGGAGCCCAGCTCCTGTGTAATAGCAGCAAATACTCTTAACTGCTGAGCCACTTCTTTAGCCCAGAAGACTTTCTGAGTAAGTGCTAATAAGTATCACTCATTTTCCCAGAGCCCAAGTCTATTAAATGCTCACTGAGTTAAAATCACAGTAGGAATAATTGCAGCAACAGGAAAATGAAAAATGAACAAAAACATGTATTTTCTATAAACAATAAATCAAAACCAAATAATTTAGAAAGTTGGTGAAGGCTGGGAAAGAAAAAGAAGTAGAAGTACAAAAACCTGACCTTGGGACTGGGGAGTTGACTCGGCAGTTAAGAGCACTCACTGACTGCTCTTCCAGAGGCCCTGAGTTCAATTCCTAGTACTCACATGGCAGCTCACAACTGTCTATAACTCCAGTTCCAGGGTCTCCTCAACCTTACACAGACATATTTGCAGGCAAAGCACCATTAAAACCAAAACAAAAACTGTGACCTTAAGGGGGAAGGGGGAAACAACAACAACAAACTTAACCCTGATAAACAGTGTTACCAACTAAGAAAAAGAATAAACTTAAAAAAACCAAAACCAAAACCATAATTTGTGTAGGCATGTGCCACATGTGTATGGGTTGTCCACAGAAGCCAGAAGAGGGCATAGGATTCCCTGTCACTGGAGTTACATGCAGATATGAGCTAACCAAAAGGGATTCTGGGATCTGAACTTGGGGCCTCTGCAAGAGCAATAAGCCAACTCTCTAGCCACAAAGATGATTTTTTTTTTAATGTTATTCTGTCTTTGAAAACTGAGCCAGGTAGGTGTGGTGACACACATCTGAAATTCCAGCATTTGGAAAGCTAAGGTAGGAGATTTCAGAGTTCACGGCTAGCCTGGATAATATATGAGACTGTGTCTCAAAAAATGAGAAGCAGGAGAGAAGAGGGAGCCATTGCGTATTAAATCAGCGAGTTGAAATTATAACCTTTAGGTAAAATTCAAAACCTTAAAGTAAAAAAGACAATGTTAAGCTGAAATTAAAAAACGTAGAAATTAATAGGCATTAAAATATTATAATGAAGCCTGTAAATAATAATCAAAGTTAAGACTCAGTAAACATTTTATCTTTTAAAAAGGATGGTTGTTATAGAACCCAGATATTACTGAACTCTTGATCCTCTAGCATTAGCTTTCCTGTGGCAGATCACAGGTAAGCACCACCACGTCCAGCTCAATTAGTTGTTTTAATCCAAATACAAACACTAAAACCAATGATTTAACTTAAGAAGACAGGGGTTGTGGGTGGATGGATAATCAGGACACATAGGAGAGACAGCTCAAGTGGCAAACATAAGTTCCTTAAAGTTCCCCAAACTACCACCACCACCCCTCCCCCCCAAAAAGGTGAAAATATTTAGCTGGGCACTGTCAGTGCTAACTCAGGCAGAAGAATTGCCACAAGGGGCAAGGCCAGCCAAGGCCTCAAAGTTAGACCCTATCTATAAGAAAACAACAAAACAAAACCAACCCCGAGTAAACATAAAAACAAAAACACAACAAAGACAAAAACACAACTGGAAAGCGAAGAAAATAGAATTTGTGAGTGAAATAAAGATCTGGTGGTTTTTAACTTCAGCAAAACCATGAGAAGTCTGAAGAAAACCCAATCAAAAAGCAGCAAATATAAATCAGGGGAGAAAAGAGAAGGCAAACAATTATGAAATCAGCTTGGGAAGATAAAGTATTTGGCAGGTTTTCTGCATGTTGGGCTGGGGAGATAGCACGTGCCATACAAGTGTGAAGACCCGACTGAACCCTCAGAACCTACACAAAAGCAGGCATGGCAACCCAGGAAAAGACAGGAGTTGGAGGAGTCAGAAGAAACTCCCAAAGCATGGGGGTCAGCTAGCCTGGTCTACGCTTCGGCAAACAACAACAAAAAAGTTATTTTGAACAAGACAGGTAGTGAGAAGAGATACTCAAAGTTGTCCTGTGCCCTCTATGTGCTGTGGCACAAATGTGCCCACACTCAGAACATAAATGTGCACACACGCACACACACCACATACATGCAGACAGACGTATACATGAGGACAAACAGACTTTATGCAAGTTATTTGAAAAACTACCTAGAACCTATAGTTTTCTAGAGAAGAAAAGCAAATTTATGCAGCAGTGGGCTGGATGCTGAACTGAGAAATTTCTTTCTCTGCTACTCCCTGTTTTCTTGTAAGTACATACTATTGAACAAGCACTGCTGAAAAGAAGCCGGGTTATGTATGGCGTGAAGGTTGCTCGGACCCAAGCATGTTCATGCTGGTGAACACCGTGGCAGTGAAAGAAAGATTAGCCTCAGAGCTTGATGTATCCCAACACAGGAAACGGGCCTGTGATAAGGGAATTAAGGAGGCAAAAAGTACACATTGGGAAAGAAATAACCACCATAGACACATAAAAAAATGAGAAGAAAAAAAAAGGTTAAAGAACAGTGAGAGTGAATCCATAACCATTGGCAGGAGTTCCTAGTGCCAGGTGAGCAAGCTGTTTCCAATACCTTGGTCTTGATTTTCCCATTTTCTCTTGAAGAAGACATATCTCTGATAGCTTCTGGAGCCATGTAGTTAACTGTACCAACCTATTTGCCAATCACAGAAAACAGAGATCAGTACATACATAAATGTCAGATTCTTGGAAACATGCATAACTAGTGATTTAAGTGTGACTTGAAAAATTCAAACAACTGCCAACAATATAAAAATACACATAAAATCACAACCCAGCTCTAAGAAAAAAGGTTGGGATAACAATGAACTGGCTCCTGGAAGGCTATGCTTTGCCTAAAACTGTGTGCCGTCTGCTTTTGTAACTGTCTAGGCTAATCTGAACTCTGAAGGATTTGACTACCATTCACTTCCATGTTTGAATAAATTCAACATTTTCCTTTTCAGTAAAACAACCAACAGATTGATATATAAATAAAAGAAATCAGCTAGCCTCATCTCCCAATATTCTTTGGCCCCTGTGTGCAGACTGAGATGGGCTGGAAAGCTAAGTCATGTAAGAGTTTCTATAGTCGGGTGATGGAAACAGTACAGCACAATCCTTTAGTTCTAAGATAACAAAAATGCCTGCATGCTAGGACCTTGCTACATATAACTTCAGGCTTATCTACAAACAATGTTCACCTGTACTTTTGATAAAAAAGTAATGACTGACTACAAAGTAGAATTACTTTGACTATTGTTCACTGATTCTTCCTAACAAAGTCTGATTTTGCTTCAAGAATTGCAGACTTACACCAGAAATTTTCATTCATGGATACAGCATGTGAGGTCCAGCTCTTTTTTCATGTAACTATTTCAGTTTTTTATGAAACAGTATCATTACACTTGCTATTGCAGATCAAGAACATAGCTGGGGGCTGGAGAAATGAGCTTTTGTACAAGACAATGTAACTTTGGCTCCCAGAACCCACAGAGGAAGGAGAGAGCTGGATTACCAAAGTTATCTTCTCATCTCTACAATGGCATGCTTGCACTTGAACACACACACACACACACACAATAAGTAAACCATTTCTTTTTTAATGTAGCTGACTACAATGAGTCAGTATTTCCAATAAGGCGCTGGTAAAATTTTGCCCCAAATTTAAGCAGTAAGAAAAAAAAAAAAAGACAACGGAGAACATGCAGCTCTAATTCCTCTTTGCTTTGCCGTCAGCTGTGTGAAAATCATTCAAAATTGATAGATGATCTTGAACTACTTTTCTTAATCAAATTGGCTTTGAATCTTTTATAATCATAGTTTCTGTTCTTTTAAAAAAAAAGAGTTAATTTTTTTTTTTGAAGAAATGGCTGGTAAAAAATATAACATTGGCAAAATACTTAACAGAGAAAAAGGAAATAAATCTTGTAGTAACTAACCATTATTAAAAATTCTAGCTGAACCAGGCGTGGGGACACATATCTGTAATCCCAGCACTGGGGGAAGCAGAGTCAGGTGAATCTCTGTGAGTTCAAGGCCAGCCTGGTCTACAAAGAGAGTCCAGGACAACCAAGACTACACAGAGAAACCCAGACTTGAAAAACAAAAACAAACAAAAAATTCCACCTGAAGCTAGGTGTTAGGGCTCACACCTGTAATCCCACACCTGGGAAATACACGCAGCAGGATCAGGAATTGAAAGCCACTGATAAGAACAAAGTCAAGGCCATTCTAGGTTATGTGAAGCACTGGTATAAAACACTAAAATACAACCAAGACAGCAAAAGAAGTCCTACCTGAGAATCTTTAACAATACTTGTTGTATCTGGCTGCATTTGGTTTGCAATCCCAAAATCAATTAGCTTTAGCATTCCATCAACTATTACAAAGTTAGCAGGCTTCAGATCACTATGAACAATGCCTTCAAAATAAAATCCATTATGTTAGATGAAGTCAAACATTCGATGGACAGAGAACATTTCACAATCTCTGGGTCAAGCTAATCCTTTCAATTAGTCAACACATTAATAATCATTTATTAAACACTCTACACCTTCTTAGCAAACACTGTGTGCCAAGCACCACTTTACAGCAATGCTGAAGAAATAATAGCATCATCGTTGTCATTTTAGGGTGAGGACACTCATGCAATTTGAGTTTAAGTGAAGTGTTCAGGATTACAGGGCCTAGCCTGTAGGTGTGTGCTGCACACCGCCTGCCACGCACTGACTGGGAGTGTATCACAAAACAATGTCAGGCAGTAAAATCGAAGGGTCTCCCGCATCACCCAAGGTTTCTAACCTCTGACTAGTTGGTTATTGTTTGTAAATGGAGAAGCAAAGGAAATGCATTAGACTGAACATGCTTGTTTTAAATATAGGGAAAAGGCAAAGAAGAGCCCTGAAAAGAACAAGAACCAGGGGCTGATAGTAAGACACAAAAACAAGAACAAATCATCTCTCACACAAGGCATAAAAGAAAAATTTCTTTGGAGACTTGAAGCACTGACCATTGCCCTATTTTTAGGATACCCAAATCCTTAAGCCTATGCTCTACTTCAATCCAAGGACGGAAGGTAAAAATCACCAGTTAATACTGAGGAGGATAAGGTTATATTGTATATGTAAGGATTTACATTTGTGTTCTACATCCTGTGCCTAGCCAGTCTTAAAAAATGGCTTTGTGCCTTCACCTCTAAATGAACTTCCAGTTAATTATCAAAGGTAGGAACTGATAAAATATGGTTTTTTTCTAAGATGACACAATTAGCAACTATTTTAACTTTATGTATATGGAGAGATTTTTAAATACCATGCTGATGGATTGTGTGTACTGCCTCCAACATGTTTTTCCAGTAGCTCTTGCGTTCCCATGGGTTGATGGATTTTTTCTTTTTAAGCCAACTATTCAGGTCAATGTTTCCACATTCCATTACCATGTAGATGTACTGTTCCGTGATTTCACTGCAATTAAAAACACACAGAAGCAACAAAACAATAAATGCCTACAGTGTATCAATAAAGACTTACTATTTACCTAAGAATTATGGCAAATCAAAGTTTTTTTTTTTAAATAAAAACAAATTCATACTAATCATAAAGCCGGATGATCTTATCACAGTGTTGCTGTAGTTTATTCAAATACGCTATCTCATTGTGGTAGCTCTCAATAGTTTGGCTATCTGCATCTTCTAGGTTCACGTATTTGATAGCATATATATGTTTCTTCTCATTCAATACCTGGAACACCTGCATAGAGAGCAGAGAGACAAGCTTAGGACATGCCTTCCCTCTGTAAACCATCACAGCGCTTTTGAATTTAACTCTTAATGGTCTTAGGCTGAGAAAAGTCTGAGAGAAATAACAACAGGAATAACTGGAAGTTTCTGGGCCTATTAAGTGTAGAAGTAAATAAATAAATAAAAGTGATGACGATGGGAGAAGATTTCCAGTCCTTGGGACAATGGACATTCAAATAACTCAAAGGTGCAAACCCCTAGTTTTCTACATGAACATCTAAGAAAAGCAACTCAGATTTGCTATGTTTACAAAACTCTAAGGATGCCTTATCCAGGGAAATAACATTGAGAAAAAAGACCTTCAGAAATGATAAGGTTAAGTAAGGCTGTAATAGACACTTTTCCCCCTTTTTCATTGTGCCTAACATCAACAAGCTCATTTCTTTGATAAACAATATTTTTAAAATTACAGTAATTGTAAGCCATCATTATTTGTGGAAAGCAGGATAGATCACATTTCAGTTAGGTTGGCAGCAGCAGTAACATTCTTATGAGTCAATTCTAAAAACAGCAATAAGACAAATACTGTTCTGCAAGAGGCCAGCATACAAGCTCAACCCCCAGCACATACAGCACAGCAGTGGCACCTGGTAACTTTAGTAATTCAAATCCAGAGCATGGTGCCTATAGTATATATTCACTTGCACCCTCTGACACTGAAAAGTGTGTTGTTGAAAAGTGTGTCGTCTAACTGTGACCCCATAGATGAGTGAGTCCAAATGTATGTGAGGCTCAAGGGCTAAGACTGTATACCTAAGGCCCATCAGGTCTTAAGAAGAGCTCACTCTTCTTCAACACTAGTTTCTCTAAAAGGAATGCACAAAGTAAGGTGTTTCATTATGCCATCTCATCCATACCCTCTTCTCTCTTCACCCCCTTCCCCAGACCCCTTCTGCTGGTCTTCCTTCCTGTCACTCCTATTCAATTACTCTCTTAACCCCACTTCCTTCCTTAGGCTTTTAGCTGAAAATTTGATAAAGGGGACATGAAAAGTAAAATATTTATTGGAAGACCTGCTACATGTGGTATTATACACTCATTTGTTTTTTTGCTTATGGTTTTGATGTTGGGTATTAAACCCAGGGCCTTGCACCAGAGCCATACCATTAGCCTACATATCTTAGGTATGTGATCCAAGCAGATCTTCCTGCCTCAGCCAACCTAGGGCTAGAATTATAGATGAGTGCCACATGTGTCATGCTTTCCTTATTTGCTATAAGTTAATAAAATAGCTTCAAGCAAGTCTAGTTATTATTAGCTGCCTTAGAGAACTATAGTAAAGCTTAAAATGAACACAATAGCCCTGTTTTGTGTATCAGCATAACACAGAATAGCCTTACAGCCCAGGAGGAACACTCGGCAAACGAATGAAATCTCTATCCAGTTCGAATTACCAGAGCTAACATCATTGAGCTGTAAGCATTGCCATCTTGTTGTTAGGTACAGGGTGAAACACAAACAATAAACAACCTTCACAAATATGGTTAACAGGGAAGCTACAGGTAGGCATGGCTGCACACACTTTAAGCTTAGGAAGCAGAGCTGGATAATCTCTGAGTTTGAGGCTAGCCTTCAAAAAAAGGAAAGAGAGAGAGAAAGAAAAAGGAAACCACAGTAAAGAGAGGAGAATGGAGAACATTGGTGATTGGAAGGTAGGATTTGCAGTTTTAGAAGACACTCGAGAAAAGACATGAGGACAAAGATGGTATGGTGGTACACACCTGTAATCCCAGCATTTGGGAAGCTGAGGCAAAACTGCTGCAAATTCAAGGCTAGCTGGATTATACAAAGCAAGATGCTGTGCAAGGGAAGGAGGGAAGAGGAAGAAACAATAAAGCCCAGACAAGAACGACAAAGACTGAGTGACTGAGTTTATTATCTATTGTAATAAACCAAGCAAAAAGATAATAGCTGCTTCAGACAAAGTGACAACGCTAAAAAAAAAAAAAGATTTTGAAGCTACTCAAGAGGTAAGTAGGGCAAAGCCTGTTGACCATCTAAATGTGTACATGAGAATAAGAGCAGTCAGTAGGTTTTGGACAAGTAACTGTAAGAATGGACTTGCTATTTACTGCAACTGGAAAGACTAGACAGTGAATGTTTACACACTCTGTCCTAAACACCTGCTAACCAAGAAGAGATGCTGAGCAGTCAAGTTTGGAAAGTTAGTCTGGAATTAAGAGTGAAAATACAAATTTGGCAACTCTAAGCATAAATACAGCACTTAAAACCACAACACTGGATGAAAACACCAAAGGAAGGCTTGAGTTTAGAGAAAGAAGAAAAGAGGTAAAGCCTGAGTCCTGAGGTAGTGTACCTAAGTTCAGGGACATGAGGAAGACTGAAAAATATTGTAAAGTGTGCATGTGTCTGAGTGTGGTCATCAATGACAAGAACCACACACACACAAAAAAAATCAAATCCAACTGTCTACTAAGAAACCTAAAAATCAAAACACAGAACCAGATTTCACAAAAATATAGAAGCCTGCATGATCCTGAGGGTGGCTGTGTTGGTTAGTGACAAACGCAGAAGTGACCATGGTGAGGTGAAAGCCAAGGTTTGTAGAGAGCACTCAGGAAGCTTTCCCTGTCTTGGTTAGTGACAAAGGCAGGATTAGCTGATTTGGGGTGAGAACCATGGTGTGTAGATAGTACATGACGTTCTCCTCCTTAGTCAGGGAATGAGAACTGACTTCAAGCTGTCCCAGGAAGAAACAAAATCACTGAGACTGAAACGGTTCAGAGCCCCACTTTTAAAACGAATTAATGACCAGATGAAAAGACTCAACAAACATGTACACAACTAAGGAGATCAATCCAATACTCTGACAAGACAGTCTCCAAAGTGAACAAAACAATAAGTTGGAGGACAAAGTGAAGAACATGGAAGAAAACAATTGACATGGAAATTAACACTGAAAAGAAACCAAACAAATACTGGAAACAAATATTCAATCAAATAAAAACTACACCAAAAAGTATCATTACTAAACAAGATTTGGAAGACAAAGTTGAGACCATAATACACTCAGACATACATAAAGAAAAGACATTAATGTGCATAGGCAATATTCCAAAAAGTCTGTGAAACATTCAAGAAGCTAAACCTGAAGATTCAGAGAGTAGGAAAAAATACGTGATAAACTGGAAAATAGACAAATGAGATTATAGCAGAAAATGTCCCAAAGCTGGAAGAAGTAGTAGATATCCAAATAGAAGAGGCATAGAAAACGTCCCACGACATGTCATGGTCAAGGTATCAGAACACAAAACAAAGAAATAGAATGAAAAGCAGAACAGAAAAAAATGTTGCTTACACAAAGGTCACAGAATAATCTGTGTCCTCTGCAATTCTGAAAGCAAAGAAAAGGCTTTAAGTGATGTATTTCAAATCCAGAAGCAACTAAGAATCAAGAATGCCATACCCTGCAAAGTTATTCTTCAAAACTGATGGAGAAAGAATTTTTTTTTTGAGAAAGGATATTTTAAGACAAACAAAAATTAAAGCAACTCATACAAACCAAGCCAGCACAGCAGGAAAAAACTTTTTAAAAAGAACTATTACATAAGAAAGAAGAAAAAAGCTTCTGTGGTGGTTTGAGTTAAGAACTGTCTCCTATATCCTCAGACACTGAGACAGCAACAGTTTGGAAAGGGTTAGGTGAGTCGGCCTCGCTGGAGAAGTGTGTCACTGCGACAGGATTTGAGAGCTGAGGCCTCACCCTTATACCAATGTGCACTCTGTGCTTTGTGTTTGTGGTTCAAGACGTGAGCTCTCTACTTCATATTCCTGCCACCATGTTTATCACTTGTCATGCTTATGCTCTGCTCATGGACTCTTCTCCTGCCTGAACAGTAAGCCAAAATAAACTCTCTCTTAAGTTTGCCTTATTTGATTTTTGTTTATTTGTTTTGGGTTTTTGAGAGAAGGTTCCTTTGTGTAACAGAGCCCTGGCTGTCCTAGACTCTGTAGATCAAAGATATCAAACTTACAGAGATCCACCTGCCTCTGCACCACAACACTAGGCAGATAACAGGGTTTTATCACAACAACAGAAAACAAAAAACAAAACAAAAAACCCTAATACAGCTTCCTCCAAGGGAACACATGAAGATACATATTCCACAAAAGCAACTCTGACAAAGAAGCCAGGAAAAGAATTAACTATGTCCAATATAGAAAACCAGCAAACTCCCAAAATTAGAAGAGAAGAGAAAAAAATAACAAAAATTCTGTTGACCAGAATAATACCTAATTCTTAAGAAACAGCAAGCCTCTTTCAATAATAACCTTCGTGTAAATAGCCTCAACTCATAAAAAAAGCAAGCAGGTTGACTGATTAGAAAACAAGAATCAACTTTTTTTTTCCTACAAGAAACACATGTAGTGAACAAAGACATCAAACAAATAAAGCAAACCCCCTCAGTTTTTAAGGACAAAAATCAAAGCCCCAAGTAAACATAAGTATAAACAAGCACACATAGTTATTCTTGTATCTGATAAAGTAGATTTCAAACCAAAACTGATTAGAAGGTATAAACAGGGGTGTTACATGGTAATAAAAGAAACAATCCATCAAGAAATAGAACACTTATAAACATTTATGGGCTAAATACTGGTGCTCACAATTTAAAAACAAACACCAAAGACATAAAAGGCCACAACAGGAATCTTTGGTACCTCACTCTTATATTTAGGTAGCATCCCAAGCTAAAAATAAATAAACTTCAGAACTAAATTTTACCATGAACCAACTGCAGTATCCAGAACATTCTGCCTAACAATACGGAATCATATTCTCAGCATATGTAACTCCCCAAACTGATCACGTCACACATCACACAGCGAACTGTAGCAAATGAGACCAATGTTGGTAACTCCTTGAATCATATCAGAATAAAAATAGAAATCATTAATAAGAGAAACTACAAAAATACTTGGAGACTAAATAATGCTTTTAAATGAACATGAGACATTGAAAAAAAATAAAAAAATTTCTTGAAAATACAATCTACCAGAACCCCGGGATACTGCCAAGACAGTCATAAGAGGAAATTTTATAGCTATAAATGCTCATATTTTTTTAAAAAATAAAGTTCAAACAATCTAATAGTACACATTAAAGCTCTAGGATAAAAAAAGCCAATCCCAAACCCAGTAGACAACAAGGAACAACAAAATTACAGTAGAAATCAATAAAATAATATTAAAAGACTAACACATAACATCAACTAGATAGAATTGGTTATTTGAAAAAGTTTTCAACTTTTAGACTGACCAACTCTAGACAGATAAAAATGGAAAAGGCCCAAATTAACAAAATTAGAGATAAAAGATTGTTATAACAGATTCCAATGAAATCCAGAAATTAAAAAACACTTTGAAAGCATACATGTAAAAAAGCTAGAAAACAGGAAATAGATAAACATATAAATGTATATATTTTACCAAAACTAGAGTCAGAAGAGAAGAGTGATTTAACAGATCTATCACAGGCAATAAGAATGAAGTTGTGGGCTGGAGAGATGGCTCAGAGATTAAGAACACTGGCTGCTCTTGCTAAAGGTCCTGAGTTCAATTCCCAGCAACCGCGTGGTGGCTTACAACCATCTATAGTACGACCTGGTATGCAGGCAGAATGTTGTATAAATAATAAATAAATCTTTAAAAAAAACATGAAGTTGTAATCTGACGTTCTTAAACAAAGAAAGCTCAGGACCAGATATGTTCACTGAATTCTATCAGACTTTAAAAAAAAGGAGTATCAACAACTTCTCCAAGTGTTCCACAAAACAGAAATAACAGAACCAAATTCAGTCTACAAAGCCAGTGCTATCCTGATACCAAATCCAGAAAAAGACACAAGGGGAGAGAAAGAGAGGGAGAGAGAGAGAAAGAGAGAGGAGTTGGATCAGTATCTTTCATCCTGTAAAAAGGTCTAGTCAAAGTGGAACAAAGACCTTAATTTAAAACCTAAAACACTGAATCTGCTAGAGGAAAGCAGTGAATACTTCAAGATATAGGTATAGGTAAGTACTTTTGGGGCCAAAACATAGGAAATAGTCCCAAGAATCAACAAGAGGAAAATCTTAGATAACTATACTTCACAGAGGGGACTAATATCCAGAATTACAGAGAACTGCAAAATAAAATAAAACCTCTAATCAGCAAACAGGCTAATGAAGTAGACCATGCCCCCTACCCTGCAAAAAAAAAAGAGAAAAAAAGAAATAGTGCTCCAGAGATGGCTTAGCATAGGAACACTACTCTCCCAGAGGATTCAGGTTCAATTCCTAGCACCCACATGGTGGTTAACAACTGTAAGTCTAGTTCCAGAACATTCAATACCCTCCTCTGGCCTCCACAAGCACCCTACACTTGGCAAAGGATGTCTGTGGTGCACAAACAGGCAGGCAAAAGGTTCATACATTCAAAATAAAAATAAAAAAATATATAAAGAAAACAAATAGCCAAATAAGATTTTCAGGTAGGATCAAAGCCCTAGGAAATATATATTAAAACTACTTGAGATACTGCCTCAACCCAGTCAGAATAGAGATTATCAAGAAATCAAGCAACAAATGCTGGTGAGAATGTGGGGAAAGAGGAACCCTTATTCACCGTTAGGAGTGCAAACTGTTACAGGCATTGTGAAAGTCAATAGGAGGTGTTAACATGACCCAGCCGCGTCATTTGTAGGCCTCTACCCAAAGGGCTCATCCTATATAACACAGACACTTTGGGCATCCATGCTTACAGCCATCCTATTCACAACAGCAAAAATGAAACCAGTCTAAATGTTCATCAACGGATGAATGGATGAGAAACATATCCATAATTAGATTTCAGTTAGCTATAAAGAAAAATGAAATTTATAGGGAAATTTACCCTTGTTCATTCAAATGCTGATTTCTCTCCCCCATTCCCCCACTATCTGGTTTCAATCTGGACATTGCATTATGATGTTTATTCTAAGCATCACCTGTCTCAAGTTTGTGTAAACATGCCACCATTTGTTCTCTGTATTGCCAATAAAAACAACCAGTCAATGCTGATCAATGGAGAGAATAGGGCGGGATATCCTGATCTGGAGAGGAGAAAGACGGAATGGCAAGAGAAATCCAAGAGGACAGGGAAACATCAGGGGAAATGAACTGGACCTAAGATATGACTGAAAAGCAAGTATAATGTAGGAAATCTGAATGGGAGAAAGCTCTGCAGGCTTAGAGGTTTAGGATGGAGTAACTATTGCCCAGCGTTGTGCTCTAGGTTAATTAAATAAATCCTAGTCTCTGTGTGATTTGGGTATACAGCTGGTTTAGGACTAACCACTGTTTAACTAAAAAAATAAATCAATATTAAATATTAATAACCATCAACAGGAAATGGATGGAAATGGAAGGCCATAATCCTGTACACTGAAAACTAAAAATACATTTAAAAATAATCATTCAGAAAAACTTAGAAAATAATCTGATTCCAGAAATTTATGATATTAGAACATGGAAAACCTCTAATAAAACAAACTAATAAAAGTTCTTACTGAATGACTGTAGGCACACCAGATCATGCCATGTCCTCATGACTTTCCAGTCTCTGTAATAAGACAGTGTTTTCTGGGCAATGCAAGCCAATGTTACTGTAGCACAGAGGAATCAGAAAGCACAGGACACTGGAGGAAAGGCATGAGACTGAGATCCAGTTGTTGGTCTAAGTTATTTTAGGGGAAGGAGGAGGGAAGCATGATGAGGAAGCTTTTCTGGCTCCAGAGCAACATGGGCTCTGAAGATAAAAGAGATCCCATACTTTTAAAAGACAGAATATTTTTATTCATTTGTTACTTACCTTACTTGAACCTCCACTGCCTATCTGTTTTAATATGGAATAAATTCTTCCTTTAACTGAAATGCATTCGTTTATTGATGAGGATCCTGAAATCTAAACAATTAAAACATATAAATACAAATTCAAAAAAACATGTCTAAGAAACTGATTTGTATTAGGTATAATGAAATGCTCCCAATTTTGGGCAGCCTGGGCTACAAAAGACACTCTCAAAAAAAAAAAAATCCAGTCATTTTGTTTTACCACCCTCTCCCATTTAATAAGATATAAAAGCAATGTGCCAAGGTACAGTGAGCTCCAATTAATTAGACAGTGTATATTTCATCATGGCTGTCCCTCTCTTCTGTCCTAAGTTCAAGAAGTCATGTAATTTCTCCAAGCCTCAGCACTGTTTCAGGCAATCTATCAACTGATGCATATCAGTTGCCATTTCCTTCCTTCTCTTATACCTGGGTGGTCTTGCCTTGTGCTTACAACACTTTAAAGAGATGGCATGCTAAGAGGCCTTATTTTGAGATAGTAAAGCTGAAACAGGGAGGTTTTGATTAGCAATCAGTCAAAGTCTAAATAAAGTTCAGTTTAACTGGGTCATGTTTTAAATCCAAAATGATAAAACTTTCATGTAATCTTCTAAAGCAACAGACAGATGGGTTCTAATATTCTTGGGACTTGATTTAAGACAGAACTGTCCTTTATGTGTTCTCTTTGTTCCTTTTTAAAAAGCATTTCTTAGGGAATAATCACTTTGACATCCTTGGGGCACTTTTCAGAATACAGTTAACACTGGTGAACTCTACTTCAATGCCAGGGTGAGACTGGTTCCCTCATCCCTGTCTACCTCTTCACTGGGGCCAGACCTTCCAAACTACTACACAGATCATTTTAGTCTGCTTCTCCAGCCCACCCACAACTCTTAAGCCCAGCAAAGCCTTGACCACTGCATTTGTTTCGAGCTCTAAGGCACACTTGATTCCTTTTGAAATCCCTACTGACCGTGGCCTCCTCTAGATCATTTCCAAGCCCCCTTTCCAGTCACTTCTGAACTGCCTTCTACATTTTAACAAGAACAGGACCTGTTAGCACTAAAAGGTCGATAAACAGACCTTGAATCAACAGAAATCTCTCCCTTTGGAGAGTCTTTCCATGTAACCCTGGATGCCCTGGAACCCACTATGAAGACCAGGCTGGCCTCAAATTCACAGGGATGCTCCTCGCGTGATTGGGAATTAGGGGGGTGATCGAATTACTGTCTTATACCAGAAGAAAAATGAGTAGGAAGATGAATAATATATTCCTGACGCTGAAACAGCAAAAGAAATCAGAGTTGAGTTAATGTGAGGTAAACAGGTATATGGCCACCCCTTTTGCATGTAAAAATATCACAGCTCTGTCTCCCGAGCGCTATGTGCCACTATACCAGGCTTTTTCTTTCACTTTGTAACTTCTATTAATTTCCAGCCTGTGGCTATTCATTCCATAGCTAGTATTATATAACCTATTGTCAAGTGATCTTATGTTCATTTTAAAAATAAGGGCAAAAAATATATATAGTCCAACTTTGTCTTTTTAACTATTTTCAAGTATAATTCAGTGGTATTAGGTATACTGGTCTGTTGGGGGTTGGCCTGGTGATATGTATTTTAGTGTTAATTACTGGCTCCCAAGATCTTGTCCCTGCTCAAACTTTCTCCAGTATACCTGTCCCTGTGTAACCTTGCTCTACCTAATTTAAAGATGATTGGTTAATAAAAAAATGATGATGCTTGGGATTTGGCAGAAGTAACCTTCACAACAATTCTAGCAGCAGGTAGTTATTTCTCCATTTTATACATGATGAAATGGGTACAAAGAGCTCTTGGAACTTGCCAAAGATCACACAGCTGGTGAATAGTGAAGCCAAGAATGACATCCATGAAGTCTGTCTATCAGACTCATGTTCACACTGAATAACATAGTAACAAAGGAAATAAAGCTGCTCAAAAATAGAAAGTAAGCTCCATTACAAGACAAATTTAATTTAACTATTTAAACTGGATCCTTGGCCTGACTTGCTAAGAACATGTAGGAGACACACCCTTATCAAAATATCAAAAAGTTTCCTATGAACAGACAGGTTCTGAAGACCTTCCCCAACAACCTGATACTGTGAAAGCAAAATCTATGAAACTGACTGCACCCTAACATTTGCCACCGTAAACCATGCTTATCAAACCTGTAAGTTCTGAAGAGGAGTACTGAGTCCTTGTTGCTGGTGCTGCTGCAGGTAGGCAAGCTGGCTGTAAGGTGTTGATGATGGACAGGCAGGTGGAAAGTCATTCTTTACAACTGCAGTCTTAAAACTAAAAGAGATTTTTATTTTCTTTAATATAAAATATTAAAAATTAAAAAATATCTTTAAGTCCTCAGGTATTCTAAAAGAAATCACATCAACCTAAAATTGCGTATTAACTAGTTTTTCATAAGAGCTAATATTTATGTGTTCTACTTATGTTACCAACAAATATTTTATTTGGAAAAAACTGTTCTGAAATCAATTTTTTAATCTGCCAACAAGAAATCCTTGTTAATAAAATAAGCAAGATGGAATTAAAAATAGGGAGTAAGGAAAATTTTATAACAGTTTAGCCAAAACAAAGGTTGGCTTATAACTGACCACAGATTTTTAAACAATAATGTTCTATTGACAGTCTTCTAGAAATAGGAAAGAGCCAATTATGTCACCAGAGGGGTTTGGTCTTCCAGTTTGTGTCTATTCAGCACTCATTCACACTTTGTTTCCTTTGTATGTATGCTATTCTACCTTCGATATCGGTAAGAGCAGTAACAATAAATAATCTGGGGCTGGAAAGACGGCTCAGAGAGTAAGAGCACCTGCTGTGCAAACATAAAGACCTGAATCAAAATCCCCATCACCCATGTAAAAAGTTGGGCATGCACAGATATATACAGGCCTGAAACCACAAAGGGGGTGTGGGGGGCAGAGGCGCAAGCACTGCTAAGGCTTGCTAGCTGCCAGCCTTGCTCCACATTCTATGAGATCCTAGCTGAAGGGAGTAAAGTGGAGGGTGACATCTCCCCTCCGGCCTGCAGGGAAACCCATGTGCACCTTCATATATATATTTGAGCACATAGCATACACATATAAACAAATATAATAAAAATGCATTATTAGCCGGGTGTGGTGGCACATGCCTCTAATTCTAGCACTCAAGGAGGCAGAGGCAGGCATATCTCTGTGAGTTCAAGGTCATCCTGGTCTACAAAGTGAGTCCAGGCTAAACAGAGAAATTCTGTCGAGAGGAAGGGAAAGAGAGAGAGAGGGAGAGAGAGATGCATTTTTTTAGTTTAGCTAGCAATCATTCTTTGAAATATCCTAAATATAATAAGGAAACAATAAAATTGATTAAATATATGACACTGGTTATAGAAAGGATAGTTATAATTAGGGTAAAAAGTGATATTCTTGCCAGGTGGTGGTGGCACTTGCCCTTAATCCCAGCAGACAAGAGTTCAAGGCCAGCCTGGCCTACAGAGTGAGTTCCAGGTCAGCCAGGGCTGCACAGAGAAAACCTTGCCTCAAAAAAAGAAAAGAAAAAGAAACAAGAAAGAAAGCCAAAACAAAAACCCCTAAAAAAGTCAAAAGAAAACACTCTGAAAATAAAAAGCCCAAACCATTATGAAGTTATGTTATCCCTTAAAACATTAAAAATAATGCCAGTGGGTAAAGATTCTTTTTATTTTTGAAATGTCACTCATTTTCTTTTACAATGTCTTTTCTGTTCCTTTTTATAAGCACTGACCATCCAATTTCCTTACACATCTACCACTCCTGTTTCCAAGTCCTGTATCTTTGAATACTTTCTAAACTATGTGAATTATACATCTAATTTCATTCAGAATACATACTATTCTAATTACCACCTCTACAATGAAATCTATCCATCCATTCTAAGAACGCTAAAACTTCCTTTAAAATGTTTCTCAATCAGAGAGGCATATATGTTCACAAGCAAAAGAAAGATTTGACAGCATTCTTAGATTTCCAAGCTGTAATTAAGACTATAATATGATGACAAAAGCTACTTCTACAACAGTGCTTAAAAATAATTATTATACATGAAGACAATATACATGTAATCATAACCACTTTCCCCTTTGCATTTTATAAGTAACAAAAATTGATGTTGGGAAAAACGGTAATTTTAAATAAGAGAGCAGGTTCAACCCAATTTAGTTTGGTCGCAAAGCCTGTCTTCTTTCTATGTACCACCTTGCAATCTGAGCTCAGTGCAAAAGGTCATGTAATCATCCAAGGAATTGTTCATACCAGCTCATGTAATCATCCAAGGAATTGCTACTAGGTGTCTCACTGACAGACTTTCGATCCATCCACTTAGGAACTGACATTGGTGGTGATTGCTTTGAAACTGAAAGGGCAAGTTGCTCAACAGTGGTACACTTCTGCTAAAAGAAAAATTAAAATTCCATGACTTAAGAGTTTTTAAATTAGACACATATACATGTTTGTGTACATGCACGTAGTATTCATGCACAGGAGCACAAGTGCAGATGGAGCCTGTAAGTCAACACAGGACAATCTATTCTACTTTCTGTACTGGAGTCTTCATTGTTAAACATGGCTGAAAGGCCTCTCAGATACATTTTCTTTCATTTAAGACCTCCTCACATATACATATGAATGTGTACATGTTCACTAGGATTAAGGAAGAAGAAAATACTCTATTAGTCACTGAGCAATGAAAATGTTGAGAGTGGTCAGAGTGGGATGTTTACATTTGGTATTTTGGAAATAAGAACTAAGGATATATGTGTATGTGGCTACCAAGAAGGAAAGAGTCTAATATTAGAGGACAGTTATGAAATCTGAAGGCCAGCTTTAACACTGGTGATGCTAGGGATGGGTGTAGAAGCAAGAAGAAACCAGGAAGTTGTTGGCTTTTGTATGATCCGGAGCTCATATTACTTGTTTTTGTTTTATTTTGTTCAGGGCTTCTCAACTTGTAGGTGATGACTCATCTGACAAACCCCCATCACCAAAAATACTTATGATTCATAACAGTAGCTAAATTACAGATACAAAGTAGCAATGAAAATATTTTTATGGTTAGAAGTCACTATAATGAGAAACCTATATTTAAGAGTTACAGCATTAGGAAGGTTGAGAACCATTGTTCTACATAGTAAAACTATGTAGCCTTGGCTAGCCTAGAGCTAAATATGTAGACCAGACTAGCCTTGAACTCACAGAGATCTGCTTGCCTCTGCATCTCAAGGGCTAGGATTAAAGGTGTATACCACTATGTCTGGCCCAGAGTATTTTTTAAGGAATAATGTGGAGTCACCAGGATTTCCAGATAGAACAGCAATGAGTAAAGAACACAATGGCATACTGAGAAGGCAGAAGCCTCAGAAGAGCAGGCCTTTTATAAGAAAGTTAGGGAGAGGCAGCCTAACACAGAAATGGAAAACTCACAGTATAAAGTAACATGTGTGACAAAAAATAAACTTCTTTTAGGAAGGCTGCTCAATCAGCAGGGATCACAAGAAACTGGCTGCTTTTCCTTGTTGTTTCTAAAAATACTTTTCAGGTTTTCAGTACTGAATTTAGAATATTTTCATCTCCTAGCAAGAAACCTCACATCTACAAGTCACTATTCATTTCTTACGGTACCCATTTCCACCAACCGTTAACCTACTTTCCATGTCTATGGCTTTTCCTATTTGCAATATCTAACATAAGCTCATAGAACCAAAGGCCTCTTGTAATAGGTTTCTTACACTTATCAATTTTTGAAGGTTCATTTAGATTGTAAGTGTGCATCAGTACTTCATTGATTTATTAGTAATACTCCATTACACAGATGCACCACATGATATAGATACTATTTTTAACACAGCTATGAACATTCTACTATGAACATACTCATTTCCAAACATTTTTATGGATACATTTCTTCGGTTCTCTTAACTACAAATCTAGGTGTAAGGTCAGAGAAAGGGCTCAATGCTTTATTACTCTTGCAAGATCTGAGTTTGATTTTCAGCACCCATACTGGGTCCCTCTCAACCACCTGTAACTCTAGCTCTAGAAAGTCCGCTGACTTGCCTCTATAAGCACCTGCATTCACAGGCGCATACCCACCCACATACAATAAACAAACAGCGAAGCTACAACCATCTATTAGTAATACTGATGAAAACATAATTTATCCTCATGTGTGCTCTTAGTGATCCCGTACGTACTACTGCTCATAGTATTCTGAAAAACATCTTATAGATAAACTATTACACTAAATATGGCACAAACACTTCAAAACGAATACCCAACATATCTATCAAACTTCAGACACACATTACTAAAGACAGTAAATTAGGAGGTGAAGAGAAGTCACCTCTCTCTCAGCCTTCGGGGTGGCATCTGGAATGGGCCACTGGAGTGAAAATGCAGCAGGGTTCTGGCTCACACACTCCGGCTTTCTTGCAGATTGCCACGGTCTGTGCTTTCTTTCGGGAATCTCTGGTTCTTGACACACTTTAGTTTCTGAAATTTTATTGTTAACATTAAAAATTAATATTTGATGATACAAATAATTAAGGCCAGGTGTGATGGCATCCACCTGTAGTCTCAGCGACTCAGGAGGCTGAGATGGGAGAGGATCACTTCAATCAGCGAGTCTGAAACAGCTTGGGCAGTACAGCAAGACCCAAGTTCAAAACAGAATAAACCCCAAATAAACAAGTAAGTTTAAGCAATAGGAATGTGGTATAAACTATGCTTCATTTTTACCCTGAAAATAACGCTATTAAAAAGTGGAAAGGAAGGAAGGAATCAGGTTTACAAACTGTAAGGCACTAACTTGCCTAGACCAATCGAGACTTAAGTGCTTCTGGTTTTTAATAAGTATTAAAAAGTCTTACCAATAAAAAGAAGCTAACTTACCATTGTTCTCAGACCTCCATTTAAAAATACAGATTTTATTTTACACTAGCTTATAATCAACTTCTCAAAGACTTATAAACAAAAATGTCAGTAACATTTACTATTCGATGAGTATCAAAACTCTAAACTAAGCAAACATTAACAACTGATAAAAGACTTAATAAATTACACCCAAATATGATTTGTCCCTAAATGCTGTTAGCTAAATACCTAAAAAAAAAAAAAAAAAAAAAAAAAATCGGTGTATCTTGCTACAATCAAAAAGCAATAACTAAGCAACAAAAGGCCAGGATAATATTCAACGTTTAACCACACACCCATATTAAATTATTAATATTAAAAAATATTAATAATGTAGGTCTAAAATAGACCTAACAGAATCAAATAAAAAAGCAACAATAATAAAACTCTACAGCAGCTATTATTTTAAGAGTTAAGATACTGAAACTGAAAATGTCCAATTAAAAGAATGATACAAAAAAGTTCACCTACCATCCCTCTGAGAAATCCTAACCCTGACATCTTAAAGTTCAGAATAACAAAATGAAAAGGATTAGAAAAAGCGCACACTATTTTCAAACATGATCATGGACCTATCAACACCCACAAACTGGACATTGCAGAACATGCCTGTAATTCCAGCCCTTAACAGACTGAGGTGGGAAAATCGTGAGTTTAAAGACAGCTAGGGAACCTAAAATGAGAGCTTGCCTCAATAAAGAATAAATAAAACAGGCATACATACAGGACCCACCCTAAAGAACACACAGGAAAATTATTAGAATCATTCAGTTAATTTAGCAATGACAATTTACCTTTTAAAAAGATCAATTTATAAACCACCAATAAAGTTGAACATAAAAATTTCGTAAAGCAAAGGGCACCCTTCATTGTCACAGCACCAAAACTATCAGCTATACTAGGATAAATCTACTGCAACATATACAAGAGGTCTAGAAAACAAGTGCTCTTAGTATATCAAGTGGATGAAAACAGACCAGGCCAATGAATTGAAAACCTCAAGAATGCAGATGAAAATTTGCCTCAGATAGCTTTATAGGCTCAAATGCGTTTCAATCAAACTTCCATTTTCCAATGGGAACTGAAATATAGAACCTTGTATTTTTTATGGAAATTCAAAATGCTTATAAGAACTAAAATAATCCTAAAGAACAAAACTGAACACACATTAGCACTAACAGACATCAAGAGTCACTATAATCAAAGTAACTATGAAACGGAAAAAAAGCCCAAACCAAATACCAAACTAGTTTCCAGACAGGGAAAAGAAGGTATTAAAACATATCACTGTGTCAAGTAGACGTTTTTATAAGAAAAATAAAAAACAAATCATGACCCTTTATCTTACACGTACATATTTACATTCATATCAAGGTCAAGCAAAACTGAATTAAAGATGAAAGATAAAATGATTGCCTAAAATCTGCAAATAGGTTTAGGATCCTGCCATAAAGCTTGTTTAAAATAAAGACAAAGTATAAAGGCAAAGACTGGGAAGTCAGAATGCACAGAAATCCAGAAGTCTGTTTTATCAAATGAGTACTATTAATAGGCATATTTGATAAAGGTGACTTTCCCAATGGTATCAAAAGACAAGAAAACATGAAATATAGCTTCCAACAAACACCACCAATGTTAGGAATCTGTTCCAAATCAACATCGAGGTGTAGAATAAAAGATGAAACACTACTTGGAACAGATGCTTTCCTGGGCACTAAGTTTCCAGGATTAAAACCATGAAAGCACCAAGCAAACATGAGGGCCTTACTTGGCTTCAAAGTCCCTCTTTGACAGGTAGAGAAAAGCACTGCAACCTGGACTATGGACTTCCCATGAATAGTAAAATATTATGACATCCTAAGGAAAGCATTAGAACACTCAAAGTCACCTGATAACCCTCAGTCCTCCTCTGAAACCAGCTGCTTACATTGGAGGTCGAAGGAAGACATGAAGTGTAAGCATGTCACTAAAGTTAGTCTTCCTACTTGTACACCATTTGTCTTCCAGTGTTCAGTGCCACTGGACAGCGGTGTTTATGTGTTTTATTCTTTAGCCTAAGCTATTCCCCCCAGATGAGCCCTCAGTTAAAAGCTGAAAGGTTTTCAAATTTCTTCTCTTTCAAACATTTTTCCTAATCCAAATTAGGTTCCTAAAATTCCTCCTCTCCTAAATTCTCATAGCATTTTACTTGCATCTCTCCTAACAATCTTTACATTTTATTCCACATTAGATGTTACCTATTTATATACATCCCAAATTTTATTTGTAATTTTGAAACCCAGTTCCTAAAATTATTGGGTTCCTAGAGCATTTATTATAGTACCTATGTAGTAGAAAACCAAAGTCTGATTTAAAAGAAAAATGAAAGTGGGCTGCAAAATAGAAATCAATCTGGCGCTTTCTCAATTAGGAATAGCGCTTCCTCAAGATCCAGCTATGTCACTCCTACGCATATATCCAAAAGATGCTCAAGTACACAAGGACGTTTGCTCAACCATGTTCATAGCAACTTTGTTCAAGTCAGAATCTGGGCATAACACAAATGTCCCTCAACAGAGGAATGGATAGAGAAATTGTGGTATATTTACACAATGAAATACTACTCAGCAACTAAAAACAAGGAAATCATGAATTTTGCAGGCAAATGGTGGAAACTAGAAAAGATCATTCTGAGTGAGGTATCCCAGAAGCAAAAAGACACACATGGTATATCCTCACTTATAAGTAGATATTAGACATATAATATAGAATAAACATACTACAATCTGTACACCTAAGGAAGCTGTGCAAGAAGGAAGACCCTGGGTAAAATGATCAATCCTCATTCAGAAAGGTAAATTAAATGGACATTGGAAGAGGGAGAAAACAGGGAACAGAACAGGAACCTACTACAGAGGGCCTCTAAGTCTCTACTCAGCAAAGTATCAAAGCAGGTGCTGAGACTCATAGCCAAATTTTGGGCCGAGTGCAGGGAATCTTAGGAAAGAAGGGGAGATGGAAACACCTGGAGGGGACAGGAGCTCCACAAGGAGAGCAACAGGACCAAAATATTTGGGCAAAGGGATCTTTTCTGAGACTGACACTCTAATCCAGGACCACTCATGGAGATAACCTAGAACCCCTGCTCAGATGTAGCCCATGGCAGCTCAGTCTCCAAGTGGGTTCCCTATTAAGGGGAACAGGGACTGTCTCTGACATGAACTCAGTGGCTGGCTCTTTGATCACCTGAGGGGGGGAGCAGCCTCACCAGGCCACAGAGGAAGACAATGCAGCCAGTCCTGCTGAGACCTGATAGGCTAGGGTCAGAGGGAAGGGGAGGAGGACCTCCCCTATCAGTGGATTTGGAGAGGGGCATGGGAGGAGATGAGGGAGGTTGGGAGGGGCCGAGGGAGGAGCTAGAGCTGGGATATCAAAATGAATAATCTACAATTTAAAAATTTTAAAGGAAAAAAAGAAAAAGAAATTGCGTTTTTCTTCTCTAGTAAAAATAGCTGTCAAACCAAATAAGGAAAACAACTCGGTTCCGATATGCTGTCCCCCTCTCTTCGTTCTCTGTACCTTTAAGCAAACATCTTCCTCCCCTATAGGATCAATACTTCTCATGCATTCTATAAAAACAGAAAGTAGAAAATAAAGGAAGACAAAATAGTTTAGCACAATTTGGTCATTACTGTTTTTTCAAGCTAAACGGATTTGTAAGATATGTGTGCACATTTGTGTTTGCCAGCACATAGAAGTCAGAGAAAAACCTCAGGTAGCAGTTCTTGCCTTCCATTTTGTTTGAGACAGGGTCGCTTATTCTGTACTGTGTGCATCAGAATAAAATAAAAATAAAAAGCCTGCGAGTTTCGAGGTATTGCCTCCCATCTTACCATAGGTGTGAGGGTTACAGACCTGTACTACCAAATTAAGCTTTATGTGGGTTCTGAAGATTTGGGTCCTCATGCATACATGGCACGCACTTCACTCACAGAGCCATCTCTGCTGTCTGTGTGTGTGTGCATGAGTGTGCTTTATTCTTTGATAGTTTCAAATATACATAGAATAAATTTTACTCATTTTTATGTCCTGGTTACCTTGTCTTAAACCTCCCTCTCCCCCATGGAAACCCTTTTTATTCCCAACAAGTCTCCCTCTGACTTTCATGTCCTTCTTTTGTAAACAGCCCACTGAGTTTAGTCAGGTTGCTTGTATGAACACTTACCTTCCAATTTTGTTAGAAGACTTGATTCTGTTTTACTCTTCAAGGTTACTAAGTCAGACATAAGTTCAGGACTCTTCTCAGTGGATATCAGAGAGTCTTTGAAATGGACAGTTTGAATGGGCTACACAAAAAGCATAGAAAGATTTCAAATAAGATAATGTACCATCAATCACAGTAGATCAAATTTGTCTTGCTATCCAATATAATAAAGTTTTATTTATGTGAAAAGATTGCTTGCAAAACTATCTCCTGTATTTGAGTGTCCTCAGAAACTCCCAGAAAATATTAACTTCTTCAATTACTGATTACAATATCAGGAAGGGTCATAACCATTAACTTGAGGAATTTGCTTTCAGTGGACATAAATATAAATATTACTTAATTGCTACACTATACTTGACTCAGAATTTAAAGTGTTAGAAAATTTGTATCCAACGTAGAATAAGCCTGATGCAAAAAAAAAAAAAGTAAGTATCTTGAAAGTCGGGGTAGTACACGCCTGTAATCCCAGCACTCACAGAGTCAGAGGCAGGCAGTTACCTGTGAGTTCAAGGCCAGCTTGATCTACAAACTGAGTCCGGGACAGCCAAAGCTACATAGGAAAACCCTGTCTCAGAACAAACAAATGAAGTATCTTGTTTAAATGACTCTACTTTTTATTTAGTATGTGTTTATAGGTTTTGCAGTGCTGGAACTGAACTCAAGAGCCTCACAAATGGTAGTTAAGTACCATACCATCGAGCCAAATCCCCCCTCCCAATTTTACTATATTACCAAAGTAATGCAGCATTAGTAAAAATGAGCACGTATATAACCTCAAGAGTAGTTATTATGAATTAGACGGATCTTTTTACAACAATTAAGAACCATTCCCTAAAGTAGAGAAAATTAGTATTTTAAAGTAAAGATCTTCAAAGCTTCTAATGTTTAAAATTCACATCACAATGCCAGGAATTGAAGCCAAGTGTACTAAGAATATTAGAACCCTTACAAATCGTTGCATTTGGAACTAGCCACTTCCTGCGTAGAGTTAACAAAGTTGGGGCCACAGCAGATCAGCTTAGATACTTACGCCCACACCTCTGCACCAACATATGCTCTGGGTCTTAAGGTGCTTTGTCAGAATCGGGTGATTAAGCATTCCAATAAACAAAACCTGGGGAAGAGCTTTCATGTTGATTCCCAGACCCAGGCCTACTAATCCATTTACACATATGCCTACTTAATGGACCTCATGCTGCTTCTAAAAGATGGTTGATACTTGTTCTAACACCTTAGTCTCTGAGAGACAGTCCAAGACTGTTATGGTACCTCTCAGCGGCAGTCTCAAATGTCTCCTGGCTTCACCGACACTTTGAAGACAAACACTAGAGCCTTTCCCTAAAGAAAGTTCTATGAGCCAGGTGTGGTAGCATACGCCTGTATCCCCAGCATCTGGGGAGGCAGAGGCAGGTAGATCTCTGTTGAGTTCAAAGCCAGTCTGGTCTACAAAGCAAGTCCAGGAAATCTAAGACTACACAGAGAAACCCTGTCCCAAAAAACTAAAAAGAAAGCTCTATGATCTCTAGACTTTGCTTCACATCCATTAAAAATTGAAATACCTTTAAACCTCTCAATTCATAGGAATCATTTCCACTTGATTTGGATCCAGGCACAATCAAATCTCGGTATTCCGATCCAGATACCTTTCTATTACCCAGGAAACAAAAATATTTTAACAGTTAACATGAAATTATTTCATTTTAAATACACATAATTGGTATATTCACACACTTTGAATTGGAAGAATCTCTTTAAAAGGCATCTTTAAAAGTGACATAATTCTAATGCAAAGGTGACTATACTTAAAAATTAGCTACTGGGCAATGATAAAATTGATGAACAGATAGATGATTGCCAGTGTTTTCATTACCTAACAAGTTACAGCTATAACTAAGATAAGAATGTGGGAAAGGGAAAGAATATAGGTGAAACATTTCAGGCTGCACACAGATCAAGGATAAGAACATACAATGAACTGCCGTGTGGACCTGTATAATCTAGCATACAGTCTGCCTTAAAAAGGATGCAGAACCTGGCTAAGTAAACCTTGAGGAGTTAAAAAAAATACATTTTTAGAGTAATAGGGAAACTACTACACGCTTCAACTAAGTATTTGATTTGGAAGATCAAGATGAAAACAGGAATAGGCAAATGCAGTTTTAACCTTTAATATTATTCAAAGACTAAATAAAACAGAACTTCAACTACTGAAAACACCAACTAAAATAGTTGTGTTTCTCAACTTTATTAGCACACACCACCACCTCCAGCATATTCCCTTTTCTTATATGGGAGTAGACACCCAAATTCAGAGTAGGAGAATAGATCAGATGTGATGAATGATGCTTCGTTACTGAACCTAGCATATCTGCTTTTTTAAGAGACGGATTCTTAATATGCTGTGCAGGGTGACCCCCAAGTGCTTGTTTTGTAAAGATCAGCCACCCTGCTAGCTGGGATTATAAGTCTGCAAACTTCACTCAGTAGTCAATTAACTGATTCTACTTCTTTTTCGGTGCTGAGGGACTGAGCCCAGGGCACTGCACATGTTTAGTGTGTACTCTATCAGAGCTATGCTCCTAAGCTCTATCCCACTTCTGGAAGCTCTGAGCTCTGAAACAATAAATGAACTAACTCACCACCATTCCCACTAATAGCTAATTAGCCCCATAAGTGGATTAAAAACAGTCTGTTTTCAAACCACCTTCAATCCCTGCTCTGAAGCTTCTCACACACAGTGTAAGCATCCCACCAGATATACTCATTAAGAATACTCAAATGCCACCAGTTTCACTCTTCATAGTTTCCACACGCCATGATCACTTGGTAATTTTCCAATATAATTTTCTATTATATACTATCTCCTCAAATATTTTTAATAAGAAAAAACGGAAGTCATTTTTTCTATTCACAAATTTGTTCCTGACAACAGTCAGAAATTCACTTTTAGCCAGGCATGGTGGTACATATCTGTAAATCCAGAACTCAAAAGACAGAGGCAGGAAGACCACCAGATATCTTGGGAGTATGTATCTCAACTAATAAAAACAAATTACAAAAAAACCCAGTAACTTCTACTACCAAAGAAAAAATTAATTATGCCAGGCCTGGTGGACACAATCACCCATAATTGCAAAAGGCATAGATTATGGCTGGGGTACAGAGTTTAAGGCTAGCCTAGGAAAATTAGTGAACCTAGTCTCAAAGTAAAAAGAGGGACACGGATGTAGCTCAATGGTATATATAAATTGCCTAGCATACATAAGGCCTAAGCTCAATCCCTAGAACTACAAAGAAAAATAAATCAACTCTCTTAGTATTACTTAGTAAAAAAGTAAGATAGTCTGACAACAATCTTTACATATAAATAAATTTCAAAAGGCCAAACTGAAACATACCTTTTTGTAAAATTTGGCCCTGATGAACCATCTGTCTTCACATGGTAATCTGGGCTATTTAGAAGGTTAACTGGGACTCTTCCAAAGGGGCAGGACTAGAAATGATTTGAAAGATTAAGTAACCAACTAGGCACATAAAGAATCTACCACATCCATGACCTTCCTCAAAGCAGACCACAAATGACTTACCCGTTTAGTTTTGGTAGTTTGCTTTAAGGGATTTTGATGACTTATTTCTGCATCTTGAGGAGGAATGTTTTCTCTGAATAGAAAGAAAATAGCTGTGAGTTTTCGGAGAATATTATTAATCTTCATTTTACTGCTAAGCGTACTTATTATACTTATGTGAAAATATATGTATGTAGATATACAAAAGATAATCTTGTAAAGAACTGAATTCATTTTCTTACCCATAAAAAATCCTGGCTGCAGGAGCCTGTCCTCTGGAATCACAACTGATGCTCCTATTCTGTAAATTTCCAAGTGAACTCGACAATGACTCTTGGGCAGTTAGTACTGTAGATGTGGTAAAAATCTCACAATTAACTTTACAAAAAAGAGTAATCTTACAAATAGGAGTATTTTAAAAGACAACTTATAATAGGGAAGAGCCCTCATGCAGGATATGGAATCATGACAATGTCATCAATACATTTCTTTCCGACTGTCACTTCAAATGTCTTCACACATGTAGCTTTGTCCCCAGGATAAAAGTATGTCCTCTACTTCTAAGAGTAAAGGCTACTTTGACCAAGTCATTAGTAAGGAGTCAGCAACACAAAGTTAGTGCAGGAAGAATCTTTGATTCTGAACATCTTACCTTCCTCCTATACAGCTACAATTTATCTTTAGGTTTTAAGCATTATACCTAAATGATTTTTTTTTTCTTTCAAGTACCCTGAATCTTAATTTTACCACTCTAGCCGAGCGCAGCACACACCGACAGTCACCTGATAAGCTCTTCTTGTCCTGCTCTGAAAGCAGCTGCTTCTTCTGGAGGTGCAGGTTGCGGATGGCAACCTCCAGCATCTGCAGTGGCACCGCCCCACTCTCTACAGCTTTATGCAGAAGCTGTTCACTTTTTTTAAGATTGCCTAAAAGAGGAAAGAGAGAGCTGTTATTTGATGCAGCACTCTTCGCCCACCCTCCCTAGCTTACTTATTCTTTAGGACCTAGGGGCTAAATTAGACTTACTCACATTATTGCAAAAGCAAACAAGCAATTTCTGACTTCTCATACGTACAATTGACACCTCTATACCAATTCCTATTCATCACTGAAAAGTCTAATAAGACAGTGGTGGTAACGCATGCCTTTCATCGCGGCACTCGGGAGGCAAAGGCAGGCAGATCTCTATGAGTTCAAGGCCAGCCTGGTCTACTGAGTGAGTTCCAGGACAGCCAAGGTTACACAGAGAAACCCTGCCTCAAACACCAACCTCCCCACCCCCAAAACCTGAAGTTCGGTGCGCGCCCGCACACACACACACACGCGCGCGCACACACACACACACACACACACACACACCAATTACAGCATCTTGATCACTTTACATATTAAAGTGGTCCTAATAGCAAGCATTTAATATTCATAGTAACATTTACTCATCAAGACTGAAAATTTGTGAAACAGGCTGTTCTAGCAAAAGTATTTCTATAAAAAGAAGGGTAAAGGGCTAACTAACCCTGCTGTTAGACACTCTACCCCATCGCCAGCACTGTCAAAATTCTAAATAACCACAAAAGATTACCCAACTACAGAGATTACTAAGTTTTCTTTCAAATACAAACTTTACCCCTAATATTTGATAAACACTGAATGTGGACATCATGTACCACACAGGATATTATCAACAGTTATAGAATTGATGGGCTGTAGTGCTATTAATGTGGCACCTAGGGTATGAAGAGAATCAACTAGAAAAAGCAGGGACAACGCTTCAAGATCTATCCTGCAGATACTGATGCACCAACCAAGGACCATGTGTGGAGAAGACCCAGAACCCCCTGCTCAGATGGAGCCCATAAGCAATCAGTCTCCATGTGGGTTCCCTAGTAAGGGGAACAGGGGCTATCTCTGACATGGACTCTATTGGCCGCTCTTTGATCATATCCCCCTCTGGAACAGCCTTGCCAGTCCACAGAGAAGAACTCAGGCAATCCTGATGACACTTGATAGGCTAGGGTCAGATGGTAGGGGAGGAGGACTCTCCCTTTCAGTGGAATAGAGGATGGGGACAAAGGGGGAAGAGGAGAGGAAGGTGGGCCTGGGAAATGGGGGGGGGGGGAATTAAATTGCATATAAAGTAAAAAATAAAAAAATAAATTTATCTTTGCCAGTTATGCATCTAAAAGAGGCCTAAAATCTAGAATATACAAAGAACTTAAAAAACTTAGCAATAAGAAAACAACCAAATCAATAAATACACTAACGAAAAGACAGTCATAAAGGAAAAATTACCAGGGGCCAACAAATACATGAAAAATGTTTAATGTCACTAGCTACCAGAGAAACAAATCAAGAATCCATCTTCCTCCAGTCAGAATGGGAGTCATTAAGAAAGCAAACAATAGAGCACCACAAAGACCAAACTGAGCAGGGCACAGGGGTCTTCTATGGGTCAGTTTCTCCAACCAAGGACCATATATGGAAATGGCCTAGAACCCCCACTCAGAAGTGGCCCATAGTAGCTCGGTGTCCAACTGAAGACCCTAGTAAGGGGAACAGGGACTGTTTCAGACATGAACTCGATGGCTGGCTCTTTGACCCTCCCCCATACACGCCAGGGAGTAACAGCCTGGCTAAATACCAGGGGAGGACATTGCAGCCAGCCCTGAGGAGACAAGATGAACTGGGGTTGGATGGAAGGGGAGGAGGTCCTCCCAGTCGGTGGACTTGGAGGGGACAAGGAAGAGATGAGGGAGGGATGGGGAGAGTGGGAGGGAATGAGGGAAGGGGCTACGCCCGGGATGCAAAGTACCTAACCTCTGATTGATATAAAAATAAAAATAAAAAAAAAGAAAGCAAACAATAAATGCTGGCACAGATGTGGATAAAAGAGAATTCTTACACACCACTAATAGAAATATAAACTAGTTCAACCTCTGTGGAAATCAGTACCAAGTTTCCTCAAAACACCAGAAACAGATCAAACATACCTCTCCTGGACATTTATTTGCTCAAAGGATTGCAACTCAATATATCACAAAGATATATCAACGTTTACTACAGCATAATACACAGAGCTAGAGATATGACTGAGGATTTATGAGCACATGTTAACACAATTTGGTTCACAGCCCCCACACGGTAGCTCACAACCCTCTCCAAGAACCTTCTTACCTCTGCACATGGTTTAAGTACATACATGCAGGCAAAACACTCACACACATAAAACAAGAAACTATTCACAACAGCTAAGCTGTGAAGACAATATGGATATATAACAGAGAAATGGGTGACAAATATATGGTACATATATACAAGAAAATTATTTTCAGCCATAAAGAATGGAGTTATAACCTGTGCAGGAATGTGGGTATAATCAGAGACAATCATATTAAGCAACTTAAGTCAATCTTAGATGTCTTTTTTTCCCTCATTTTTATGGTCCTAGATTTTATACAGTAATATAAAATCATTATATATATGCAAGCAAAAGTGAAATTGTCTGGGGCAATAAAGGTGATTAAAGAGGGAAACAGAGAGCGGGAAGATATGCTCAGCATACAATATATACGTCCATAAGAAAACCTTTAGAAACTAAAAGTGATATTGTTAATAAGAGATCTAATTCCTCACAAATTACAAATTTTAAAGAATATATGGTAATGACTAAATCCATGTTTATTGAGAATATCGATAAAATTAAGTTCTTTGGTACACCTAAAGCCTTAGGAAAGCACCAGTAATTTAAGACCTTATTAACTCAGGTCAAAAATCCATTAGAGAATCTGATAAAAACTCTGGAAACCCCTTACCCTCTAAATGCACACCGCAAAATGTACTCGGGCCCTGGGAAGCTGCATTATCTCCTAACAGCCTATCTATCCACCCTGCTCAAGACACACAAGTGATGGCTACTGCCTCTGTGACTTAATTGTTTTCATAAATAGCTCAATTTACTTGTTCTAAGATCTAAGAGTTACAGTGACCATTGAAAGGCCAAACGGTCTTTAAGGCCTGACCAGACTTACCATAAAAACAAATAGGAGGAATGAATTTCTCTACAAAGAAAAAATATGCTCTACAAGTATACAGTAGATTACAGATTTAAATTACTAGAATTTAGGAATCCCACAGGTCAACTCTGGATGCTGCTAGCTGCGGTAATGCTTAACTGGTTAGTACATGGCATCAGAATACCAGCACAAATAAGCAGGGTTAGGGGGAGGAACATATGGCCAGAATGAGGTGAGGAAGGAGGTGCAGGGGGAATAAGGATTAGCTGGGTTAAAGATGATTCAAAAAAAAGATGACCTATATCAAAAGGCAGACTATGAGGAAGCACATAAGCAAGAAGGAATGTTCTTGCAGTGGTGAATATAGAGAAGCGCAGCTCAGTGGTATAGCCTCATTTTAACACGTCCTCCAGTGCCATGAAACCACAGCCTAGACAAGCTTACCTAAGTTCCAACTACAATGCTCATCCTTTATTCTACAAATACTCAACGGAAAAGCTTTCCTTCAGGCGTTTCCTGAGTGAAGGACACAAATAGAATGTTTGCACTTATTTCCATAGAGCACTCCTTATAAGAATAAAGATGGCTCACTGCAGACTCTGGACGTATGCTATATAGCACCTCTGCTCCATGCTCTCATCTCACCAACTGTAATACTTTTGTTTTCTCACTTCAAATTGATGACTCAATATTAATGCTACAATAGGACATGCTTTCACTTAAAAGGTAAACTTGATAGTTTCAGATTACCTTGAGACAGTTCAAACTGTGCGAAAGATACATGCACAAAAGCAAACTTTTTGCAATTTTCTCTGGCCATCTGAAAGTAGTCATGCGCATCATCAGGCTCTTGAATACTGCAACAAAAAATTAGACGCAAACTTAAAAGAAAATCAAGGACACAACTGCCTATACTTAATAGCTTCCCTTTCCAAAGATATGAAATATTCCTTTTTTATGTGAAAAAAAATAACTAGGTTATATTTGTGTACTGTTTTAGGAAATACCGAAACTGGGTAATTTCAAGGCATCTATACTCACAGAAAAATGTTTACATTAAAAAGTATTGTGTTAAAAAATACAAATTACATGTTTTTACCTTCTTTGTTTGTAATATAGCACATATAGTTGCTTATGTGTAGTTTCAATGCTAATACTTACGCCTTTAATTCAGCAAGTCTCACTTGGATTCGAGCAAAGCTCTCATTCTGCCCATATTTATCTGGAGGAAGTGCTTCAATTGCTTGACTATACCGACCAATCAGCTTATTTAAAAGAACATCATTGAGGGGGGTGCTGGTTTTCTCCATTTTCAGCAAGAAATTCAACCAGTTCTCTGGGGTGTTTGCCACCATCATAATTTGGTTAACAGTTTCTAAGTAATATGAATAAATATGAAAAAAAAATCACAACAGAGATATAAACATGACAAATTGCATTTTCCTCAAATTACAGTTAAGAATTTACAATACTGTCAGTGTACATAAGCAACGTTATTTTAATTACATGTTCATGATTTTATCTATCTTCTAATTATTTTATTATTAGTTTATTGTACAGGTATTTTGCTTTCATGTATGACTGCGCAACGTGCATGCCTGCTGCTTCCAGAAGCCAGATGTTTGGATGTCTTTTTAGGAACGTCTAAACTACGGAAGTACAAACAGACAGACAGAAACAGTTGTGAACTACAATGTGGCTGCTAGAATTTGAACTTGGGTCTTCTGCCAGTTCTCTTAACCGCTGAGCCAGTTCTTATCTCTCACTATTGTGACTAAGAATTCACACTGGAAAATTCTCTATCAATCATCTAATTCATTAGCATTTTTTAGAAGTGTTATGTGTTAGGCCAGGCATAACTTTTGCTGGGTAACAGTAATAATATCCAACATCAGTTCCATGTATCCCAAACTTAGTTATAATACAACCAAAGAAATACAAAGGTAAAAAACCAAGATGGCTTTCTTCTTCCAAGTTACCTACATTTCTCTTAAATACTCCGTTAATTTCCTAATGTTACCAATCCATGCCTTCAGAACCTACAGGGCTTGTTGTGGGCATCAGTTTCCTTGCTGTGAAATTCCACTGTACATAGTAACAGCAAGAATAAGCTTCAAGTTAGGCAAGGAGTTGCATACCTTTAATCCCAGCACTGGGGAGGCAGAGTAGGAGGATCTCCATGAGTGTGAGATCACCCTGGTCTACATAGAAGTTCCAGAACAGCCAGAACTGGAACAGCCTGGACTATATAAAGAAACCCTGTCTCAAAACAAATAAGACAAACAAACAAAAAACTGCATGTCATTTGTCTTGTTTTTATAACAGGACCAAGTAGTCAAGAGTGGCCTTCAGTTCAATACATAGCTAAGAATGACCTTGAATCTGATGCTCTACCTTCTGGGTATTAAGTTTCAAGGCATGACAACCATGTCTGCTTTGCCTAGTATGTACAGCCCTGGGTTAAGTCCTCCAAATATAATTTTCACAACTTATTGAACTTATTTACTGCTGACTTTATGTTTGATTTTGTTTTTAAGAAAGAATCTTGACCACCAATCTTCTACTTAGGAAATAACAGTAGGAAAATGTTAAAAGTTTTGTTTTTTTATCATTAAACAATTGCATTTCTATAAGAGCAAGAAGCTCTGTATGTACAGTAAAATCCAAAAACTTATACTGTGCAATCATCTAAAATCTAAGCCAAGTTTGTTGGCACCGAGTAATAGGACACTGCGTATAGTACAAAATACACACACTGTCTGCTTGGGACCGCTGCTCCTGAGCAGCTGAGCAATGCAACATGGGTGAGCACAGGCAGAAACACCTTGGATTTATTGCACATTTGCTTTTGAATTAAATTTCATTGAGCATTCAGACACTGTTGTCAATTTTTTCCTGACCTACCATTCACGTAGTTACTGGGGTTTTAACCCAGTTTAAAAAGATGGAACACAGAACATCTGTTTTTATCCTGCGAATAACTATTTATTGACCATTCAAATATCAAGCATATGAAAATAAGAAAGACTAGTTTGCAAGCTAATGCTTCTTATAAAACGAGCATTATGGGGATTTTCAGTCAGTCACATCATCATCCATTGAGGGCCAACTTCATACCAATCTACATTCTAAGTACTGGATATAACAATAGACTGGAAACTCTGTCCTCATGAAAACATCATTCTAGTGGACAACAGAACAATAACCAAATACATGACTAAATTATACATAAAGTGAGTTAGGGCGGTATAAACAATACAAGAAAGAAAATAGAGGCCATACTCCAATCTTAGAAAGTTACTATCTGAAACAAGCATACTAGAAAGGCCACAGAGAGAGACATGTAAAGACCTGAAGAGGTAAGAGTAAACACCTATTTGGAACTAATAGAGAGCCCTAGCTAAAACAGGGTCAACAGAGAGAGGTGGGCGGTGCAGCTACAAGACAAACAGTAAGATCCTTCAAACCTAGCGTTGGTGTTAAAATTAACTATAACTCAAGGGGAATGGAGAGGTGGCTCAGCAGTTACGCATTTGCTGCTCTTGCAGAGGGCCCAGATTCCATTCCTAGCCCCCACGAGGTGGCTCACAACCATCCATTAACTGCCGTTACAGGGGACCCCATGGCTGTTCTGACCTCCCAGGGCACCAAGCACCAAAGTGATATACACTTATACATGCAGGTAAAACATCCACACATAAAATAAAATTAGTAGAAAAAAGAAAAGAAAAGAAAGCCAGTCACTGTGCAGCATGCCTATAATCCAAGCACTCTGGGAAAGAGAGGCAGGTAGATTTTTTTTGAGTTTGAGGCCAGCCTGGTCTACAAAGCGAGTCCAGGACAGCCAAGGCTACACAGAGAAACCTTCTCAAAAAAAAAAAAAAAACACAATTAATTAATTAATTAATTAATTAATTCTTCAGTAAAATTGGTGAGCCTTCCTCAGTTCATAACAAAAAAAGATAAAAACAAAAAACTTTACATGTGTATGAATAGATAGCAGGCAGATCAGCTAACAATCAGCCAATATAACTCAGTGGCAATAACAAGTAACAAAAGACTTAAGGGACTACCTGTGAGCACACTAGTAAATAGTGATTCTTTTCTTTTGTTGTTTTTCCTTTTTGAGACAAGGTCTTACTGTGTTTCCCATACTGGCCATAAACTTGAGATCTTTCTGCCTCAGACTCCCAAGTGTGGGATTACAGGTATAAGCTACCATGGCCATGTCTGTCTGTCTCTTTATCTCTAGACAGTAGAACAGGTTGTAATATATCCAGACAAACAAGTTAAAGTATGAAGTACAGTCCTAATGGATAACTATCAACTACTGAGGGGGGGGGGAGACAACTATGTTAGCAACACATGGTGGTTAATATCTCTTGCTTTTACCTTAGAGGCACTTAATTTTTTTTTTTTTTAAGAGAAGAAAAACTCACCTGTGGGATCAGCACAGACTTTACTCAAGCTTAGCTCATCCGTAAGGTCTTCATTTATCTTATTTTTAATATCTCTCACTTTGTTCATTATGGAGTCAATTGTCAAATTTCTGCCATTTAATTCTTCAGCTTCCATGTCTGAATTATAACTCATCTTTCAGAATGAAGACAAAACATTACTTTTGGAAACACATCTCAATGTAATTGATACTAGGTTAAGTGTTAGTGGAGGGCCGACATCAAACCACCACCAACAAAAACCGCAAAAGACACAGCTCTGTAATTCATCAGAAAGTTTCAGTAGGCCAAACACATCTATTCCTCCCAACATAGTAACAATGAGGTCCCACTGCACGAATCCAGAAGACACAGCACACATAGGAACTGCTTTCCGACGGGCTTGCTGGTGCACATCTTTGATCGCAACATTTGGGAGGCTGACTCAAAAGGATAGCTTTGAGTTGGAGGACAGCCGGGCTGCACAAAGAATGAGTTGGAGGACAGCCGGGCTGCACAAAGAAACTGTCATGAACTTCCCCCACCCCCCAAAATTTGCTTCCTACGAGTTTTGTTTGTGTTTTGAGTAAGGGTGTCAAATGGCCTATGATGGCCTTGATCTCTCTAGGTCGCTGATGTCTGGTCTTGTCTCACTTCCCAAGTTCTAGGAGTAAATGTATACACCACCACGTTCAGCTGATGCCTTTTAAAACTTCATTTCACCGAGTGTCTTCCTTTCATTTTTGACCAGTGATATTCTCTGGGTTGTCTGAAGATTTCATCACTAAAAGGAGGGGGGTTGGGGTTCTCTGACTCTGGTAGTGATAAAGGAGACATAAGGAATGTTTGGTAACGAGAGTAGGTTGTCCCTTTGGTCACCTACTCTGCCTGAGTACATTCTGACATCGAGAGTGCTATGCAAGCAGAAAAAGTCCTGATAACGGACTTTGTCCCTGACAAAACAGGACTTGCGATTTTGTCATTCTAACGCGAGGATTAAGGCGCTGTCGCAGTACGGAGCACACAGTACGGAGCACACGCTCAGCTCCTTTGCATGACGGTGTTGTGTTACCGCGGACCTAACAGACTGCAGTCTGTCTTCCCGTCACTCTCGCCTGTGACTCTCGGCTGCGCAGTAACTCAAGGTCTCCGCCACCGCGGAGCGTACTCGGAAGCCGAGCTGTGGGATGGCAGCGGGGGGTCTCCCACCTCCTCCCAGCTCCCAGGCGAGCACAGGCGCCCTTCTGAGCCGTGCAGCAGCCAGTCCTGCCCGGAACTCCGCTCACTTCCGGGCCCCGCTCCCCCATCACCAGCGGGGTCCCGCAGGCCGCACCCTCCACCCTGCGCTCCGGCCCGCCTGGCCGGGGGCCCCCAGCGCCCGCTCGCCGCCGCCCTCACCTCCCGGCAGCCCCCCGCCGGCAGCCGCCGCTCCCGCACCGCCCGCACCGCTGCGCTCACCTCGGGAGGCCAAGCTGCA
This sequence comes from Pachyuromys duprasi, assembly GCA_028658305.1. Taxonomy (NCBI): domain Eukaryota; kingdom Metazoa; phylum Chordata; class Mammalia; order Rodentia; family Muridae; genus Pachyuromys; species Pachyuromys duprasi. The sequence goes on from CM053749.1 coordinate 33,974,714, forward strand.
GACAAAAACAGCGGAACCCCAACCCCTATCCGGAACCACGTTTGAATTTCCCCGCTGCCTCCACGGCCTCCTCCTATTGGCTACGGCTCGTCACGTGGCCGCGTCGGTCCTGATTGGTTGGCTCCTTGCGCCGCGACGCCTCCTACGTTGGGGCGGGGCGCAGCCACCTGCAAGCGGCCTTGTCTTCAACCCAAGACCCGCCTTTTCCTTTGTTAGGCTTCCGATCCTGTGGCTGTTAAGACAACCCGGGCTGAGCTCGTCTCTCCTGTCCCCGCCTCCCTGCGATGCCGTCCCAGTTCCGAGCTGAGCTGCTCTTAGGAGGAAAGCGTCTCTAGGCTTCCTGACTGATAGCCTGTGAATGGCTGTGGCCTCACTTCATAGGCGGAAAAGAAAAGGGCGGATACTGAATGGTCGAGCTTGATGATCGGTTTTGCTAAGTATAAGAAGCTACGCGGGGCCAGAACTCTTGAGGCAGCGTGAGATGCCTTGTCTCTGTCAGCCCTTGCTGGTCCCCAAATCCGTGGATGCATAAAGAAAGTGGCATGGTCTTTATACATGATTTATGCTCTACTCCTATATACATTTGTTTTCTTGGGAGGAGGGAGGCTTGTTTGCTTTTGTTTCCGAGGCTGGGCCTCACTGTGTATCTCTTGCTGCCATGGGACTCTCTGTGCCAGCCAGGTTGTACTTGAACGCGTAGAGATCCACCTGCCTCTGCCTCCAGAGTTCTGGGATTAAAGGATTGTGCCAGGAGTCCTGGCTTCCTGGGTCATCTCTACATCTATATAGATGTATTATATGATTCGATGTAGATATTATATGAATAGATGTATTACTTAGGGAATATCGGCAAGAAAAGTCTGTTCAATACAGATAACAGATGCAAATAAAAATTTTTTTTCATCTACAGTTGGTTATATTTATGGATGTGGGACCCAAGGAGATAGAAGTTTTTAATGCAAAGTTAGTCTTTAAACTAAAGCTTTCTTTAGTCAAGCATAAAAGCTGAAAAGCAAATCTTAAAAAGTTCAGACTGTCTCCATGCAATCTAACTGTAGACCAGAACACAGTTCAGCAGTATTTATAGAAATACAAGAAAACTCAACAGGGTCGTCTTTACACTGTCTGTTATCTAATTGAAAAAACAGAACAACAACAAAACCCACCAAACACTAAAAATAAGAAAATGTAACTGTTAAGTGTTTGTGTGTTGGGGGTGGAGGGGATCAATTAAAACAGCCACAGAAATGACACTGATAGTAATTTTTACTGTATTTCATTTCCAAAAGCATGTTAAGGAGAAAGATTGTGTGAGAAAAACCAAAATAAATGTGTAGAAAATAATTATCTGAGGTATGCAAAAGAAACATTGTATAGGGTTAGCAGCCAATTCGTTGGGGAAAGAAAAAAAAAATCAGTACGCTTGAAAACACAATTTAAAAACTGTCTGAAGAGCTGGCTCAGCAGTTAGGAGCACTTCTTGCTTTTCCAGAAGCCCCACATCAGGTGCTCACAGTCTTCTGTAACTCCAGCCCCAGTGGGGGTCTGGGCGCCTCTGCTCGTGTGTGTGTGTGTGTGTGTGTGTGTGTGTGTGTGTGTGTGTATGTGTGTGTGTGTGTGTGTGTATGTGTGTGTGTGTGTGTGTGTATCACTGAGAACATGTGCGCTCATGCGAGACACACCACACACACCTAAAAATAATAAAAATAAATCTTTATTTTAAAATATGTAAAATTAAACACAGAGATAAAAGTGGACAAAAGTATTGGTGGATTGTGAAACAAAATGGTCTGATGGACATAAAATTGGAACTTTTAAAGGAAGCAAGAGAAAACTGAAAAAACTGATCAGTTTGTTCAACTGTGATCAAAACTATAAACCAACAAATTGAATAACTTCCAGAATACCTCAAACAGAAAAGTCTGTGAATGTTATAGGTACATAATTAAATTGTTTGAAACTGGATATGAAAAGAAAAAAAATCTTAAAAGCAACTGAAGGATAAAATACAACTGCATATAGGAATATAGTCATAAGGATGACAACAGACTTCCTGTCAGAAACGAAAAATATAGGAGATGGCAAACCATATCTATAGAATGCTAAAAAGAAAAGAGAAGCCAGCCTAGACAAATTTGACATCCACCAAAAGTATTCATTATGAGGAGAAAATAAAGATATTTTCACAAAAAAAGATGAAAGAACTTATCACCAGTAGTACTGGAATACAGGATACAGTTAAGAAAGTTCTTCAGATAAAGTATCTACAAGTATGCACACATATTCACATCAAGATAATTTGTGATCCATATAGCATTACTAATGTAATCACTAAAAGCAAAAAATGACAAGTATAAACAAGCAAACAAGTTATTCCTACAGGTGAGCAAAAAAAATGAAATAGTAGATAATCCATCCAAGAATAATCCAAAATAGAACTTAAAGAAGCAGGAAAAAATTAGCAAAATGGTAGATTGAAATCCAGCTATAACAATTTTATTAAATGTACATGATCAAAAATAATCTTAGAAAAAAAGTATGTCACAATTCATTACCTACATGAAATCCATTTTGGAGATTTTGTTGTTGTTTTGTTTTGTTTTGTTTTGTTTTTTGAGATGGCTGTCTCTCTAAGCAGGTCTCAAACTCCTGGGCTGAAGCAATCCTTATCCTCCTCCAGCTTCCACAGTAACTGAAACAGCCACGCCCAGCTATCTAGTTTAAAAATATACAAAATTGAATAAAACTGAAAGAATGAAGAAAGGTATTATGCTAAACTGGTAAAATACGAAAGTCAGAAAATCTAACTGGGCAGAGGTCTTTAATAACAGACTATTATTTAGCATATGTAAGTAAATGGTCTGTGATCTCTGATGGAAAGTGTCTTCACACATGGACTCAGAGGTGAGTGTGTCCACAGGAAGTGAGATAAAATGCTTTGAAGCCTAGTTAGAGTCTTTTTCACACATCTTCATTTAGATATAAAAGCAGACATCATTCTCTGATGGATACAAGTAGTTGTTTTTTTTTTTTAATTTCAATGCCCAATTTACAAAGAGACCCCAGGCAGGTCCAAATACTAATAGCTGCAATGCCCCTGCCAAAACTTCAGAGTGGAGAAATGGAACGTAACTGGAATAACTAATCTGCCTTGTACTGGACCATGCTAATTGCACAGCATCATCTTTCTATTCTGCATTTTACCTAGACCCCAGCAGCTTGTCTGCAAAGAACTGAAACCAGAACAAGGAAGAGAAAGGAAAACAACAGACAAAATGCTGTCCTGTAGTCTAGCCTGTCCAGCAGTGAAATGCTGTCCCTTTCTGGTTTACTTAGAATGCTCACATTTCAGGTGAACCAGACAGACCATCTTGCATCTTCATGATAGAGTATGAACTCGAGCTTTGTTGCCAGAACTGTAATCCAGAGAATGTGTGTCCTAAACAGAAAATACATTTTTCTCAGTCTGGAGGCTAGAAGCCCAAGGTGAGGTGTCAACAGGGATAGTTTTCCTGTGAAGCCTCTTCCCTTACTATGAAGGAGGTGTCACTCCTCTGTCTACACAGGCGTTTTTGTTGCTGTTTGTTTCCTGCGTGAGGCAGAGACAAATCAACTTCCTATAAGGACACTAATCCTCTTGGATTAGAACTCCACCTTATGACTTCATCCTATCTTAATTACCTCTTTACCGGCCTTACTGTTAAATGTAATCACATTGAGAATTGTGTTTTGGGAAAATATAATTCAGTCCAGAAGGAATTATGTCTAGGTTGAATGGAAAAATTAGCCTACTGTTTGCAAACAGACTGTCTCTCAGTGATGTTTATTGCATTGAAATTTTGTTTGCAATGCTAGGGATCAAATCCCAGAGCCTTGAGTATGCTAAGCAAGAGCTCTACTATTAAGCTGCAGTCCATCCCTACGGAAGTACTGTTAGTCACCTTTACCATTACTGTTTCAAAATCCCCAATGAAAACCATTTAAGGAAGGATTTATTTGGCTCGAAATTTAGGGCATAGTCCATCATGGAAGTCTTGGCAGCAAGAATTTGAGTCTGACCACAACCACTGTCAGGAAGCAGAAAGAGAGACAGACAGAGAGAGAGAGAGAGAGAGAGAGAGAGAGAGAGAGAGAGAGAGAGAGAGAGAGAGAGAGAGAGAGAGAGAGAGAGAGAGAGAGAGAGAGAGAGAAAGAGAGGAGAATGATGGTACAGCCAGCCAATGTCCCTTTCACTCTGTCCGGGAACACAGCCTATGAAATGGTGCCACCTACATGTAAGTTTTCTCACCTTGATCAACCCAAGAATCTCCCTCACAGACATTCTCAAAGTTAGTCTCCTAGGTGCTTCCGGATCCTGACAAATTGGTGGTTATTAATAACCAGCAGAGTAAGCTATAGCATTTAATGGGTATGTGCTGTAAGGAGATACTGGAGGCTATGGGTGTGCTAAAAGGCTGTGGAACAATTACTAAAGCAAAACCAAAAAGATGCTAAATGACCTCTGCTTCCAGTTTGAATGACATTTTCAACCCTCCCTTTCCCTTTATTTTATAGTGCTAAGAATCAAACCCAAGGCATCACTCATCACCACCAACCCACACATGCAACCACATTGTGTCTTCATTGTGTCCTAAGCTTATCCTGCTATTTTTATTATGTTTCTTGACTCAATGCAGCCCCAGTCATTTGAATGTGGAGTTGATGTCTAGGATTGGGCCCTCATGGATACTAGGAGAATACTCTACCACTCGGTTGCACATTTCTCCTGTCATTACTCTTAAACAATTTGGTCTCTCCTTGGCATACAACATAATAATGCGTAATTGTATCACAGTTTACCTCCTTTACATTTACACTGTCCTCTTTCAAATGACCCTCTAAAAGGATAAGTCAGGTTTTTAACGTCTTTGATGTCTTTCCTATTATGTCTGTGAGCTTTGTCTCCCTTTTAAGCCTTGTGTGTGTTAGGCCAGAGGCCAGCCACAAATGTCATTCCCTTTCTCTTAAGACAGGTTCTCTCAATTGGCCTGCTACTTGACAATTAGACTAGACAGGTTAACCAGGCAGCCCCTGGGGTTCCCAGTTTTTACTTCCTCAAGTGTAGGGATTACAAGCATAGGCCATCAAATCTTCGTTTTCATGCCTCTTCTTCAGGGGAGCACCATGATGTCTAGTCTCCTCGCTACCTCACCTTTACACATTTGACTCTAGATCTTGAAAAATGTCTCAGATGCTTAGCTTCAAGCCTTAATACTTGTGTATGTAGCTACCTTTTTTTTCCTGGGATTCCTGAGCTACCAGCTCCTGAGAGGACTGAACTATGTCAAAAGGGCATTTTGCAGAATACATTCTCTTAGATATTTAGCGCTGACACACCACAAAGTCTGCAGGTGGAAAGGCCTAGTAAAGAGTAGACTCACCCATGGAAATCATCACTCAAGAGTGTTAGAGTCCTTTTTATCATTTTGTAGCAGGACGACGCAAGTGCACAGCTGTGTCCTGTGAACGTGTGGTGAGTGGGGAGAGGTCAAGGGCAGAGGGCAAAGGCTTAACTATATAAAAGTAAAAGCCATAGGTTAAATATTGCTACCTCAGCAATGAAGAAGAATATATATCAATTCTGTAATATACTCTTGAAGAAATGAATATATAAAACAGACATGATTAAAAGGATAGTTTTATACAGATGGTATATGCAATAAACATTCATATTTAAATTACATATTTTGCTAAATGTTTACATTTGATTGCAAAGAAGTGACTATATTGACCATCCTCCACATTTTTGGGGGGCCCTTTACTATTCCTCCCTCCCACATATCTCTCCACCTGGGCCCCAGGAACACATGGATCTGCTTAGACTGCATCAGCTTGCATTTTGCATAATTTATGGTAGATGGAATAATACAATAATGACTTATTTTGCTTTATTTTCTCTGAGTTCATGCTGATTTTGAGATTCAGTCATGGGGTTATGTGTACTGATGTCCACTCCACTTTATTGTCAATAGTATTCCACTTTATGCCAATAACACAGTTTGCTAATCCATTTCCATGGTTGTCCACACTTGGGTTTTTGTTTTTTTCAGTTTGGAGCTGTTACTTATAAAGCTGTTAAGAGAATTCATATAGTTGACTTCCTACAGCACAATGACCTAGGAATAGAGACACTCCATCATGTGGTAGATATAGCTTCAACTTTTGTTTTCAAAGTTATTATATTGTACATTCCTCCAGCCAGCCTTGTATGGCAGTTACAATCTCTCCATATGCATTCTATTACTTGGGAAGGTTATTCTTTTCAATTTTAGCCATTGGGTTATATTCCTTCACTATTTCTGAGAGCTTCTGGAACTTTTCACAAGTGTTCCCATAGTGGAATTGTGTTTCCTACATAATACTGTGGTTCTTTTCAACATCTCGTTCTACTGCTCCTTGGATCATACTGAGTCTGAAAGACCTCTCTCCTCCTTTGTTTGCAACAATATTATTGAGATTCTGTTATATCACAGGTTATATGTGCATACATAAAGTTATCATAGAATAGCCCTTAGTGTGAGATACAGGCCAATAGAACTTTGGTTCCCATGAGCCCTTGGAAAGGCAGTAGTTGCTAGATAGCCGGTCTGGAGAAGGGAACCCTTCAATAGAGAAGAGGAGACTAAATCCATACTGATGTCTGCAGATGTCTCCCAGGTTTGGTTTTTTTGTTTTTTGTTTTTTTCTCCCTCTGGTGTAGGCAGGAGTTTAGCTATTTGAATATGTTGAGCAAGCCCTTGACCTCTGATCTACATTCCAATCCCAGGTAGCCCTTTCCAATTTGTCAAACCAACTTCATTTCACTTTCTTCTCCCTGGATAGCTTCTAGCTCACTGGATGCCTCACTTCCTTCAACACAATAGAATAGTTTCCAGCCCAAGGGTGCTTTCATTTTGTTGCAGTTTCTGCCCAAATACCCACAGATCTTTAGATATTTAGGAGTTTCCCTTAGTTCATCTTTTAGGTTCAAATGTTTGTCTTTTCTTTCTAAAAAATATTGATTTTTCTTTTAAATTATGTATACTTTAGGAGGGTTGCACATAAGTACAGGAACTCACAGTAGTATTGCATCCCCCTGGAGCTGGAGTTACAAGCCATCATGAGCCTTTCCCAAGCATAAATACTCTCTAGTGTCTCATGACCCCACCACCCTATGTCATGTTTTTAATGAGTCCAATAACACAAGCCTTCCACAGTTTTCTTCCAAATGTTCATCACATCCCTATGCTTCACAGATTTTTTTAAAGTTACTATCTATAGTAATATTGTTCATTTATTTATATTTATAGATTGTTTCCCCTAACTGTATGTACACTGAGCATGAGATCGTTATTCTTCAACTTTTTCACTGTTGTGTCCAGACCACTAAATGTCATTTAGTTTAGAAGAAGTAGCTGTCACAAAATGTTCAATTAATGTATGTTTATCCACCCTGTACAGCAGACGATTGACTTCTATAAGAACCAAACCAAGAGTCTATTTTTCTCATTGCTTTGTTATGTGTTGAATACAAATGAAAGCAACAGTGATGATGGTGATGGTGGCTGTGTGTGTGTGGGGGGGGAAGTGGTAGTGATAATAGTTGTAAAGCTAAGGACACTGTAAAAACCTAATAAGGCTACATTGTTTTGATCAGATTGTAGTTAACTGCCGATAGCATCCTCTATCTGTTAGGTAATGAACCTGTGTCTAGCTTTATGAGAACCAGGAAACCAGTATTAAAACGCCAATACCCCAAAGTCCCTCTAGGTTGTTTTTACATTTAAGATCACAGATATTAGGATGTGTTTTTCTTGTTTACATGAGCTGCACGGCTGATTCTTTGCCCCTAAGACTGACACTCACACTCTCAGGATGTCTCTCACTCGTGATCAGGAACAAATCTAGCCTCAGTAATGAGCCTGTCCTATAGATACCCCCTCTCTTGCGAGGGCCACCACTGCTCTGCCAGGCCACAGTCCTCTAAGCATGCCATTGTTAGTAAACCCGACTGCTAAGACGCCGACTACAAAGAACTTTTCCACCCTCTGCTAGTAGCTTCAAATGTACAGGAACAAAGCTAGGTGACCTATGACAAGCTGTCAACCATCACAAGTAAACTGAAGTCCTGAAGCACATTTGCCTCAACAAGTCTTCATGCCTGAATGATAAAGGGAGTCTAACCAGTATCAGTACAAAGAGAGCGGAAACCTGACTGGACAGCAAACAAACCAAGCAAGTCTGTCATTACTTGAGATCTAGCCAATCATTGGCTTCCAATGTATTAGACCGTGACCCTATGAAAAACATGAGAATTGCCACCAATCAGGTTGTTTCTGTTTGTCACTACCTTTCCTTTGGCTAGACATACAGTTGATCTCTGTCTCATGGTGGGACATTCTGAGCCCATCTCTGATCCAACGTTCCATCCCAGAATGTATTCCTTGTCCAAATATGCTTTATTAAGTTGAACTGGTTCTATTTTTTTTAACTCCCCCTTTCTTCCTTCTCCTCTTTTCGTACAAACTCTTAGAGTGCACCATTCCATATACTTTGATGGTGTACGGCCGTGGTTCTCAACCTTCCCAATGCTGGGACCCTTTAATACAGTTCTTTATGTTGTGGTGACCCTCAACCATAAAATTGTTTTTGTTGCTACTTCATAACTGTAATTTTGCTACAGTTATGAATCACAATGTAAATATCTGATATGCAGGATATTTGCTATATGACCTCTGTGAAGAGTTCATTTGGCTCTCCAAAGTTGAGAGAACCACTGATCTAAGGAATGCTCAATGATTGCCCTTGTAGGTCTCATCCTCATTTTACCTAGACCGTAGGTGGGACTGAGCTTTGAGTGAAAACCAGGCACAAAGCTCTCCATGAACCTGTTTTCCCCTCTGGTGCATAAGGGTACATGGCTGAGGAGCTTGTAATTTCCTTTCTCCCATCCTTAGAGTGAGTTCCTTGGAGGAGACTCAAGAGCTTTCCTTCAGTTATAAATCTATCATGGTCATTCACAATTTATCCAAAACACCTAGTGGCCCAATCTGTATACAAAGCTCAGTCCTGTCCTGTGCGCTCTCTGAGCCCTAGCAAAACAGCTGGTGTTACAGTTTCTCCAGACATGCTCAGACAGGCAGAACCCTGTGAACGCTTCAATTCAGGTTACAGCTAAGTCTGCGCCATCCTGATGCACAAGAAAATCTACACACGGATTCAGCAGTGACAAGCCTTGAAGTCACAGAAAGCCACCCACACCCTTGGCATTAAAGACAGTGTCCCCAGAAAGGAAATGGTCTTTTGTCTCTTCTATTTGGGGGCCTGAAATAACTTGCTTTTGAATTCTAAGAGCCCAAATCCTTTCTTATGTTGGCTAGAAAAAAAAAAATCACCAGTTCATTCTACTGTGTTGTGGTCTGGAGTTTCCTTCCTAAATAATAAAATGTGAGTTTTTGGTGGTAGAAGCAATTTCCTGACATTTTTCTGTTGCTGGATTCCTTTCATTGCAAAGCTTCCTGGGGACTTATTTGCCCTGCACACAGATCCAGCAAGACACACAGAGTGTAGGATAGAAGTCACCCACATTAGCCTCTTGTATAACAGCTCTGACCAGCTTGTATCTTGGATACACAGCACAGTGCCTAAGGCATCTCTCAGAGGCTCACTCCCTGCTTTATCTGACAGGGCAAGCTTGTCAGGGAATCTCCTGTAACCTGGCTAGTCAGAACCACAGATGACTCTAGGATGGGGAAGCACACAACCAGGGGGCTTTCTTTGAAAAAAAAAAACACAGTGAGGATGAGAAAAAGTAAGAGTCCCTTTCCCCATCAAGGCCATAGAAGAGATGTGGATGGAAGGAAAGCAGATGCTTATGAATAATAACATTTATCTGATTTGTAAAAACCAAAAGAGAAAGGTAGAGTAATAGGAACACGAAAGGCAACTAATGCATCCCTACATTATTGAATGAACTCTGTGAGCTTTTTAAATAATTTTTTTTTTGGAATCATACTTTAAGGGTTTTGATATTTGATTCCGGTGATTTAAAATTCTGGGCTGTGACAGGAAGTGATGGTGCATGCCTTTAATCACAGCACTCAGAGAGGCGAAGGAGGAAAGCAGATTTCTGAGTTCAAGGTCAGCTAGTCAACAGAGAGAGATCCAGGATAGTGCTACACAGAGAAACCTTGCCTTGAAAAACTAACAAACAAAAAACAAAACAAATAAATAAAACAAATAAATTAAATTAAACTCTGGGCTTCAGTCACTTGAAAATGAAATATATCATAACAGGGAATCTCATTACATGACCCCCCCCTCCCCCAATGATATAACAGCAGAGCAGCAATGGGTCCTAGGTTTTGGGAGGAAACCTTACAGAGGGCAAGTCTCCTGTAAAAAGTTATCTTTTATTCTCCTGATTTAATTGTTACTGTCTCTGTCTGCTAATGTAGGCCTTGTCCTGGATGCTTCTAGCTTCTGTACAATCTGATCTAAGCCTAGAATGTTTCAGCTTCTGAGACTTACTGCTGAATAAGCTCACCCTTTCTAGTTCTTTCTGACCTCTGGCTGGCTGGCGCCACTCAGCTGTTCTGGCTCAAACGCCTCTCCAAGATGTCTGATTCAACCTGACTTCTCTCAGTTTCTCACTGAACTGCTCTGCGTAGCCTCAAACTAACTCTAGCAATTTGTTCTAATCTTACTTACGGTGCCTTCTCATCCTCTGGGTTCATTCTGGCTTCACCAGAGAGAACAAGCTGTTCTCTCTTCAACCTGTCCTCTGTAAACTCTCCCAGTAAAACTGCCTTTGAATTCCACAAACTGGACTGCCATGGACTCAACTCCACCGCGCTGCCTCTCAGCTCACTGACTCAACCAAACTGCCTAAACAGCGCTGACTAGAACTCAGAGATCTGCATGCTTCTGCCTCCTGAGTGCTGGGATTAAAGGCGGGTATCACCACGCCTGGACTTAAGCTTTTCTTTATCTGAAACTTGCTCTATACCAGACTGGCCTTGAATTTAGAGATCTGCTTGCCTCTGTGTTTTAGGATTAAAGGCGTGTCTATATTCCAGCCACAGTGGCCATATTGCTAAATTAAAAACCCTCTACAGTCTCCTATCTGGGAAAAAAAATAGATGAGAAAATTATATTGCCTACTTTGTAAACTAGTACTAGGATCCAATGAGACTATTTATGATAACACATATTGATCACCACAAAGCAGTTTGCAAAAACAAGATGCTGGCACTTTGGTTTCCCTCCAAGAAAAAAAAAAAACAACAGACATTGTTTCTCAGTCCATTTTTTTTTTAATTTCTGGTACAAATACTATTTAACTCTATAAATTTGGTCACTGAAAATAGCTATCAGTGTTCAGAGGTGGTTGGTTTATATGCAGGTGGGCAAAATTCACATACATGTTCCCGATGGGCTGATGTATTTTATGGTGGAACATGTTGATTTGCTGGCAAGTAGGTAAAATTCACATACGTCTTCCTGGTGCATATTCCGGCACTAATAAAATAATGTGTGGACCAGCCTAGTAGGCAAGTGATCTACTTTCCTGTGAATCTCCAGGAGCCCTTCTTCTGTCATAGCTCCCTTGGCACCTGCTCCTTTCGAAGGACATCGCTTCCAACTCCGCCCTTTGACCCAGTTTCTCCCAAAAGTTGGCACCATGGGTATCACATTGAGCACACTGCAGACGCCTTGTGCTTGTTCAAAAATCTGTCTCAGCAACTTTCAGACTACCTAATTCACCCTGGAAAGAGCTGAGGTGTGAACCGTGCTCACAGGGATGTTATCAGGCTCATTTTCTTCTCCGCTTATTTCTCAGGTTCATTATTTTCCACCCAGGCTAGGGAGATTCACACAGACCTTCAAAGGCCAACGAGATGTTACCTCCTGAAGGTTCTTTCAGAGGCTTCTGATAGGCTGGCTTGCCCTGAAGAAAAGTCTGTTTAGCTGAGAACTTTCTGGTGACTTCAGGTCCACTTTGTGACTGAAAAAGGTAGAATGCCAACATTTGTGAGGTCTGTAAGAAGTGTAACAAAAAGAACTCTGCATTCTACTTGTTGAAATATTTAAATGTCAGACTAACTAGTTGTAAAATAAAAGATGCCCTTTCCTCCTGCTGAGACCAAACTGTTAAATAACAGTCAAATTAAAATTTATGTTTAAAGTTACCATTTTTATGTTCTGATATTTACCAAGCTATAAGACACACTCAAATGTTATTATTTCTCAATACCTTGTTAATGAGCCAGCAGTGTCTGCAAGATCAATAACACGAAAGCATATAATTTACAAACGTACTTACAAATTGAGTTTCTTCATAAATTTGTTCTTATTTTCCTGAGAAAATTATCACTTATTATTTCGCTGTAAGTAAGATTTTTACTGAGTCTGCTGGCTCATGCCTGTGGTACCAGCACTTGGGAGGTTAACATAGCAGGTGAGGTGGAGGCTAGCTTAAGTTCCATGATGAGTTGGATGCTAGCTACAAATTGAGACCCTATCTCCCCGCATAAAAAGACAAAACAAAGCAAACAAAATGAATGCAAATTTTAGAGAAGAATTTTCACATAATTTATGACTATCAACACAAATAAATTTACTCTAAATATGTCTTCAGAAAAATTAAATGATTAAATTTATTTTACACTTTTCTTCTAAAAAATAATTTTTCTTTAAAATGAGCTATTAAAATGAAGGATCACACACAAATAAATGCACATGAGAACTGTAACCTAAATTATCTAGAGTTAAACTTATTGTTCAAAATATCTAAACTCTGTAGATCATATTTTATCATATGTCTGTACTGGTTTTGTCTAATAAAGAATAGTGCAGGGCACATGCCTATTTTAAAATATTATATGTTAAAACTTTATCTATGTTTAGAAAGTAAAAGTAAAGTGAAGTCACTGAGAAATTCACAATTTTATTGTTTTATTCTTGTACGGACAAAACATTATTTTAACATATAATCAATATAAAACAGTAAACTCTTTTATAGTTTTTTTTTAACTAAATCTTCAAAAAAAATTAAAGCCCTGATACGTGCAGTCTACACTGATCACATTCTCACTGGATGAGTTACAATTCAGATGTCCAACAAACACAGTTTCTAACATGGCAAGTATTCCCTGGCTGCCTGTGTGCAATCATTGCAAGTATTGCATTTATTGGTGAAGTTTTCAATCCATGAACTGATGCATGAGAAGAAGCAAGAAAGTAAGTTTGCACCCCTGGAGATGACTGTGAGGAGAAAAACTCAACCTGTTGTTGTCTTTGCCTTTCCTCTTACCCAGACTTTTTACCACACCAGCTCTCTGAGCAGAGTCCGTTGTCCATGCCAACACTGGGTGTTTTTGTTTGTTTGCTTGTTTGTTGTTTTTTTTTAAAGACACAGGACACAAATTTTGAAAAAGTATTTCTTGGGGCCCAAGTGCAGTTAGCCATGAAAGTTTACGTTTAATTATTTTAGGCCTTGGTGTGCATAACTGAACACCAGATAATGAATCCAGCTAATGAATAGTGGAGATCAGTGTGTACACTAATTTATGGGTTGACGTGCTTGTGTAAGACTGGGCCCTGGGCTGCACTTTCATAGGTATGAGGAAGAATCTGGATCAGGGCAGCCCCAAGACTAGCCAGATTTTCTAGGAGCACGTTAGGACAGGGAGTGACTGAGGTGAACCAGGACTCTCAGGACTGTGCTAGAGGAAGGAAGATGAGCTGGACTTTGAATGTTCACATGGCAAGAGCACTATTTCAAGAATTAAATGAATGGCAAGGCAAGGTGGAAGAGCCTGCCCCCTTGGCTTGGTTGAAAAACTGATGATTTGGAATGCACATGATAAATTAACTTCTGTCGACCTAGTTTTCCACAGTAGTCAGTTGTCTAAATAAAGATACAAATTATTCCAGTGGCCACTTGCATGTTTCCAATCACCCATCAGTCCATTCCTTTATTCAACACTTGTCATCTGTATTGGACATTCACTTGTTGGAAGATGGGTCTTAGGATGACAGCACGAAGATGCCTCGGACGCCATTACTATCCATCAATATCTCTTGTCATAGTATAGGAATCAACCCCACTTGGCCCTTCTTTCTTTCCTTCCCTAGTAATTTCTCCAAATGTGAACAACTGATTGTACTATCAACATCATCAATGCTGGCTCAGACCAAGGCTGCTATGGGAGATGTTTTCCTCAGGGGCGGGGGAAAGACTGAAAATCGCCATGTAACATTTCAAGGAGTCTCCTATTAAGGGCACTTGTTGAAGGAATTATAAATTCTCTATGTCTTGCGTAGAATGCATGGCATAGCAAAGGGGGGAGAAGAACTTGTCAGATAATTCTGAGCTCTATGTAATGGAAAAGAAAGGGAAATAATGCTAACTCTGCATCTAACGAAAGACGTTATTTAAGAAAATTATAAAAGGCCACAAACAATTTAAATAACCCAAGTTACATTTGTAGTGGCCAAATCTGTACAATTATTTTATATCATTATGATTGAACATGCAGTTTCAACACAAAAATATACTGTAGAATACTTAGATGATTTTAACTTTTCCTCGTGGAAAGAAATAGTTTTCAATGGCTTTTATTGTGCATTTTAAGTATATTTTAGAGCATTATATGTGGTTATTTAGTTCAATTATTAATGAAGACATATGATTTATCTTTAAAAGTTATCAATTTTAATGTAACCTATGGTGGTGAACTATTACAGTAGTAAAAATATAATTCTTTAAATAAACTTAAATTTAAATAAACTTAAGTCTCCATCCCACACAACTGTGCAAAGTAGATAGTGTATTATCTTCACTTATCAGATGGAGAGACTAAGCCTGTGACTTCCCTGTGCCCACACATACTAGAGATAAACAGAACCAAGGTGCCTCCCAATTCCTGGTGAAGGACGCTTTCCAACATGCCACAGTACTGTCCTGTGATCTTTGCCCATAATGTTTGAAAATAGACTCCCATGTGTAAAATATGAAAACTTTTCTAGCCAAGACCCAATAACATGTGCTCAAAATGTATGGCTTTCCCTTATTTATTATAAGTCACAAAGGAGTAAGTGAATGCATACTACCTGAAACTTGCTGAAAGTATACAATGTTATGACCTAACAGTAACTCACATGTCATTTCTTATTGGGAAATGGCATAGATTTTTCTTTCCAAAAAATATTTCTAATAATATATGGACTGTGGCTGATTCTAATTTGCATTGTGATAAAATTTTGTGAATATGTGTACCAGTTGCCAGCTCTCCCAGACAAACTTGACTACTGATGCTTGATTTCAATTCTCAACAAAGTGATTTTCTCAGTAAATAATGAAGACATAGTATTTCTTCCACCTTCTTCAAATTCACAGCTAGAAAAAAAAAGTTCGTAATCATGTGTGAACTACGTCATTGTTAAACCACTGCAGCTTAATTCTTTGTGTCTTGTGGTAAAGACAATGCAAGTTATAAAATTTTGCATTTCTTTCTCCAAAGAATATTCACTGGTCACCGATAGGTAACATGGCCGTATCAATTACTTCATGGGGAAAAAAAAAAGTTGTAAAAGGCAGTCGACTGGCAGAACTAGTGTTTGGAAATTTGCCTGTAGCATTTAGTATGAGATTGGAATGAACTGGCATACAGAACAAAGATTCATCGTAGAGATCCAAGCAGATGACGGTGGGCTGTTACAAAGTAGCGCAACATAGAGACAATATATTCTGTAGGAATAGTTACATTGAGTGGAGAGTCCGGGCAGCAGCGGCATGCTGGAGCAGCCTTTCACTAGCTCATGGATGCCAACTGTGAGCATCTTCTTCCAGCTCTACATTCACTGATGCAATGTTCCTGGTCTTAGCTGTAGAAAGAGCATTTATTCATAGAAACCGGAACATGCTGTAAATGAAGCCTCTGAGACCTCTTCCAGGCCCAGATGAATATTTATCAGTACATCTATGGCAGCATGTGTGTGTGTGTGTGTGTGTGTGTGTGTGTGTGTGTGTGTGTGTTTGAGGATGTGGAGTCCTCCTTCTGTGCCCTTGCTCAGTTCTTAAAATTCTGTCCTTAAACTCTTCGCAAACCTTTCTCTTCAACATCTACTGCCACTGTTTGCAGCCTAATTATCTCTTTCTTATACCACTCACAAGGTTCCTGGTCTCCATCTTGAGAGTGCTGACCAATGAAGTGCATAGTTCAATCATATCAAGAACTGTTTTCTAAAATACATACTGAGCACACTTGCGTTCATATTTTATACGATTGTATACAGAAAAGGCCACACTCCTCAGCATGATTTCCCAAGGTCTTTATCTTTTATCCCACCAATATTCCAGCCTTGGTCTTAATACCTGTGTTGGTATAATGTTCTTTTGAAATGTATACGCCTTACCCTTGTTCATTCAAATGCTGATTTCTTCCCCCTCCCCCCCCCCACTCTTTGGCTTCAAACTGGATATTGCATTGTGGTACTTATTCTAAGCATCCTGTCTCAACTCTGTGTAAACAGGCCAACATAAAGTAACTAGACACAATGTTGAGCAGTGGGAGGAGCCAGAGGGCAGGAAATGAGTGGGAAGAGAAAAAAAAAAGCAAGATAGCTAGGAGAGAGGGTTGGAGGACAGATCTTGGAACTATGTGGAGATGGACTGGACATAATATATCACAAAAAGCAAGTACAATGTATGAAATCTAAATGTTAGGAAACTATGAGGGCTTGGAGGCTTAGGAGGGAGTAACTATTGCCCAGGATTGTGTTCTAGGTTAACTAAATAAACCCAGTCTCTGTGTGGTGATTTGGTGATACAGCTGCTTATGATTAACAGCAGCATTACCAAAAGATATATCAATAGTAAATATTAATAGTCACAACATACCTGGCAACCTTTCATTGCTTCTCATTCTATGTTCAGTGTTGTCAGGATAAGCACAAATTCTATTTGTCACTTTTGAGCTTGTTGTTGTTTTAGAATATCTTGCATTTATTTGTTGATAATTTATACACATATACAATTTGTCTTTGATGGTTTCTAACTCCAACTTTCCCTTCCCAAAGACTGGCTCATAATGTCTCCACCGTGTGAGATGTTATCCTGCACTGCGATGGTTAGTTCTGATTGTTAGCTTGACTCACTCTAGAATCTCCTGGGAAGAGAGTCTCAGTGAAAGTCGAGTTGAAGCTGGCCTGTGATCATGTCTGTGGAGGATTATCTTAATCATTTTAATTGGTGTGGGAAGAAGTTGTTGCCCACTGTGGACACCACCACTCTTAGAGTTTGGGTCCTGGCTGTGTAGTATATGGAGGGGGTGAGCACAAGTAGGCATGCAGGAATATATTTCTATCCGCTCTTGACTGTGGGTACTTCAAGTTCCTGTCCTGCCCCCCTGCAGTGATGAACTTGAATTGTAATTTGAGTAAACTCTTTCCCTCTTAAACTTGCCTTAGCTGGGGTATTTTAATCATAGCAACAGAAATGAAACTAAGATACATATCCAACTGATCACATTGACCATTGTTTTGGAAAGTCATACATGATTCCTCCCTCCTCACAATGGCTACATTGTGAGTTCTAACCTCTACACACAAGACCACTGATTATACTTATGTCATTATATTGAAATATTACTCATCCATCCCTCTAAGAATCCTCAGAAGGACAGCCTGGTATGCACTCCAAATTCTACATACATAGAAACTCAATAGATATTTATTTAGTAACCAACTAGTGAATATTTAACATGCGTGTCGGGACACTACATTTTCCAATAAACCAGGAATATCCTCTACCCAAATTGGAAGATCCTTTTGTTTCAGTCCATGGCTCCTCTGGCCTCATCAATATTGTTGTAGAGGGTAATGTTATCAATATCATCATTTTTGCTACATATAGTCAATGTTACAGGCCTAGGCAGTGGGATTCACTATTTTTATGGTGTCAAATAGCAAACTCAGAGCTTTTTATCTTTAAATTCTTGCCCTTTATGGTAGCCACTCTTTTGATTATTTCAACAAGACTGTCAGTTCTTTGAGGATTATGCTTTACTCAGAGCCAGTTTTAAATAAAATATTAACAGTTACGAATCACAACAACAAAATTCCAGCAGCAAAATTTATTGAGAATGCATACTACTTCTTATGGTTGACTTCATCTAAACATCTCAATGTGTTACTCCAATAGATAGCATTATCAAACCTACATTAAGATATATAATAGTAATTTCTTCAGAATAAATTACCAGACTCAAAATTACCCCAGAATTTCATATTTTCACTTTTTATTTACTATTTAAACTATTTATCAGTTAGAAGAGTTTAAGATATATGTAGATTTTGCAAGAATAAAATAAAGTGTCCATGTGTCCCATCTTCAGTTTCTGTATTATCAAGTATGACAACATCAAACTTGCTGAAAAGATATAGCTTATACTTTATGATTTACTTGGTGTTACATGATGATCAGTCACAGTTTGCTTCTCTTTTGTTGTCATGAAACACTGACTAAAAAGTTGGAAAGGAAAAGGGGTTATTTAATCATACTATTCTGGGGGAAGTTGGGGCAGGAACTCAAGGCAGGAATCTGGAGGCAGGAACTGGAGCAGAGACCATGGAGGAACATTGCTACCTGGCTAGTCTTCTACTGCTTGCTCAATTGGATTTCTTATACACCCCAGGCTCAATTGCCCAGGGGTCACACCACCCACAGTGGGCTGGGTCCTCCCACATCAATCAGTAATCAAGAAAATGTCCCACTGACACGCCCATGGGCTGATCTGATAAAGACAATTCCTCAGTTTAGGTTCCTTCTGTCTCGTTTGTGCCAATTAACAAAACCTAGCTAGTGCAACTAACCTCTTGACAGTTCAAAACACAAGTCCATCACTATTAAAACACAACTTGTTCTTTCTTGTTCATCCCCAGGACCTCATGTTAATCCACTATATAAAGCATAGCATAGCTTAGAAAGTCCCACAATTTTTTAAAATTTTCAAACCCTTAGTACATTTTCAGTGCTAAGGATAAAAGTCAGAGCATCATGCATGCTTTTTGTAGTCTATATTCTACCCCCAGCTAAAGCCTCAGACCCACGTGACAGGTGCACCTATACACAATCATTAATACCTATATTAATCTCTAACTGATTTGTACTCTTGTGCCAAATTTTAATCTAGTGTCACGTGATCACTCTGGCCTCCTTCTTATGCTTCCCCACAAATTTACCTCTTTATTAAGAAACTTGCTTTCTACTATGTGACATCCATTTACTTTACTATTGAGTTCTAGTGTAAACACATGGGTGTATCAGAACTATTGAGTCATTCCACTGTGGGAAACAGAAGATGCTGCCTGTAGGCAGTCAGTTTGTCTTAGAATTTTAAAAAGGTTTTTTTTTTGTTGTTGTTGTTTATTTTTTGAGAATTTCAAAAACTATGTTTTGATCATACTCTTAATCCTCTTGAAGTTGTCCACCACCTCTGGCTCTTACAAGCTATTTTCCTGAGCCTTGAGGGAAGAGGTATGGTAAAGATACTAATTTAGAGTAGAGTGATCCAAGATCACTCACCCTCTACACGTTGTCTATTCATGGGTCTCTACACTAATTACTGTCTACTGAACAGAAAAGTGTTTCTGAGAAGGGTTCATCAATGCACTTGTCTACGGGTATAGCAATATATCGTTAAGAGTGGTTTTATTGTTGTGTTCATTTATCAGAGAAATTGTGGTAGGGATTTCCCTACAGCTTATGACCTGTCTAGTCTCAAGTTTCTGGCCTTATTAACATTGTCAAGTATGAGTTCTACCTCATGAAGGTGCTTTAAATCCAATTTAAAAAGTTATATTGTTACCCCAATAACATTTCCTGCCATTATTACGCCAGTGGACATATCTTGCAGACAGGTTGCTATCATAGTTCACAGGGCTCATAGCTGACTGAGATTGGTGACCACTTTTCTACTCTGCTTTTCTGAATAGCGTCTTCCAGCACTGTGAATGCTGGCTAGTAGGGGTAGAGCTTACAATGGAATGGCTGCTTGCTTTCTCTATGTCCAATCACATTAAGTATATGTTGTCTGCATCAATAGGGTCTTATCATCAGCTTGTTCAGGCTAACTGATGGCAAATGCCATTTTGCCTTAATCTAATTGAATATTCATTTCGGTCAGCAAGTCATACTCTGACCCCATTCAGTGAGGTTCTTCTGAGATAAGGAGTTAGATATGAGGTAACCAAGAAAGGTTGTATATTGATAACTATGTTTCTGGTTAGATAAGAAATTAGATGTGGGTCTGGTAGCACTTGGGAGGTAGAGGTAGGCAGCCTGGTTTATAGAGCAAGTTCCAGGACAAGCAGGACTACACAGAGAAACCTTGTCTTGAAAAAACAAATAGGTAAGTATTAACTAACTAACTAACATGTGTAGGAATGAAAGGAAATTCCAGATGGATCTAGACAGATGTGTCTATCAACAGAATGCCTCATTCTAGCTAAATATCCTTGAACCTTCAATTAGGTTCTTCTTGAAATAGTAAAAATGAAGGCACCGGGGAACTTTCACATTTGACATACATACACACTAATGAAGAATTAGCATCTCCCAAAGACTCTGACATTATTATAATATTTACATTGTTGTTTCACATCCCTATCTCATTGTGGCATTTTAAGAGGATTATGGGAAGATAATTATGGGAAGATCACCTTAAAAGCATAATGAAGCACCATGATTTGGGAGAAGAGGAAAAGTTCATCTTACCCCAGTAAATATGCTACCCACTTCAGAAGTACTCATACAAAAATTCTTCTTAAAATGTTCACTCTGCGTTTAAGGTCAGTCTGTTCTCATCTTTGTATAGCATGTACTGTTCTCTTTGCTCTGCTTTGTTAATAAGGTGCTGCTGAAATTGTCAGTGTCTTCTCTGAATTCTTTCTTTCAAGAAGAACCAGGGGAAACCTTCACTTGATGGCAGTTCTAAGTATTTTGTAACACAACTCTATTCTTTTGTGGCAGTCTGTATTTATTTATTTACCTCTTACAGGGCCCTTTGGCTATTTGCAGCATGCAGTGATTACAAGTAAAACTGCTACAAATACCTGTGTGAAGGATAAATACACTTCTGTTTATCCCACGTTCCTTCAGTTTGAATATTTGAAGGTACACTATCACATGCATTCTGAGTTTGATGGCCTTAGCAGAAATGATGCTTGTAATTTGAGAGTCATACCACTAACTCCATGGGAATTAATCAATCGTGAGAGAGTTACCTTTCTCCAGATTGCTTTCCTTTTGTCTGGTTTGCTGCCAAGGAGTCACCATGTCCCTGTGTCATTCTTTGCTTTAGACACACAACTGTATCTCTTGCTCTGGTGAAATTTGGTTTCACCAGAGAATAAATAACAAATAAAAAAATTAAAGCTGTGGGCTTTTGCTGCTCCTGGGAAATTTACTTGTATCTGTCCAAAAACCAAAACAAACAAACAGGCAGCCTTGAACCAGACTTCCAGGCAGACCTAGGTTCCTTTTGAAAGTCTTAGTCCCAGAAGGCCTTCCCTGGGAATTGAGATGGTGTCATGTTCAGGTTTTGGGATGATTATATGTTTTTAAGTCAGGAGATTGTCCAGGTCTCTCATATCTAACCCAAACCAACCAAAAACAATTGCCACCATCCTTTGATTTAAAAATTCTACCATACATATAGCCCAGCTCATCACTCCTAATCTGTCCTCCCCCACCGTCATACATCCCTGGGCATGACCACATTTAGCCAATTTCACTTAACTTCAGTTTCCAGTGCTTTGCTCTTTACTTCCATCTGAGGTGTCATCAGAATGGCCTATGTTGTCTGTGTTTCTACTGCTGGTGACCATTTAGGTATAAAGGCATTTTAGCCATTCTTCCCCAAATTGTCTCTTCTGCATCGCAGCGGCTCAAACTGTTCCTGGGAAATCTAGATTTTTTTTTTTTTTTTGTAGCTAATCCTTGAAGCTCTTCTAGTCTCTACCCATTACCCTACTCCAAAGCCATTTCCATATTTCCAGGTATCTGAAATAACCATAGCCCCAGTTCTCAGTATTTTCTGTCTTAGTCTGTTTCATGCTGCTATAAAAGAATACCAAAGACTGAATAACTTGTAGAGAACACAGATTTATTTATTACAGATCTGAAAACTAGGAAGCCCACCATCAAGGACCAGTGAGTTCCATCCCAACCCCCGTGCACACATCATTCCATGGTAAAAAGTAGACATCTAGGACCGGAGAGATGGATCAGTTAAGAACACTGGCTGCTCTTCCAGAAGACCTGGGTTCAATTTCCAGGTCCCACCTGGCAGCTCACAACTGTCTGTAACTCCAGTTTTAGGGGATGCAACACCTTCTCACAGACATACATGCAGGCAAAACACTAATAAACATGAAATAAAAATAAATAAGTTTTTAAAAAGTAGACAACTAACAAGTGTTTATTGTGAGAGGCCAAACTCACAATTTAAAATGCTTTGTAACTTAATCTGCTCATGAAGGTGGAGCCCTCATGACTCACAGAACTACTTGTAGACTTCACCTCTCTACCTTGCTGTATTGGCGTTTAAGGTCCAACAAATGAACTTCGAGAGATCTATTCAAACCATAGCAGCAAGCTTTGGTTCTGAACAATCATTGGTACTTGTAAGCCACGTGTGAATTAAGTAATGGCTGTAATCTTCACTCTAGGTAGTAGAGCTCAAGGGTGGATACATCCTGAGACTTTGTTTCTTCTTGTACGCTTGAACAGCTCATAAGTGTAAATAAAAATTACAATGCTCTGAAGTAAGGCAGACAAAGTGATAAAGCGTAGTTGCTACTTCTCCCTTGTCATTGATCAGGGCTTTTCGATGATTTCCTTGTGAGACAGGCGCCCCCTAGTGAATAAGGAACTTAAATTGGCCTCCACCGTAGAAGAAAGGCATCAATGAAACTCTTGAATAAAACTGCTTTAACAATTTCACATTATATCAAATAAGCAAAGATGGTGAGGATTTGTGAGTGAAGGCAGGAATCCAAGACAATAGAGAGGCAGCAATCAATACTACAAGCAAAGGGAAAACTAACAGTTGGGCTACCAAAAGAAATGAGACTTGACTAGAATTCTTTATAGTTACTAGGAGTAGGAGATATGAGAAATTCTTCAACCCGAGAAACAATTTTGCCAAGCAGATTTGACAAATTAATAAATCATATATAGTTTGGTTGATTTCAGAATAGAGCACTAAAAGAAGGCTATGGGTAACCTGAGTTATTCAACGAAGCCACGACTTTTCATTACCTTTTCTCCCCGAAGCTCTTTCTACTTAAATAACTCCTATTACACTCTGAAAGGTGTAAGTTATAACTTTGTAACCATAAATATTTACGACTTGCTATTTATAGCACTGAATTAGGGCTCAGGTACTACTCACGTCCAACAGTGTCAGGCATTTGACTCAGTGACCTTTAAAATAAACACTCTAAATCAGCAAGCAAAGGAAAGCATGTCTGATTAAAGAGCATATGAAAGTGTTATCGGACCACTCACTAAAATCTTACTTTATGTCAGAAACTATCAAAATAACATAGTGTAAAAAAAAAATTTTTTTTTTTTGGTTACTTTTCACAGGGATGGCTTTCTTCTTTCAAGTCAATTGCTCTTTGTCTCCTCAGAGACAAGGGTCTTCAGATTGACCTGAAGGTCTTCTGGTCCACGCATACTTTTTAACCTATTCTTAAGGCTCCTCCCACCCCCCACCCCCATCTCTAAACTACCGGCGGCCTAATTTGACACAATTACATCGCTTTGACCGGTCCATGCGTGTTGAGTCTACTGTTCCAACACTTGCAAGGACTTAACTACTCGCTAATATTATTTATGGGATGACCACAGACTGTTCTCCTTTGCCTCTGCAGAAGACAAATGACATCCCTGTAGAGTGAAACCCCCTGCAGTTCCTAACCTGGGCGACAAACACGTGCCAGAGGCGAAGACAGCAAAAAGCACAAGTGAAATGGAGGTGAATGACAGGCAAGGACCAGAAACGCCTCGCCTACTTCATCTTTGTCCACAAACTCCCCCTCTCCCCCCTTTATTCCCCGTCCGGTTTCCCACGTTGCATCCGGCGGAGCAGAGGTAACCGTGGGCAGGCGGGCAGGGAAGGAGGACACAGGCGCGGGGAGGTGGACTGGGCACGAGGTGTCCCCCCTCCGGCGTTCCTGTGGGCCAGGTGGCGGCCGGGGGCAGGCCTCAGCGCGCCTGCGCAGGCCGGCCACCACTCGCGACCGCAGCATCCCCGCGCCCGGGGCGAGAGGAGGCACCGCCCCGCCCCGCGCGGCCACGTGATGCGGGCGAGGGGATTGGAGCTGCGGCAGCGCGCGGCGACAGAGAGGAGCAGCGCCGGGCGCTCGTGGCGGGTCCTCCTCCTCCTCCTCCGCCCTCCAGCTTCTTGTCTCCGCTGCTCGCCGCTGCTCGCCGCCCGCATCCCCAGCCGCGGCGCGCCGGGAGGAGGAGGAGACGCCGCTGCCAGCAGGGTCCTCGCCGCAGCCTCCCGCCGTCCCTCGGGGCCTCCCCTCTCGCCCGCTGCTCGCACCTCTCCGCGCCACGATGGGGCTGCTGGACTCAGAGCCCGGCAGCGTCCTGAACGCGGTGTCCACGGCGCTCAACGACACCGTGGAGTTCTACCGCTGGACCTGGTCCATCGCAGGTACAGGCGAGGGGCCTCACCCATCTTCGCTGCGTGCTCCGTGGGCTGCCCACGACGCAGACGCCAGTCCCCGGCCTCAGCGCCTGGCAAGGCCCTGCGCCCCCTACCCGGCACCCCGAGGCTGTTGGGGGTGCCCAGGGTCCCCGCAGACACAGCGGCGTGGGCGCCACGGTTGTGCACTGGTTAATGGGATGCGAACGTTAAGGCGTCCTCCTTCCTCCCCCTACACTCCCATCTCTTCAGCTCCGCGGATGCAGGAGCTGACTTACCAGATGCTGCCAGTGCAGCCAAAGAACCACCCCGCCCTGATGCCCGCAGCTCCGGAGCTCGCCCGTGACTTCTCTTGGGTTCTGGTACTCCGTGTAGAGAGAGTGAGGCCTGGAGACAGACGGAGGAGGACTCCGACTGTACCTGTCTCTGCTTACTTCATGAAGGCTTTGACAAAACACTCATATCTTCTTCCGTTTAGCTAACCTCTTTGTGGTATAATTTCGACTAAAAAGTCAAATAGCTTTATTTAGCTCCCCGAAAAACCTTAGGGGTTTTTTTTCGTTGTTGTTTTGAATTTGTTTTGTTTTTTTTTGTTGTTGTTGCTCTCCAGTAGCAAATGTAGTCGGCAAGTGTCTGCGATGGCTTTGCGCAGTGCAGTCAGGGGGAGGGGAGGGGAGGAAAGGCAATCTTTGGGAAGGGGGTCTCCGCAGCAGCACCTAGAGGTTGGCCCCAAGCCTGCATAAGTACAGTAAGCTGAAATGAGCGAACTTTCCCTGTAGCTGTTCAGTTTTCAGAGGAGGACCATCACGTAGTTTTCCTAGCAGAAGAAATTGTAACATCAAAGTTCTCGGTTAATTGTAACATAAATGTTCACGGCTTACCGTTTCTTCACTTGCTTTTTTTGTTGCTTTAAAGAGTTTTCAAAATCTTAAAACATTCCGTTTAAAGGATTCTAGGAATGGATTTATGATTTAAACTTGTGTTGTGTGTTTGCAGTGTGGCCCTGTATTCTGGCAGAGGATGTTAACAATATAGGTTATGATAGCTGTCTTCTTTAGAAGTGAAAAGTTTCTTCTGTAGTCTTGTGTTTGTTGCTAGGGCGAACAAGACAGTAGGCGAAAGCATGAATACAGTGCTGAGATATGCTGTGGACAAATGCTTCTGTGTGAGACAAATGATTTTTTTTTTTTTGACATGTAGGCTTCATTGGCTTGTTTAGAAAAGTTCGGCGTGTCTCATGAGATCACATCTTTGATGCTAGGAGAGGCAGTAGCTCCCAAGCATGGCGGCTGCAGATATGTTAAAGGTAGTTGCAATGGGATGGTTCCTCCTTGAGTTTGTCTTTAATGCTATCTCACTGATACCTGCAATACCTGGGGAAGAAGCACCCTTCCCTTCATCTCTGTGATACTGCTCTGAACATTGCATCAGAGCTTCCCCTTACACAACTGTGCAGAGCTGAACATCAGACAAGTTTGCTGGCAGGTGGTGATGTGGTCGAGGCCTTCCAGCTGCCTTGCACCCGGAGCCACACCTAGGAGTCCCCGGTCCTGTCTCTCAGCTCCTTCCCATCCAGGCGAGTTCTCAGCTCTGAGCCTCAGAAAGAAAAGTGGAGAGCACAGCTAGAACATAGCTTCCTGTCATGGTTCATCAGAAAAAGATCCTGAATGGAGTTGGAAGTTCTGTGTGTTCATACACGTGAAAGCTTGCTCCTATGCTATCATGGGCCAAGTTTGAGAAATGAGTATACACAGGGACACTCAAGTGACCTCTTAGTAGCAGGTCAGTGGGAAAGTATTCATCCATGCTCTTGACTATCCACTTACGAAACCTGAGACTGCTTCCTTGCCTCTGTGATGAGCTGCCTTATGCAGGGAGAGCAGCTTCTTAACCCACTCCAGGCTGGGTGGCTAGAGCCTGTTTGGCCTTGCTGCAGCATTGTTCAAGTTTGTTTGTTTGTTTGTTTTTAACACACCTGGAGCACCTGTGCTCACTCCCCTTATTGTGTGTGCTCCATGTTCCTTCTGGGAAGTGGATCACACTGCTCCTCTTCAAAGAGCACTTACTTCTCCCGTGGATATTGAAGGGGGCTGCAGAATAGAAAGGGAGGCTTATTCAGTGATGTTGAAGAAAAGTGGATGAGTCAGATGTTTGGAAAGAGGGAAATAAAACTGGGTGGGAGACAGAGGCGCTCTTGAGAAATGTTGCAGAGTGTGATGAAAGGATGGAATTATTCAGGAAGAGCAAGCTGAGCTAGGCGCTGTGCCCTGAAAGCCTCACTGTAGGTGGAAGATGACTTCTCTTCCTTTTACTAGCTCCTTGGGTTTTTCTCTCCTTGGAGTCCCTCCATGAGGAAAGGAAAGCAAGCCTATTTTGCATTCTTTTAATAAGAAGGCTACAGGTTTGTAGAGTATGTTTGACAACCTAAGCCCCCCCCTTTTTTTTGCCTTAGAACAAATAGCTTCTGGAAAAATATAACTTTGCACTCTTCTATCAAATAGTGCTGTTTAATAAAACACAGCCAAAGGGAGAGCTACAAACCAGACTTTTCAACAGCATATATATCTAACAAATAATGCATTTTTGTGCTCCCCAAAACAAGTCACTTTTATTGTATCAGTAACACTTTTTATATTGAAATTTAAAGATCTAAAAGACTGCACTTTTAGAAAAGAACAATGAAAATAAATTTGACTTTCCGAAACATTTAGATGCTTGCAACAAGGAAGTTACTGTTGCTTCCACTTAAAGAAAGCCCACCTCAGAGCTGGGGCTCCAGATGCTGCTGCATTTGTTTCTTCTTCTCTGGCTTTACCTCTTTTTTGTGAAAATGTTTCGATTCAAAGGGTATACCTAATTAAACTCATATGTAAAAACTTAAACTGAAACATTCAAATAATCTCCCTCCTCTGTTAAGTGCTACATTGTCCACTTTATCTGTTTCTGCCATTTTTCTTCTGGCAACTTGGTTTCTTCTTGGAACATGGATACGTGCTTATGTGTCACTGAAGCTAGCACATAACCAGCGGACTGATCTAGGTTCATGAATTTGCTTTTGAAGAGGCAGAGGAAACAGGGAATGCGACCAGTGGTGTAGGAGGGAGGGTGTCTCCTAAAAGATGACAACAGACTGTAGAAGCCAGGCTTGTATTGTAACTGAACTTATACAGTTGTTTAGGCCAACATCTACTTGCCATGCGAAATAAAGGTCAGGGACAGAGACAATAGGTCAGTAGGTTGCCGCTCACGAAGTCTAAGGGAGTCGCTGCCATGTGGCCCCTCTTGAGATCCTTGTTTGAGGGCCCCAGGATAATTGGGGTCCTTCTCTGCAGTGTCCCCACCCTGTGTGTCAGTCATGAGTGGTGAAAGCAGCCGAACCAACTGGATCAGTTTTCTGATTATTATTATTTTTTTTTTAAAGCAATTTCCCACAGGCTCCTTAGGCCAGCAGTGAGTGAGCTGCTGGGAACAGTCAGAGAATGTTAGAGTTGGGTAGACTAGGACGAAGGTGGCAGAGCAAAGGGAGCAGGTGCTGAACTGGGGACTGAGCCAGGGAAACCAGGACTTTGAAAGGACCAGTGAGTCATCTGAACTGGCTGTGGGCAGGGATGCTTGATTTGGCCATAATGAGCTGGAGTCAGGGGAGGTTTATCCTACGGCTTCCCAGGCTGCAGGGGAAGAACACAGGCTTTCAAATCTGTATGTTGATGCTCATTTTATTTGACACAGTTAATGTGTAGTTTTCATCTGTGCTAATTTCTAAAGTAGGCTTTATGTTTGGATTAGATGGGAGATTTGCATATGTGAGAGAACACTTGTCCGATCTCTCTCTCTCAGCAAGGGTTAGGGTTTAAGGCAGGGTCTTGATGCATGAATCAGGCCAGCTCTGACCTCATCATGTAGCCAAGGCTAGCCTCATGATTTTTATGCTTTCCTTTCCCAAGTATTGTGATTACAGGCATGCATACTAGCATGAAAACAAAAGTGTGGAATATGGCCAGCTTCTGGAATCTCCCCCAGTCAGTGTTGCTGCTGAAGTCTTGTCTCATACCCTCCATGAAGCTTCTGTGAGGTCCAGACAACTTTAGGGGTTTTGGTATGTTGATAGTTTTCCTTTATCACAGCCCTACTTGAGATAGCACACACTTAAAAAAAGTAAATGGCCGACACTCCTGTGCCCTCTCCATCCAGAGCATGTAGCAAAACACCTTTCGTGGACAGATCTAGTAGGGCAGATCCTAGCACAGTTCTTAGACTGGTGTCAGGACAGTTTTATGTGATTAGATTCTTTCACTTAGGGAGACAGATTTTAAGAATATAAAGGTCTTAGACAATGGTTTTGTGATCTTCTAAGGTACAAAGTACTTGGTCATCCTTTTTAAAATTCAGTGTATTTTTAAGAGATTTAATAATGTCACATGGCACTACTACACATGTCATATTACATACCTCATAAATAATATGAATGATTTAACATAAGTCTGATTTTTCATTGGAGCCCCTGATCTTGCATTAAGCATATGTTTCTCTGAAGAGAAGTTATTTAATGAAGTATGTCTTTCCTCAGTTTCTGTGCCTCTGTTTTTTTTTTTCGGCTAATACAACATTTTGTCTATTAAGAAACCAAGGTTCTTCTGTATCAAAGTCTATAATTTAAAAATCATATGGGCCTTGACACTTAGAGAAGGCGGGAAATACATAGCTTCCAGAATCTGCTTCTGGATTAGCTTTCTAATGTGCTCAGGAGGTATATCTCTACACACAGGCCTATAGTTCTAGCCAGCTTGGGTATGTCCTTGATCCCTGAGTGAAAAGAACGCTTGCCCACTTCTCTTTCTCCTTTCAGCACTCTCATGCTCATTTCCCTCTGTTTACCTCTCCAGACATCATATAACTCTGCTTCCCAAACCATTGCCCACATGGGAGGCTGGAGCAGCTCTGGGTCCTGACATGGAACCTTGTTTTTAGCAATCACTTGCCTGTTAGCTTGTGCCATTATCTTTTTTTTTTAAGTGACTCTAGTCCTGAATGATATAAACCATCATCATGAGCTGCCTCTTCATTTTATGGTTTCCCATCAGCATGCCCAAGAGAATGTCTCTCTTGCTCTTACACAGTGGCAAGAGAGGACCCCCTTACTTTAGCTTTGGTTTTCGTCTTTGAGAGAGAGTCTCAGTGATGCAGTCCAATCCTTGAGCTTGTGATTCTCCTGCTTCAGTTTCCTGAGTGCCAACACTACAGTCCCAGCACACCTGGCAATCTCACATAGCCTTGATTAGTGATATCTCCTGGTAATAAAGTTTTAGATAACACTAAATTGCAGGCAGTGTGCCCTCTCCCCCACACTCTGTGTGTGTGTGAGGAGGTGGGCCTTGAACTTCAGGCCCTCACACGTGCTAAGCAAGCACTCTACCACTGTCGTTCACCCCCAGCCCTGCAGAAAGTTTTTTTAAATTCCTTTCATCAGTCATAATTTCGGTCGATGCCCACTAAATCTAATGAATCAACTATCAAATCGTTTAGTAGCATACAGCAGAGATACATAGTCAGATAATTGTTCTTTTCTTCCCATTGCACATGCGGAAACGTTGTGATGTGGGAGTTAAGGGTGGCAGGACACCCTGAGTGGAAAGGCTCAGCCGATCCGGCTTCAGTCACAAGGCCACTGGTGTGAGTGTAATGAGAGTTTGGACAAGTCTTTCCCCCCCCCCCCCCATGTCCTCAGCATTTTTCACCTACAAATCCAGAGAACTGAATTAAGTAATAATCTTTTAGGATCTTCCTGGATCCATAGTTGTATTATGTAGAGTTCAGGCTGGCCTTGGACTCACAGAGATCCACTTGCCTCTGCCTCCTGAGGGTGGTGATTAAAGACGTGTCACCACGCCCAGCTGGAGCCATAGTTCTGTGTAAATGCTACTTTTCTGTCCTTTGAGTAGAGAGCAATTTTAGAGACATATATGTCAGTTATTAATTTGAAAGTTTTTTTTATTATTTCAGTGCTTTCCGAAACCTCTCCAGTACATCCGCATTAGTAAAAATAGCAGATTTGTAATTAGTCGCTTTTGCTTTGCCTCGCCTGTTCTGCCAGGTAGAGAGATAGAGAAATAAAGGGCACCCGGCAACTGCCCAAAACAGCCCTGTGTGTGATTCTACATAACCACAGTTATGTAAGTATCTCAGCATTCCACGCATAACCGAAGAGCTAATTTGCCAAAAACAGGGCTAGGAACAGAAAAAAAAAATGAAGTGATCTCAATTACATAGTAATTCTATCATGTGGTGTGCAGCTTCTAAAGATGGCTTCTTCCATACTCTGAGCAAGTTAACAGCATTTCTTTTTTTTTTAAGGATTTAATTTTTACTTATGTACATGTGTGTCTCTGAGTGAGCATGTGTGCATGTATCCGTGTGTGTGTGTGTGTGTGTGTGTGTGTGTGTAATTATACATTTGGCAGCCAGAAGGGGGCACTAGAGCCCTTGGAGCTGGAGTTACAGGTGGTTGTGACCTACCCACCCATCTAGGTGCAGGAAATCAACTTGGTTCCTCTACAAGAGCAGCAAATGCTTCTAACCACTGCCATCCTTCAAGTCTCTCATTGCTACCTGTACCATATGAAAATTTAACTACAGAGTACATGACATCTACTGTGAGAGCCTTAGTGTCATCTGCTTTTTATCAAATTTTCATAGAACGATAACATTATAAGCCTAAACTCAATATTATTAGCTTTACTTTTTCTTTAGAAAAATACTTAATTTTCTATTCAATACTAAACCTTTCAAAGATAGGTATTTTATATTTGGTAATTTCCAACAGAATTGGAAGCGTGGCTTAAACTACTCATAAAACTGCTAACATATGTATGTCTCACAGGAAGGAAAAAACAAAAGAAGCCAAATGATTTTGATGTAAGTCTGTGCCTCGATGAGTCACTGTATTTATTTAAAAACTCTTCTGTCATTTTCCCACAGAAGATTGCCATTGCTAAGCAAATATCTTGGTATGGGATTTTGTTTATGATTTGTTTCATTTACATCTTGGGATTTATAAGACGAGATTCATCAGTCCACTGAAGAAATCATTTTCTGTCTGATGAACTCAGACAAACTTTTGCAATTCTGAATTGGAGCATTTGAAGGAGTCAGCATTTCTGTTTTCATTTTTATTTATCAAATGCAAACTCAAGCACACATACGTGTATTAAAGCATTTCACATCTTGGTCATTCTGTGTTTATAGTTGCACTGCACCACAGACGAGAGGTAGGATCAACTGAAATATACCCAATGATGAATGAGCTGCTAAACACGGAACATGGAGACAAAAGAATATTTTTCTGCTCAGAAGGAAATTTTGGCACTATTTGTGGGTCACTCCAAGGGGCATTGAGTTCCAACACAACAGAACAAAGATATGTCACCTCACTCACGCCGGCTTGCTAAAGTAATTAATAGAAACAGAAATTAAAGCAACATTTGCCAGGGGCTGGAAAGGGACTGGGGAATTGGTGTTTAAGAGGTATGAAGTTTCCGTTTTGCAATGAGAAACTAGCTGTGGAGATTGGCAGTAAGAGCATGCTTGCTAACACTAACATGTATACGTAACACAATTACCATGGTAAATTTCATATTTCACACTCAGGAAAGTTCGTTGGGACACTTACAAGAACAAAACAAAACAAAAGAAACAAGATATTATAGAAGTGGAAAGGCTTCTGTGGAAGTGAAAAGTAGGGGCTAAATGAATGGGGAGACTGTGATTAAAGCATATCATACACATGTATGAAAAAACAAAAATGAAACCATTATTATGTATAATTAATACAGGCTAATAAACAGGCAGGGTTCTACTTACTATGAAAATTAATATAATGTCATTCTGAAACTTGGCCTTTCTTCAGTATTGGCTGGTGAAGCAAATGCTTGTTTTTCACCTAATGTAAAATAGCTTTATAAAGAGAATATGGGAGGGGTGTAGACTAACTTGAAGAAGTGCCTGCTTGGCTAGCAAGCAGCAAGCAAGGAGGCAGAAAGTTTTGGCTTTTCATTTTTCCGTAGTTTTACAGAAATACTAGAAGATAGGCCAGAAACATTTTATTTTCTTCTCTATGCTTACACATCCCTGGGGCTCATAGAAATGAGATAATGTGTTGTTTCGTTCCTAGCCTGATTGACGTTCATGACGTCATCATACCAGTCAAGAAAAAGGTCTCCATGCCTCTTGCCCATGCAAGTTTTTAGTTTATCTTTTTTTCACTGCCCCCTTGCCTGTTTAGCATTACTAAATTTGTATTTCTGTAAGATACAAAATCTGACCTAAATCATAATACTGACACAGGTAACAGAAAAGCAAATGACACTGTTAAGCTAGTCTATAAAATTAAACTAGTGGGCGGGAGGTGCTCAGCCGTAAAGAGCCTTGTTGCTCTTTCAGAGAGCTGAAGTTCAGTTCCTAGCATCTACATGAGCTCATAAACATCTGTGATTCCAGTTCCACTTCATCCAATGCCTGCTTCTGGACTCTGTAGCCACCAGCCATGTGTGCACTGTACAGACATATATGTAAGAAAAATGTGCATACTTATTTTTTTAAACAGAAACTAAGAAGTATTTTCTTAGATAAATCTATGTGCTTGACAGTACATATGGAAATATCAATATTTAAGATATAAAACATGTATCCTGAGATGAAGTTGTCTTCCATAAGGTAGAGTACTTAGAACTGTTTAAAATTATGTTCAAAGTGATTACGAACTTATTTGCCAAATGGCAAGAGATAAGAGCTACCAACTGCTGTTAATTAGTGAAAATTCAGGATGGAATAGTATTTTACACAGTGAATATTTAGTTCATAGAACTGTTAAAGCCAAAGTGCTTCCTCCCCCACATGCATGGGCCATGCATGTGCACACACACATGCAAATGCTGCAAGCCCTTTCACAAGGGGGAAGCGTCACTGCAATTTCCTTAAAGCGTTGAGATCACTGGCAACGCTCAGTGTTGCCTGGGCTGGTAACCCCCAGACTCATATAAGGAGAGCTCTTGGAACAGGGAAATGAGGGAACTGCTTGTCTGTCTTCTGGCCTTGATATTCAAAATACACAGCATCATTTTTGTTTTCAGATCTGTCTGTGGATACAAATGTTTTTCCCATGATATGTTTCCCTTTCTGTTAAACTGGATTTAATAGGTGTGCTGGTTTTGAAACTATGAGCCAGACATCTCCGGCAAACCATAAAGTTCATTGCCATCAGTGGAGTAGCTACTGCGGCAGCTCAGGACTTTGTGAGGCTGTAGTCCTGCTTCTTGATCCCTGTACATTCCTTCTTCATAGTATCCCTTCAGGTTAGGTATTATTTAACGGTCTAAAGATGAAGAATGGCTAGAGCCACACAACTAGAGTCTCAGAACCGGGATGGAAGGAAGATCCTTTTCCTATGGTAGTTTCGTTTCTGTAACACAGCACTGCCTACCTACTCATTTATCATGACTACGGAGTGGTTGGTGGCTGCTTGGTGAGGTCAGGCACCATGCCAGTGCATTGACCTTACAGTCACATTTATTTAATACTTACGTTCTGTGGCTTGGGTGCCATTGTTCCTCTCATCTTCTCAGGGAGCGAATGGACTTTCCCCGGAGCTTATATATCAAATGCTTAGCCCTCCCAAGTTAAAACTCACGACCCAAATGCTTTTCTTTCTGTGCTTTAGCTTCTTTCTCCATTCACCCCCACCCTTCAGGTGACTGGTACACAACTAGGTTAGGAGGCCAATCTGAAGTACTCTGAAGGTCACCTGCTCCCTCCGGCCACCAGACCATCCCTTCCTCCTATCCTGCCAACCACACTGACCTCTTGCTGCTTTCTCTGTCCCACTCTAGGTCTGTGTCTATCACTATGCTCTGTGAAAATTGATTTTCCCTCACTGTTCATCAAAACGGTGCATTTTCTGTCCCCACTCCTCAGTGCATAAGAGTTAAAGCAGAAGTTCCTCTCACGGAAGGGGAAGATGTTCTGAGAATCCTCCGTCCTACCTCACCCCCCAGTGTGGAACCTGTCCTTGATTTCTTGAGTGCCTCTCAGATCCTTGTCCTCTTCTGTTCAAGTGTTGAGAGCCCCTTCCTAGGTTCACCTCAGGATCTCTTACGTGGCTGACTTTGTACTTTGAGAATCGTGTGTTAGGCCAGACACTAGAAGAGGCCTTAAGGAGACACTTAGTTCACTCTCCGACACAAAGAGGAGATTGTTCATTAAGACACAAGACCTTCTTAAGGAAAAGACTTGAAACCAGCCTCTGGAGGAGACTTCAACATGACTGTGATTCTGTATAGTGAATGTAGCCTTTGTTTTTTGTGTAAAGAGAAATTGACAATCCACATCATCACAGACTATTAGCGGGAACAGATTTAATAAAAAGCAAAAACCAAAATCAAGGAGTTCAGCCAGGAGTGATGGCACACACCTCTAATCAGAATGCTCAGCAGGCAGAGGCAGGTTGAGCTCTGTGGGCCTGAAGCCAGCCCGGTCCATACAGTGAGCTCATTTACAGCTGTGAGTCTTCCTTCCCGAAGAAGGATGTAGTGTTTTTGAGAGTGTCACTGAGGATGTAGTTCTGACATCGAGTAAACATCCAAGGCTAGTCTGGTTAGTGCTCATTAGACTTGTGTTTTTCTTTTGATAATGGCAGATGACATAGATGTAGATGCTGTTAGAAAAAAAAAAAGAGAGAGAGAGAGAGAGAGAAAGTGGCTGATTTCTCCAGGTAGAATCAGCGACCAAATCTAACAAATCTGGGGCTGTGTTTTGGCAGGATGAGGATTCTGAGTTAATGCTCTGGGCTAAGGTGTGAGATTCTATTTTCTGCCAGTCCCAGGTGATGGCATTTCACTGGCCTATGGACCACACTTTAATAGAAAAAGGAATAGAGTATTGCTACTTTCCTTTACAGTCTCACACTGTTCAGTGAGCTGAAGTTATTACTTTGAAAAATAAATAATGGGCCAGGCATGGAGCTGCATGCCTGCAACCCGATACTCCCTCCCTCCGCCCCTCTGAAGCTCTCTTTGTTGCTTATGCTGTCCAGGTTGGCAGGGAATGTGTCATTTTCTTGCCTTAGCATCTTGATTAGCTGGGACTATGGGAGTGTGCCACACCCTAGAATCCAGTTCTTCTTGATGTAAGTCTTATCTTTTGCCCAAATATTCTGTGAGCCTTCCCAAGGCATCACCCTTTTCTGAAATGAAAAGGGACTCTTTTTCTCCCTGCAATCCTGATTCCATCAATTCTAGGAATCTGGACATTCTAAAAAGGTTTAATTTTTACCAATTTTTTTTCTGGGCTTTGATAGTAGAATTTTACTAGAAAGAAAGTTCATTTTGGGTAGT
Source organism: Pachyuromys duprasi (assembly GCA_028658305.1). Classification (NCBI taxonomy): domain Eukaryota; kingdom Metazoa; phylum Chordata; class Mammalia; order Rodentia; family Muridae; genus Pachyuromys; species Pachyuromys duprasi. The sequence goes on from CM053749.1 coordinate 34,010,844, forward strand.
GGCATGACATATGAAAAGGAAGGAGGGACTTTGTAGAATCCTTACAGGCTGGGAACACGTTAGTACATTGAAGCTTCCCTTATCAAGCATTGAGGTAATGAGTTCCGAGAGAGGGAGAGAAAGGGATGGAGGAATTGCCACTGTCTGGCTCTTTTCTCTCCCCCACATCCATGGCTGCTGTTGCCATTTTGCCCTCTCTCACTGTGTGACTCCAGGCACAGAACATTTCATTTCTTTCCCTCACTCTCTGTGCACTTGCTTGTGACCTTAGTCTCTGATATGATTCTCACAGTCAGTGGCTCCTCCCCTTATTTCCTGCCCTGGCAGTTCCTCTGCAGCCCCAGAGCCTCCTGCAGCCTCACCTCAGGACCACAAAGAGGGATGGACCTCACACAGGGAAGTTTTACACAAGGATGGACCTTACACAGGGATGGACCTCACACAGGGATAGACCTCTCATAGGGATAGACCTCTCACAGGTATGGTCTTTCACACAGGGATGTTGTCACGCAGGGATGGACCTCACACAAGGATGGACCTCACACAGGGATGGACCTCTCACAGGGGTGTTTAGCATTTCGTCCTAACTCCCTGGACCTTCTCTTCTTGCTGGTATAGTCTACACTGTCCCAACTCTCCCAGTGGCCAATGGGAAATATTGCTGGCCAGAAATATTGCAGGAATCCTGACTTTTGCTCCCCCCTTTCCCTCCTGCATCTATAATTGTCTCCGGATCTATAGAAGTTACCCCTGTGACTTTCCTGTTGTCTCCTGTCCGGAGCAACACCTGGAGCCTGGGATTCCATCACCTCATGTGTGGTGGAATCATGTCAGAATCCATGGAACAGTGTAGACACAGTTGGTCCCACAACGGCAGAGGTGTCAGTTCAGAGCGTGGGGTGGGCCTGGGAATCAATACATTAAACAGCACTTGCTCCTTATGTCTCCAGTGGAGGGGCTTGGCATGGTGTCCATGCTTCCTGACAGCTCCTTTCCTCTGCAGTCTATCCTTCATGATTACCAGGGTCTTGTCAACCAACTAAGGGAGCTCTGGGTCAGTTTCTGTCTTTCCATTCTCTGAAACCTACCTGTCTGCCTGGCATACTTTTATTCATTGAGTAAAAGTTCAGATGTCTGTGGTTGAGCTGTGTCTTGTCCATCTTGCTGTTCTGTTGCTCAACTTGGACTCTCATTCTGCAGCAGAGCAGATCTGAGTTTTGGGTCTGCCCCTTTCTCCTATAAATGATGAACTTTGATAGGTCAGTGACCAAGTGATCTGCACCTACACACACACACACACACACACACACACACACACTAGCCACAAAGGTAGAGTTGTTTGGCCTCAGTGCTGTCTGACCATAAGGTAAAGATTAAGTTAGAGACAAAAGTGTGTCAGTGGTATGTTCAAGAAAGCCCATTTGCTGGCTATGGTGGCAAACATCTTTAATTCTAGCACTGGGGAGGTAGAGACAGGCGGATCTCTCTGAGTTTAATGCCATCCTGCTCCACATAGGGAAGTCCAGACTAGCCAGGGACACACTGTGAGCCAGTGCCACAATAAATAAATAAATAAATAAATAAATAAATAAATAAATAAATACTCATTTAAGATTGACATACCTCCTTGGCTTTTTTTATACAATTAACAAACATTTTGAAAACTTTGACAATGTGGTATGAGCTTTTAGTATAGGTAAAATTATGTGCTTATCGTCTAAACTGGCATCTTTAAACAGATTGGTTCAGCTCGCCATGAGTCTCAGGAAGGAGTAAATGTGTTACAAATGAAAACCATCATAACCTTTAAGAATGAGGCATGAGGACACATGCCTGTTTATTTCAAACCCAAGAATCGTGGGTTCCAGGCCAGTGAGACCTTGTCCCAAAGGGAATAAACAAAACAAAACAAAACGTACATGCTCTTTTGGAGTGACACATAAGAATATGGAGAATCCCAGGCCTCACAGCAAATGCATAGTCCCCGGAAATGACTGCAGCACAGACCAACGTGCCAGTGATTACGTCAGCTACTCCTGGAGCTTGCTGCTGTTTCATTAAAGCTGGAGAATCACTGACCTAGTCCACACTCTCTTCTCCCTAGCTGATAGGCGAGGGAAATGAAGGGGGACTTGCTGTAGAGTCCTGGGCGCAGTAACAGGGCCAGTGCTGGAGCGGTCATTCACTGGCTGCGTCCTGGATGCTACCTGTTACTCCCTCTTGTCCTCTGGTTCCTAATTGTGGCTCAGCCTCCCTCAGTGCTTGACGTTGTAGGGCCCTCAGCTCCTGTCTTCTGTCTCCCTCTGCCTGGCCTTGACAGTCCTCTCTCTGCTGAGTGAGAGAATGAGACTGTGTACCAGCGCTGCAAGCCACACTTAGTGGGACATCCATAGTTCTAGCTACTGTTTGGGAGGCCTAGACCAGGAGTGTCACCTGGGCTAAAATGTTCAAGCACAGTCTGGGCAGCAGAGTGAGACTCCTACTTTTCTGTCTCAAAAATTGAAGAAACACATTGTTTACTATTAATTTCTGGCAAATTCAAGAACCTGGTTTTCTTTTTTTTCATTTTTTATTTTATATTAATCACAGGTTATGTACTTTGTATCCCAGCCGTAGCCCCCTCCCACATTTCCTCCCTATCCCCCCCTTCCCTCCCTCATCTCCTTCCTGCATCTTTCCACGTCCACTGATAGGGGAGGCCCTCCTCCCCTCCTCCCCTTCCATCTAACTCTCGCTTATCAGGTCTCTTTGGGAATGGCTGCAATGTCCTCTTCTGTGGCCTAGCAAGGCTGCTCCTCCCTCGGGGGACGGAGAGGTCGAAGAGCCAGCCATTGAGTTCATGTCCAAAATAGTTTCTGTTCCCCTTACTAATATACCCACTTGGATATTGAGCTACCATTTGCTACATACAAGCAGGGGTTCTAGGTTATAACCATACATGGTCCTTGGTTGGAGAAACAGTCTCATAAAAGACCCCTGTGTCCTGAAGAACCTGGTTTTCTTTTCCAATTTTCTTTCCAAAGTGTCTCTGTGTATAAGCTAATGGGTGTGTATGTATTCATGTGGTGTGTGTGTGTGTGTTGTAGGCAAAGGTCGATGCTGGTTGTCTTGCTTAATTTCTTGGCACCTCAGTTTTTTAGACAGCATCTTTCACTGGATGTGGAGCTCAGGGATGGAGCTAGACTGTCTGTCCAGCAAGCTCCAGTGGTCTTCCTATCTCTGCTTCCCCAGCACTTGGATTATAAGCGTGCCACTCCCAGATTGGGATCAAACTCAGATCCTCATATTTGGGTGGCAAGTGCTTTATTGACTGAGCCTTCCCTCCAGCCCCTGAGCCTATTTTTCTTTTTTCTTTTCTTTTCTTCTTTTTTTTTTTCGTGCTTGCTGCTCAGAACTTTCTATGAAGTCAGTAGGAATCGTCTCTGTGGTGAGATGAAAGTTGAGACATTATCCAGGGTCTTAGACATTCATCTTCCTCTCTTTGCCATGCTGACTGTCCCATTAACAGTGCTTTGGCTCTTGACTTCCACCAGAAAGGTCAGTATTTGCCCAAGCATTTGTGGAGAACAGGACCCTACCAATACTCTGCTGTGACTTAGAACAAGACTTTAGGCTTTAGGAGTTTGTCTACGTCAGACAAGACCTGTGCTGACGAGCATCCTGTGTTTTATATGGGGTCTTCTGACAGGGAAAGGTTGCATTTATAGGAAGATAATTACCATTGAAGGATAACATGTTTTCTAAGCCACAAGCAAACATGACAGTCATGTGGCCTTGGAGAAATGTCAGCACAAGTCAACGTGGTTTAACTGTTTTATATTTTAAGTCTGGTTGTATTCGATTTGATCAAATAATCATCGTTACCATGAACAATAGACCTCCTTTGTAAAGTAGGAAATAAAATCTGTTTGCAGTTTTTTTCCATGTACGTTTTTTTCTTAAATTAGTGATCTCTCCTTTTTGTTTTTAATGCACTTTTTATTACTTGAGGTTATATGTAATTATATCATTTCTGTCTTCCCCTTCTTCCCTCTAAACTCTCACATGTACTGTCCTCTCTCTGGCTTTCAAATGCACAACCATCTCTTTTTCCTTAACTGTTGTTGTTAGTGGTGGTGTGTGTCTATTCCTTGCATGCATATGTCTTCAGGGCTGACCTTCTGGCACTGGATAACCAGTTGGTGCGCTCTTCCCTGGGGAAGGCTCTTCTCCCCACTCCCAGCATCCCCCCTTAGTTGTCTGCAGTGCTTTGTGTAGTGTTCAGGCCTCTTCATGGGTTTCTCCCTGTCCATGTTATCATGTCCCTTGGCATCACCCTTTTTCAGGTCATCTTTGGGCAGCCATATTGTGAGACTTTACGGGTTTAGCTTCTGACTTTTCTAGGAGACATAATCTCACAGCTTTTACAATCTCTCTACCCCATTCTTTTGCAATGACTCCTGAGTCTTAGGTGCAGGAGTTGTGTTGTGTTTGTGTCCTTTGGGACTGGGCTATACAAGTCTATATTTTGGTCTGTTATAGTTTTCTGGCATGGCCTCAGGAACGGGACCATAACTATCCAGGTAGACCCTAGAGGAGACGGCCCCTTCTTTGTTTTGTTGAGGCAGGATTCCTCTCACAATTTAGTAGCCTGGCCTCACACTCACAGTCCCTCTGCCTGACTGTTCCCCTTCCCATCTCACCTGTTTATCAAGTTATTTCACTGAAACTATAGTAATGATGCCACTTCCTGACTTGAAAGATTATTTCACGAAAGAAACCCAATAATATATTGCATCTTATTTTCAACTGAGAGTCTATAGAAATAGATTAGTGTGTGCTTATTTTTATGTATAGATGTGTGTGCATGTATATGTATACACACATTCACTCTCTCTTTCACACACACGCAGATGATTTCTCTCCTTCTGAGAGAACACCCCCAGCCTGATTAGTACATTTAAAAATTTATTTATTTTTATATTAATCACAGGTTATGTACTTTGTATCCCAGCGGTAGCCCCTCCCTCATTCCCTCCCACTCTCACCATCCCTCCCTCTTCTCCTCCCTGCCCCACTCCAAGTCCACTGATAGGGGAGGACCTCCTCTCCTTCCATCTGACCCTAGCTTATCAGGTCTCTCCAGGGCTGGCTGCAATGTCCTCCTCTGTGGCCTAGCAAGGCTGCTCCTCCCATGGGATGGGGGTGGGGGAGGGTCGAAGAGCCAGCCATTGAGTTCATGTCCGAAATTGTTCCTGTTCCCCTTACTAGAGTACCGAGTTGGATACTGAGCTACCATGGGATATATCCGAGCAGGGGTTCTAGGTTATATCCATACATGGTCTTTTGTTGGAGAAACAGTCTCATAAAACACCCCTGTGCCCTGATCTGTTTGGTCTTTGTGGAGCTCTTGTCCCCTCCAAGTCTTACTAACTCCCCCTTCTTTCATATGATTCCCTGCACTCTGCCAAAGGTTTGGTTGTGTACATTTTAAAACAGTATTCTAGTATTTAGTGATCTAATCCAGAACTATTTTGCGTATGTAGTTTTAGTAAACAAGTCAGTTTTAATAGAAGTTACTGTAAATAACAGTACATTAAATTAGGATGGATTCTAGGAACTGGCTAAAGGACTATTTTTCTTTATTTTTAAAAATAAACTATTCATGCTGAAAATACAATGTTAAATGTGTTTCATATTTCCAAGGGTAAAGTAGGCATTTGATTATAAAAAAAATGAAATGCTACTTAGCATTATAAATGTAAAATTTAATCTTAATATACTTTATATATAAACAACATTTTCTTGATCCATTATTTTATTATAACTTCTTATTTAATCAATGTTCTCATCTTGAAAATACTAAATTAATTGATGGGTGCTTATTTAAATAATGTGGACAATCAGTTTACTTTAAATGAAATGACTTGTTCCACTACATGTGTTTACACATATGTGAATTATGTGAAGTTAAGCATTAAATTGGTTTTTCATAGATAGAAAAATTGAAACACACTATCCATGGGAAAGTAGTAAACAATCTTGAATATGGCTGCATAGTAACTTCCATTGCTAGAATTATTCTATCTCATGACCTCCTTTGCCCCAAACCTTCAGTCTGATTTGTACTTGCGCTAGGGGTGGATATAGAAAAAGCAGTAACACATTGCCTGATAAATTTGACATGTTAATGCAAAAAACTTGTGTTTCCTTGAAATAATTATTTTTTAAGCTATGAAGCTTTATTTCACTTTCAACTGAAGTTTATCTCATATTTTTAGTGCATCTCGTTTTTGACTAATTGATTGCCTATAAAGCATATCATGTGACATAAGAAATGATTTTTTTCTGACGATAATTGCAGGAGTCAGTTGTGTCTGTATTTGTTTTTGTGTACCATGTATTTTCATGGGGACAGTGGTCTGAGCTTACTCTAATTATACAATTAGGATATTTTAATTCCTAAGAAAATTTTTGTTTTGTAAAACGTGTATTGTTCAATAAATACCATGTTGTTTCATTCTCTCCATAGATAAACGGGTAGAAGACTGGCCGCTGATGCAGTCTCCGTGGCCAACGCTAAGCATAAGCACGCTCTATCTCCTGTTCGTGTGGCTGGGTCCAAAGTGGATGAAAGACCGGGAGCCATTTCAAATGCGCTTAGTGCTCATCATCTATAATTTTGGCATGGTTTTACTTAACCTTTTCATCTTCAGAGAGGTAGGTTTATTAATGTCACTATCATGATTCCCCAGGATATTTGGAAATAATTTAAAACTGAGACCCCAATGAAAGTGCCGTTTGCAGCCTTGCACCTCAGGATGGCTGATAGCTACTCTAAGAGAACATTTTTTAATCTTCAAGCTTTCTAGATAACGGAAGTAGGAAGCGGTGTGTAGGATAGCTGTTTATCTGGGACTTTGAAGCAGCATAGAATGGATTCTCAGCATACCCTTAGCAACTGTTTTGTCATGGAGACATAGCTGCCAAGCAAGGAAGGCTATGATTAAAGGTGAGAGAGGTGAATTTCTGGGATGTTTGGCGCATATCCGGTATTTAGTGAGCCGTAGGAGTCACCCTTCTTCATCAGTTTCAGGCTGATCAAAATGCCTGTAAGTCTGACTTTCACGTTAAATCATCCTGTGTAATTTGCTGTGTTACGTGTTGGAGCCAAAAAGACTTGACTGTCCTGCAGGTGTGGCTATTAGCCACCATGCTTTTCTGGACATGAGCAAATTCTCCAGAATATTTTGAAGGAAAATCCTGGAGGCTGGAATTGGCACAGTCATTTCAAGTCGCTAAAGTTTAAGGATTTATTAAAATTCTGTATGAGCCGATAACTTACCACAGGTACTAAGAAAATTAACTCTTCTTCAGAAAAGCCTCGCAACAACCTAACCTATGGAATCTTATCTCACAGACACTTGGATTTGTTTTATTTGGACACCTTTACTTAGTTTTCTGGGTACACACCACTTCACATCAAGATATAAATCAGTTAGGGCAAGGCAACTCTTGGCTCAGAAGCCAAACAGTTTATTTCATCTTACACTCCCAAGCAAGGGGAAGTCAGGGCAGGAAATCAAGGCAGGAAGCTGGAGGCAGGATCTGAAGCAGAAGCCACTGAGGAACAATGCTTATTAAGGTTTGCTCTCCCATGGCCACTCAGCCAGCTTAAAAAAAAAAAAAAGGCACAAACTGCCTATGGGTGGCACCACATGGTTGTCCATAGGGCAGTGTGATGGCATTTTCTGAATTGACATTCCCTCTTTCCAAATGACTCTAGCTTGTGTCAAGAATGCATAAAACTAGCAAGCACAATGGCTGTTAAAATTTCTGTGCTACTGAGTTAGCATTGTATAGGATCAGCATCCATACTGGCCTAGAAACATTAAGTGTATCTTTCCCATTTCTATAGGAATGACGCGCTCTGCTGGATATGTAAGGTCTTGCCTATACAAGTTTATTTATAAGAACTAATAAACTATTCTTTAAATAATAAAAATATATAAAATAATATTTTAATATATATTAAATAATATGTATTTGTTGAAGTTGACGTCTTGCTGAAAAGGGTATACTTGCTTTTTATTTGGTCCTTATTGAGATTATAGGAAAGCCACCACACAATGTATTTTATTTTGGAATGTTACATGCTGATTCAGGGCTCAGGATGTAGCTGCAGTCCTACAGTGTTTGCCCAGGATATGTGAGGTCCTGAGTTTGATCCCTAGTACCACAAGGAAGGAAGGAGGAAAGGATGGAAGGAAGGAAGGGAAGGAGGGAGGGAGAGAAAGAAAGAAAGAAAATAGCTTTCGTATGTTTAATGTAGCTGAAATTTTTTAAATAAAATAACTGTTTTTAAAATACTTTGGAAGATTGTATTCAAATTTATGTTTTTCAGTGCTCTGTCTACTAAACCTTTACTCCAAATGTTAACTCTTTGTCCCCAGCTGTTCATGGGATCGTACAACGCAGGATACAGCTATATTTGCCAGACAGTGGATTATTCTAATAACGTTAATGAAGTCAGGGTAAGTATGCCAGTGAGTGCGGTTGATTGCTACAGTTTAGCTTTGTGGGCTCTTAGTCCATAACAAATACAGTGTTGAGTGGGGTAGAGAAAGCTCTGCTTTCCTTTGGAACACATGATTGAAAAAAAATCTGTTTTCTACTTCCGGTATGCTCTTTTATTTGGTGTCGTAAGAATGAGCATGATTGAATTGCTAGTATACAGTACATTAAAAATAGTTCATTTCACCGGAGAAGTGGGGAGGCCCAGGCAGGCAGATCTTTGAGTCTGAGGCCAGCCTGGGCCCACAGAGTGAGTTTCAGGGCAGCCTGGGCTTCACAGAGAATCCCTGTCTTGAAAAACCAAAATATAAAATAAAATAAAGAGTTCATACCTTAGTTTTTATTTTTCCAGGAATGCTTAGTACGTGCCTTTAATTTTAGTACTGAGGAAGGAGAGGCAGGCAGATCTCTGTGAGTTCAAGACCAACCCAACTCAGTTGTGTAGTAAGTTCCAGGCCAGTCATAGCTGCACAGTGAGACTGTTTCTCCAATTCTGTTTTCAAACTCTTGTGTCAAAACTAGAAACTCAGAGAGAAAGCTAACTTACTTGAGTAAAATGTTTTAATTATGTAATATTTAGGAAGGCACAAGATAATCTGTATGGGTATGGAGTTGATCTTAATTAAATTTGTAAAAGATAATATAACGCTACTTTTCCCCCAGTCACCTACATTGTAAAATTATCATTTTACGTAAGGGGAATAAATAGCATATTATTAAGTATTTAGCGAACTCTTAAATCTGTTATTTCTATAAAAATTATACACAATAAAGAAAATTTACAGACACATGCATGCTTTTATGCCCTATATGTCTGTTTCATATATGTGTGTAATGATGCTATTTTTGTGTAATAGCATCCATTGAGAAAATAACTTTTTAGCATGAACTTTAGGAAATATAAACACGGGCATTCACCAAGATCCATAAGCAAATTGTTCTAACGTACCTGGTACTTCATGTCCATGTCATTTCCTTACTAAAAGGCATCTAGAGTGATAGAAAGTCACCCGCTTGCCACGTTGGCTTGATTCTCTCCATGCATGTATGTTGAACTTGCATTCTGTGTATAGAGTGGCAGGGTCTGGACCATAAAAGCGAGAAGACAGGAGGCAGGCAGTCAACATGTCAAGAAAAACTTAAGAAAATGAAACCCTGGGTGTGGCTGAGAGAATGAATGAGGTTGCTTCATTCAGATTCACAGGATATGAGAAAAGATTTTCCTCTGATAACCATATTGCCAAAGAGTCTCCTAGGTGGAGAGCTGGCTACCTGATAAAGATGGGAAAAGGAGAAGGGTGGACTTGCCGTCTCCCAGGAGTATGCTTTTTGGGTGAGGCAATGTGTCCATATTATTAGGTAAAGCTTCAACATTGTCAGCCTGCTGATTGTGAATCCACTCTGCTGACACATGGTCTGCACCCGTTTCAGTGAGTGGATAGCCAGCGCAGTCAAATTCAACAACACCCCTTTCAGTGAAAAATGATCTGTTGTGAAAACTCGCCTAGAACAACAACAACAAAAATCTGATAATCGAGCAGATTGTATTCCCTCTGCCCCCTTCTGCCGTCTAAGAGCGAACATGGTGAAATGAACATTTTACTCAAAGGCTCTTTCCTGGTATGCATGTACCACAATGTGTCACTCCTCGTTTTGGTGCATCTATATCTATATTCACAGATATCTAGTGCAGCTTACAGACACAGCAGAAATATCATTATATGTGAACTGGGCTAGCTTAGAGGTCCTCATGGAGGGAAAAAGAAGACTCTCTTTCCTCCTGCAGCTTACTATGCTAAAATGCATAGGTTACTTCATCTTACAGCCACATAACAATGTAAATACAGTGTTACTGTGGGTAAACAATATGTCAAGCAGATTTTCTGCTAACTTTGCAGTATATAGCAGTATTGCTCAGCCTGACTAAAGGCTTATCATCTGATATCTTTTGTTTCTGGCCTTTCTATTTTTCTTCCTCTCTATTTTAAAATTACAATGTTAGGGAAGACTTATTCTAAGTGAAGCCTGGCTCTAGAACTGAAAATAAACAAGAAAGAACTTTAGGTTGCCACGAAGCACTAGTTATGATACCAGCACTTAAAAAATAATTTTGTTTTTTTTTTTAAAACAAAAACCCAAAACACACAAACAAAAACTCATAGGCATTAGGAGCAGGTATAAATGAAGAAGGGATCTTAGGCTTCTGTCATAGAAAGGTTTATAAATATACTTCAGTTGGGCACTCATTTATTTTTTAGTTTTTTTCTGTGATAATTATAGAACATGCTTACTCTACAAAAGTTACATTTTGTTCATTGTTTCAGTCAGACCCTTGTGGAATGATTGAAAACATATACAGAGGTCACCTCTTCCTGGATCCTTAATCCTCAAGCATGTCACATAATCTTTTTGTACCATCTGGTGTCTTAATTAGAGCCTGAGAAAAGACTTACTTGTGTAAACAGGATTATAATTGTGACCTAGTAAATATTTGTTGTTGTTTTAATTGATCACTTTAAAGACTTTGCTACGGCAGGCTGCAGTGATTAGATACCTTGTTGTACAGTTAAGGAAAGTGGGGGGGGGGTGTTAGAGACTAGCTGTTATGTAAACTTAGGCTCTGTAAGAACTGCTGAAATATCAAAAAAAATGTGCTGGCCTCTCTACAATATTCAAGGCACAGTGGTGACTGTGGCCAGGTCTGTGCTCAGCAGTTGGGCACTGCTTGGCTCTAAGTAGAGAAAGCTTTGGGTTTGTTTTCTGGCAAGTAGGATCTCAAACCTACTTAGCAGGGGAATGATTGAACACTTTGTACATTTTGTGTGCTGTGTTCTGCATTTTCAACACAGAGGTAATGCCCACGCAGTGCTGTGATTTTGTTTCACAGTGTGCCTTTTCTTCCCTTTTACAGATAGCTGCTGCTCTGTGGTGGTACTTTGTATCGAAAGGAGTTGAGTATTTGGACACAGTGTTTTTTATCCTGAGAAAGAAGAACAACCAGGTTTCTTTCCTTCACGTGTACCACCACTGTACCATGTTCACCCTGTGGTGGATTGGAATCAAGTGGGTGGCAGGGGGCCAAGGTGAGGAACCCACCCGCCTGTCTGAATGGCAAAGCACACTGGGGAAAGTCTGTTTACTTTGTGTGTCATTCAGCTTGCTTTCATGGTTAATCATCATCTTCATTCATGGTCATCTCACTTCTTAGTAACTTCACCTTTTTATCTGTGAAGAATTGAACTTTTTGATTTGCGAAGACTTGCCCCCAAGGTGAACACAAACCAATAAGCCTAAAAGCCAGAAAACAATACTTATTGAGTGGGGAAAGGTACTGATTGGCAGCTCTGGCCCGAGAAGAGCTGAGACATGATGTCTTGTTTTCCATCCAAGCCTTCAGCTTACTCTTGCTCTGACACAGACCCTACGTGACCTCACTGCTTCTTATTTGAGTGAACTTCTACATAGCCTCATTAGTGCTAAAGAGGCTCAGAAGTCACAGCCGGGCAGAGCTTTGCTCTAGTCTAGTAAGGGTGAAATACAGGCTGAGCAGAAAACAGCCCTGCTGTTCTGGACACAGGGTAGCATCATGTCACTATTGCAACCTACACATTTTCCACTCCTGATTTGCCAGCAAAGTTAAAGTGAAACTCTGAGTTGAAAAGATTTACTAGTTAGCAAATCTAAACTGAACCCTCAGCTCCCATCGTGACGAAATGCATTATTGTGTACACACTTTAGTATTCTAAAGGGAAAGAATGCTGTTGAATTTGACTGAGAGGGATGTTGCTGGGATCTGTATAAACCAAGTGGGTCGATGTATGTAAACACTGTCTTGTTGAAAACTATGTATGTAAGAAATGAGTATTATTTTGCCACTGGTATGTACACTGGTGTCTCTAGAGATGATGATGTAATGCATAAGTCTCCATAACACTTAGACGCACCATAGCCTCTTTCTAAGGAATTACTATTAAGTAGGATCAAACTAGGGGAAAATAGGAGGCAACAGTCATTGTACATTGTTTGCTAGAGCTCACTTGAGTCTCCCATTTAAGAATTTACCACTTCTAAAACCCTTTGCATTTTAGCAATACACATTTTTATTTATATGTTAAAAAAAAAACCTCAATCCTAAATTGTAAAAGATATCAAGCTTAATTTGAGAGGCTTTTCTCTTAGTGCTACTTTGACTTCTGTTTGAGACCAGAATAGAAAGTGATGTAGAAAGTATTCTAATATGCTTTAATCATAGTGTACACATAATTTTATCAGTGGGATCACTCTTTAATCTCAGTGTCATCATTGCTTGGTAACACTTTCTTTGCAATTGCTTCTTATTTCTCGACAGCGTTTTTTGGGGCCCAGATGAATTCTTTCATCCACGTCATCATGTACTCTTATTATGGGCTGACTGCTTTCGGCCCCTGGATCCAGAAATACCTTTGGTGGAAGCGATACCTGACCATGCTACAGCTGGTGAGTTAAATGTTTCAAAACGTTACTTCCAGTTGTTGACTTAAAAATCAAAATACTTAAAATATTTAAAAGTCATTATTTGTAAAGTGCCAAGTTGTTTGAGGTTGTTTTTCATCACAAAATCAACTTTATAAATAAGGTGCAATGTTGAGATTGGCTTGGTTCTGCCTAATCACTCATGAGTGGCGTGGTCATAGCTACTTGCTTTCTAATGCCCTTAAAGACTTGGTGCAGAACCTGTCCCTCTGAGAGAAAGTCTGTAAAAAACTGCCTGTGAAAAGGATGGTTAAAAATGTAGCAATGATGCAAAGTCCGTAGATGCATGTATGACTGGAAAAATACTTTCCACGGGTGACTATTTTTTTTCCTAACTTACCATTTTATTCTCTCTTCTTGTTCTTGCTTACATTTCCAGTTTCCCCATGTTTTGGTCCTTGTTCACATACATGTAGCAAAGGAAATGCAAGGCCAAGGAAGGGTAGGAGTGCAGGAAGGGATTGAACAAAGAAAGAGAACTCTTTCTACTTCTGTAAAACTGAGTGCTTGAAGAGAGGAGCCAGGGATTTGAACTCCCACTGTTCCCAGCGGACAGTTCTCAGCAGCTCTGCCCCGTAGCACTTCTCACTGCACCCAGCATATGCAGCAAAGCACTGTTCACAGCGTGGGTGTGGCCCGTAATCAAACTCAAAATGCAAATACAAGCTGGTACCTAATCTCCAAGCTTCAGAAAGTATTCTAATATGGTTTAATCATAGCGTACACACAACTTTTATCAGTGGGATCACATTTAGAAATATCCATCTCTGCCTTGAGTTGCTACATAGCTGCCTAGCCAAACAGGAACCACAACCTTTGGGGAACGCTGGGTGTGAAGGATCCAGTAGTAAAGAAAGGCTCCAAGAGACTCTTCCAGCATCTGTGGAAGCTCAGGATGTAGTTTACATTCCTCTCAGTGAGAGCTGAGTGGTCCCAAGGGATTTGAAGAGGTGACCCAGATGGTATAAATTATTTAATCTCTCTTTTGGGGGTTTGCCCCTGGGCTTTGAGCTACATCATACTCAGTCACACCCTGTACACTCCCTTTTTTGGTGGTACAGGTTCTAAGAACCATTGTGAAATCAGAAGTTCTGAAAGCTTGGATTTTTGCCATGGGAATTGTAAAAGTTAATGTAAATTGAATAGTGCAGAAGGAATTGTCTTAATATTTAATAATATATATGGGGTATATATATATATACATATATACATACATATATATGGTATATGCCCATTATAGACAGGATGCTGAACTTAAATTTTTGAGTCATACTTTCTCCAGACAAATAATACACAAGTCTTAACAAAACTTGCTAGTGCCACAAAAGCTGTAATTTTGTGCCTCAGACCATTTTGCAACTAGTACAGCAGAATTTAAGTTTATTTTTGAACACTTCCACATTCTGAATTTTCTCTTCCTGAGAATTCATAAAACTGAAAGTGAGTCTTTTTGCATTTACTGACTTTAATTGGAATGTAAGTTTTTAAAGAACAGTGTTCATTGAGATGTAGACTTGCCGCTCTTTTTACTGGCTATTGGTTCTCTCTCCTTGGGTGTTCTTCAAGCAAGTATTCAAATGTCCAGATTCTGTGCCAGGGACTCAGAAATGGCCTAGAGGCAGAGCCCTGTCTCCAGGAGCTATAGTCTAATGAAGACATGGACAATTGAGAAGTCAACAGATATAGAAGTTGGCTTCAGATAGCTATCACACCACTTTAAAAACAGAACACAGGCCGGGTGTGGTGGCCTATGCCTTTGATCCTAGCACTCGGGAGGCAGAGGCAGGCGGATCTCTGTGAGTTTGAGGCCAGCCTGGTCTACAAAGTGAGCCCAGGACAACCAGGACGATTACACAGAGAAACCCTGTCTCCAAAACCAAAACAAAACACAAAAGCCTTGTGATGGGAATCACTAGAATACCCTTGCTAAGCAGGTAGCGCTTGAACTGTGATCTCAACGAAAGAGGCAGACTATGAACCTTTCAAACAGTATAGCACAATTTAGGCAGGCTCCCGCTCTGTAGAAGGTGTGGTGCTGGTGTTAGAAGCCTCTTACTACTCTGACTAAACATTCTCTACCCTGTGGCTTCTGTTTTTCAGGTTCAGTTCCATGTGACCATTGGGCACACAGCACTGTCTCTCTACACCGACTGCCCCTTCCCCAAGTGGATGCACTGGGCTCTTATCGCCTATGCAATCAGCTTCATCTTCCTCTTTCTCAACTTCTACACCCGGACATACAATGAGCCCAAGCAGACAAAAACTGGAAAGTCGGCTATGAATGGTATTTCAGCAAACGGTGTGAACAAGTCAGAAAAACAGCTAGTGCTAGAAAATGGGAAACCCCAGAAAAACGGAAAGCCAAAAGGAGAGTAACTGGAACCGGGTCTTAACTGGTTGACAGTGAGGAAACACCTGAGTCATATAAAATTTCAGGGGCAACAGAAGCAGAGGGTCTGGGGTGGGGAGAAAGACAGATGTGGTGTCTGCACCTTCTGACTGAGGAACCCTTTCAATATATGGTACCCAGATGTTTTATTTATGAAGTTTTTATTTTAAACATTTTTTTTATTAGCCTTGATGTTGTCCAGACCAAAGCAACCCCAATGTGACCTTGGAGCCCCTCTCCCTGCTCACATCCTCCTGAAGTGTCACCTAGCTTACACGCTCTCCTTTTTCAGTCTGAAATTTAGATAATCACAGAAACACAGTTTTATGAAAAGAAAAACACTTTTTTTTTTCAGAAATCACTAGTTTCCTACTGGTTACAAATCAGTTACCTGACGTTTTCTTGTCCAGAGACAGAACCATGTATATATTTAAATTTGGACTC
This sequence comes from Pachyuromys duprasi, assembly GCA_028658305.1. Lineage (NCBI taxonomy): Eukaryota > Metazoa > Chordata > Mammalia > Rodentia > Muridae > Pachyuromys > Pachyuromys duprasi. Next base: position 34,026,742 of record CM053749.1, read on the forward strand.
ATTTATTGACCCTTGTGGTCAATATTCTCTAGTCAGAATATTCCCTTTTGGCTGTAATTAAAATTGAAAGCTCTGCTAAATCTCTGTAGAATCTTAGAGGCTTGATGATGATGGTGTTGGTGAAAATAAGAAAGGATAACAGTCAAATTGTGACCTGAAGGCCACCATGACTTACGGCACAAATCACTGTGGGAAACATTTTTTTTTTTTTATTTTGTGATGAGGAAGGTAGCCTTTGAATACTCTTATTATTAGCAGAAATGTATTATGAGAATTAAGATTATTGTATGATTGAAACATGGAACAACTCACGTCTTTGTTTGTAACATCTAAGGTAGTCACATTTACATGCAGTTAGAACTCTTAAGGGTATATTGTTTTTATCAGGCTTTCTTTGTTTTGATTTGTGGCTGTTGCTGATTTTTCATATGTGGACATACACCTACCTCTTCTGTTGGAAAGAACATTTAAAATGAAATAAATTTTACTTAAAAAAAATCAAGGAGTCCTTCAATGTAAATTTTAACTTTCAAATTTACTTTCTCTGTTCATCTTACTTTATTTAGAAATAGCACCCACTAAGCATTTCTGTGATGTTACCCACCTCTTTCAATGTGTCTAATTCTGAGTGATGCTTGCTTCCCTTGTGATGACATTGCAAAAATCGTACTAAGTAGAAATGAAGTGTAAATGCGTTTTGGTGCAATACCTTGACTCCTTGGTGCTAATGATGGCTAAATTCAGTGCTTGCTGTTAGAAGGTGTTATTTATAAATGCAAGATGGGAAAAATTGAGATCAAGTCAGATCTCTCAAGTAAAATTTGGTGTTTACAAGAGATATATTTCATGTAATAGAAACGGATGACGGGAAAAGTGGAGAAGAGACCTTCCTTGTTCCACATTTTTTTTTCACCCAGGTTGATTTGTTATGGGATGTCACAGAGGGATCATACAGAAAGAGAAAATGTGACAAAAATAGCATGAATGTTTCTAAACCTTCCAACCTGTCAAAACTGCATGTATAGGATGTCTGCTGTTTGTACAGACTTTTGCAACATTTTGTAAATTATATTTATTGTGCATTGAGATTACATTTTCCCCAAAGGCATGCAGTCATGAGCATTACAGAAAGTTAGCAGCCCATACAGTAGTGTGGTCCAAGAGGACCAACACTTTGTTCTTTTTGCCAGCGTGTAATGACTAGAGATATGTAAATCTTTGTGAGCATTCTGTACTGGCTTCCCAGACCCTTTCATTCCCTGCTGTCAGATTTCAGCACAATAAATATACTATGCTGTGGGAAAAGTGATTCTTTTTGTTGATTGGTTTATTTGTTTCTGTTCTAATTTATTTTCTCTTGCCAACTTGTTACACAGAAAAGCAATGAAACTAGGTCTTAGGTCTCTGAATTTCTGGTTCAAAGCTTGTTATTTTTGTGTTTATTCATTTGTTTATTTTTAAGACAGGGGCCTGTTACATAGGCTAGGCTGGCCATGAACTCACTGCTCACTGTCCTCAGCATCTGGAGTGCTGGGATTACCGGAGCAAGTGATTTTTCTGTTATTGAAAAGTCAATTCAATTTTCTTTCAGACACGAAACATCATCATTTTGAATCATTTTGAGAAGGCTCTCAGAGTCTCTCTCATATTTAAATCACTCAGTCCTTACCACTGGTTTAGGGAAGACGATTTTAGACGCTGAAATGACAGGCTTTGATAATTTCTGAATCATCACAGAACAGTCACGTGCCTTGCAGCTGACGCCCAGAGAGCAAGGGTTGCCCCTCCCTTGTGATAAAACCTCTTCCCGAAAATATACTCAAGTAGAAAAAAAGAGAATTTATTAAATATTTGCACATTCAAATATTTGGCTACAAACACCTGAAACAGCCAGCTTCATTACAGTAAATGACTGTAGTCCAACACCCTGCTCCTCACTCTTGTATCTGTTTCCTGGCACACACTGGCTGGCCACTAGTTTCAGCGTCAGCATGACTCACTCATTCATTCGTCCATTCCACACTCCAGGCATCTGGACGTGTTTTAGAACAGATGATGCTTGGTCACATCTTGAAACATCCCCCCCCCCCCAGTGTCGTGGTTCTTGCTAGTGGATTCTGCCGTCTGTGGGTGTGGGCCGCTGCTTTGGGAGGGACAGGAAGGAGTGTCCTCGGGAGTCCTACAAGCCTGAGTGGATATTTAAGAGAGACGTCTAAGGCTTTCAGTGATTTTCCAGTCAGTTCCATCTCCTGAAGAGCAGGAAGAAAGAAACCAGACTTTATAACCAAATCACACAGCAGTCCCTCTGGGGACAGTTGGTGGCGGGGTTGCTTACCGGTGCCCCTGCGTTCACCACCTTGAGATAAAAGCTGCAGTCAGCAGGGCCATTGGCGTGCGTGTGTGGGCTTCGGCAGACTGCAAGCTGCTTGCCAGGCTGGTGTCTGTCCGCTCTAGGCTCTCCCACTTCTGAGGTAACTGTGTTAACGAGCCCTAGACAGGAGAGATGACCTGTAAGTTGTGAGACTGTTTTTCTGTGTGACAGTGTAGAGAGATTTTTTTTTCCTAACAAATGCACCAGAATTTAACGTCCTGGGTTTTAGCAGTGTTGTTTGTTTGGTTTGGTTTCCAGTTTTTTTGTTTGTTTGTTTTTACACATTTCTTGGGCACAGCTAAGCTGTGGGCTTTTTAAAATAAATAAGGTGAGCCCCTTTCAAAAGAAAAAAGGAAAATCTTAATTTGCAGATTTATTCTGTGTGTGCCACGCCAGGACCCTATGTATAGGGGGAAAAATGGAGGTAGAACTTAATTATGTTGTGATCTCTAATTGATACCACACCAATTCAGGCACTATATACTGACTATGGGGACAAATGCTTCACACTCATCCATCTCATCAGGATGGGGGCACCTCACACACTGAGTTGTTCAGCTCTTTCCTCTTTAGAATTTGACCCCAACCATCTGAATCCTCCCCGCCTGCTTCCCTCCCTTCCCACTCACCTTCCTTCCTTCCTGTTTTAGAGACACCAGCAGCTTCTTTGCTCCTTTTCCTTCCTCTTTACCAGGAGGGAAAGGAAGGCGCTAGTTAGGATCCTTTAGTCACCTGCGATCCATTAGTTTTAACTGAGACTCCCCTCCCTGTGAAGGAAGCATCCTGTGAACCAGTCTTTCAAGAATAATGATTGCCTAGCTATTTGGAAATGAGGGAGTGGGCAGGGGACGGCTCTTGCGTGATATGAAAGCATTATGCTAACGAGTTGTGCCCCACCTTGTGGCTTACGTTCTAATGTACTTAATCTGGGCATCCTGGACAATGCATTCCACAGGCATATTATATAGTTCAGAGTATTATCTGTCCATACAGAGTTTCATTTCATATATATATATATTTTTTTTTTTTTTTCCTCTCCCTGTGATGGGCATCAAACCGAGGCCTCATTCATTCTAGGCGAGAGCTCTGTCCCTGAGCTACACCTCTGGATTTCACGTGTAGACATTGATGGGCCCAATGAATCCACTCCAGTTTGATGTGTTCTCTGCTCTCCTTCAGTGTTGCAGAGACTGGAAAACCGAATTTACATTTCTCAGATTTCTTTGCGAGCTGTATTTCTCTGACAGCCTTAATGTTTGTCATCACAAGGCAATAATTGAAAGAAGACGAAGCACACGGGTACATCTCCTTGTGGCAGTCAAGTTAAAACAGTGGCTTCTTCCAGACACGTTGGCGATGGGCAGTCTGTCTCCCCTACTGGCTCCGTCAGTCTCGTGGATGCAGACAGTCGCAGAAGTAGCCATCACAGCAGCACGGAACATGACCGACAAATGGCTCTGAAGATTATGTGGAATTAGCTATCTGTCCTAGTTGAGTTCCTAGGGAGCAGGAATTTCATGTTCAGTGAGAAATGTGATACTATTTTCATGAGGCACATAGCTAAGTTATGACCCATAGTCATCTACAATGAGATTGCAATTAAAGTCAAACATTTGGCAAACCAAAAGGCTACCGAATTGTACTATTGTGATGCAAGTGAGGAATGTAAAGATCAGTGATAAGGCTGTTCCTTATTGTACTACCGCGCATACAGAAAGAAAATTAGCTCATGTTTTAAATTCTTGGTTCAGAGTAGGGCAAGAAACTTCTATGACTGCCATCAGAAGCTTTCTTATACTTTGTAATTGCAGACCTGAAACAAGGTCCAATGTTTATTCCTTTGGGTTGCAGAGGTAAAACTTAAGTCCACAACCTCAGTAGTTTTCTATGTGACTGTTGTAAAATTAGTTATAAAAGGTTAGGGATCTTGCAAAGTACTGCATTGTGAGTATTTGAGGGTTGTAGAGGCCAGGTGATAAATGGAATTCTGGCCTTCGTCCATCCCACTGGGGTGAGGTCTCTCTCCCTCCCCCCTTCACATACACACCTTCCCAGTTATCACATATACAGCTGAATTAAACATAGTGTCTTTCTCAGGTCCCTACTCATGAAATGAGGAGAAGAATGGTATTAAAGACCAAGCCAAAGCTAGGACATTTTCTCCCAATTGAAACAATATACCAGAAGCAATGAGCACCATATAACCTGATTGTGTCAGCTGTTCGTATTGCCCTCCAAAGTCTGAAAGGCTCAAGGCGTTTTTGTCATGTTCCCATTTGACTCTTCCTGTTTGCCCTGAACACAGAAATAGTGGAGTCTTGGAGAGAAACACTTCATTATTAACTAATCGTGCAGCCCCAGGTTCAGCAGCTGTTGCAAGGTGCAGTTAATAAGCAAATCATCAGAATCCTGGGAGCTGATAGCTATCAATATGTTAGACATTTTCCTTTATTCTCAGTAGAGGAAAGTCCATTTTTTCGCCTGCAGTGTAAGCTGTATTGCCATGTCACCTGAGAACAATGCCAGCCATCCCTTGTCAGTAAGAGTCTACCACAGCAGCCTCATTTGTCTCATTGTGACACTTGTCGCCATGGTCCACTGTATCATGGTGGTGTGATTCTGTGAGGAGGAGGAGGTAGCAAATACCACGGCTTCTTTGTCAAAGGAAAATGTATGCCAGATGTAGGAGGGAAAATAAATGGTGAGTTCAAGGGTCATGACTTTAGTAATGTTTACAGTAATCCGTTGACCTACAGAAGGTACAGACACTCCCTCCAGAGTATGAAAATTGCTGCTGTTTGCCAACCATCACCATTAAAGAAACACTAGATGGCTGACATCTTGTTGGCTTTTTTAACAACACACAGTTAAAGTTGTTGCAGGTTTTCTTGTTTGTTTTTATTTTGTTTTCTTTTCTTTTCCATTTAGCAGGTAGGCTATTAGCCTGCCAGTTTTGAATGGGGTCAGAGGCAAGAAAAGGATTCACAAGTACCATGAATTGCAGTGCAAGGTACTTTGCACTTTGAGGAGCCAACAGATTAAATGGTGCTTGAAGTGAATGACTTAAAACAGCTCTGGGGGGTGACATCTGAAAGCCGTAAATTTAGAATCATGGTACAATCCTTAGGTAAAAGCCATGACCTAGCCATGTTATCAAGAAACAGATCCAAGATTATGCCTGGGCTTTGCTGTGCGTTTGTGCATCTGGCAGAGAACGTGAAATGATTCTTTCTGCAAACTAAGCTGCTCACACTGAGCTGGGTGTTATCTGATCCACCATCTCATAAGCGAGGCCAGGCACATCAGTGTTCTCTCATCAGGTGGGAGGTTGTGAAGGCACAGTTACGTGGCCCGAGCTGCCCTCAGATTACCGCTATACCTGCCCTTGCTGCATGCCACATCTCCCTGATATCAAATGTTCCACCTCATCACAATACTGTTCAGAGCTTTATTCAAATGCCGGCTGATGGGTTGCACACTTGTGATACGTGTCCTGAAATGCTGAACCATACAGAGCACACCATATCAGCTCTTGCGCCTTCAGTGGGGCTTTCAAATTCATATGTTGGTTCTAATTTAAGCCCTGAAGGCACATACTAATGGTGTTTGGAGGTGGGAATTTGGGGCCAAAGGAGTTTGCCCCTCCTGAATCAATGCCGTATGGGTCATGTCAAGTGGATTTGGTAGATAAATGAACTTTCTCTGCTATGTGAGGTAGTGTCATCTCTTAACCCAGCAGGAAGGCCCTCTCCAGATGCCAAGCAATCTTCCAATACCAAAATTTTATTAACTGTTTTCTTTGGGAAATAGAGAAAGAAAGTGAGCCCTCTGGCCAACTGGCCTCCAGCTAAATTCAGTCAACAGGTCATGAACAAAGGACCTAAAGTTTCCAGAGCAGGAAGGATAGATTTCTCAAGTTTGTTTAGTTTCTCTGGCTAGTCAGAGCGACACACTGATTTTAGAAGACTCTACCCTTTCCCAGAGCACAGCATATCTGCAGCGCTCTCTGTGCATTGTTTGGTAAACTCGACATCAGAAAGTGATTTCAGTTTCTCTTGCCACTAAATATATTACAGTCTAACAAAAGAACTTTTATGGGCTTAAAAAACAATTTTAATGATCAGACGGACTCCTTGTCTTGTTCTGCTGTTTGATTTTCCTGGCATAATTTCTACTACAAACCAAATTTGGTAGCATGTTTTTGTATATCTTTTCAGGTTACATCCTCTGAAAACTTGCACAAATTCTCTACAAATTAAGTAGAATGCCTACGGCTTACCCCAACAACAACAAAATGTAGTCATCGGCTCACTGAATAATCTCCCTTCACGTGTAACTTTTTTCCCTTGGTCTTCTGCTATCTTTTGGGACATCATAGAAGCCATGATGCAATAAAAAATAGATAAGTGATTGTTTTAATGTTTAAAATATTTGAACACTGTGTATGTGTGTCTCTGTCTGAATGTGGGTGCAAGTGCATGGGGCAGCATCTTCAGAAGCCAGAAGTGGGTGTCAGAGCACCTGGGAGTTAGCATCTGGGATAGATGCTGGGGACTAAAGTTGGATCCTCTGAGAGAGCAGTGCCCGCTTTTAACTGCTGAACCATCCCTCCAGCCCAAGGACTATTTTTTTCTTCTACTATGAAAAGTAATTGAAAGGAATGTAGAAGGCAAGGTTTGGGTTCTTTCACATGCAGCTGCTCGTGCAGCACGAAGCAGAAAGTAGATGGCAAAGCCCGCAGAATGTGACTGAAGTGCGCTGAGATGGGAAAGTGCCCTTAATAACCAAGTGAGGATACTTACGTCTTCCAAATGTCTGCATTACATGCCGACTGTTTACGATGGTGTGTTCAAAAAGTCACCATAAAGGCATGTGACGTCTACTGGTACTGGATCTGCAGTGCTCTTGGAAGAAAACATGCCAGAAGCAGCGCACCACAGTAAAACTGAAGCCATGCATGTGAACATGCAGTGAGAACATGCGTGTCTCCTCTGTGTGACATTGTGGGGTGAGTTCTACAAAGTTCATACTTAAGAACCACACAAGTGAGTCACAAATTATAGCACAAAACTCATGTTTAAAATGCATTTTAAACTTTGTGCTGGGTGGGCACCATTCATAGATATCCTGGACTACACGTGGACTGTGGGCTGTGAGTTGGGCACACCTGATTTGTGGGAAGGTCAGCCTTACTATGCAAATGTGAACGCCATGTGTTGATTTTGCTCTGGTTTTTTTTTTTTTAAGACAGTCCCTGGATGGGTAGCTAGACTGTGTGGGATATTGTTTATTGACTCTGGCATCCATTCTCAGTCTTTCCTTACACTCTTCTTAATTCATCTACAGCAAGGGTAATGTTCAACAAAGCCCATTCCCAGCAGCACTTGAGGCCACAGTGCTGGGTCTTCAATATACTTAATCTTTGGTCATCAAGAGATGAGGGAATGTGGTTTTTGGAGGAAACGAGTAACACAACAGCTCAGGCCGACGTCACCAGGTAGAGGCTGGATCCCATGTTTTTTCACGCATCATTTGCCCCTTTAATGTGTGGTAGTTTTGACTCTACCAGTGCCAGCAACTGCCTGCAGTACTTCCTGACCTCCAGGCCAATCGCAATAGCACCGTGGACAAGAAAGCAGCATGGGGGATCCTTGACTCCTGTTCCTCTGGCCTAATGCCTTTATGTAGGAACATAATTTCCTCTGTTAAACCCTTTCCGCTTTAGCCTTATGTGGTAGTGAACGCCTTTAATCCCAGCTCTCAGAGAGGCAGAGGCAGATGGATACCCAAGAGTTTGAGGCCAGCCTGATCTACAAAGCAAGCCTAGGATAGCCAAGGATGTACAGAGAAGCCCTATCTTGAAAAAGAAAAAAAAAACAAGTAACAATAAAACAAAAAACCTTTCTGCTTAAAAACTCTGGCTTTTGTTCTCTGCACTGAAATGTTGGTTATTACAGGTGAATATAAGAAACTCAATAAGCACTTACATTAGATGCGATATGACGTAAATTTATGCCAGTCTCTGACTGCAACAACCCTGAAACATTGAATGTTTCTAATTTTTAAAGGTGAACCTTCTTGCCTTTTTATTGTCCTTGTGTATGCTATAGGAATGTATGTGTGTGCAGGTGTGCTTGCAGTTGTGCATGCAAGTATGTACACAAGTGTGCAAAGATCAGAGGCTAACTTTAAGTGTCTCCTTTGGTCACTCTTCACTCTATTTGTTCATTTTTGTTCTTATCTTCTTTTTGTGTGTTTATGTGTTCAAGTGTGTGCACGTGTATGTAGAGGCCTGAAGTTGCTATATCAGGAAACTTTTTCTTCCACTTTATTTACTGAGGTAGGATCTCCCAGTCAAGCCTAGATGTTATTAATATTGCTACTATCATAACCAACAAGCTCGTGGTATCTCCTATCTCTGTGTTCCTCGGGCTGGAACTCCAGGCAAGACTCCAGCCTACCTGACACTTCCATGAATTGAGGGAATCCGAACTTTGGTCCTTGGGCTTGCCTTGATAAGCATTCTAACTGAGGAGCCATATCCCAGTCCCAGCTTCATCTTATTTTTTGAGACAAGGTCTCTCATTGAACTGAAGCTTATTGATTTAGCTAAGCTGGCTGGGCAGCTACCTCCAGAGATCTGCCTATCTTTGCCTTCTTGGTGATAAGATTATAGACAGGCATTGCTGTGCTTGGCTTTCTCCATGGTTTATAAAGACCCAACGTTAGGTTCACACAGAAAATACTTTACTGACTAAAGCAACATCTCAGCTTTATGTATATCTTATGCTTTTGTATGCATATGTATGTATGCTTTTTAATTTTAATTAAAATATTTAATTAAAATAATTCACAGCTTCTTTTCCTTTGTTATTGTTACATATACATGTGGGGGGCACATATAAACATATAAATACAATCTGACAAGCATGCCCCCTCTCCATTTTTATTTGTTTTGTGTGAATGTATGCTTGGGCATGTGCCAGGGTGCATGAGCGGATATCAGAGGAAGCCCTGTGGGATGTGGTTCCCACTACGTGTGTCCTGATTAAACTCAGGTCATCAGTGGGTAAAACGGACCTTTACCCACTAAGCCATCTCTCCTGCCCTCCTTGGATGATGACGATGATTACACTGCTTCCCTAGAAAGCCTAGCACTTTTCTACATTACTGAAATGGTCCTTTAGGTCTAGAGCCATGCTAAATAATTCTTCTCACTTGAGGACCCACAAAGCTTAGCCTTGGTTCTAGGTTTCTGTGTCTTGTTTGACATAGAGTCTTACTCTGTAAACCGGGTTAGGCTTAAACCTGGTATTCTTCCTGACCCTCCCAAGCTTTGTGGTTAGAAGCATGGACCACCATGCCTTATCACTTTATTTCTTTCTAGAGATTGATGCATAATGGGTAAACACTACCACTGAGCCATTTTCCCAGGCCCCCTTCTTCTTCTTCTTCTTCTTCTTCTTCTTCTTCTTCTTCTTCTTCTTCTTCTTCTTCTTGAGACAGCACCTCACTTTGCAGCTCTGGCTGTGCCTGGACTTCATTTATGTAGGTCATGCTGGCCTCAAACTCATATCAACCTGTCAGCTGCTGGCTTCTGCTAAACTTAAAGGTGTGCACTGCCATTCCTGGGCTTTCTTTCCTTTTCTTTTCTTTTTAAGCTTTTTCAAAGCGTAAACATTTTTTTTTATACAGAATCTCACTGATCTCAGCCTTTTTAGTAGCTGGGATTACAGGTCTGTAACAATCAGACTTGATTACTTTTAACATATTTTTTTTACATTTGTAATTCATGTGTGGTAATGTACTCCTTCATGTGTGTAGGCATGTGTGTGTGTGTCTGTGCATGTTTGGAGGTGTGGAGACCTGAAATCGGTGCCAGTAGTTTTCCTTGTTTAAGCTCCAGCAAAAGGCATGGTCCCTCGCTTGTTGACCTTAATTTTTTTTAACAAACCACTTTATTTAGGGTTATTAAATGCTTCTACTTCCCTTCCAAACCCCTAACACTGGGTAGGAGGGAAAGAAGTTTAGTGGCAACAGGGGGCGGAGTTCTCTCTGCTACTTTCCATTGGGTAGGGTTGTAGGATTCTTTTGAGGACAGTACCAATATCAGTTGTCCAGAAATCCAGAAGTCCAGGTAACCAGCAGATCAGCAAACAGCAAATGCAGCAGCAGGATGAACCAGCAGCAAGCAATCCTCCCCTAAGCAGCCGCACCTTCTTCCTCTAGGCTGTCATAGTTATACCCCTCAAAGTCCTCAGGATTCAACTAATTCCACCTGACAAAGACCATGCTCTGCTCGAGACACTTAACAGGTGTGGACAAACTAAAATCTCCAACTTGGAATTTTAACAAAAACATGATTACACATCATAAAGCAAAATATCCACAGCAGTCGCTGAATCTAGAGCTTGCCATTCTAACTAGCATGAGGCCTGCTCTGCTATACAAATCTCCTGTCTCTGCCTCCCAGGAGCTGGGATCGCAGGTGGTCTCTATAACTGCTTGGCTTCTATGTGGTTTCTGAACTGATCCTGAACTACAGTTTTCACCTTGTACACCAAAGCACACCAAGTACTTTACAAGCTGAGAGGTCTCTCTGGCCCAGGTTTTTGTTGTTGTTTCTTTTTTTCTTCTAACATTGCTTTCTAGCCTAGGCTGGCCTCCCACTTATAGAGATCTGCCTGCTTCGGCCTCCCAAATGCTGGGATTAAAGGTGTGTACCACCATTGCCAGCCTCCCCCGCCCCAACATTCTTTTTTTTTTTCATTTCTGAAGATTTATTTACTCCTCTAGCGGTAATGTGCTTGCTGTTTAAAATGTACTCTGGAGGGAAAATATGAGAAATGGACACATGCAGATGTGCAGTCTCAAAACATAAATAGAAGGAAAAAATGGCTTGTTTTATGAACACAACCACAGAAGAGACTTCTGAGATTATCAGTTATTTCCTTGGTTACAAGGTCAATAATTTGATGTCAGCTTATATCACTCTGTATTAAGCAGAACAAGTCAGAAAGATTAGGGTTAAATGTCCTTGAGCATTATTCACATATAATACATTCACGATTATAAAGAACAATTTCATGACTCTGGATAAAGGTGAACAATCATGCATCGATTACACAGAATTGGAGAATTTTGCAAGAATGTTCTTGTTCACTTACTCGCCTTTGTTTCTTCCAGGGCCAGATAGTTGGTGTGTGTGTTCAGTTCTTTATGTCTCAGAGCTGTGTAACTCATGCCTGTTGTTCATGTTTGAGTAAACCAACACAAGACAAAGGCTGTGTAGTCATGCAGGGTGTGCTGGCTGTTAAGATGCACTTCACATGAGTGGGAAAGACTGCCACACCAAGGGTTTCCCAATGTCAGAATGAGGCAACTACCCACACACATACGTTACTTTTCTATCACTGTGACAAAATGCCACAACCAACTTGTTGAAGACAAGGTAAAGAAAGACCTAAGTCCCAGAGCAGCCTTTAGTCCATAAAAAATAAAGACACGGAGACCTTTGCCTGCAGATTGGGAAAGAATCTTCACCAACTGTTTATCTGACAGAAGGCTAATATCCAGTACATATAAAGAACTAAAGGAGTTGAAAAGCAACAAATCAAGTAGTCCAATTAAAAAATGAGGAACAGAGCTAAACAGAGAATTCTTGATAGAGGAGTATAGAACGGCAGAGAAACACTTAAAGAAATGCTCAACGTCATTAGTCATCAGAGAAATGCAAATCAAAACGACCCTGAGATTTCACCTTACGCCCATCAGAATGGCTAAGATCAAAAACTCAAGTGACAACACATGCTGGAGAGGTTGTGGAGAAAGGGGAACCCTCCTCCACTGCTGATGGGAATGTAAACTTGTACAACCACTCTGGAAAACAATTTGGTGCTTTCTCAGACAATTAGGAATAGTGCTTCCTCAAGATCTACCTATACCACTCTTAGGCATATATCCAAAAGAGGCTCAAGTACACAATAAGGAAATTTGCTCATCCATGTTTGTAGCAGCTTTATTTGTAATAGCCAGAAGCTGGAAACAACCCAGATGCCCCTCAACTGAGGAATGGATTCAGAAATTGTGGTACATCTATACAATGGAATATTACTCAACAACGAAAAACAAGAAAATCATGAAATTTGCAGGTAGATGGTGGGAACTGGAAAAGATCATCCTGAGTGAGCTAACCCAGAAGCAGAAAGACACACACGGTATATACTCCCTTATATAGACATATAATATAGGATAAACCTACTAAAATCTGTACACCTAAAGAAACTAATCAAGAGGGAGGATTCTGGGTAAAATGCTCAATCCCCATCCAGAAAGGCAAAGAGAATGGACATCAGAAGAAGGAAAAAACAGGGAACAAGGTAGGAGCCTGCCACAGAGGGCCTCTGAAAGGCTCTGCCCTACAGACTATCAAAGTAGATGCTGAGACTTATGGCCAACTGTTGGGCAGTGTGCTGGCAATCTTATGAAAGAAGTAGAAAATAGTAAGATCTGGAGAGGACAGGAGTTCCACAAGCAGAGCAACAGAACCAAAAAATCTGAGCACAGGGGTCTTTCCTGAGACTGATACTCCAACCAAGTAGCATGCATGAAAATAACCTAGAACCCCTGCACAGATGTAGCCCATGGCAGTTCAGTGTCCAAGTGGGTTCCATAGCAATGGGAACAGGGACTGCCTCTGACATGAACTGATTGGCCTGCTCCTTGATCACCTCCCCCTGATGAAACCTAATAGACTAGGATCAGAAGGAAGGAAAAAAAGGCCTCCCCTATCAGTGGACTTACAAAGGGGCATGCGTGGAGAAGCGGGAGGAAGGGAGAGGTTGGGAGGGGAGGGAGGAGGGAGCTACAGGGGGGATATAAAGTGAATAAAGTATAATTAATAAAATTAAAAAAAAAAGAAAATCCAAATGTCCATGAAAGGTTAGGATCATATATATATATATATATGTACATATACATATATATATATATTTGAGGTTTTTACTATAGTTACATCATTTCCTCATTCTCTTTCCTCAAACTCTTCCATATACCATTTCTTGCCTTCTTTCAAATTCATAACCTATTTTAAAATGACTTGTTGTAATATATGTGTATATACATATATAAATATTCCCAAATAAAAAAAAATACAACCTAAAAATTTTTTCAAAGCTTAGGCCTTAGCTGGGCAGACTCTCTGCTAGCTCATCTGAGCTAACTCGTCCACCCTGCCTCATGCAGCCACATGTCCAGCTACATTCACAGGCCCATAATCAGGTCAGTCTCCTTTAATGCCTCCTGGTGAAAGGGCCTTCCTCTTTCTTTTTCCCAGAGTTCCTTTCCCCCTACCAGGAAGTCCCACCTTGTACTTCCTGCCTAGCTATAGGTTGTCAGCCACTTTTATTATCCGATCAGAGATAATTTGAAAGGCAAGGTTCATATAACATCATCCTGAATACATGAGAATCTGCTCATAGTACAAGGATCCTGGGGGGCCAAGCAACCAACATCTGAACACATAGTAGCTCCAGATCAAACCCTACAACTTATCAAAGAAAATCTAACTGACTTAAAGTTCCAGAGGGTTAGAGTCCACTATGGAAGAGTGAAACCACAGTGTCCAGAGCAGTTCAAAGCTCAGATCTTGAACCACAAACGTGATGCTGAGAGAGTAAACTCAAAATAATGCAGGTCTTTAAACCCTCAAAGCCCACCTCTCGTGACACACCTCCAACAAGACCACACCTAAGCCTCCCCAAACAGTGTCACAAACTGCAGACCAAGTATTCAAATGATGGAGACCATGGGAAGACATCTCATTCAAATCACTGCATATGCTAACCCTCATCCTCACATAATTGTTTTTAAAGAGTTATGAAAAGTGAAAGTTAATTGATGTAATATTATTTTATGGCCAAGGATGTTAGCCAGGAAGTGACGGTTTAGTTGTCCCTGTACAAGCTTTTCCAGGTCCTTTTTCCTTCAGCCAACTTCTCCCTCTGACAGCCCCATCAGTCTCTGACTTGTGGACTGTGGACAAGAAGCTCAATACTTCTTTCACAACAGCTCTTGCCATGCAATGTTAGTATCTGCATTCATCTTATCAGATGCTATTGAAATTTATCTGTTGTGATTCCTTCACATTCTTCCCATTAGAATGAATTTTTTCACATCTTCCTCATCTTTAGTATATATTTAACAGAACTATCAGAGGATAGAAAACCAAGAGGTAAGCTTGCCTGTTATCCAAAACCAGAAAACTCAATGATATCTCTTGAACTGAATGTATTTTTTTTTTTGAACTGAGAGACTCAACTCCAAGCTTTGTCATTTAGGTGAAACCTGGAACAAGTCGCTAAACCTTTCTGGGTCTGTTTCTTTATATTTAAAATATAGCTAATAAAATCTAACTCAATACCAGAGGATTAAATAAAAATGAATAGATGATTTTTAGTTTGTACCTGACTCAGAGATGTACAGAGTATGGGAAATTTTCTCAGTATCTTCTTAAAAGTTCTACTCATCTTCCATCTGGTAAAATATTTATTATTATTATTAATTTATTTTATAACAGTTATGGAGAAAGTTGGGGGAATTGCATGGTTATTGTTCTTTCCACAGTAAGAAAAAGAAAAATTATTTCTCTAGGCTATTTTCTAGCTGTAAATTATCCACAACCTGACCTTTAATTTCATTCCTAAAAAGCATTATATTACTTAGTTACAGCAAGAAACTAACTACTCATTGCATCACTAAGTTGATATTAGAATTTTTCTATTCATGGCTTAAAGCACCCTTTTGAAGTAGCTTTGTTGTACTGAGAAAATGATATAACTTCTAGTAAATTGATCTAGTAAAAGGATTATTAATAATTTAAAAGGTAACATGCGTAATGTATATTAACTACTCTTTAGAAGATTAATTGCCTTGTTACTTACATAACATAGCATATTATGACATCATCAAGATGTTACAGTGATGCTATGATTTGATGCCTCCTTGAAAAACACGCACACTCATGTGCACACATGCACACACACACACACACACACACACACTACAAATAAAAAATTTGCTTTGCAGAGAGAAACTTTCCAGTTAGGGGGTTATTGAGACATTAATTATACCCCTGAAGTTCTGGTACTGTTGACTGCAGATTGATGGACTATAATTTGAATTCTGACAATGAAAATCTGTATAGGAAGAATTAATTATTTATGCACTTAAGTTTATTTAATAGTAAAATAAAACCTAGATAACTTTTTGTATTAGCACTTACTGATTCATAGAAGGAATTAATGTGCTCTCCTTGTGAGATGGGGGGGGGGTGTAGAATAGCAGGAAAGATAATCAGATTAAGGGCTCATGGTCAGGCACTGTGACAATAATAGAAATTAATGACTGTAAATCCTAAGGGGCCTGCCATAGATTCCCGGGCTTAAAGAATGTTGCTAATACCATGCCCTTCGCTCTATGCATTTCCAAACCTCTTACAGTTCCGGTATTAGGGCCTCAGAAACATTTATTAGTTTGGCATAGTGCTGCTTGAAAAACTAAGGCAGAAGGATCACCTGAGCGCAGGTGACCGGCCTGACACTCTGCCTCAAACCTGGGGGGCACAGGGAGCTCAGTGTTTAAGACCCACGTGGATGTCCCAGCTCACAGCTGCCTGCAACTGTGAGAGTACCTGCACTCACATGCACATATTCACTCACAGGCATGTGCGCACACACACATTAAAAATAAAACATCCTAGCAAGCAATGGGGGTGATGCTGGCGGCTCACGCCTTTAATCCCAGCACTCAGGAGGCAGAGGCAGGTGAACCTCGGAATTCGAGGCCAGCCCGCTCTGCAGAGTGAGTTTCGGGACAGCCAGGGTTACCCAGAGAAACCCTGTCTTGAAAAACAAACAAATAAAAAAAAAAACCAAATCTTTAAGAGGCTTAACAATCATCTAAACAAAATTGTGCTGTTGGTAATATTATTGATACACTCGGTTTCTTTGAAGTCGCCTGTAAAATAATTTATTTTAAAAATCCTTAAGGACAGACTTCACTTTTTAGAGTAATTTCAGGTTCACGGAGAAAATTAAGCAGAAATCACAGAGGATCTGGATAAAACCTGCTCTGCTTCCTGACTTTCATCTGTTTTAACAGATCAATACTTAAACGGTCTAGTTTGTTAGGGTTCACTCTTGGTGTTATATAAACCCCATGGTCACGCAGTCCCCATTACCTTATCATACGGAGTGATTCGGCGCCCTAAGAGCCCTTGTGATATATCTAGGTCACCTTCTCTTCTTGCAATGCCTGGCAACTATCTATCTTTTTGCTGCCTCCATGATTATATCTTTTACAGAATGTTCCACTAGCTGGACTCATACAGTGGCCTTTTTGCATAGGGTTAGTGCAGCTAGTGTGTGTGTTTAAGACCTCTGCCATGATTCCTCATGGCTTGATGGCTAATTCTTCTTTACCGCTGACTTGTATCCTGTTGTTCGGCTGGTACACCATTCACCTAGTCAAGGACTTCTTGCTTGTCTCCATATTTGGACAATTATAACTGTTTTTAATATCTGCATTCATGTTTTTATATGGGATGTAACTTTCCATGTTCTTGTAGTAAATATCAAGAAATATGATTGCTGGTCTGAGCATTTAACTTTGTGAGAACTCCCGAGTTTACTTTGTAGTGACGGGATCATGGCATCGCCACCAGTAACGAAGAGCTCCTGTTGTCCAATCAGTTTTGGTGCTTCTAGCAGTGTCATGCTTTCTATTTTATCATTCTTGCAGGTCTTATGGCACTATCTCATTGTTGCTTTAAGTTGCTTTTCTCTGAGGACATGTGTTATGAAATATCTTAAGTATACTTTTTTCCCCTTTAACAGGTATTTCTTTGCTGATGAAGAACTTATTTATTTATTGCCTACTTTCCCTATTCATTCCCTGCCTCTTTTTCCAGGATATACTTGGACCTTAAACAGGCTAGTCAAGACTGCCGCTGATTTAAACTGCCCTGGGTTGTTATTTTTCTTATTGTTGAATTTTAAGAGTTCTTTCTGGATTTGGGATAATAGGCCTATATCATATCTACCTCTTAAAAGTGTTACTCCTATTCTGTGGCTTGTCATTTAACATGTTGTATTCTTGAGTGACGTAATATGTATACTTCTTTAGAATCTACAAACTGGACAAGTTGTAGTTTTAAATTATTGTGTCCTTACATGTTAATGTAGCAGATGAGCAGCATGGCTATCAAGTGGGTTCCCTAACAACGAGAGTAAGAGCTGTCTCTGACTCTGTTGCCTGCTACTGGCTCCCTTCTCCCTAGCTAGGCTGCCTTGCCTGGCCTCAGAGGGAGAAGATGTTCTTACAACTGTTTGTGACTTGAGGTGTCAGGGTGGGTTGATGCCCCTTGGGGAGCTTTCCCTTCTCTCCTTCTCCGAGAAAAGGAAAAGGGGAAATGGGGGAGGGGTATAAAGGCAAGAGTGGGGGGAGAGAAGGAGGGGGCTAGCACCAGGCTGTAAAGAGATTAAATAAATAAATAAATAAATAAATAAATGGAAAAAATACAAGTAACTTACACTAATAATAATAATACACTTTTATCAAAGCCATGGCATCTGCTTCTTGGATTGACTAGTCACATATGCTTGGAATTAACCACTCCAGTTTTTCCATTTTTCATTTAGTCACTTTTATTCTCAACGTTGTTGAGTAAATCATGATTTTCTTTGCAAGTAGTGTGTTGTAGGTCAGGAGGGGAAGATAAGGAGGTTCCTCATGTGAGAAACTCAGGTTTCTTAGCTTACTGTGTATTTCACTTTCACATTCATAATCATGTCAATTTGTCTACTTCTCTGCAACAACTGAGTGGTCAGAGGCAAATTAACTATTGTTTTAGGGGCATGCATCTAACTAGTTTTTACTAGAGTCCGTGAAAAAGTTAATTATGATGTTAATATTGTAACTATAGTTTTCATTAGTTGTTACTATAGGTGATCTTTCTCCAGGTGTATGTGACAAATCTTGTAGATACCTGCTAGTGTCCACGGTCCCTCTCCTGTCTGGCTGCACATTCCCTTGTATCCTATACTGACTGGGGCTAATGTGGAAGTGTAAAAGAAGAGTCTGGCTCCAGAGTGATTCATAAAAGTCTCCCTCACAAGAATTATTATTATTCCATGATTAAGAATGCCGGCATGCTCGTAAGGGCGGATCTGGTTTCTGTGTCATCATCTTTGGGACAACATTGCCTGCCCTTTTGAACTGAACTGTGATTAGATCATGACAAAAAATTTTATTGTAAAACTTGCCAAAAGTTGGGATTGGCTTTCATGAAAGTTTGTACAAGATACAAAACACAAGTTATACTGAAGACAAGAGCAGGACAGGAGGTTACTCTGGACTTAAAAACGACAAACAGGTACAACATAATGACCAGTTTGGTAATAGGCCATTGAGAGAGAGAATGATATTTTCTCTCTCACGATTTAAGAAAAAAAACAAGGCCTTCTTGTGGAAGACTCTAGCATGGAACTCACCTCAGATACAAAGCAAAGCTGTTACATGCTGATGCGCCTTTCTGGGGAAGGTGGCATTTCTCGGGTATGAAGATACAGATTCTCCCGAAGAAATCCACGTATACGAACTACAAAACCAACTGTGTTCAAACTCATAAAACAGTGTTGAGAAATGGGCTGACTTTAAAAACATAGCCACCTGTGTGGCTTCGTATGGCCTCCGTGGCGCTAAATCCTCTCCCAGCCACATGCTTTTGGGTAGGCGAGCTGAGGTCTGTGATCTTTTTCCTCACACTGTTGAAAGGACTGAGCACGTGCAAACTTTGACCAGCGAGGAGAAAATAGTCCAAGGTGGAATGTTTTCTGCCTGGCATGGACAGTTGGATCACATCACATTTCCTGCCTGCCTGTTCAGTGACTGTGCACCTACTATCAGTTATTCACTCGGTTGGCTGGAAGAAGGCCTATAGGAAGGCAGTGGACCCCCTTGGACACTTGCAGAGCTAGCTGTGAGTGATGAGCAGTGCGTTCATAGGCGCCTCAAAACACACGTCAGTGTCAAATTAAGACATTCTTCTTTAAAAATGTATTTACAATTTATTCACTTTGTAGCCTGGCTGTAGCCCCCTCCCTTGTTTCCTCCCAGCCCCACCTTTACTCCCTCTTCTCCCTCTATGCCTCTCCCCTAGTCCACTGATAGGGGAGGTCCTCCTTCCCTTCTATCTGACCCTAGCCTATCAGGTCCCATCATGACTGGATGCATTGTCTTCCTCTGTGGCCTGGCAAGGCTGCTCCCCACAGGGGCAGGTGATTAAAGAGCCAGCCACTGAGTTCATGTCAGAGACAGTCCCTGTTCCCCTTACTAGGGAACCCACCTGGAGACTGAGCTGCCATGGGCTACATCTGTGCGGGGTTTTTAGGTTATCTCCATGAAAGGTGCTTGGTGGGAGTATCAGTCTCAGAAAAGACCCCTGGGGCCAGAATTTTTTGGTTCTGTTGCTCTCCTTGTGGAGCTCCTGTCCCCATCCAGGTCTTTCTATCTCCCCCTTCTTTCACAAGATTCCCTGCACTCTGCCCAAGGTTTGCTTATGAGTCTCAGCATCTGCTTGGATACCCTGATCAGTAGAGTCTTTCAGCAGCCATCTGTGGCTGTCTTGTTCCCTATCTTCTCCCACTTAAGATATCTATCCTGTTTGCTTTCTGAATGAGGATTAAGAATCTTCCCTATGGTCCTCCTTCTTGTTCAGCTTCCTCAGGAGTACATATTTTAGTATGTTTATCCTATATTATATGTCTAATATCCCCTTACAAGTGAGTATATACCATGTGTGTCTTTTGTGCTTCTGGGTTACCTCACTCAGGATGATCTTTACTAGTTTCCACCATTTGCCTGCAAATTTCATGATTTCCTTGTTTTTAATTCCTGAATAGTATTCCATTGTGTGAATGTACCACAATTTCTGTATCCATTCCTTAGTTGAGGACATTTAGTTTGTTTCCAGATTCAGGCTATTATGAATAAAGCTGCTATGAACATGGTTGAGCAAATGTCTTTGTTGTATATTTCAGATATATGCCTTGAAGTGGTATAGCTGGATCTTGAGGTACCCCTATTCCTAATTTTCTGAGAAAGTGCCAGATTGATTTCCAAAGTGGTTGAACAAGTTTACAACCACTTGTACAAAGTTTACAAAGGGGAGGAGGGTTCCCCTTTCTCCACAACCTCTCTAGCATGTGTTGTCACTTGAATTTTTGATCTTAGCCATTCTGATGGGTGCAAGGTGAAATCTCAGAGTCATTTTGATTTGCATTTCCCTGGTGACTAAGGATGTTGAGCATTTCTTTAAGTGTTTCTCTGCCATTTGATATTCCTCTGTTGAGAATTCTCTGTTTAGCTCTGTACCCCATTTTTAAATTGGATTATTTGGTTTGTTAGTGTTTAACTTTTTGAGCTCTTTATATATTATGGGTATCAGCCCCCTGTCAGATATAGGATTGGTGAAGATCCTTTCCCAGTCTGTAGGCTGTCGTTTTGTTTTGATGACAGTGTCCTTTGCTTTACAAAAGATTTTCAGTTTCGTGAGGTCCCAGTTATTGATTGTTGATCTTAGAGAGCCTGTGCTGTTGGTGTTCTGTTCAGGAAGTTATGTCCTGTGCCGATGAGCTCAAGGATCTTCTCCACTTTTTCTTCTAAAGGGTCAGTGTGTCTGGTTTTATGTTGAGGTCTTTGATCCACTTGGACTTTAGTTTTGTGTAGCGTGATACATATGGATCAATTTGCATTTTTCTACATGTAGATATCCAGTTAGACCAACACCATTTGTTGAAGATGCTATCTTTTTCTCCATTGAATGGTTTTGTCTTCTTTGTCAAAAATCAAGTATCAGTAGGTATGTGGGTTATTTCTGGGTCTTCTATTCGATTCCATTGATCCACCAGTCTGTTTCTATGCCCATACCATGCAGTTTTTATTACTATTGCTCTATAGTACAGCTTGAGATCAGGGATGAAGATACCTCCAGATGATCTGTTATTGTACAGGATTGTTTTAGCAATTCTGTTTTGTTGTTGTTGTTTTCCATATGAAATTGAGAATTGTTTTTTCAAGTTCTGTAAAGAATTGTGTTGGTATTTTGATGGGAATTGCATTGAATCTGTAGATTGCTTTTGGAAGCATAGCCATTTTCACTATATTAATCCTACTGGTCTAAGATCATGGGAGATCTTTCCATCTTCTGATACCTTCTTTAATTTCTTTCTTCAGAGACTTGAAGTTGTTTTTTTTTTCATACAGGTCTTTCACTTGCTTGGCTACAGTCATACCAATTTACTTTATGATATTAGTGGCTATTGTAAAGGGTTTTGTTTTCCTAATTTCTTTCTCAGCCCTTTTGTTTCTTGTATACAGGAAGGCTATTTTTTTTTAGTTTATTTTTTTATCTAGCCACTCTGCTGAAGGTATTGATTTGCTGTGGAATTCTGCCAACACCTGAAATTAGGCATCTTTCAAAGATTTATTTTGAATAGTTTCAGTGATGCTTAAAATGGCATCTTATGCAGTATTTGTCATTTCACATTCAGATCTTAAGTCAGAGCTTTCTTCATTGTAGCTCAAGTTCATAGAGACACTTAGGGGACAGGAGTATGGTTTGGGAAACAAGAGAGTCTTTGTCAAGAAATGGTATGATTATTTCAGATCCTTGATAATAAAAAGCCTTTCCTATAATTTTTGTGATAATTATACTTTGTACTCTCGGGTAACTTTTGAATTCATTCAGTCAACTAACATTTAATGAATTTCTTGTATGTACCAATTATTGTACTAGCCTCAAGAACATAATGATATACATCTAAAATCTTTGAAGAAGACATTGACTATAAAGTTGGGCAGACACTAATAATTATATTACAAACTATGCTATAATTGAAGCCTAGACAAGTGTGAGAGTTAAAACCACTTCATGAGACCTTTCATCTTCTTATAAACAGCTTTTATTATTATACACACATTCAAGCTGTATTACATATTAATTTATGTTAATATTAATGTATTATATAGTCACAGTAGAGTTTTCTTTTGGAGAACACAGATTTGCACATGAAAATTATATAAGCCAAACTGTCTGGGATGGGCATAAACTGTTAATGGCATATGCTTCTTCCTCCCTGTAAACTTATTAAAGAGTCATTGACCCAAAAGTATGTGTATGAAACATTTAATCTATAATCACATTATTTTGTGTTTATATACAAAAATGATCAGGGGAAAAGCCAATTAAGAGACTGAACTAGACTCCACACTTACTCTCTTAGTCTGTACAGTGTTCATTAATGATTAGAAACCAATGACCTATGTCAATGAAGTAGATAAAATAGTATGTGGGGAACGTTAGCTATAGTAATTATAAGAACATGGTGTAATTTTAAAGACCATTTAACACACAAACTGAATATTTACTGTCACTATTGGTTACAAAGTTTGCATTAAGTAGCTAATAACTTCATAGCTAGTGATAAATATGTAATAGTAAGCCTTTGTAAATTTGAGACTGCAGATATGATGCTTGGGAGTGCACTAAATTTTAATCTGGCTTTTAAATGTGCAACTGTGGCAAAAATGGTCAAATGCCAAACATACCATGATACGAGAGCTTGTTACTAATTAAGTAAAGTTTTAACATACGAAAAGTCAGAGCTTATTTTGACCAATGAAAGCCAAAGAATGCAGGCAGTTGTTATGTTCTGTAAGACTAACTAACTAGGTGTTTGCTACCCACAAAGAATGATGACAGAGTTGCCCTGCTAAGCAAGTTTGGATTCGTCCCTCCTGTTTTAGACTGATACTATGGAAATGCTCCTAAGGCATTTTGTGGTATTATACAAGTCTTCTAAGGTCAATCATTACAGGTAGTCTTCAGTTGTTGGACTGTGTTCTGAAATTTTGTTGCTCATTCATGCTCCTGGCCTTCTGATGGGAGCCAGGTCATATTCGGGTTAAAACTCTGCTTTAACCCATAACATGATGAATTTAGGGACACAGATAAGAGAAGGGAGATGAGGGAGGGAGTGGGAGGGTGGGAGGGAATGAGGGAGGGGGCTATGCCTGGGATGCAAAGTACCTAACCTGTGATTGATATAAAAATAAATAAATTTTAAAAAATGTGAAAGACAAAAAAAAAAGTTAAACTTGACACTTAGCCACCAAAAAGATTCCACAGTGCTTTCCTGAGAGAAGCCTGTCAGAGGCCTGCACTGAAATGCTAGTACTGTAGCTGACACCCAGCTGGTCACAGGAATTTGCTCAGCTCCAAGCCATCACTTGTGACTAACTCCAGAAGCATGGAGCAGGACCACCAGAACTTAGGAGCGGTGGTGATGGCCCTTTTGGTGTCCCTAAATGTCATGCCTGAGGCACCTCTCCCTCACCTCTTTCAGATGCAGGAGCAGTGCTTGTTACATATATGGATGTTGATCATTTTCTGAATCAGTCCCTAGAACAGCGTTTCACAAGGAGGAAAGACAAAGCAAAACAAAAAGCCAGAACATTTTGTGCTTTCAACCATGGGGGATGAAAGCAGAAGGGCCCAACCGCTTCTTAGTTTGACAGCTCTGACTTAAGGGCTTCAAAAAAGAAATCATACGCTCTAGGCTCAGCCCTTGGTTCTGGTTTCACTCACTCGAATTTGTTGAGGCAAGGAGTTAATCATAAACATCTTCACTCCTGAGATGAAGTTTATAAGCCTTCTCTGGTATCCCTTCAGGTACTAAAAGATCTGAGTGTGAAAGGCTTCATGAACCGTGGTGGCATGAAGAGCTTCCTAGACTGTAGAGCCTCCATTGAAAAGTTCATCTGAGGACAGGGTAAAAGGAACCAGCAGAGGACCAGCCATCGGACGTTAGCTGTAGTCCAGGCCAATCTTCCCACGCGCCATGTCTGAAGTGAGACAGGAAGGCTAAGCATTTCATCCAGACAAAGGAGTAGCAGGGATCACTGTAGGTCTTTTCTGAGCTTGGGCCATTGCAGGGCTAGTCTTTTCACTGGAGTGTGGATCTCCAGAACTCCACGTTTGGGACATAGTCAGGACAGGTTCTAGAAGAGTGTGTTTAGGATACAGGGGTCAGAAGGAGGGGGAGAATTCACATTGCTTACGAGAAAGGAAAAATAATAAGTGCACAGGAACAGAGGCAAGAGATAACAAATTGAAATGGTGAGTCTCAGGTGTGGGTAATTTATACTGAGACTAGTAAAACTGGCGTTTCCAGGATCCCATGGTTAGGTGTGGCCACACAGAAGGCTCTTAAGGAGTCAGGGAGACCAGAATTACTCACTCCAGTTGTTTTTGCCTGCGGTATATAGACTAGCTTAACAAGGGTAAGTAGGAAAACTATGATGTAAGAATTAGTCACTAATATTTACAAATAATCTCTGAAAATATTTATGCTGAAACTATTCACATTGAAATTGTAGGACTGCAACTTTGCTTAGAAGCTAAAGCCTTCAGTTTTGAAATAAAGACCCTGCTTTAAAAAATAAAAATAAAAACAGTGCCTTCTTTTACATTTCCCATTCTCATGAAACTGAGATTTGGTTAAGCTCCACCCACTCCCTTCTTCTGGTACTTGACTCATCCCTAATTATTAGTTTTTATGTAGAACAGCTTACTCTGTGATAGCACAATAGGGAGTTTTCTTGACATTATTCTTTTTTTTAATCTTATTTATTTATTTATATATTAATCACAGGTTATGTACTTTGTATCCCAGTCGTAGCCCCCTCACTCATTCCCTCCCACTCTCCCCATCCCTCCCTCATCTCCTCCCTGCCCCCCTCCAAGTCCACTGATGGGGGAGGACCTCCTCCCCTTCCATCCAACCCTATATCTTGTCTCTTCAGGGCTGGCTGCAATGTGCTCTTCTGGGATCTAGCTAGGCTGTTACTCCCCAGTGTGTGTGGGGGAGGGTCAAAGAGCCAGCCATTGAGTTCATGACAGAAATAGTCCCTGTTCCCCTTACTAGGGTCTCCAGTTGGATACTGAGCTACCATGGGCCACATCTGAGTGGGGGTTCTAGGTTATATCCATACATGGTCCTTGGTTAGAGAAACTGTGTAGTAAAACACACCTGTGCCCTGATCTATTTGGTCTTTGTGGAGCTCTTGTTTTCTCCAAGTCTTACTAACTTCCCCTATTTTCATTATTATTCCCAGCCCTCTGCCGAAGGCTTGGTTGTGAATCTTAATATCTGCTTTGATACATTGCTATATTGATTCTTTCAGAGGCCCTCTATGGTATGCTCCTGTCCTGTTGCTTGTTTTCTCCTAGATTCAATGTCCATCCCATTTGTCTATCTAAACGAGCGTTGATCATACCAACCTGGGTCACCATGACCAAGTAGGCTACATCCCAGGCATGCAAGGGTGGTTCAATATACGCAAATCCATCAATGTGATCCACCATATAAACAAACTGAAGGAGAAAAACCACATGATCATCTCCCTAGATGCCGAAAAAGCATTTGACAAAATCCAACACCCATTCATGTTTAAAGTCCTGGAGAGACTAGGGATACAAGGCACATACCTAAACATAATAAAGGCAATATACAGCAAGCCTATAGCTAACATCAAACTCAATGGAGAGAAACTCAAATCAATCCCACTGAAATCAGGGACTAGGCAAGGCTGCCCATTGTCTCCATATCTCT
>CM053749.1:34053344-34081028 GCA_028658305.1 Pachyuromys duprasi
TAGATCCATATTTATCACCTTGCACAAAGCTAAAGTCCAAGTGGATCAAAGATCTCAACATAAAACCAGACACACTAAGCCGGTTAGAAGAAAAAGTGGGAAAGACCCTAGAACTCATTGGCACAGGAGACTACTTCCTGAATAGGACATTATTCTTAAATGGGAGAGAAAAAAAAAAGAAACAAACCCAGAGTGCTGGGAGTCAGAGACCCACAGTTTAGCAATGCAGTCATGCCTTGCAGCTCACCGGTACAGACAGATGTGTAGCATCTACAAGGTCTGGGAGAAGAGAACTCTGCGTCTTCTCCAGGTCAGTGCAAAAAATCCCATTGTTCCTCACAGGTTAGTTAAAACATTGCTGAAATTGCAGGAGTGGTTTGTGGCCAGCACAGGCACCTAACACGCTTCCTGCTGGACCTTGTCAGGAAGGTAAAGAAAATCCTAGGACTGGACTGGAATAACTATGTAAAATTATTATAACACCTCAAATCCACCAGCTTTCCTAAAGCCTGGTGACTCCTTGTGGAAACACTAGGGATGTTCCATGAAGGGTGTCTCAGACTGGTAGCCACATCTCTTCATTCCTAGGAAGGGAAGCACTGTGACCTGCTGCCCATGCTACGTGGCACGTGCACCCATGTACATAGGCTCACACAGACAAACACACAGGATTTTAGCAGTACAGTTGCCGTTTTGTACGCGCTCCGCATCTGTGCATTCAACCAAATTGCAAATTCAAATGACACTACACTTGGAAGAAGGGGAAGTGCTCTGAATGTGCATGGGTTTCTGTCTTGTTGTCATCCCCAAATAATTCATGTAATCGCTGCTTACATAGACGCTACACTGAATTAGTTATCTCTTGTAATCTAGAGACAGGTCAAAGTACACAGAAGGGTGTGTGTAGGCTATATGTAAACATGTTATTTAATATGCACACTGGGGCACTTGAAAATGTTGCTGTCTGTGGCAGGCATGGGGTGTCCTTAAATCAGTCCCCGCCCCAGACACCAATGCATAGCAACATATGCTTTCAAGAACACGGGGTCATGGACGTGCTACAGTGTTATGTAAAGTGTGGATAGAGTGAAAGCGGAAGGTGTATCAATTGTGGGGAAGAAGAGGACCAGCAGGAAGTAGGAGAAAGGACGAAAGCTGGTAACGAGGGAACATGGAGATGAGCAAAGCGCAATGGTTAATATCCATGAAAATCATAATAAAGTGCATTACTTTCAATACTAACTAAAAAGAAGTTAAAAAGAAACAGCATCACTGAAGCTGGGACAGACAGATAAATAAAATATGGGAAAAGGATACCCAGTGTAATGAACACTATTCCCCTCAATTTGTGGGGGTCTAAAGCAAAATACCATCATAGCGATTTGAGCTACAGTTTATAGACTATTACGGACATGAGTAATCTTGGGGTGCCAGATGAGGAAAAAAGGACACCAAACACCCTGTGGCTGGGAGATACTCTGTGCCTAGTTCTCCACTCCAATGACAGACTTAAATTTTGTCTAAAGAGATTGCTTACCTCTTTGGCTTACATGGTTCAGGAACTATGTCACTCCTTAAGACAGCAGTTTTCAACCTGCAGTCGCTACCCTTTTGGCGGTTGAATGACCCTTTCACAGCGGTCACATATCAAATATCCTCCATATCAGAGATTTGTGTTACAGTTCATAACAGTAGCAAAATTACAGTTATGAAGTAGCAGTGATAATAGCTTTAGGCTTGAGGGTCACCACCACATGAGGAACTTCATTAGGAAGCTGGAGAACCACAGCTTTTGAGGGCGTAGAGACTCCAGTGAGCTCATCCTTCCCTTCCTGTGCCTGCATTTCCCATGCCTGCTGCCTGGTTTCCCAATTTCAAAGTCCCACCCTCATGGTTCTCTAAAGAAAACATTATCCAGCTAATGGCAGCAGACCTACCTGGGTATCCTACAGAGCTGAGCTACCAAAGGGGGGAAATAGACTAGAGAATGGATCTCAGACTCTAGCATCTTGTGAAATCACTGGAGGTAAGTGTTAACACAGATAGGGGGTCCCATTCCCTGAGACCAGGGGTTAGTTGGACTAGGCAAGGCCTACTAACATGCATTTTTCATGAGCCCAGGAGTTTTGTATATTGTCAGTTAGCAAAAGACACTGCATAGGAGTGACTTAGAGAGTGACTTGTGACTTGTATGTGATTTCTCTTATCATCATCCTCTGACTAAACTTCCCAGTCATCCAGAGAGAACAAGGTCTAGCAGCAAGTGTTGAACTGTCACAGAACTATGAAGGAAAAAAGAGGAAACAGTAGCTAGGAGAGGTACAGCCTTCTCTGGCATCTTCAGTGGGAGAGTTGGAGGGATGGTGATTTAATTATTATGGAGTTGTAACATCTAGTGCCATGTAATGCAAGCTCCTCCTGGTAAGGTTTTTTTTTTCTTTTTCAAATTTATGTGTACGTGTGTGTATGGCATGTGATGTGTGTGTGAAAGCCTGATGACAGCATACGGAGTCTCTACTGATCACTCTCTGCCTTATTCATTGAGGAAGGATCACTCAGTGGAACCTAGAGTATACCTATGTGTACAGGCCAACAATCCAGGGATGCCCTGTCCTGTCTTCTGCACTGGAGTTATGGGAACATCTTTAGGCCCGGATGCTTTCTGCTTGCTGGACCAGCGTGTTAACTGCAGTCATTGCTTCAGCTCCTTTTTGTTAACCACGCTAGAAATGCATTTGGCTTTTGTTCATAACCCTCATTGTCTTGTAGATTGATTGTAGTCTTCGGACTACCTCATAAGCATTCACCTCACAAGCAGGAGACATTCTAGTGACAGTTTAGATGCTGACTACAAATTCCCTTGAGCATATTTAGATTTCTGAGGTTGGCTGTTTTCTATTGTTGTTTAATTTATGACCTTTAACTTTGGAGTAATTAAGGGAAGCCAGCCTGAGGAATTTCTACAAATAGGAACTCTTGTAAAATTGCCATGTTTCAAATTCACTGACTTCTTTATAGAACATAAACTTAACAGTTTTACAACTAGTCCTTTAGCTATATTATTCAATTTCCCAAAATTGTTACAAATCACATGCTTTTATATGTAATATTTGTAGTTCCTGTTGAAGTCTGTCTTGGCTCTGGTTGCTTCAGTGCATCTTTTAATTTTGTTTCTTGTGTTCCTGTTTAAGTATTACACATTTTAATGAATGTTTTATGAAAATTGAATTTTCTTAGGTTAATGTTCTGATACAAACTGACTTTGGACGTCATCTTCCTCTTTAGTTAAAAGACCATTTAGTTATAATACTATTTGCTTGATAAAAATGGAACCAAATTAACTTTTCTAGGCCTAGCCTACATCAGCAATGCCTATGGGTTTTTAGTTGCTATGGCCTTTGGGAGTCTGTGGATCATTTCCCTAGCTGCCATGAAGCTTTCTTAGGTAGAATTGGTGGGTTCAATGCAGTGTATCTTGGTAGTGGAGGCAGGGAACCTGTCAGCATCTAAAGGCTTCATTGGGGCCAAAACATCCTAGCACGCCTAGGAAAGGCTCTACCATGTCTGGGAGCTGTGCTGGCATCTCTGCAGGGCCCCAGAAGGCCAGCCTGCTCAGGTACGCATTCCAAGCTACGTTCCTGGGTAACAGTCAGTGAGCATATCTGCCCGTCCAGTTTCTGGACTCTAGATGGACCATCTTTTCCAGACAAACTGCTTGCCTGCTCCTTGGCAATGTTAAAGGACAGTCAAAGCTTTAAAACTGTTTCTTGGGGCCTAACTGAGCCATCCTCATCAGGATGGACTATGTGCCTGCTCCTTTGGTTAGGGCTTTTGCTGTTTCATTGGTGCTTTAGTGAGACCTTAAACCCAGAAGGTCTGGTTTAGCTGCTCAGGACCCTGTCTAGTTTCTAGGACCAGGGGTTAATAGGCTGTGGCCCCTGGCTCCTTCCTGAAGTTGCTGCTGGTACTGTGATGACTCTGGAGCAAGTCAGACTCCAGGGACCTCTCATTCTCACCCATGGACATACGACTAAGACAAAAAGTTCAATACACCTCAGAGCTAAAACCTATGACAGGCTAAATGGGCCTCATGGATGCTCACAGAATACTTCACACAACAGCTTCAGAACACACATTCTTCCTATCAGCATAGGAAATCCTCTTTTAGGCTGGATCATATATGCTAGATTGCACAGCAAGTCTTGACTGCTTTGAGAAACAGAAACTAAGAGCTGCATCACATATTTTCTTCAAACACGAGGAATAAAACCCTGATATTAGCAACAGTGACTTCAGAAATTTTATAAATAAAGGTAAATTAAACAACATACTCTTGAATGTGCAATGAATCAGTGAAGAAACCTAGGAGAACTTTAAAATTGACAGAAACAAAAAAAAAATAAGGTACTATTATGAGCAACAATATGTTGGTGGAAAATCTAGAAGAAATGAATGTGCTTCTAAGTATATGGAACCTACTCAAATTGAACTTGAAGGAAATTAAAGCCTGAACAGAGCAATAATGAATAATGAGATAGAGTCGATGATGACGATAACAATCTCCCACAAATCAAAGCCCAGAACTGAATGTCTTGATCGCCAGACTTTATGGAACATTTAAGAAGAGTTAGCATCAAGTTTTATTGAAATTCTGCAAAATACTTGAAAGATAGAAAGATCTTCAAAGCCCATTCAATGAAATCAGCATCATTCTGGTACCAAAAGAAAATAAATCAAAATGCTTGCCACCAGAGCAAGCTCAGTAGCCACACTAGCTACACTTACAAGGTCTCGGTTCAGCTGAAAGCAAGCCATTCAAGAAGGCAGCTGATTTCAACCTTAGGCCTTTACACATAAGCACGTGCTATGCATGCACACCCATCACACATACATATGCAAAAAAGAAATTGAATGAAAAGACAATCTACGGAGAAAATTTTTAATAATTGTACAGCTGCAAAAGGATTATTATAATATTGTGAATAGTAAATAATTTAAAAATTCAATACCCTAGATCAATGAATAAATGAGGGAAATGAACAAAGAGTTTTCAAAAGATGAAGTATCAATGACCAACAAATAATGTGAAAAAATGTTTAGCACATTTAGAGAAACTTAGACAACAAGCTACAGAGTCAGCCAAGTCACCTGCCAGTGGATGAACGGATACAGCATATTTAACCAGAAAGAGCAAGGGAACTGTGTTATTTGCTGGAAACTGGATTTATCATATCCAATCAAACAAGCTAGACTCAAACAGACAAAAATCATGTGTTTACTCCCATTTGTGAATCTTAGATTCTGTGGAGCTATATAGAACAACACATATACATATGATATGAAACTGGAAGGGAGACTTGGGGAAGGAAAGAGACTACCTCAAGAGAGGAAGAAGAAGATAGTATGGAAGATAAATACTGTCAAAGTAGATCCCATTGAAATGCATTGTCCTTATGAAATCTAGTAATGCACACAAGGGTTATATGCCAAATATGGCATAAAAGCATTGCAAATGGATTGCTGTAATTACCAGCATTCAAGAGGCTGAAGTAGAAGGATCACCAGTTAGAGACCAACCTGGGCTATATAGCAAGTTCAAAGCTAGCTTGATGTTCATAATGAAATCCTTTTTAAGAAACCAAGGATGGGATGGACAGTGGGCAGTCACAGCATCCAGGAGTCAGAGATAGGAAGATCTCTGAGTCTGAAGCCAGCCTGGTCTACAGAGTGAGTTTCAGGACAGCCCGGGTTGTTACACAGAGAAATCCTGTCTTGAAAAACCAACCAACCAAACAAACAAACAAATAAACAAACAAACAAACCTTCTATATGATCCAGCAATTCTGACTTGGAATCAATAGAAGTGTTGAGTGGCAGGAAATGAAGCATGTATTCATAATGGAACATTATTCATACCCACAAAAATGAATGAGCTCCAAGTTCCTGTTATTTGTTGCTGTTTGGATGAATCCAAAGGACACTGTGCCAAGGAAAGCTAGTTGGGCACAGAAAGAAACCTTGTCCTGAAGGGAAAAAGAAGGAGGAGGAGGAGCACAAGGCGAAAAGAAAGAGAGGGAGAGGGAGAAGGAGAAGAAAAGGAAGGAAGGAAGGAAGGAAGGAAGGAAGGAAGGAAGGAAGGAAGGAAGGAAGGAAGGAAGGAAGGAAGGAAAGAAGGAAGGAAGGATAGAAAGAGAAAGCTCAGTGGAGAACATTTGCCTACCATATGCAAAGTCATGGGTTCAATTCTCAGCATTTAGGAAACTCAACCAATTAAAAATGAAACCAAAGCATTGGATTAGTACCTGCAAAGCCATGACAAGTCTCAACAAGCATAAATTATCAATCATTTTCATCTTCACTGGCTCAGGCAAGGCTTGGCTGGTTGTGTTCCAGTGTCTTCCTTGCAGATGGGTCCCTTTTTCAGTCCACAGCTCTTCCATTGACTGGGTGGGGAGTGACATCATTGTCTCATTTTTCTCAGAGAGCACCAGGTATCTCCAAATGCTTCAGGCCCCAGATCTGCATAGTTCCCAAGAACTTGGTCTCCAAGGGAGCCTCCACAGTTACCTGAGCCCTGGTGCCCTTCTCTACTCACAGGAAAAGGCAGGTTCTCATGGCATCCCATTCTCTCCAGCTTTCAATAACACTTCTATACTCTTCTGGCGAGGAAGATATGTAATCTCTGTGTTCCTCTGTTCCCCTCTAAAATAATAATGACATAAGGCAGTTACTGGGAGAGTGCGTTAACATGGACAATGTGTCTGCCGACTCTGGTCTGCTTCACTGCTAATTTTGTCTTCCTTTCCCTTCCAGGGAAGCATGAATTAAAAGTTTTGTTTCAAGTTTTTGTTGTTGTTGTCGTTGTGTGTGTGAGAGAGAGTGTGTGTGGATGTAGTGAGCTCGAGTGCATATCAGTACAATTTCTATGTACGTTTGGGTGCCCACAGAGATCAGAATAAGGCATTGGGTTCCCTAGAACTGGAAATGGCAATTGTGAGTACCCATTGTGTGTGCTGGGAATTGAACCTGGGTTCTCCTGCAAGAGCAGCAAGTGCTCTTAAGTGCCAAGCCATGTATGTCTCCATCATCTCCACTGGGTTTTTTAAAGCATTGTTGCCTTTCTCTTCTCTTCTCTGTCTTGTCTAGGTCTGATTGAAGCTTATGGGTCCTGTCCACTCAGGAGACTCTTCTCTGTCCCTCCTAGAAAGCTTGTCTATACACCATAATAATGTCTTTATTGGCATATGTACTATCTTTAAAAGAATTAAACTAGCAAGACGTTAAGATGTCCATGAATCATTTATTTGTGTGACTATTGTAAACAGAAATGTTTCTATAGAAAAGTCTAATTCAGAAGGAATTTAAGCAATATTATTGGTCTTACTGAGGAAAAAATTCTTATTTCTGATGCCAATTGTATTTCAAAGTTATATTTATATGTCATTTAAAGTCTATACTTAAAGATAATATTGCTGATTTACTCCAAAAACAACTTTAACCATCGACTTCTGCAAGAGTCTGCCATAGGCAATGTGTGTTAAAGTATATCATGAGGATGGACCAACCAGTTGCATCATGTAGACTTTTGTGGATTCCCATAGTCATTTGACTATAGAAATGATAAGATGTACTTGAGAGACGATAGGGGGTATTCAAAAACTGTTTGTGATATTAACAAAGGATGGTTGCTCTCATTTCACAGTGATATTGTAGATGAATTTTTAGGTGGATCCCTCATCTTCCAGAGAGACATAGAGATCTACTTCTGTGTGAAATGAGATGGTGCCTGGTGGTGGCACTACAGTGATCTAATCTGGGTGGGCGGGAGGGGAGTGGAAGGGAGTGCACAAGCAAAGCACAACCGACACAGCCGATGATGGTTCAAGCCTGGCAACAGATGCACCGGGCTCATTACTCTGCCCTCTCTACCTTGAGCCATAATTTGAATTTTCCACAATTAAAAGATTAAAAAGCGGTCCGTGTTTAAAACAAGAGAATTCATCCGTTCTCTGGCTTCCTGAGACTGAAGTTGAAGCTCTCCAAGTGTGCTCATTGTAGGCAGCAGCACTGCCCATTGGGGGACATCAGGAGCTCAGGACATGGTCGGTCCATTCACAGAGCAACCTGACAGGAGAGCTGTCACCTCTCTTGGCTTCCCAGAATCGTTTCCTATCACTGACTCCTACTTCCCTTCCCTTTCTGCCTCATGGAAAACACCTGTCCACTAATCTTCCCAACTCCACGCTCTCTCTAGCCCAGGGAGCTTTATGTCGGTGGTGGCTGCTGGCTTTGTCCTCAGTCCTTTCTTTTTGTCTGTGCATCTTCCGTTGCTGTCTTTTGTAGTTCCATGGTTTCAGTTATGATTCATTCATCCAGTTATTTCTACTTTACTTTGACTATATGAGTTGGGCCTGATTTTAACTTGTTTGGATTGCAGGCTGACAATTTAATTTGTTCATTAAATGAACAATTAGTTCATTCATTTATTAATTAACATTCCAAACACTGTAAAACTTTTGTTATGCCAAGTTGGACATAGATGATAGAAACTGAGTAAGGTGCCTGGACCTGTGCAGCTTCAATCTGGAAACCTGCCTGGAAGAGTGAGATGAAGAAAGGACAGACACACGGACACATGTACGGAAAAGTCAGGGTCAAGCGGAGTGAGGACACAGTGATGGAACATCCAGTGGCGCCATTATCCAGAACCTCAGCATGTTTATCATGTCCAAAGACCTCTATAGATGAGCATTTTGAGGTTGTAAACACTCTGGAGGAGAAAGATGCAGCTGCTAGTTTTCACACTGATCAACCATAAACACTTGTACTTGGACCAGGGAAAGGAGGCCTTGCCAACTTCAAGTCTGCCCTATATAGGGGAAAAGCCTTAGCCAGTTTCCAATGGGTCAGAGGCCTTGGTCCTTGCCATTTCTGTGCTCGTATCAATAATACACATCCACTCAGGTCTTCATTCACTCAAGTTTTCCTCCACCACCTACATCAAGACATGACTCTTCTCAAAAAATTTCACAATAATCCAATAACATTTCCTCACTTTATTTCTTAAGCTATTATCTCTTTCCCAAGATCAAGAGAACAAGGTTGCCAATCGGTGGTTGATTAGCGATTCAGACCTGTGAGTTAAAAAGAAGTCCAATTTTACTAATCAGCCACCCTTTTTGGTGCCCCTTCTGTTGGTACCTGAGCATTGAATTATCTTCCTTTGTATCTTTATCTTCCTTGCTTCCTTCCTTCCTTGCTTCATCTTCCTGCCCTCTCCTTGTACACACTTTACACATCAGTCAATGGCTGTGATTAAACAGATTGAATCACTTCAGACATTTGATAATCAAAAAACGTCACTCTTAAGAACAACTTCCTTGAATTAACTGTGGCACAAAGTATACCTTGAAGCACTATTAATTATCATCACCCATTTCTGTCACTTCCTGCATTTTGTGACTTTTCTGTGTAGCTATTTACAGAAGATGTACTACCTTTCATTTTCCATCTGTAGGACCAGGTGACATCCCATTGTAATGGTTAATCTCCGTCATCACCTTTATTCTTTTAATTAACAAGAAACACTTGGGCTAATGCTGAAGTGCTTTTTGGGTGTGTTTATAAGGACTATCCCAAAGAAGATTAAGGGAAGAACATAAACAGTGGATGTGGGCATCACTATGCTGTGGCCTGGGGGCCCATGTGGACTAAGGGGAGATGGAGACGGTCATGATTTTTCTCCTTTGCTTCTTTATATGGTGGATGTGAACAAGCAGCCTCCTGCTGCCAAAGACACGACCTGGTCCCCTTGCCATTCCTTTCTTTCCATGATGGACTCTATCCCTTACTCATGAGCCAAGCAAAGCCTTCTTTTCTTAAGTTCCTTCTTGTCAGGTCACAATAAGAAAATGTAATTAATTCATCCACAGACACACTATGACAAAGGGCTAAGGATAGAAAAACCTCACCTGGTGCCCTAGTATGCAGCCTTTTACTGCTGGACAATTGTGAGGCAATAAACGAGACAGCATCCGACAATTCGTCCCCTGAGACTATTAAAACAGAATTCTGTCGAGAGATGACTTTGGGAAATGACACAAAGTTAAAATTGGTTCCTCTTCTGCTAGCATTCTCTGACATAAATAAATCAATGTCTGTTGTGCATCTGTAATGCAGTGTTCTTAGCACTTTCTGATGGTATTTGCGCATCATTTTACAGGCATTTTTCGTTCTAAGGACAGGGAAATTTAGGTCACAGCGCCAGATTATCCTCTTTATCCCACTTGCCAAGAGGAACCTTAACTCTGACATTCCCTGACTCACTACTCACTCAACAGCTTGCTGCAAATTGAGCCACACATCATTTTCAACACTCACCAAAGCGTTCTGAAAAGCTCAGCCCAGCTCATGGCTCAAGGAGGGCTCTCTCCCACTTGGCGGAGAACCAACTGAGCCTGTGTGCACACACTACAGGGAAGGGATGCTTGAACTATTAAGAATTTCTTCTCCTTAAGCCCTTGCTAATTCAGGCTTTTGGGACAAGAACTCACATGGACGTTATTTAATCCTCAGAGCTACCCTGGTACATAGGTACATAGGTACATAGGTGAACTCTGTTTTAGAAATGCAAAACAAAGGCTCAACTGTACGTGCAAGTTCACACTCATACAGGCAACCGTGACAACCCTGAGGCCAATTCCCAAAGCCCACATGTTTAGCCTTATGTGACTATATTTTGTTGTTAAAAGTTTTCATTACTTTTATTTGTGTATTTGTTTGCTTAGTGTTTGTGTGTGTGTGTTGTATGGGTGTCTGCCAAAGTCTATTTGTGAGCTCAGAGGACAACTTGCAGGAGTTCATTCTCCCCATCCATCATGAGAATCCTAGGGACTGAACTGAAGTCATCAAGCTGGCCACAGGTGCCTTTAGCAACTGAGCCCATCTAATCACCTCACCAGCTCACACTCTTATGTTCTGACTCCTCAAAATATCTAACTATATTAATCCAATTAAATAAATAGAAGGATATGCCAGAAGAGAGGCGTGTCTGTATATACCGGAATATGTTCAGAGCTGAATTCCTGGCTCTTAGCACAGTACCTAGTGTGAAGGTGATGCTCACAAGTCTTTGTTAGGCATCAGTTATAATATATAACCACAGAGCACCTTATAAGGGAAGGATAGGAAAGGAGCAAAGGGCACACACGATGAACTAAGGCATCAGTTACACAATGGTATCTCCACCAAAGGCATGTTAGGGAAACTCTTCTTGGAATGAGTGGAATGGCTGAGAGCCACTTGATTAGCCAGGGTCATAATTTCTCTGTTGGTGTGTACAGCTAGAGAAACTGCTGTTGCGACTGGACTTTCGTCATCTCAGTCTTTGTCGCTGCTCTGTTATTACACATGTCAGTTGCGGCAGGTATGAATCAGGCGTGTTACGCAATGTCCAGCTTCCCGAGGGAGAACTGCCTGTTAGTCAGCTGTTAACTTCTCTCCGGCCCAAGCAGCAAAGATTTGCCTGCAGATATCTGAGCAGGTGATGTGTCAGCAGTAGAGATGGAGGATTTGTAAGGAAAGAAACTAAAAAGAACACGTACCATTTTATAAGTAGCCTGTTCAATGAGCAGGAGGACAAGTTATGCACTGTGTGATACCATCTTCAAAGGGAAGTATGGAGGTGTGTTTGATGAGTTTCTCACATGGAGATAAGATAAGGGTAGTGTGATATATGTGTTGTGGGCGGGACTAAAGAAGGAAATATTAATTATCTAAGGGAGAATGGATGTCATAAATAGCTAAGCAAAGTAAGAATGAAATGTCTCAGGAGTTAAATAGGAAAAGGAAAATGAGTTTCAGGAAAAGACGTTAATGCAAAGG
This sequence comes from Pachyuromys duprasi, assembly GCA_028658305.1. Lineage (NCBI taxonomy): Eukaryota > Metazoa > Chordata > Mammalia > Rodentia > Muridae > Pachyuromys > Pachyuromys duprasi. Next base: position 34,065,228 of record CM053749.1, read on the forward strand.
ACTATATTCTTTTCCTGGTCCTAATGTTAAGCCTATTCAGGTGACTATTTGATTCAGCAAGGCGGGGTACAGCAATTACTTCCAAGTAAAGGAGTCACACAGCCTTCCTGTCTCCTTTCAAAGCTTTAGGCTTCACGTAACAGATGATACACAAAGCTTTGCTGATGTCTTTCTTACCCACAAGTCTTTGAAACAGCTGTGTGCACAGGGAGCTTTTTCATGGTCGGGACATCTGTGTTCTCTTTTATTTTTCACTTGCTGATTTTAGTTTACCTTGACTCCCTTCCCACAAGATTTGAAGGAATGAAATGCACACTAAGGCTAATGAAGCCAAGAAGCTCTTATCTACAGCTCCAATCTGGTCTAAAGCAAACCAGCCCTTAACACAAAACAAAACAAGTGTCTGCTGTTCAAAGAAAGGAAAATGGATCTAAATGACTGGAATAAAATCTATCTTGGACAATAAATGTATTTTAATTCCAAAATAATGAGGTTAACTGTTCCTTGGAAATTTTTCAGGTTCTTGCTCCACACAACCTTTTCACAATTGAACTCAAAGAATTACTGGGTTTCAGGAGCTTACTTAAGTAGGAGACAGCTTTATGACCTCCAACTGCCAGCTTAGGAAACACCCATCAGAATTTTAATTCAACAATATGCGTGTGTATAAAGGCTTAGAAATAGAAGGTTCTAAGGTTAAAAGGTGCAACTCCTAGGAAACCTCACTTGAAGCTACAAAGCAAGGTGATTGCTTTTAGTTGGATTTTGTATTCTGGAAGTGACCTAGAGGAGATGATGAAAAACGATGGTTACTCTTGTTCCCAGCCATCATCTCATGGTGCTCTCGCTATCATGAGAGTCTTAGCTAGTTCTCTGCTTGCTTTGATCTTTCTAAAACTAATGAATGTCTTCCATCTGATGTATGCCCTTTGACATGGAGATGGCTGGGACAGATACAGGCCTATCCTTCCATTTATCCATCTGCCCATCCACCCGTCCATCCAGCCAATAAGCAGGCTTGGAACACACACTGGAAACCATCTTTCAAGGAACCCAGATATAATCTGAAGTCATCTCTGGACTCCAGGCACCACATTCTGGTTAATTCCACCAGGCTAGACAGTAGCCTTGTTATTAAATACATGAAGCAGCTTATTGGAAAGCAAACTCTCACATCGCTCTCCTAGCGCGGCCTCAGCCTCCCTGGCTCTAGTCAGCTAATGACTGAGAATGGAAGCGAAATGGCAAGGTCCAGTTCCACAGTGGAGGTCGAAGCCACACCCCTCAGCTCCGTCTCTTTGCCAGGCCGGGGGCTCCTCGATGTGTAGATACAGGCTTTGTTTCAGTGACTGTTGGATTCCAACCGCTAGCATATTCCAATGTCAATTCATTTCAACACTGCTTATTGACTATCAGGCTTCTTGCCGATGACAGATAGGAATCTCCGCCCTTCTCGAACTTGGGAGCTGCATTCTTTCCTCTTTTCTTTTCTCAGTACAGGAGATCAAACCCAGCGCCTTATACATGCCAGACAATTGCTCTATCGTGGGGGCGTCATCGCCTGGCCATCTTTTTTTTTTTCTTAACCCGTGGTTCTCACAAGCAGGCAGACTAGCCCTTCGACTTTGGCCTCCGACCTTAGGCCAGCCCCCGAATAAATTCTTCTTGACAAACAATCCCGAGTCAGCTGGAGGAAGGACTCGAGTTTCCCCTCAGCATGAAATGCCAATTTTTAATGGTGAGATACATCAGTGTACGGAAAGCATTTATTTTCATTTATGCATATGAGTGTGTGTGTGTGTGTGTGTGTGTGTGTGTGTGTGTGTGCACCCTCCAGCTGGGGACAGTTGGCTCACCTGGAACTGGATTTACAGTAGTTGTGAGACCCCCAGAAATGGGTGCTGGGAACCGAACTCGGGTCCTCTCGGTGCATTATCTTAACTGCTGAGCTGTCTCTTTAGTCCACTGCATTTTTAACTGATGCAATAGAAACTACATCTCTGTTATGTGAACAAGTACTCTTTCTTCTGCAAAGAAGAGACGTACGTTTGGGCTGCTTTGATTTCAGCAAGTCCTATTTTCAATAGTTCTCCCTGTCCCTGCCCAGGAGTATGTCCAGGAGAGTGTGGTAAGGGAAATGTGGGTCCAGGAGCGATCTCTGTGACCGGTTGACTCCTCAGCGAGATATCCTTGGCGGCCGCTAGAGGGAGACGAGAGCCCGAGACGAGCGGCAGCTGAGCTCAACAACCAGAGGGTACGTGTAGAACGCTCTCGAAAACTAACAGTGTGAAACACAGTCAATCAAAGAAGTCTGTCAGATAAAATACGGAGGACCAAGTAAAGGCGAATTTCAAAACAAGTATCAAGACTATGGTGGTTATTTGTCGTCGTCGCCGCCCCTCCCCCTTTGAAATTTATATTTAAATAAGATTCAAGAGCTCCTTTTGGGGCAAATCTGGAGACCAGAATCACAGATCAAGTGACCCTGAAGAGAATGAAAATACTGTTAGAGCAGAGGAGGAAAGGCAGCATTCACTACTACCTGTTATACTGTTCAGTGACACTAGAACAAAATCTTTGCATCTGCTGCAGACCCGAGGAGGAGCCCATTCTTTTCCCAGAGGGGAAGCTGTTATGCATCTATCCTGTGGCCTCTGTGTGAGAGAAAGCCCGCCACCTGCAGCCACCTTCTCCGTTACCTTCCTCAAGGTCACATTGCAGCTTTCTGTGTGCAAAAATTCCCTCCGGAAAAGGGAAGACCAGAAATACACATATTTTTGACAGTTGACTTTGCTAGTAGGATTCCGTGGCAGTGTGTTGGCCACAAGTTACGAATTAGAAAAGTAAACTAAAAGCCTGGAGAGATGGCCCTTAGGTTAAGATCACTTTCTGATCTTGAAGAGGACCTTGCGCTGTTCCCATGGACCCACATCCAACTACCCAGGACGATTTGTAACTTCAGTTCCAGGCAACCCAACAACCTGTTTTTGACCCCCTCTGTCTTCTGCCAGCAGATACACGTGAAGAAGTCTTTTCTCTCTCTCTCTTGAGTTAACAAATAAAACAGCCAAAGCTGAGAGACACAGAAGAGGCAAAGAGCCGTCAAGACAGAAGTGGGATGGGGGCGGGCGGGAGCTGCACAGAAGAAAAAGGAATCCATCGGTGCGTTCCTGATTTTCAGTACTGTCCCAGCCCCGAGCCCCTAGGGAGGCCTAGAAGGTTCACTGGCTCAGAGTTAAATGGCTTCCAGGCTGCCTGTCTCTGACTGCTCTTCCAGCCTAAGGGACGTTTGTATGTCTCTGGTATTCAGGACAGGGTTCTAATGTCCTGTGGCTCTTGCAGCTGACACCAACAGAACCTGTGCAACATGCAACGCAGAAACGAAGCTCGCAGGAGGCACACCTCCTTTTCATTTCAGTTTTTTGTTTTTGTTTTCTGTTTTTTTTTTTTGTTTTTTTTTTAAATTTTTGTGGAGGACTTCCAGTCACTGGCATAGGCTGCCAAGCTTCTGAGGGCGAATTTCAATTGTGACCTTGAGGACACTGAGCTCTCCTTCAGAGAGATTGTCTTGTGGATGATGTTAATATTAAATTAAATCAGCAGGGGGCACAATTTCTTCACAGTTCCTTTTGATTAGAAGGAAAAAAACAACTAAGCTTGTTTCTTTGTGTTATTTTGAATTGGTTTTTCACTGATAATCCAGATATCAAAGTGTCACCCACGAATTCATTTCCATCAGAAAATGGCAATGCAAGCATCCAAAAAAAAGGGGGGGGGGCTAGCATATTTACCGGGAGTGCCCAGCTAATTGTGTGATTTCTGCAGCAATGATTTAAAAAAAATCATGAGGTGAGTGTAAATAAAAGCTCGATGGTGCGACATATCACCTTTGTTCATTTAATTTTCTCCCTAGAACTCCTAGCCTGACAGCCACTCCCATTTTCTGGGCATCTGGGAAACACGTGGAGAGATTGCATCCACCGATGCTTCAGAGGCTGTGTTTGCAGCTGCCTTCTGCATCTTTGAAGAGATTGCACACTCCCACCTTCTCACAGTTTAACGATTACATTCTCGGTACGACCCTGCATCTAGCTTGTCAGCATGACATGAGCCGGGATTCAGCCTGACTCTCGGGGATTATTAACTTTATTTCTCTTCCATTCCTCTTATTATCCTCAAAACCCAAACAGTTTCCAAATATCAAAATGATTTGGAAACTTTTATAACTGGGGTGTTGCCAATAGTTCTTTAAATTGTTATTAAAGACAGTCTTAGCAATAGCTTATAGCAATGTAGAGTGGTGTTTGGGCTAGCTCGCTCTCTATGTATTAACTCACCAAATTCTTTGCACAAAGAGCTAAAGACACACACTTATATGATATGTGCAGGCTTTAGCCTGTAATCACAGCACTAGGAGGGCACTGCAGGACTATTGCTGGTCACAGTCCAGTCTGGCCATCACTAAAAGACCCTATTTCAGAATTTTTAGGTAAATAAATAAAAAATAAGTTTGCCTAAAAATTCACAGATGTAGTAAAGGAGAAAAAGAGATGCCCCAGACTCACAATCTAGTGCTAATAGCTCTAGTAGCAAATAGGAAACAAGACTAAAATTTCAATTTAATTTTAAATAAGTAATAATTCACAGATTCTAATTATTTTCAACCCACATGTTTTCCTTCTCAGTTGACTTACAATGTCACATGTTTCTTGGATACAGTATGATGTGTCAATAATGTGTATACAGTGTGAGGACCAGTTCCAGTTCCAATCAGTATCTCTCTCATCTCAAACAGTTTTCATTTCATGTGGTGGGAAGATCCACAATTTTACCTAATAGCTATTTTTGAAGTATCCATCTAATTTTTGTCAACCATGACCTGCGCAGCATAGTAAGTTATTCATCCTAGAACCCAATACTTAGTGGCTATTTCCTTCCCACCCTCCCTACCATTCCCAGGCTCTGGCCATTCCTGTTCTACCTTCTATGTCTAATTAGGTCTAGGTTTTTGAATCATGTTGGGCACACAGAATTTGCCTTTGCATGCCCAACTCATGTTGCCATCTATCGATCTCCTTTTGAGAGCCCTCTTTTCTTTATTTGCCCCTTTTACTCAGATGATCTTGGCTTTGTGTGTTTATCTGTTGAGTTGCTTGAGTCGCTGTATGTTGTAGATTATTCACTTCTTGTCAGATAGTTTGCAAGTACCTTCTTCTAGTCTACAAATCATTAATTCTGTTTTTACCTTTGATATACAAAAACTTACTAAAATTTTTCTGACATTTTTATTATTTATTCGTGTGTGTGTGTGTGTGCGGTTGTGGGAACATGTATGGACATCAGCAGACAACTGGCAGGCCTGGCTTCTCTCTTTTGTTGGGCCCAGGGTAAAATGCAGATTGTCAGGTCCTTCCTCAAGTGCCTTGATGTCTCATTGTCTCATGCACTTTACCTGCTCTCCATCCCTGTGCTCAGGAACTCTTCAGTTTTTCAGTCTTTGGCTTTTGTTGACTTGCTTTGGGTATCATATTTAAAATTTTTTTTTAGATTTAGTTCATCTTTGATGATTTATCTTTGAGCTTGCTGATCTTACTCAGAAAAATTCCGGAAGCATTTCTCCGTGTTCTCTTTTAGGAGATTCATAGTTTGGAGTCTAACATTGACGCCTTTGCTTTGAGGTTGATTCTTGTTTTTTGTTTGATGAGATGTAGTGGTCCAGTGTATATCCTCGACCTATGACTATCAACTTTCCCCAATACTGTTTACTGAAGACACAGTCCTTTCTCCAACTGTCTGTAAATAGGTAGATTTATTCTCTATTCTGCTCAGTTTAATGCCAATGCCATGTTATTTTAGCTACTAGAGTTTTGTTGTATATCTTGAAGTCAGATGTTGTGATGTCTTAGGTTTTGTTCTTTCTGCTCTGAACTTTTTGTTGTTGTAGTTTAGGGACCATTATGGTTCCATATGAATTTTAAGAGTGTCTTTTTTTCCACTTCTTGAGGAATGTTACTGGCATATTCATGGGAACTATACTGAATCTGTTGATTGCTATAGGCAGATGGACACATATTAATTCTAATTTTAAAGGCATCTTAGTTATTTCTGCATCTTGTTCAATATCTTTTGCTAATGTTTTACCGTTTTCAAAGTATAACACATTTACCTCCTTGTTCCAGTTATTCCCAGGTATTTAATCCAAATGTAGCTATTGTGAATGGAAATGCTCTCTTGATTTCTTTTATAGTTAGTCAATTACTGAAGTATAAAAATCCTACTGGCCTTTGTATCCTCATCTTGTATTTTGTAACTTCATTGTTCTAACAGTTTTTAATGAGGTTTTGGACTTTATTATTTCTAAGATCATGTCATCTACAAAGGGTCATTTGCTTTGCTTCTTTCCAATTTGGAAGCTGTTATGTCTTTCTCTCACATAATCCATCTGGCTGAGATTTCTGGTCTGTGGGTTTTTAAGGTAACGATGGCATGTGATTTGTTTTGCTCACCCCCACCCCTTCTCCAACATCCCTGGCTTTCCCGACAGCAGACTGTCATTGTACCTCAGTCACTGATGGTCAGAATACAGTCCAAGGATGGAGTTGTGTGAGAACTGTGAGTGTGAGAAAACTCCAAGAAAATAAGGAAACATTTTCTTCAAACCACAGAATTGTTCTTGGAATGTATTTTTGTGTCCTGGCCAGGTGTGGAGGGTAGGAGCGAGTTTGCTTTAGTTTATTCATTACAACTGGCTATTGTTATTTGTTCATATGCCTCTGGAAAACCATGTTTCTGCTGCGTGCAGCTTGCTCTTGAGATTGGACGCTTCACTCCAGTGACTCTTTTTAACCTTCAAAGTATAAATTGTCTGATGCTCTGAATAAAGCTGACTATTACATGAGCCTTTAGTACATCTCATTTATTGGTTCCATTCTCCCAGATCCCAATGCCTTTAGGGTAAACAAGTTATGAACCTGAACAACGGCGTATTCTACACACCCCTCAATGATGCAATGGACAGAATACTTTGTTATTCTGAAGTTTCTTTCTATACAGAGATGTCTGTTCTGGATACTTGCTTGGGGCACAAAATAGGAGGTATCGCCCTTCTTCAGCCACTGTGAGGGTGTACAGATGTTACTGCCCTGCCCCTTGTCTCTTCTATCACACTGTTACAGAAGCATCTGTGTGCCAGCCTGTGCGCAATGCCTCTGTGCCATCCTGTAAATGTGAAGATGCCTACAGGGTAAAGTCCCCTTCAGAGATTAGCTAAAGGGTGGATGTCACCGCAAGGTGCCCCCTAGGAACTGCATATTTTTATTTCCCTGGGAATGCTTGAAGGGGCCTGTTCCCTACTTACTCTTACAAAGTATATTACTGAATTTTGGGATGTGTGCCAATAGGAAAAGTGAGAATGACATCTCTGTATATTTTAAATTTGCATCTAAGAAATCATTGGCAAAGTCAAATGTCATTTCATCTAAAAAGGTGTGTGTGTGTGTGTGTGTGTGTGTGTGTGTGTGTGTGTTTTGCTGGAGATCAAAACCAGGAAAGCACTCTACATGCCCTCTACCACTAAGACACAATTTCTAGCCTCTATTTAAACAGCCTTTTGTGTGTGCTATCTGCTCACGCCTTAGCTCATCTATCTCTCAGCTTGTTGGTCTTTTTCATCTCATTTTTTTGTTTTGTTTTGTTTTGTTTTGAGTTTATATTGTGGAGCAATAAGCCGTATTCATGTACTGGAAGAGGCAGTGTTTTTCTTAGCTCGAATGTGCTTCTTTTTAATATGTTTTAACTATGAATACATTTTTCAATTTCTGTGTGCTCAAATTAAGATGTAAGACCAAAGGTTGTGTTGTTGATTATTCATGGTTTGAATATGTCTTATTCTCAAAAATGTGTTGAATGCTTTCTCCTCAGCCCATCTCACGATGTGCCGAGTTCTCAGGAAAATACTGTTCCCATTGAATGTTTCCTGACGTAGTGGATGAGATAATTCTACACAGTTTCAGCAAACCAGTATTAAAAAGGCAGCAGAGACAGGAAAAAGAGACTGTAGGTTCCTACATGGTCTGTCTACTTACAGAAAATTGCAAAAGACTTCCTATAGAGAATTATTTTAAAACAGATTCTTGAGGGGTCTTAAGCATCGAAGAAGGGAAGAACAGACAAAAGTCTAAGTTTTTCCAGGCTCATTCCTGAAAGACTATGTCCAATCCTGGCATCTCATCAGCTTCTATCTAGCCCAAATAGGCTTACAGCCTTTCTATCAATCCACCAAGCCCAGCTAGTGATCTCAGATACCCATTGTCTCAAGAGAGGGGATGAAATCCTCCTATCCACAGGAAACACAGTGTGGACCGAGCTCCACAGAAGTCAGCACACTGCAGGCCCTGTGTCCACCTACTACCCTTCCCTTCTAAACACTTCATCTCCAAAATAAAGGAAACAAAGAGAGTTCAATGGCTGGTTCATTCGTAGCCCCTGATTGCAACGAGTCTAATAATGCCTTTGTGGCCTTTCGGTTTCACCAGAACTGGAAATTATGTTTGAGATGCCCCAATCATTCGCTGGTCGGTTCAAGTATGAGGTAGAATTGAGGTGCAAGCAGAGACAGAGATTGTGGAAGCACCGGTGGTCCTCCCTGCACAGCTGGCAAAGCAGGGGTGAGTGGTGGACGCGGCCTGCACAACTCATCCTCCTGGTTCCTTCCACCATCTGAGCTCCTGTTTGTTTTACAGTGACAAAGAGGCCGGCTTGGGGGGGTGGGTGTTGTGACCAATCTGGTCTAGTCCAGGCCAGTCACAGAATCTAGAATCTCTTACAGAACCTGTCTGGCTTCTTTCGGAGTTCAATTATACGTTAAGAGGAAGTCAGCTGGGGCATTTCTGAGAAAGGTTTTGTTTTCTTAATAAACAAACAAGGAGATGATATCCAGCCTTTATTGTTTCATGGTGCTTTGAATGGCAGAGTGGTACCTGGAACTGCAGGAGCCATCTAGTCCAAGATGACTCTAGGATTTTTGTAAGTGCCATTAACCCTGACCTCATGTTGCTGCTTCATTTAGGAGTTGCCATTTAGCTGGCTTGCCATGTTTCCAGAGATTTAGTTGGTAATGGAAAAACTCAAGTACACTCAGGCTCCCCATGACTTACACAGACCACTTCACAAACAAGACCAGCATGGGGGCGGCATCCTATATCCCTGGACTCATAGGACCTCAGGGCCAGAAGACAGGACACAAGCAGTGGGTGGGTCTGTTGCAGAGGAACAACCCTAGGCCCCAGGAGAGTGGTTTTATATCCAACAACTGTTCAGGAAGGAGGGGCCCAGAAGGGAAGTCCTGGGCTTTATCCCAGGGGAAGGAAGCAGTCAGGAAAGTGCACTTGATAACCTTCTACAAGGCAGGACAGTTGTTGGGGAATGGCTTATGTCCCCAAACCCCCAGAGCTGCCACCAAGATAAGTCATACTGTTCCCAGACTTTATCTTCTTGCGTTGTGCAGAGATGTTCAGGGAAGTTGGCTGCCATGGAACAGCCATGCCCAACATGCTGGAGGAAAAATATTTTCAACTGACAAGGTTCCAAGGTGGTTCAAAGGAAGGGGCTTGAGTCTGTCGAAGAGCAAAAGCTTTTCAGAGGAATAATGTATTCTGTGTGTGTGTGTGTCTCTCTGTATGTGTTTTCATGTTTTGATGAAATGTTTTTTGGTATCTCAAGAGACTATCAGGGCATTTCCCTGCATACAAATGCAGCATTGAAGGGCATTCCCAGACACTGGCAAGGACAGATGCCGTGGTCATGAAGTCTTGAGAGGAGGCATGTGTGTAAACCTCAGAGTCCCAAGTACCGTATCAACAGCTCTTGCAGCTGCCCTCTGGAAGCCATATGTGTAATCCTCAGCCGCCAGCTGGCTTGTCTTGTGTTACTTCTTAAATACATTATGTATCTTGCAATGTAAAATTCTAATAGTGACAAACCTTCAGTCGTTCCACAGCCTTTGTAACCTGGAAAGGAAAAAGCTCAAAAAGCTGTGAAAGCTAATCACAGGTCCACAGCTTGTTCAGTTGTCCAAGTGGGCGGTATCACAGTTACTTTGGATTTAAATATTTATGTCAATCACCTTAATGTGATTGAATGTCATAGAATTTGTGACAAATGTATTTTATGCTTTTTACAGGGAGAAAATTGACATGGCTAGAATGCAATCTAGTGCCTCTCTCAGAAATAGGCTGGCTTCTTTTGAAGCTCAGGATTCAATTATGCACAAGAGGAAGTTGGATGAAACGGACTAGATATCTTTGATCTGTATTCCACATTTTAGTCCCTTCATTTTCCTGGCAAAGTGAATTTACAAAAAATGGCCCACCCCATCAGCTATGTGGGGGTTTCATGCTTGTCCCCTATCTCCCCTCACTCAGTTCTATGCTACAAAGGGCCCTGTGTGCCTGCAGGCATGTCCACTGCATGATCAAGCTCTTCTGTGACCAAGCTGTGTATAAGTTTTAGCCTCCTTTAAAAGAGGATTGTGAACAGCATTCATTAGGTCCGGTTTATAACCTTTGAATTTTAGAATGAACTTAAAAATGAACTTTAAGAACAGACACTTAAAACTCCCAAAAGAAGGAAGAGATGCAAGAATGCCAGGTGGGCGAGGCTGTGCATGAGCCTGGAAGTACAAGTCCACACAATTGCTGAGTCCCTTTAATGCTTTTCCAAGAATTCCCAGCCTGGTGCCCTGTGGCCCAGCTTGGTGTGCTAACTCAGACAGCATCTCGTTGTCTCACAGCTAGATGGATGCTGAGTGCTGTTTCTGGACCACACAGCTGCATCAAGAAGAGTTGACATCCTTAAACTGCAAGGTCTCTGTAAACAGTTACCTATATTCCTAGAGAATTTGCTGGCATAAAAGTTTTCAGTGACTCATTAATTAAACAGAGAGGCCAGATTGCATAAGGAGGCAATTTGAATAAGAAGGCAAGAAACCAGAGAGAGAAACTAAGGAAAAGTGGCAGTATGGAAACTTGTGGTGGCCTGGGCCAACCCTTCTGCATTTGAGGTCACACAGGGCCCAGGCACTGTACTTAGCACCCAGGACACACCAGAGTCATATAATGTCCCTTACCCCCCGGGGATATTTTACTTCCCTGTTTTGTTTCTTGACTACACAGCCTGACTGTACACTGGAACCTGCTCCAAGGGCTTGACACAGTAACTCATTGTCCACGCTCCTACCAGTGAAATAAATCAGCCACAGGAAAAATCAGCACACACTCTGGGTGAGTTTGCCCCAGGTCACACAGCACCAACGCTTATGGGGCTGCCTGGAAAAATGGAACATGAGAACGTGCAAACAGGAGAGCCGCAGAGGATAGTACAGACTGGAGACTCACAGGGCGCGTGTTCTTTTCTTTCTTTCTTTCTTTCTTTTTTTAAACATTTAATCTACTTACTTATTTATCCAACTATTTAGTATGGGAGAAGAGGAGAATCTGTATGTGCAGGCTGGAGGACAGCTTGCAGGATTCAGTTCTCACTTCCCATCCTGTGGGGTTTAGGGAATGAACTCAGGGGGCGGAGGTTGGTCTCCGGCGCCGTTACCTGCTGAGTCAGCTCGTCTGCCCACGTTCCACTTTAGACCAACAAGTCACCGATGGTTTTTCTGGACAGGTGTTACATCTACACAACTCTTCATGCCCTTGAGAATGCAAAGAATACCCTGTAGCGCACAGGGCAGGGGCTCTCCCTTCCCGTTCTTGATGATTATTTGAAAAAAGAAACAGGAAGTTTCTTGCTTGGCAAGTGCTGGTAAATTTCTTTAACGGTGACAAAGGCGCAGTCGCCGGAAGCAGTAACCACAGTCTCCCTGTCAAGAACAGTCGTGAGGCTTCTCAGGGATTTTACTCTACCGTGGTGGCAATGTGTTAAATTCCGTAGGTGACATAATTTATGCCCATTCCTAATATGAGACAAACCTCTGCCTTTTACGAAGTTCAGAGGTTATCTCAATGTGACTGTTTCTAGGCCCATATCAATCCTGCCTGTATGTTGTTGTTGTTGTTGTTGTTGTTTTTTAACTGCTAGCATTGCTATCAACCATTACATCTGCTCCCCAAAAGGACCACAGACTTAATCTTCCCAAAAGACCATGTGACTGTTTCATATCCCCTTGGCTTTGCCCTCTGCATCTCGGCCCTCTGGTTTTTCAGGTTGCCAACCATTGTCTTGATTCTGTTTTTATCATTTAGTGATGAAATGACTGGACAGAACCCCCCAAGCTCTCTCTGCAATGGGAAGAGTCGTCATCGCATGGGGATCTCCTGGTTTGTGAGTTTTCCTAGCCGTACGGGAGCTGAGCTGTGGAACTCGGCATGCGTGTACGTGCAAAGGGATCGCTTCTCTGGGAAACGTCACAGATTTCCGTTATGTGATCAATAGGAATGGCGTGATTGCACAGGAGCTCAGCCGTGGTATTTAAATTCTTCCCCTCGACCTTAACGAGCATATCTATCAGAGCAGTGGAGTGGAGTGGTGACATTTAAGACACAGACACTCTGATTAGACACAGACCGTTAAGAGGCCAGGCTGCAGGCTGGCAGCCATCTTCACACCTTCTAAATAGCAACCGTGGTACAGCAGCACTGTTCTGCATTCTTGGACTTTATCTTGGGTCTTAAAATGTCTCCCCTGCAGATAAAAGGTTAACCAGCACAACTAAAAATATTTCAAGCAGGGCGTGGTGACCCACACCTTTACTCCCCGACACTAAGGCTGCAAAGGCAGACAGATCATTGTGAGTCCAAGGCCAGCCTGATCTATATAGGCCAGTACTACATGTGAAACAAAACCCCCCAAAAATCAGAAATCAGCATTTGAATAATACAAGGATAACCTTTGCACAGTGCACAATGGTGTTATGTCAACACAACTCCCTCCGAAAGTTGAAATAAGAGTAAGAGTCACTTGCTTTTTAAAACGCATTTTGAGATTTTCTTTTCGCAGGTAATTCAATAGTTGAGAGTGGGAAAAGAGCACCTACCCTATGTATAAAAGAAGTGAATAAAAGAAGTGAAGGAGAAGATCAGGGGCTGCTGGGAAGGTAAAGAAGCAGAGACACATGGTAAGGAATTGACAGGAGCCAACAGGAAGCCAACACAGTCAATTCTTCCAACAATGTCACCACTCCTAAATTCCTTTCTATCATCTGTGAAGCAAAGATGTAGGCTTGGCTTTGGCCTTCATGTTCAGCATCATGTATTATGGGGGAGAGGAGGAAGTAAAAATGAGGGGAAGAAATTCTCTGTGGAAGACCCTTCTATTAGGGTGATTCTTGTTATAAAAACAAAAATACCCAACAATAGTTTATCCAATAAATTCATTAACAAGTCACTTAGCGGTAGGCAGTTTAGGGTATCGGTGAGCGTTCTCCAGTTTCTGGAGGCTGAGTACTTCCCTGATTGGCTCATCTTCCCATCATGGGCACCCAAAGGTTTGTGGACATTAAAATACCACATTTGCCTATCACAGTGTTCAAAAGGAGAAAAGAGAGTAGTAGGCCTGTGAGCCTTACAAAGGCAGAAACTTTCTCAGAGACCCCAGCAATCTCCACTGACGTCGCATTGGTCACACTAAGTCATTCAGCCACCTCTAGTAAGGAGTTAGAAGAAATTAGTGATGATCCCATCTCTAAGGTGAAGCACACTGAGGCCTGAACAAAGTGGAGGTTTTATCGACAGGGATGTAAGGGACGGCAGTGCCAGCAGCGGTCAGTAGCATCTGCCTCAGCCTGAGAACCACGTCACCCAGAAGCTACTGTGAGCAGGCCTGTAGCCCAGTCTGAAAACAAACGTGCTGTCCCTAATCCCCTCTGCTGTGTTCTGCCTTGCAAACCTGGCCGGACACAGGAGGAAGGTGTGTCAAGATGACGTGGTTGATGACCCGACAGCAGGACGCAGCAGCACAGTGTGCCAGCATCCTGCTCTCATACACTCTCTCATTCTATCCTTTTACTTTAACCCGCTGAGTGGCCTCTTTAATTGGACCAACAAACTTACTAGAAAATGCGTTAGGTTTTTGGGAGTCAGTAGGTAAGTGGGTTGGACTAACCCTCACGAATAAATGGCCCAGAAATGATTGTATTCAGATGCATTTATTAATTCAGAACTTTCACTTATCAAATGCTTAGCATGGTGAGAAACACAGGCTGACTGAAGGCTTCTTTTATTATGCACAGGCTAATGTTTTAAACATCATGTTGAGATTTGATTTGTAATTTTAAAATTGCTATTTTCCTAGGCTGGCCTTGGAGTACTATCAAAATTCTCGCACAGTCTTCATCAGGGGAAAACAAAAATTTCTACATAAATTAGTACAAGAAAAATATACATGTTTAAAGGACACACTTCCTATCAAAATAAAAATAAATTTTACTGATTCTTATGAATAAAAGAAACCCCTGTTTTCAGGGTACATAGTAAATATCTGCTGAATTCAACATAAAAATGCTGGTTTAAAAAGTCTCACTTTTTTTTTTTGCTTCTGAAGTATTAATTTAAAATTGTGATTAACATGCAATGATCATACCTATTTATTATGTACACGTGGCATTTCAACATATGTATATAGTATATGCTGGTTACATCAAGGCAGTTTGCATTTCCACTTCCTTATGTCTTTATGCTGGACTCTGAGTTCTCTACGAATTAAGATGTTTCTGTCACGTGATCTCTGTGAAGTTCAGTTACTTCGCTGCACTGTGGAACATAACAGCTTACTCCTGTCATCTACCTGTGTTTTGGTGCCTGTTCTACGTAGGTTTTTATTGCTGTGAAGAGACACCATGACCACAAAGACTCTTACAAAGGAAAACATATAATTGGGGCTGGCTTACAGTTCAGAGGTTTAGTCCATTCTCATCATGAGGTGAAGCAGGCAGACATGGAGCTGCAGAGAGGCTAAACTCCACAGGCAGCAGGTCTTCCTGTCCTGGTGAGCCGGGGACTCTGAGGCCTCAAAGCCCACCCCCTTAGTGACACACTTCCTCCAACAAGGCCACACCTACTCCAACAAGGCCACGCCTCCCAACAGGGTCACTCCCTACGGACGTTCAAATACATGAATATGTGGGAGTCAGTCTTATCCAAACCGCCACAGTGCCATGATCCTGTCTCTTCCACCCCACACCTCATCACATTCTCAGTTTCTAGTACCCGCTATTCTTTATGAACATCAATTTTCTTTTCAGTTTTCACAAAACCTAGGGTATGCGGCATTCTGCGTTTGGCTCTTTTCTTTCAGGATAACATCCTTCGGTTTCCCCTCGTATCTTTGTGAATGATAAGGACTCATTTTCAATGGCTGAGCGATACAGAGGGTGCACATTGCACATGCCGTTTATCTGTTCAGTGATTTTTAGACACCTAGCTCGAGTCCACCTTAGCTGTCCTGAACACAGGAGTGGGAGTTTCTGTCTGACATGCTGAGTTCACTGCCTTTGAATATACTATTATTGTGAGATATCTGAGTCAAAATGGTAAAACTTTTCTATTTTTGTTTTTTGAGGACGCTTCATACTGCTTTCCATGACCCTCCTAACTTATATTCTTATCAATGGTGTATAAAACTTCCCTCTTAACCCTCCTCCATTGCTGGTGGGAATGCAAACTTGTACAACCACTCTGGAAATCAATTTGGCGCTTTCTTAGACAATTAGGAATAGTGATTCCTCAAGACCCAGCTATATCACTCTTAGGCATATATCCAAAAATGCTCAAGTACACAACAAGGACATTTGCTCAACCA
>CM053749.1:34081528-34526759 GCA_028658305.1 Pachyuromys duprasi
GAGACTTGAGGAGAACAAGAGCTCCACAAAGACCAAACTGAGCAGGGCACAGGGGTCTTGTATGAGACGGTTTCTACAATCAAGGACCATGTGTGGATGTGGCCTAGAACCCCTGCTCAGATGGGGCCCATGATAGCTCGGTGTCAGACTGAAGACGCTAGTGAGGGAAACAGGGACTGTTTCAGTCATGAACTTGATGGCTGACTCTTTGACCCTCCCCCATACATGCCGGGGAGTGACAGCCTGGCTAGATCCCAGGGGAGGACATTGCAGCCAGCCCTGAGACAGGAGGAGCTGGGGTTGGATGGAAGGGGAAGAGGTCTTCCCCTGTTGGTGGACTTGGAGGGGGCGGGGTGGAGATGAGGGAGGGAGTGGGAGGGTAGGAGGAAATGAGGGAGGGGGCTACGCTTGGGATACAAAGTACCTAACCTGTGATTGATACAAAAATAAATAAATTAATTATAAAAAAACCTTCCCTCTTTGTATCTTTGTCAGCCTTTGCTATTTATTTATTTATAAAAAAACCTTCCCTCTTTGTATCTTTGTCAGCCTTTGCTATTTTTTTATTTATTTATTTATTTATTTATTTAAACTTTCCAATGCTAGCCATTCTAAGAGAGGGAAGGTAAAATGATGTGGATTTTTGAATGCATCCACGTGATGGAAGACAAGTCAAGTGATAAATTGTTATTATTTTTTGGTCGTTGCACTGCATTTGCATATATCACAACATACAACATCCCATAAACATGCACAGTGTCTATGTATCGATTAAACAATTAAAATTTAAAAATGAAATTATATTGATACTTTAGGTAATAATAAAAATAAAATATTAATATATTTGTGGTTTTACTTTACTTCTTAATTATTTTGTGTGGATGTGCGTGTGCCTCATATATGTCTGTGCACCACATACATGCATGCAGGAACCTGTGGAGGTCAGAAGAGGGCGTCACATCCCCTGGACCTGGAGTTACAGATGACTGTGAGTCACTATGTAGGTGGTGAGGACCTAGTCCAGATGTTAGTGCTCTTGACCACTGAGCCACCTCTACCTTGACAAACCTGGAATCATTTTTGTGATTTTTGTTGTTGTTGTTGTTTTGGTACTGTTCGAGAGTGCCAAGAAAGTTTTTCACACATCTGTGAAAAATAGGATTAAGCCCATGTACAGATTGAAAGGAAAAAAACATGAATTTCCAAAAGAACAAAGTGACTCACCTAAGGTCACAGAATGATAGTGATGGAGTTACGGATAAACTGTCGTGCCCACTGTGGTGCTTTCTAGGGCCTGTCAAGTTGGTGTACCGCTATCCTAATGAGGGAAGACACATGCTGATAACAAACAGGGTCAAGGAGAATCTAGCAACGTGGAAGTATTCTCCCTCAGAAATACTTTCTATGTCTCACACAGCTTTTAAAACAGTCCCACTGTCGAGCTGAGGAAACCTGGTGAACGGCGAAAGCAAGCCTTCTCACAGCCTAAGCAAGGCCTTCAGGAATAGCTGGCTGGCCAACCTCTCAGCTACACTCCTGCTGTCTGACGAGGAGGCAGCCATGGCTTTAATGTGAAATGACACTGACATTTAACGGTCATGCCTGTTAGTCCCCACTAGAAAAGTGGCTTTGAAAACAGCTCTTGTGAAAAACAAAAACAAAAACACCCCAAAACAACAACAACAACAAAACATATTCAGCACCAGATATGTGATCCTATCAAGATTTTCTTTTCTTTCTTCTCACAACAGATTTACATGATTTCTCATGGGTCAGGGGTTTGCTGTGAGAGGAAGCCTTCCTAACTCACATGGCTGTGAGTTCTCCGTAGATGGACACCTAGCTGGAGTTCACAGCTTAGCCACCCTGACTTGAGGTCTAGTAACTACACAGTCCCAGAATATTCTCCAGGAGCTCTCTGGAAGTGATCAAGGTGAGCATGTCTAGACATGATTGGAAAGAAGCTGGATCCAGTGCTTGGCCAGCTGACCTCATGATAGTGCAGGCCAGTGGTCACGCCATGCTGTAAAGGACCCAAGCATTTATCATTCCCATAGGGCAATGATCTACTCTGGGCCATTTATACACATCTCAAAGGATTAGCCTTGCAAACCTCCTGAGACTGGGACAGGACTGTGAGGCGAAATCAGCATCTCAAAGTCTCTAACCAGCTTCCTGTAGCTGGGCATCTTCCTGATGTACCAACAGTTTTTGAATAACTATCCATGGGTGACCATCATTCTTCTCTTCTTCACAGTGCTCCCTACCCTTCTCCAGCCCACACTCCTGCATCTTATTTTAACCCCACATTCTTTCAGCACTCAGTGAGTGTTTTGAGATGTAGAGGAATAGTTCTCAACCTGTGGGCCACGACCTTTTCACAGGGGTCATTCATGACTATCAGAAAACACAGATATTTACATTACAATTCATAGCAGTAGCAAAATTACAGTTACTACGAAGCAGTGAAAATAATTTTATTATTGGGGGTCGCCACAACATGAGGAATTGTATGAAATGGTTGCAGCATTAGGAAGATTGAGAACCACCCTTTCAGAGAAATGAGCATCAGTAGGGAATGAGAGGAGGAGAAAACTGACGGGAACACTCTAGCTGGAGTCTTCCCTCCTTTTCTTCCTCATCTTTTTCTGTTTTTTCCCTTGTATTTCCTCATTATGAATCCACCCCACTTTCCTCTTCTGACTTTTATTATTATTATTATTGTTATTGTTATTATTATTATTATTATTATTATTATTATTATTATTTACCTCTGCCCAAGCTTTCTTTAGCCTTTTCTCTTGCTAGGAAAGTTAATAGCTCTTGAGACATTTTAAATCTGGTGAGAGCTTATTCAATGAAAACAATATTGTCTTCTTCAAAGGACTCAAGAGGTCCTGAGGGAAGTGTGTGTGTGCTGGAACCAACAGGCCATGAGAGAATATTTGTTCCTTTCCTTTCTCCCTGTGTGGGGGCGATGAGGCCTTGGGAAAAGGAAGTCACATGCATGACTCCTGGGAAGCAGAATCTTGAAAGAAGTGCGTACTTTGCTGTGTCCTTCCCTCAGCCACAGAAACTGGCTGCACTTCAGACCGTGGGCTGCAGCTGCAGCCTGAATGTAAGAAGGAGGATTACTTTGAGCAGAGAGCAAAGATGATCTGAGTTAGGCATGCAGCACAAAGAAAAAACAACTCATTCTTGTCCAAAGCCCCTGAGAGCTGCTTGTTGGTGAAGCATCATGTCACATTTTTTTAAGGTGACAGTGCAGGCGTTGATGACAGTAAGGTGGACAGAATGACATGTTTCTTATTGAATAACCCCGTGGAGAATTTCCAAACGCACAATGAAATTGCAGCTTCAATTCACTGAGGTCGGGAAGGTGGGCTGGCAGTCGAGAATATTTCAGATGCTAAGCATCTCAGGTTGTCTTATGTGTCAGAGCGGAACAGTTCCATCAAATCAATCATGGGGCTGCCTGCAACCTCCTCCTCTCACTCCTTGCTCTTCGCTAGGGAGCTTTGACAACAGGGACACTGATTTCTCCTCTACTGGCATGTTGGAAGAGTGGACAGGTCTTTCTTGAATTGCTCCTGGGACAGTGGAAACAACAGACTTTGTCAAAGAGCGCAGGAGAGCAGAAGGGAACAAGGCTTCTGGACGATGTGGATGGGCTGTGAGTCTTCTCCAGTGGCTCCTAGCTCTTCCAGCCTGTCCTGGCTAGATACAGGCTCTGCACCAGTGTCATGCCCACCACACTTCACATACATTCCAACATCAAACACACTCTAGGAATCTATCTTAGATTCTTGACACACCAAAGATAAGGAAAATGTTTTCCTTCTCAAATTGCATATACAAATCTTTAATTATTATCTTAAAAAAAAAAACAACCAAAACCCTAGAACCAACTATTGCCTAAGAAGACTGACACTAGGGAAATGGATTCCTTTTGAAGAAACTTTATTCCCCCATCGTCATCTGATGTATGCTTCTAGCCCAACTAGAACCATAGAGAAACCAAACTGTTTCAGAAACGAGAAGAAAGGCTCAGCTTTGTTTGAGGCCAGGAACACACTAACAGCTCAAACAGAGTCAAAGTATCATCTTTCATTCACCTGTAGTCTAGCCTCGATCAGGTAACGCTCTGAATCAGGCAGACTCGGTTTGAGGCCCCCAGACGGCTGTGACCAGAAAAGGGACACTGTAGAGCTGTCAGGGAACTCCACCAAGCCTGCTACCCACAACTGAGTGCCTTCACCAAGCCCTCTGGATCCCCGGGCATGAATGCTCTCTGTGAACCCAGCAGAAAATGGCATCGTGAGCACCCAGGACTGCCTCTGCTATTTCTCTTTGGTCTGTTTCCCAAGGCTTTAACTAATCAAGCAGCAGTTGCACCTGGAAGGCACACTGACTGCCCATCTCACGTGGGCTGACCACTGCTTGGCATAGTTTCATCTTCAAACTCTTGAAAACACTTCTCAAACATTAGTACCCCAGGGTGACTCACCGCTTCCATTCTTGAGGAATATATAGCTAGAACAGACACCTGCTTCTTTCAAGAGACAGGCTTGTTATGTAGCCCAGGCTGATCTTGTACTTACAATCCTCCTGCCTCTGTATCTAGAGGCTTGACCCAAAGAGCTTATTCAGTTGTTTCTCAACAAAACATACACGTCAGTAGAAATCAAGAAATAAAATATAGCCTAGGGAAGAAAAAAACAATCAAGAATTTAAAATGTTTATTTTACATGTTGTAAGAAAAATTGGCATGCTCAAGTAAAACACTGGTAAACGTTAAGATCTACTGGCCTAACACTACTACTTTGAAGAAACTTGGAGGCAAGAATTTCCTTGAGAGAATGACTTTTTTCAATTAATTAAGAATATAAGTTATGGAAGAAATGATGTCTTCTCCTAAGAAGAGACATTATCCAGCTATGTTCCTGGATGCCTCAACATTCAGGAAATGATGCCTCATCATTCTTTATGTAATGGGGTTAGAAAAACTTGTTGGCATTTCTATTGCATTTTTTTTACAGTGACTTGAACTTTATCAATTCCAGACCTTTCCAGCTTTCCTGTCTAGCAAAATCCCACTTTTTTGAATACCAACACCTCAGTGGCACTTCCCTGACTCTGGACAGGGGCCCTTTCACTTTCTCTGTGTCATGCTGTGATGTGTCTTTTTGCCTTTCTCCATGTACTAGAAGCTAACTTCCCAAGGACAAGAATTAGGTATCCATCACATGTCTAACTTAGTGCCTGGCATCACACTTGGCACAGAGGAGTTCTCCAGTGTTCATCCACAGCGTGGATGAGTGGCCACTTTAGACATCATTGTAGTCCCATCATGCCTGGGCCAGTATGTGTAGTCTTGTGCTATAGGAGTACAGAACACAGTTATATCCATGTAATGTCGTATATAAGGAAATTGGTCCTGCACAGCATTGAGCCTATCAAAATAGTTCATAGACTAAAACATATAGCAAGCTTTAGAACTATTTGTGTTGGTAATTCCATAATAAAAAGGAAAATTGATATTCCTAGTTGTTCTGGTGGTTGGAATGCCCCCCCCCACACACACACACACAACCACCACTGTGGGCTCACATATTTGTATGCTTAATCCCTAGTTGATAAACTATTTGGAAGGATTAGGGGTGTGTCCTTGTTGACGGACGTATGTTACTCTGGGTGGGCTTTGAGGTTTCAAAAAGCCCATGCCAGGCACTTGAATTATCTCTCTCTCTGTCTCTCTGTCTTGTCTCTCTCTCTCTCCTTTGCCTGTGGATCAGCAAAGCTTTTGGCTACGGCTCCTGCACCATGCCTGACTGTCTGCTGCCACACTCCCAGCCATGATGAAAGTGGGCTAAACCTCTGAAGCTGTAATCAGGCCTCCAATTAAATGCTTTCTTTTATTGTCTTAGCCATGGTGTCTTTTCACATCAATGGAACAGTAACTAAGTGAATGGCTTCATAAGACTAGGCAAACAGCATAGTAGTAACCCCTCCTTTAGTTCTGAGCATCTCCTGACAGCTAAAGTCAGACTATTTGTAACATTTTCCCCCCTTAAGACACACAGCATGAGTGTATCCTCAAACTGGCGTAGTTTATAGTATTTTGGTTGTAGGCCATTAATTTTTCCTGATATAGAGATATATATACAATCAGCGTTTCAAACAAATTTATTAATTTGAATTCTGCTTTTCTGGTTTTACATCTCTTTTAATGTAAGGGAAGTATAAACCTATTGAAAAACAAAGAAAAGAGAGGGAGGGAAAATTTTAACTGAATATTGCAGACTTTCACTGCTACTGTCCCCTTTCTGTTTCCAACAATGGTATTTTGTCATTTGTCAGCTCTCTATGAATATCTTTTTTTCTTTTCATTCTATAAGTCAAAAAAAGAAGTTTTCTTCAGGGCAACAGGGTAAGCTGTAATAACACATTTGATAGCTCTAAATAATTCTCTTCTGTCAGTGCACACAGTGAGTGTTATTCATGGGAAACTCTTTGTATGGGCCCTGAAAATAGCCAATAATTCAGCCTGTCAACTTTTGATAACTCTACATTTCAATTCTGCATGAAGAAATATAGGACTGAGTTTAGCAGTTTCAAAGGCAATGACTGCAGATGATAAGCTCTTGTCTTTCCAGCAATGAGACTGCAATTTATTATATAGAGACACATTTCTTTTTTTATATTATTATTATTATTTACAATTTATTCACTTTGTATTCTGGCTGTAGGCCCCTCCCTCATCCCCGCCCAACCCCACTCTTTCCACCTCTCTCCCCCATGCCCCTCCCCTAGTCCACTGATAGGGGAGGTCCTCCTCCCCTACTATCTAACCCTAGCCTATCAGGTCTCATCAGGACTGCCTGGATCCTCTTTCTCTGTGGCCTAATAAGGCTACCTCACCAGGGGGAGGTGATCAAAGAGCAGGCAACCACGTTCATGCCAGTGACTGTCCCTGCTCCCCTTACTAAGGAACCCAGATGAAGACTGCTACAGATACTTGTTTTTTCACAAAGAAGCCGAAACCATACAATGGAAAAAAAGATAGCATTTACAACAAATGGTGCTGGTCTAACTGTATGTCTACATGTTGAAAATGCAAATAGATCCATATTTATCACCGAAAGTCCAAGTGGCTCAAGGACCTCAATGTAAAATGAGATACACTAAACCTATTAGAAGAAAAAGTGGGGAAGAGCCTGGAACTCCCTGGGACAGAAGAGAACTTCCTGTCCAGAACACCAACAATCATAAATGGGACTTCATGAAACTAAAAAAACTTCTATAAAGCAAAGAGACACTTATTTCTAATTTCTTGTAACCTATTTCTCAGTTGCCTGGTGCTAGATATATTTGTCCAAGAATTAGATGATAATTTAATGATCACTTCAAGGCCCCAAGCCTGATCTCAGCGGCATCTGCAGTTCATACCAGCTGCTGAGCGGCAACGCTGCACACCCGGTGCCTACTCTTTCTTGTCCCTGTCTTAGTTTCCAAGTCAAATCCTAAACACTTTTAGATGTTTGGGAATAGCTCTTTGAATGTACCAGGGTAGTTGTTACCTGGATGGCTTTTGTCCTGTCCCTGTTTCTATCATTATTTCCTTGAGGTTTCAGATTAGATTTTTTTGTCTTCTAAGAATCCCCTGCTTCACTGCCCCCATCCTGCTTCCTCCGGTAGAACACTCTGAGCCTGTGTGGCTAAGATGGTCCAGATGTTCTTTGGGAACATAGCCTTAGGAGATTCTGTCCCAAAGCCCTGTAAAATTACCAAATGACAACCACGGGCTACCATTGCTTGGATGACGGTCCCACTACTAAAAAGGCTTCCAATTCCTACCACCATGTCCTTAGTGACCATCTGCTCCTTCCCAACTTTACTCACCTGCAGGCATATGGGAACATTTCTCTCCATGTATGATACATCTCCAAGACCCAGTTAAGTTTTCAAGAACCGTGGGCAGGTTCATGTTTCCTGTGATCTCCCCCCCACCCCATCCCACCTTGTATTTCCTTCTTATTCTAACCTCTAGTGTCATCTCCTTGCATGCCTTAGATGGTGGATTCATCTAAAAGGTTCCTTGGAGGAGCTGGTACTCATTTTAGGCTTCATCCTACCCAAGACAATCCAGCGTGATGCTGGAATGTATTGAATGAATATTCTTGAATGTGTCCTTAAATGACTAAAAATTATGGACACCAAGATTAGAGAAATATTGTCTTGGACATTTCTTATCAGATTTTGTATATTATTATTCTTTGTTTCTTTGTCTCTGCCCCTGTCCTTCTGTGTGTGTGTGTGTGTGTGTGTGTGTCTTTGTGGGTGTTGTTCACTGTATAGCCCAAACTGGCCTTTAACTTGTGACCCTCCTGCTTCCAACCCCTGAGTGTTGGGGTGACAAGCATGCGCCACCACACTCAGGTATGTTTCTTGCTTCTACTTTCCAATGAGCTAGTTTCCTAAAAGTCTCTTCTGATGTAAAGAGAAGGCCTTCTCCTGAAGTCAGTACATTATAGCTAGATGTGGTGGCCCATACTGATTTTCATGTCTGATATACATGATATATTGTCACTCAGCAGAGCACCAGAGGTGACAGCTAGAGGAACATCACCCTGTGGGAATTTCACCCTGTAGCTACAAGGGGAATGAAATTATCTCAAGAGCACATAATGGTAAGACACATTTACTATTGCTTTCATTTGAATGACTTATTTAGTTATAAACCAGGCATTTTAATCGCACGTCTGTGTAAATATTAGTTTGAAAAACGTCTGGGAATGTAACCCTTTTCCAGCTCCGCGCCGGGAAGGGCTTGTTCCCAGATCCTCCCCACTGGCTTCCACCCCGTTCATTCCCACCGCAGCCATACCCTACTAGCCTCTGCAAGCACATGTGCCCACTGTCTGACTGAAACCACTCTCTGTTTTGGTCAAGAGTGGAGAACTGCAAGGGTTTATAAGAAACGGGAGATAAATCAGAAAGAAGGTCACAACCAGTCTTTAACTCTTACCTTGGGGCCTTTCCCTTGCATTGTGGAAGAAGGATCCACTTAACTTCCAAGGCCTGTCCAGCCACATCTATGCCTCTCTGCCTGAGTCCAGCTTGAGTCCTCTCACACATTTTTTAAATGGTTGCAGTTTCTGTTTCATACATCCCATTCTAAACCTTTTTGATTGCACAAGCGTTTAAACTCCATTTCATGTAAGAATTACCTCTTCGCATTGAAGTAAAGGGCTGGTTCCTCTTACCCCGCCCTCCCTTTTGCTTCCACGACACACACTAAACTTGTCCCTTGCCTGCTACACCAAAGTTCTTCTGTGGAGCCTGGATCAGGTGGATCTGTTTTAGGCTGCACGCTTTTAATGACCTGTGGCTCATTTTCATTTTCTTTGCATCTCACCCAGTAAAAGATTGTGTCAAGCTGTGGGAATACCTTTCCATGGCTTCAGAAATGAGACACTGGTGATGGATGAATTGAAATGAATTCGGAGTCATGTACGTGAATTGCAACATGTGGGATGATTACTCTGCCTTAGAGCATGCTTCCTGTCTAAGGAGCAGTGATATTGTCGATGATGTCCCCAAGTCCCTGGGATTGTCCCTGCAACTTTGTACATTATGCATACGTTTGAGATCCTATGCTGAATTTGTGACAAGGCATAGCCTCAGAAATTTTCAATCATCATTCATTCCCTTACATATCTTGTAGGTAAATATATGAGGCATAAAAAATTGCCAATGGCCTTATGCACAAAGGATAGGAAACAGTTCTTCAGTCATCTACTCAAAAACAGAAACAACCATCAGACCACTTTGCAACTGTGTAGTTTCTATCAGTTGTCATCTTTGGGACTCAGCAGTGCACTCTCTAAACTGTTTCTAAGTAAACAGCATTTCCTTGAACAGCACCGTGTTGAGATGTACAATATTGACATTCCCTGAAATTAGCCTCTGCATTTTGCCGAAGCATGCAAATATAGTTGCAATGAGGCTAAAACTACTAGATGCAGTGAGAGAAAGTATGTTTGCTTCAGGAAAAAAACAAAAAACTAAGTGAGACTGCAGTGGAAGAAAACCCTTTCTGGAGATGCTCTTTCCATTTTCGTTTGTTTGTTTAAATCTCAAAAATGTTTCTAAAAGTTCTGCAGTGCATTAAGAGCTTATTCAGTCCTTTCATAAGTGCACACTTATTTTCCCTATTTCCTCTGTTCATGTGTACCTGACCCTGCTTAGTTCCTTTAATTAACAGCTCTCTAAATAGACTGAGTTCGCTGCCGTAGGGGGTGAGACAGAAACGCCTGAGTCTCCCGGCAGAGCTGCAGAGGCGTCAGGTCACACTTTCATGCTGAAGAAATGGAACAGACACAAGTGCAAATGATGGGGCAGAGATGAGGCCACTGGGCACGGGGAGGAGTGGGGGCAGGGAGGTGGGCGAAGCGCCCTCCTCTGCAACAGAAAGGCAGGCTGTGGGAAGCTTGTGTGTGAATGCCAGCTAGGGATACAGATCCAATCAGTACAGAAAGCAGAAGAGCCATCTTACTGGAATTCTTGAAGGCAACCGTTTCAGACAGTGGACATCTGGGCATCTAGCCCGTGAGTTTTGGAAGTATGGTATCAACTGAAGATAGCAAAAAGCCTTCAAATTAGGGAGTCTCCTGGGCCTGAGGTCTATCTGCAGAACCAGCACCACAAGGCTGCTGCTGATGATGATAATTTCTGAGAAGCAAGGCAAGCGAGGCAAGGGTTCCCGGGATCCTACTGAACTAGCTGGCCATGTGCTTTTGGAAAACAGTTACACATTCTATGCCATATTAAGATGACATCAGGACAGTTACCCTGGAAGGATGAATTGTTTATGAGGATAAATCACAGATTTGTTTTATCAGCTCTGTATGTCTTTTTCTCTGTTTATTTATCTGATACTTGACCAACAAGAGCCAACTGGAGGGGGAAACAAAATATTTTAAAATATGGCTTCCACCATCCGAATGGCCATCAAACAACCTTTGGATATGGCTGTATGATTCCTTGTTCTCATGGTGGTCTCTTAAAGCACTGTGGAGAAAGAGCTCGGGCTCTGACCATGGCCCAGGGATGGGGCAGCCTGGGATGATCTAACCTTCAGTTTTTTACCAACCACCTCTGTGGAACAGGTCTGATGCCATACAATGTGTCACAAGCTCAAACAACAAACACAAAGCTCTGACCAGAAATGGAAATCATCGAAGACAAGCAAACTGCGTGTCACAAAGTGGCTGAGAATACTGACTGGCTGGATAGTCCTCGCCTTAGCGCTGGGACCGTGGGAAATGAAGACCCTCACTTCATAATAAGAGCACCAGAGACTCAAGCAATGAAAGTGAGACAGTTTATTTTATGATTTTGCAAAGGCAGGTGTCAGCCCAAAATGGCAGACACTCTAGTTGAATGCAGAGAGCAGCCTTGGTAACTGAACGTAAGACCCCATCTCGTCCTGAAGTCTGAGTATTAAGGAGGGTTCAGTCTTACGGGTTATTGGTTCTCAACTTTCCTAATGCAGCCATTTAGTATGTAACAATATATTAGATCTAATAATATAGTTCCTCATGTTATAGTGGCCTATGAGCATAAAATTATAGGTCAGTGATTCTCAACCTTCCTAATGCTGTGGCCTCGTGTTGTGGTGACCCCAACCATAAAATTATTTTGTTGTTAATTCATAGCTGTAATTTGGCTACTGTTATGAATCGTAATGTAAATATCTGATATGCAGGATATCTGATATGTGACCCCCAAGAATCCGTATGTTGAGAACCGCTGTTCTAAGTCTCAGCTTTCCCTCTGTTGCTTCTTTTTGTCTTTTCCTCAACAAAAACAAGCCTTAGGTTTAGCTCCATGTTTCATGTCCTATTTTCTTTAAACTTCCAGGCAAGCTTGGCCGTTAGTTGGATGCATGTGTGCGTTAGGAGGGAGGTGGGCTTAGCAGCATTGGGGGAAGGAAATAGGAGACTAGCAGGGCATGGGCATGGTCTAGTACTTTCTGTTTATCTGTAGTTAGACCTAGGTTGGCTTGCAGCACCTTTGAAAAATGTGCCTCTTTTAGTCTCTTCAAAAACCAGGAAGTCAGGGCCCATAATCTACTGGACCTGAATAGAGACACTTATAATAGGGTTCACCAACTCAAGGCCATCTTCCCCACCCCACAGTGAATATCTGATGCAGTTATACCCACCTACGTACCATTAGGATGTTGCCCTGGAAGTGCCTGGAGATGAGATGATTTCTTGGAGCCTCCTCTAACGGCTGTGAGACCCCGAGCAAGTTTCCTGTCCTCTGTAGTACCACTGTCATATCTCCATGATGGAGATGACAATTGTATCCCTATATCACAGTGTTATATGTTATGTAGCAAAGTGCATGCTACATAGTAAGTGCTATATGTGTGTGAGTGATAACAAGAAATTACACCATAAAAGTTTTGCATCCCTTATCTGGCGCTTCAGATTTTACAACTTTTCAAATTTGAATATTCGGATTTGCTTCCTGTGTATACGTATCAGGGTGGGAGAGGTTCGTGTGTGTTGGGAGTGCACGTAGCTGTGGAAGCGTGTGTAAAAGGCAGGGGAGGGTTCCCGGTGTCTGCCTTAGTCTCTTGAGACAGGACCTCTCACTGAGCCTTGAGCTAGGGTGAAGGCCACAGTGACCCTCCCGCTCACACCCTCCACAGTGCCGAGGGTGCAGGCTCAAGCACAGCTGCACTTAGCTTTTGACACAGATGCTGAGATCATGACTCAGGCCTTCCTGCCTAGGCAGCGTGCACTCTTACACACCAAAACACCTCTTCAGCCCTTCAGTGTTGTAATTTAAATAATGAGATATCTTGAGTAAGAAACCTGAGAATTCTTGTATCTGGAGGGGAAGGTTATAATGATACCACATGTGCCTGGAAGCTCCATGTTTCATGCACCCTAATGCATGGCAGCAACTATTAGCCTCAGATGTACCTGGTCCTGACCGTAGTTCAAGATGAAGCAGTGTACAGTATCAACATTGAGAAAGAAAAACTGGAAACAGAAAGCTGCATATAGAGTGCCCGGAGTGCACAGAAATGACCCGGGAAAACACTTCTCCTGGGAAACATTTCTACTTATCTATTGGTCAGACAGTGCACATGCTACAGGAGCAGTCTGAATTTTGTTTACACATCTGTACAACATAAGAGCAATTTAAGAATGTTATTTTGTACCTTACGTTCAGTTTGACTTTGGATATTTTTTCCCAGACTATTAAAAACACTAATATTTAAATAAAACTGAAAAAGTGTACTACTGGAAACTGAAATCCTATCCTGAAGAAAGAAGGCTTTTTAATGGCCTCATAACATAAAAATCCTCTCAGCACAGGACAGAGAGATGTTTCATGAACAAAGTCATGAGACAAAGAAAACGATAGAATAACAGAAACCAAATGAAGCAATAAAGAGAAGCGGAGGATGTGGTTCCGATTTGAGCCATTTTGCAGCACAGTGGACTGAACTCTGTGAACCTGGAACCAGGGAAAAGCCTCCCTTGTCCTTCTTGAAGGCAAACAAACAGATAAGCAAACACAGACCAACAAAACTAAAAGGACACGTGGAATCCCAGCATCAACTAAAGCCTGACATATTGATGTATTTCCTTCCCCAGTCAAAAATACACAGTCCTTTTGCATATTTGAATTCTACATAGTTAGTTTGTGACAGTTTTACATTTCTGATTTTAAGAGTTAAAATGAAAACAAAGGTTTTTTTCTGAGGAGTTTATAACACAATATTTTTCAGTGAAAATTTAATGTTTTTCATAATTGTTTTAAACGTTATTTTTAAATTGACTTGAGCATTTAAAAAAGGTGACTAGCTAAAAGCAAGAAATTTAAAAAAACTAAGGGTGCTTATCAAAATTTGACTGTCATCAAGGTCAAAGAATCTTAAAATGATCAAATAACTATAATTTGACTTTCATAAATTTCTTGAACTAGGGTGAACAGATTTAAATTAAAATAATGAGACAGTGAAAATATGCAACATAGTAGGGATACACAGGGGTACCTGAGTCGTTTAAAAAAATGTAGCTGAAGTTTTTTTTATGGGTCCTGTAGGTTTCTGTCAGGGCGAGGCTCCTGATGTCCCAGCTGTTCTGTCTCCACAAGCTCTTCCGGCCCCTTATCAGTCTTGGCATGCTCGCCAGCGGACACTCAGGATTACAGTTCAGATGTCACTGAAGACACTGAAGGTTTATATTATGAGCTGAAATGTGCTGTAAGCAGCAAGCTTCAGAGGAAAATCAAGGGGAAAAAAAAAACGGCTATCTTTTCCCCATCATCTTCACAAATCAACTATCAGAATCTGGCATCTTTTCATAAGTTCAAGCTTTCCTGGTTTAGAATAGAAACTTGTCTTGGTTAACAGACCAGAACTAGTTTAATTAATTAAAACATCAGTGTTAAATACATGATCTTTTGCAAGATTTATTTTGTTTGATAAACAGAGATTCAAGTAAACTTCATGTCCATGTCCCTGGGTATGTCTTTTATCACAGCTATCCTCCCTACAGCTCCGGGCCCCCAGCACGTGCTGGCCATCCAGGTCTGCAGCCCAACACCCATGCCTTGCAGTAATAGGAACTCTGTACCTGCTGATTGCAAACCCCAGCATGCCTTCATTTAGCTAGTCTGCTAGCAAGTAATTATTTTCTCATTCTTTACTCTAGGGTTTTTTTTTTATTTTTTACTTTTTTATTGCTAGCCACTACAGTTGCTTCTTGGCATAATTTAAAAAGCAGGAGAAGAAAAAAGAAAGAATTAGAGGGCAAGTAATTTTTCATATGCGGGGCAGTCTAGAAGCATGCACGAATGGAAGCAATTTAGACCAAATGCCTTCCTGTGATTTGGGATGAGAAGCTGGGCCACCTGGGTGGGGGTGGGGGGGAGCACTTTCCAGCAGCTTCCTCATTTCTCCATTGTTTATTTCTCAGACGAAGGAATCGATACGCTCACGTGGAATTTAAATGGAATAACATGGCTGTCTGACTCATTTCATTCAGAATAGCTTCCCGAGGATTTGGCATTAAATGGAGATCTTTTGTCCCATAAATAAAAATTAATCAGACTGTTCAGCAGTTTCTCCACAAATGTCTAATTTGTTTCCAGAACATATCTTACACAGAAACGAAATGGTTTTTCAATTTCCAAACATATGGTGTTCATCAAAGCTCCCCATGTACCCCATATTTATATATTTTTTTCAATCTTTTGACCACTGTCTCAGGAGCGTTGCACACACACACACACACAACTCACATCCAGGCCCACCATGATCTGTGGCTCTTCAAATGTAAACAGCCATTATTTTCATCTCAGAAGAGCATAGGCATAGCACATCTGTTTGTCAACTTTTCTAAATTTTGCTGTGAGTTAAAATGCCCCAGATTAAATGAAGGCAGTGACATTATTATGCTAATATCTGAAATCTGAATTTTGTGTTTTTATGGTAATTCTAAATACTCTCAGTTAATTATCAAAGTAGAAATGGAACAAGATAAAATTTAAAGATGTAATGAAGACCTCTGGGTGTCCTAAATTTATAAACTTTTTCTCAAACAGAACCTGAGATTTATCACATGTTATTGCATTGTGTTATGGTTTATGTCTGGTTGAGATTTTGGTCAATACTTATTCTTCTTTTAAGGTTTATTTCTATTTTATGTATTGATGTTTGCCTGCATGGATACATGCAGGCAGTGTCCATGAAGGTCAGAAAAGGCTATCAGCAGAGTCCTTGGAAATGGACTTAAAAATGGTTATGAGCTGCCGTCAGAATACTGGGAACCGAACGTGGGTTCTCTGTAAAAGTAGCCAGTCTCAATCACCAACCCATCTTTTTCCTTAGCCCCAGATCAAGCACTCGTATTTCTTAGGAGACTATTTTTTTTTATTTACTTCCATCTGCCAGATAAAGAGGACCAGCGGCCTTTTAAAAATAACTTATTTACTTTTATTTTATGTGTACTGGTGTAAAGGCAGTAATGAGCTGCCATGTGGGTGCTGGGACTTGAACCCAGGTCCTTTGGAAGGGCAGACGGTGTTCTTAATCCCTGAGCCATCTCTCCAGCCCCAATGAGTGGCTTTAATGCATGCAGTGCCACCTCTTCTTCCTCTAGGACCAGGGAACTCAAGGGAGTCGCTGATGTTCTTCACTCATTTATTGGTCAGATAGTGACCAGGTCACTCACACAGGTCAGATAGTGCAGTTGAGGGACTTATTTCTACGGCCATGGCCATGGGAAGGGCCCCAAGAAAGGAGTTGCCTTTGAAAATGAGTATAAGAGGAGGTAATTGAACTCAATGGCTGGCTCTTTGATCCCTCCCCCCCCCACACACACACACCAGGAGGAGCAGCCTAGCTAGATCCCAGAAGAGGACATTGCAGCCAGCCCTGAAGAGACATGATAAGCTAGGGTCAGATGGAAGGGGGGAGGTCCTCCCCCATCAGTGGACTTGGAAGGGGGCAGGGAGGAGCTGAAGGAGGGATGGGGAAAGTGGGAGGGAATGAGGGAGGGGGCTACGACTGGGATACAAAGCACATAACCTGTGATTAATATAAAAATAAATAAATTACATTAAAAAAAAAAAAGAGGAGGCAATTGGCCTTGAACTCGCCGATCTACCTTTTACCCAAGATCTTAAATCCTAAATAAAGTGTGGAACTGTATTCACGACCTGTTGGGTCTGAACTGTGTGATTACTGTTCCATTCTCTGGCTCTATGATCTCACTTCAAGATGAGGCTGCCCTCATCGGTTAATAGCACTCGCAGCTCTTGAAGAGGACTCACACTGGACAGCTCACAATTGCCGGGTAACTCCAGTCTCAGGGACTCTGATAACTACTCTTCTAGTCTCCACAGGAACCTTAACACATATGGTGCACCTAAACTCAATCAAGCACACACGCACATGTGCACAAATATACATAAAAATGGAAGAGTGAATGAGTAGATGGAACCCACACACTGCCTAAAGCAAACTCCCAATTACATGCATAAATGCCAGTTTCTCACCCTCTGCATCATCTCAGAAGAAAAGGTCTACTGAGCCAGAATTTTCCCTGGGATGTTCATGGAGCTGAACCAGTCTTAGTGAGGAAAAAAATTAAAAAGCACAAACAAACAACAAAGTCTGTCAACAACAACATCAGAGAATTCAAATATAAACAAATCGAAAGAAAGACGGGCAGAAAGAAAGAAAAAGAAACCAAAAGCCAATAAAACGATAGCCAGGAACAGATGGTCAGAGGAGATTTTTACGAATAAAGGGCAGCAAAATCAAGCTGATGAAATATGAAGTGAGCTCACAGAGTAAAAGCTCCTGCTGCCCATACTAACAATTCCGCCCGAGGAGCCACACGGTGAAAAGAGAAAGCTGATTCCGTGTAAGTTGTCCTCTGGATTCTACGGGTGCTCCGTAGCATAGCACTCACACGCACACAAAATAAACCCTTTAAAATGCAATAAAAATAAGTTAACAAAGAATGAAATCAATGGACATGCTAAAACAGAGAAAGGGCCAGGAGGCCTCACTCCTAAACAAAATAATGGCAGAGGAAAGCTGGGATCAGGAATAGGTGGGTTTGAAAATGGAGACCAGGAATTTTAAACAGAGGAAGGATGGGTCTGTGGGAGGGTTTGCACATAGGAAAAGGAAGAAGGAAATGGTCATCTCTTCCACTAGTTATTTTTCCTTTTGTGTATCCGTCTTTTATTTCTTTGTCCTAGTGTACGGGCATTTTAATTATTAAATATTCTTTTATTCTCCATCAGTGTCTTGGAAAATACAAATCAATGTTTCTAATTTTCAGTGGTTTCTGTTAAAATGCTTTGTAGAAATGCATTTAATAAAAGCAATAGTTACTCAATAAAAAGAAAGCGATAAAAAGCTAAGCTAAATAAACAAAGGGTGAGAGAATAATGGCCCATATATTTATTTATTATTTATTACAATTTATTATTTTGTATCCCGGCTGTGACCCCCTCCTTCATCCCCTCCTAACCCTATTCTCTCTCCTTCCTCTCCTCCCATGTCCCTCCCCCACTCCATTGATAGGGGAGGTCCTCCTCCTTTTCCACCTGACCCTAGCCCATCAGGTCTCCTCAGGACTGGCTGCATTGTCCTCCTCTGTGGCCTGGCGAGGCTGCATCCCCTAAGGAGAGGTGATCAGAGAGCCAGTCACTGATTTCATGCCAGAGAAAGTCCTTGCTCCACTTACTAAGGACCCCATTTGGAGACTATGGGCTACATCTGAGTGGGGGTTTTAGGTCCTCTCCATGCATTGTCCTTGGTTGGGGTATCAGTCTCTGCAGGGCCCCCAGGGCTCAGTTTTTTGTCTCTGTTGATCTCCTTTGGGAGCACCTGTTCCCTCCATGTCTTTCTATCTCTCCCTTCTTTCACAAAATTCCATCTACTCTGTCCAAAGTTTTAATAGGCCATATTTTGAACACACAAATAAGCAAACCTGAAGTGAACATGGGCATCTTAAAGTATATGATTAAGAGATTAATACCTTTCAGACAATTAGGAATAGTGATTATTCAAGATCCACCTATACCACTTCTAGGCATATATCCGAAAGATGCTCAAGTACACAACAAGGACATTTACTCAACCATGTTTGTAGCAGCTTTATTCATAATAGCCAGATTCTAGAAACAACCTAGATGTCCCTCAATTGAGGAATGGATACAGAAATTGTGGTACTTTTACACAATGGAATACTACTCAGGAATTAAAAATGAGGAAATCATGAAATTTGCAGACAAATGGTGGGATCTAGAAAGGATCATCCTGAGTGGGGTATCCCAGAAGCAGAAAGACACACATGGTATATACTCACTTATAAGTGGATACTAGACCTATAAGATAGGATTAACATACTGAAATCTAGTACACCTAAAGAAGATAAACAAGAAAGAGGACCCGGGATAAAATGATCAATCTTCACTTAGAAAGACAAATGGGATGAACAATGGAAATAGGAGAAAACAAGTAACAGGACAGGAGCCTAGCACAGAGGGCCCCTGAAAGACTACCTAGCAGTATATCAAAGCAGATACTGTGACTCATAACCAAACCTTGGGCAGAATGCAGGAAATCATATGATAGAAGGGGGAGTTAATATGACCTGGAGAGGACAGGAGCTCCACAAGGACCAAATATATCTGGGCCCAGGGGTCTTTTCTGAGACTGTTTCTCCAACCAAGGACCATGAATGGAGATAACCTAGAACCTCTGCTCGGATGTAGCCCATGGTAGCTCAGTATCCAAGTGGGTTCCCTAGTTAGGGGAACAGAGACTATCTCCGACATGAACTCAATGGCTGGCTCTTTGACCCCCACCCCCCACCTCAAGGGAGGACCAGCCTTGCTAGGCCACAGAAAATAAGAAAACTTGCACTTTTTAAGGTAGAACTGAGAAAAGCCAGCTTAGCCTTGAAGATCTGTAAGCAACTGCCCTGAACGGAGGGGCTTCTCAGAAGGATAACTCTATTTTCTCATTAAGAGGGTAATTATTTCACCCATCTACTTGGCATATCTTCAGGTAGGTCAGCTTTTCTGAGGGGTGGTCTCCTGTGCATGTGAGTGACGGGTCCAGTGGTATTAATTCTGAGTTGGGGGAGGGGAGGTCCCATCATAGTTAGTGTTTTTGAGCAGCTTAGAATGCTGTCTCCTCCCAGGGCTTGAGGTAGAACTCAGAATGGGAGGAAGTAGTTTTTCTTTAGCGAGCCCCAGCAAAGCCTAATTAATACCTCTGTCTTTCCATGCAGCATTTTAGCTGTTAAGGAGGGCCTTCCCTTTCTAGTGTTACCAAGGAAACAAGAGGCAAGGTCCAATGCTGATTATGAGGGAGGGGTCCATCCCCAATTGTCTTCAAGCCTGCCAATGCTTATCTAGCTACCTAACGTTTCGACAAAATCCACACTGTTCAGCCAAGCCATAATGACATAAGTTCCGGGCAGATGGCTAGGACCTCTTACAAGCTCCAGAGGTTACTCAATTTTTTTTCCTTTTTTATTTTTCTATTTATTTATTTATTACAATTTATTCACTTTATAGCCCTGCTGTGGTCCCCTCCCTTGTCTCCCCCCAATCCCACCTCCCTCTTCTCTCCCCTGTACCCTAGTCCCCTGTTAGGGGAGGACCTCCTCCCTTTCTATCTGACCCTAGCCTAAGGTTATTCAATTTTTATCTAAGTGAAAGAATAGTTGCTTTAGGTTGTAAACTCGGTTGCTCTTGAGATGGTGGTATTTACAATGTAAAAAAAGAGAGAAATACAAGATGCTTTATAATTTTAATTTATATAAAAAGCTTCATTTTAAATTAATGAATATTTTCAATCCGTGTTTTTACTTAAATCCTGCAATTGCAAGAATAGAACAATGGTTTCTAGGAAGCACCCCCTTGCCTCGTAGGCAGGAGTGTAATACCAACACTGAGGTGGACAATCAGAAGAAGGAACAGAGGAAGGGCAAAGTCTTACGTTAGGACTTTTCAGCCCCAATACAGAAAATCAGTCTCAAAATGGGTTCATCTTCAAAGCGGCATGAAATGACTAGGGTCTGAAACTGTCACGAGCTGTTTCCAAACAGCCGAGAGGACACAAGGCATGCCGCGGGGTCCAGTTTCTTCCTGCCCCTCAGCTTTTCCTGCACAGCGGACGACTTGGCTTTCAGTCCATCTTAGCTGTGCTTGGACGACTTCCAAGGCACACTGCGCTTTACAACTGACTGTGTGCGGGGGAAACCACCACATAGCTCTTCCTCGCCTGCCTGGCCAAGTGTGAGTGGATCCCCCTGCAGTCACTGCAGCCTGAGGAACCCAAGAAACTTCTGCTGCAGAGAATCCAGCCTCACGGACCTGAGCCGCTGGGCTGATGCTCAGGCCCCGGGAAGCGCGCCATCTAACGATTACACCCAGGAGCAATGCGGTGTGAATTTTTGCCCCAATGCCATCATCTCTCCGAACCTCGTTTATTCATGGATAAAAAATGCACAGATCATTGTGTATTGTAAGGATTAAACAAGTTAACATAAACGAAATACCTAAGAGAGCAGTAGCTGGAAAGACAAACGAATTCTCACTCTGTTGCTTGGTCTGGCCTTTGTCATTGAATAAGCGACAATAAGCACTGTGCCCACTAGATGGCAATCGTGTGACGAGAGGTAACGAATCCAGTCTTTTTGGGCAAACAATTAAGAATTGGTGGCAGCAACCATTAACAGCTGCCGAAAAGTACAGAGCCCCGAGTCCAGTTCCTGCTGCCCCGAAACCAGACTGTGATCCTCATGAAATCTTAAACTGATCTGTAGTCTGGATTTCTTCAAGTGAGACGGAAGGCCAATTCTGCCTTTGGTTTAATTTTTTTTTTTTAATTCTTTCTATTCTGTAAAAAGAATCCTCTGTTTTATAATAATGGTGACTTCGGTCTCCAAAGCCCCAAACCGCCCAACAGTGCTGGTTGTTAATATACGCCATTTAAAAATATAGCTGTGTGAGGCATAATCCATTCATTTATTCCTAAATTGTGGGCACCCTGGGGGACCTGAAAGAGTCCATGTAATTTTGCAAGGTGACTAGTGGGATGGCAGAGACTCTCTCCAGTTATACGGGACTCAGGAAACCATCCTCTGAGGCATACAATTAGGAAACCTCACTATTTTTTTTTTTCAGAAGTCATACTGAGAGCAAGATTTAAAAATATTCCTCCGGTCATGTTATTATGTCCTGAATGCTAACATTCTCAAAATGATTTAGAAAAGAAGCCACTTGGAAGATTTCAGGTCCAAAATATTTGCAGTATATGGGATACCGAGACACGTTAGGAAACATTGAGGTTTAGTTAGGTTTAAGAGAGGACAAGACTCTCACTTCTGCACGAATCAAACCATTAGAGGAAAGTTGAAATAGAACAATGTGATACATACTAGCATTTATGTTGCATAATTTGGGGCCGTATAATTTTTTTTTAAGATGGGAGGCCTTGGTGCCCTCCAGTTCCTGTGCTGTTTTTAGCTTGTCTCATATGAAGAGCCTTATATGGGGTTACCCAACTCATATACCAGGGATGCCCACACGTTCCTCATTTCATGTCTGGACATTGGCTTTTATTTCTTTATGCTCTTTTCTTGGGATAAATCTTCCTGGATTCTTACAACTGGAACACAGAGGTAAGAATTCACAGGTGAGGTGCGCAACTCTATTAGAGTTCTTGGGGTTCCTTTTCCCCTTCCTAAATCCAGACTGGACTTCCCTCAGTGTCTTATGAAGGAGGAAAGCAGTAGTTATTAATCAGCAAGGCACCAAATAAGAACTACTTTGTTTTTCTCTTTTTAGTATCTCTCCCTCGCTGAGATTATAACTATTTTTAAGTCTATGGGTGTTTTACCTATGTATGCCTGGTGTACCATGGCCATGCCTGGTGTCTTTGGAAGCTTTGAAGATGTTGGATCCCCTGGAACTGAATTTACAGACAGCTAGGTACCGGTAAACTAACCCTAGATGTTCTGGAAGAGCAGCCAGTGCCCTTGATCACTGAACCATTTCTCCTACCCCCTAGGCCCTGATGCTTCTTTGTTTCTGGGTAGCTTTTCTGTGTTGTCATAGCAGAAGGCACATGTTCATTTGCAATACCTGAAGCTACAGCCAGCTCCTGCTTCTGCTACAGCAAGCCTGTGGTGGAATCCTAGAGTCCAGATCACTACCAGCAAACTCTTCTGACGATGGTACCACAGAGCTGAACCAGCACTCCTTCTGAGAAGTGCTTCACGCAGGCAACTGCGCTTCCTGACAACCCAGGAGGTTCCCTTCTCTTTCAGGAGCGTGAAACCTGTGCTCGTGTGAGAAGGTTGTGCTGGGTGGTGTGTGTGCCTGTGAAGAAGCTGAATGCCTGTTCAAGGAGGAAGGGAGACATTGCAGTGTAGGAAGAGCTGTTCCTGGTTCCTCTTCCTCAGCCAGCCCCAGGCAGGGCAACACTCCCGTGAGAACGGGCTTGCAGGTAGGCCAATTCTTGGTTCAGAATCTCCTCAAATGAGCCTTGCTTGGCCAAGATCTGCACACCCATGGACAAACTGACTCACTCTAGTCTAGGCAGCAACTAAGACTTCCCAATATTATGTCCACTCAGGAGAAGGACAAGTGACAACTAGGTTAAATTTCTGACTAATTCAATGGCATGGAGTTGGCAGGCAGATTTAATATGATCTGTACAAAATCAAGCATCTCTTTCTACCCAACCGGGAGCAGATGCAACCGCCATTGCTCAGGTTTCTGGTTTGTCACACGCAGCTTGAACACTGAACTGTCCCTGACAGGCTGGTGTGTTGAATGGTTGATCCCCAGCTGGTGTGATTTTAAGGTCTTAGTCTCACTCTCTTTCTCCTTCCCCTGTTTCCTGCCGTCTGTGAAGTGAAGACATTTCTTTACCACACGCTCTCAGACCTAGCATTCTTCCCACGGGCATGACGTCAAACGGCTGTGGGCTGCATCCTCTGACACCGTAAGCCACCTAAAGTCTTCCCCCCTTAGGCTGCTTAGGCCAAGTGTTTGGTCATGAGGTAAGAATAACTAATACACACACACACATACCACACACACACACACACACTGGACACACATACACACACCTATACTCACCAACCCACCCACCCACACATACACACACACCACTGTAGAGGAATTACAATCCAGCAAGGTGGCATGTACACACACTCACACTCGTCACTCCTGCTGATATTTGTGACTTCAAAGCAGGCCTATTTCTGCTCCATGCTCCCTTGAAAGGGCCAGGCAGGGCTTAACAGCTTGCTGGTTGTACAGATCTCTCCCGCCCAGCAGTGCCTTGCTGAGTGAGAACACAGAGACTGAAGCCAGTCAGGCTTTAGGACGCATGCCGTTCTCCGATATTCTCTTGGTCACGTATAATTTCTGTACAGTACTGCAGTGCTGAAGTGTGTCGCAGACACTGTCCTGTAGTTGTGCACAGGCTTTTATTTGTCGTTACCGCAGGCACCACCCCTGCACATTCTGCTATTTAGACAAATACCTTTTTAAGAATTATTTTTTGTTATTTTTAAATTATATGTGTGTGTGTGTGTTTGTAAATATGGGTTTATGCATGTAAGTCCAGCAGCCCGTGGAGGCCAGAAGTGTCAGATCCCCTGGCGCTGGAGTTTTAGGTGGTGGTGAGATACCCAGTGTGGGTGATGGACACCCAGCTCAGGTCTTCTGTAAGACTTACCCACTGAGCCATCTCCCCGGCCCTGCTGTCTGTGTGAGTACTTGTGAGGTAGCTGACATTTTGTTTTCTTCCCTTGATTTTTTTTTTCTCATATGAAGTCCGTTGGCTGGAAACATGTGTGAGTTGAGAATCATTTCCCCATTTTCTACAAGTGCAAAGACTTGTGAGAGTATTAGGGCCACCACTCAGGGGTGTTCATTAGCCGGCACAGACTGCTTTCCCCTACTTGCTAGCCCAGATACGCCATCTGAGGAAATGGAAGAAAACATGGAGGACAATAAAGGAAAATACTACAAGACCTTCTGAGGGAAAATGGTCACACACAGTGTGCAGTGCCCAGGGACTTAGACAGCGTCAAAGAACTGTGTCCTCAAACTCAGACACAGAGGGCTGGGAGACAGAAAACCAACAAGGATTAGCTTGTCTCTAGAAATGACGGCTCTGGCCTGGCCTGCCCGGCATACCTTCTGCTCTTCTGTGTTGGTGACTAGCTGCTATCTCTGGGATTCAGGCTCAGTCCAGTTGGCATCAAGCCTCAGGCAGGGCTAAGTAAGCTTCAGGGATCACATGAAATGTCAGTGTCACCGAAGCATTGCCCTGGGGGAAAGGAATGCCTCTTCCCAGACCTCGGATTCCACTCTATGGTTTTGGTGCTTAGACTGTCATTGGGACATACCTAGCTGTGACTATAGAGCCTGGGTATGAAGGACTCTATTTCCTCTATTTCTCCCCCAATCTCCAAAAGACCCTCTATAGCAGAGGTTCTCAACCCAGGGGTCACAACCCCCTTGCAGATTGAACTACCATTCCACAGGGGTTGCATACCAGATATCCTGCATATCAACTGTTTACATTATGACTCATGACAGTAGCAAAGTTACAGATATAAAGCAGCAATGGAATAATTTTATGGCTGGGGCCACCATGACGTGACAAACCGTATTAAAGAGTCTCAGTGTTGGGAGGGTTGAGAACCACTGATCTACAGGGCCTCTACTCGGTGTCTGTCATTCTAGACTGTCCTGCAGCACCAGGACTCGAAGTGTCTGTCTTCTTCTGCCTGGACACAAGGAGAGGCCCCAGGACACCTCCTCGGAAGGCTTGCCAGACCAACCCTCCATCTCAGGCCACCCTGACAGCAGGAAGCCAAAGGAGGGGCTGCACCCCCCGCCCCCATTCCCAGCCCCCCACCCGCATTGCAAAGGACCGTTGAATCTCCGACCTAGATTCTGCAAATATTCGAGGGGAAATCGGAAACGCACGTGCTAGCTGCAACTCGTTTCAGCGGGCCCTCGTTCCTCTCTCCTCATTTTAGCTGCATTTGTTTGAGCAGCAGGTTGAAGCGCCTTTCAAAAGACCGTCATCTCCGAGGGAAGTCATCTGTTTTACATTAATTGTCCATTAGTCCCCAAGCCTCCATCCATTAGCGTCCTCAGCCACTCATTATGGATATTGTGCCCAGGTCCTGCTGTCAGCTTTTCAAGGCTGTTTTTCTGCATCTGACTTAATTGCTCTAAGTGCCTGTTTCTTTGAGCGTACCAATTAATGTAGGTTTTTTGGTGTGGGTTTTTTTTTTTTTAGGTTTGTTTTTTTTTTTTTTTCTTGTGCTAGCTTGGACAGAAATGCCAAGGTGAGGATATTTTGGCCGCTATTTACTCTAAATTATTAGACCTTGCTGCCTTAAGCTCCTACAGTGAGTATTTTTGCATCCGTGGCATTGCATTTGCCTGACAGTCTTCTAGAAACAGTGTGTTCTGAGCAGACCTCGTTTTCGGTAGTAAAAAGGCTCTGTAGATTTATAGTCCACCCACGTTATTGTGATGAGGGGTTTACATTCCCTTTGCTCCTGATTAGTTTAAACATGTAATTGTTAAGTGCATACGGCACTATGCACGAGAGCTTGGATGAAATTGGCATTGTGTGTGTGGGGGGGGGGGAGAGATGAAGCTTTCATCTTTAAAATTACAGCCCACGGAGCAGCGGCACAATACTTTAATTGAAGTATCTCCCTGGATGTGACTGACTCATCTCCCTCCAGCTTCATGGCTGCTTTAAACACACACATACACACACATTTAAGTAGAAGAGGATTAAATGGAAAAAAATCGTTAATATAAAAATATTCCTAGAAAGTTTTGGTAGACACAGGGCCAAGTTAATTTATTAGATTGACAGCCATGTTTGTTTGTTTGTTTGTTTTTATAAAATAAACTAGAAAAACAACAATAGGTAAATTGATAGGCAAATCTTAAAATTTGTATCATAGTACATATGTCAGTAGTGAAATTGGGATTTTTCTTATCAATATTAAAAGTGCTCAATTAATATAAATGTTTTTTTAAAGATTTTATGATAATGTGTCTATGAAATCAAGCATGAATAGTAATTGCTGACATTGATTGAGATTTTTTTTTATGAGTTTTAAAACCTTTGCCAGGGTTTGGTTCCATCTTGTAAGTGAATTTGATAATAAATGGGCCTGCCTCTATGTGGCACATACTGTCAATTTACTTAATTTTTTTTTAGTGAGTACTCCTTCACATCATACAAGCTTAACTAAAGCAAATGCACCCAGGTTTATTTGTTACAGTAAAAAACTAAAGGCAGAGTTTGGGGGTCTTTATTTCTTGGTGATTATTTGGAAAATATTCACTTTTACCGTAAAAAAAATTATTGGAACAAAAATGAGCAATTCCACTGGGAAACACTGAAAACAGGTCACCTCTGCCTCCGAGGGGCTTTGTCTTCTTTCCAAAGCATCCCTAACCCACTCCTGTCCTCTATCTAGGTCCACATTAAATGGCTCTGGTCAATAACAGGATGTAAAAACAGCTATTGGGATTTAAGATTTTGACCCTTTGGTAAAGGCCATTATTTTCTTCACTATCTTTACCTCACTTTGCTTTTGTTTGATTGTTTGCTTGTTTGGCTTTTTTAGAATAGACAGTGTATAGAACGCAGGGGTGTGACTGGAAACATCCTTTCCCACCCACGAGGTGACATTTGGCCTCTTAGTGGATCAATCTCCCTGATTATTGCCACAGGTGTTTCTGCAGCACGGACAGAGTTGCCTCATCAGTGATTCCTCTGGGGAAGTCTGTATCAGTCAAATTATGGGACTAGTTTGTTTCTTGAAATTTTCTTTGACATCCCGCTGGCAGCTTTTCTCCCTCAGCAATTTTCAGAAAGAGAAAATAGGGAAATAGTACAATACATTCTAACAAACTCAAAGACAAACATTAGGGACTGAAAAAAAAAAAACCTCATAGACATCCCTTCTTCTTGAGACCGCTTCTTAACCCTAGCAGGCATTCAGAGCATGACTCACACTGTGTGTGTGTGTGGGGGGGGGGGGATGATGAGGCTGGAAGGGACGGATCCACAA
Organism: Pachyuromys duprasi; assembly: GCA_028658305.1. NCBI lineage: Eukaryota > Metazoa > Chordata > Mammalia > Rodentia > Muridae > Pachyuromys > Pachyuromys duprasi. The sequence goes on from CM053749.1 coordinate 34,109,233, forward strand.
CACCAACCAGGAGCAGGGCTGGAGGGTGCTCCTGAGGACTCATTCTCACTCTGCGTCCATCATCTTTGTCCCCAGCTCACTTGCCCTGAACTAACGATGCTTCTATATTTGTGCTTCAGATTTGGTCACAAGTACCTTGGTTGAACATCTAGGATGTTGTTGACATGAGTGGGATCTAGCCAGGGGCCTCTTTCTGGATTTTTTTTTTTTACTTATAGGTTTAGTCATGTGACCTTTGCTAACTCCCAGGTGATTTTGTATTAACTCCCCTTTTAAAGGCCAGATCTGTCCCCATCTTCAGCAGACACACACAGTGTGCATCTCACTATAATCCCTTCACCGTGTGTATACAGGGTAAAACTACCATTTGCTTCTCTCTGAGAACCATGACGAAGATGATCATACTGTTTTAGAAGAAAGATGTGAAGGGTTTTGTAGATGTAATCAAGGTCCTTGGTTAATCAATTGACTTTTAATTAAACAAACAGAAAAGTTTATCCTGGTTGTGTCTGACGTCAACCTCCTTTTAAAAGGAGATTCTGGCCTTCTGTAGAGCAGGAGTTCGCTGCTGGCTTTGAGGAAGGAAGCCTTGTGTTAGGAGTACTGCAGCCATGAAGAAATGAGTTCTGCCAACAACAGCATACCCAGTCAAGTCTCCAGATGCTGCAGTTGATGGCCAGTGTCTCCTGAGCCCGACCCACAATGCAATAGTGGGACAATAGTAATTGGTATCATGTCACTGTTTGTCACGTGGAAATAGGAAACTAACACACCAGCCTTGCAATAAAGATGTTTGGTTTTATGACCCGGTGTCCCTGTTGCATTCCTGACACATGGAAATCATTATGCAAATACTATGCATAAGGGCTTCTTGTACTCTGTAGCTAGAAAACTTGTTCTGCTCACACCTCGGGCATCAGATGTGACTCAGCTCATAAGCTGTATGCTTCCTGCAGACTTTCTCTTTCTCACAACTTGAAGGGAGATTCAGTGTTCAGAACTGAGGAAAGTTCCGCTCACTCCCATGGACACGCATGCCCCTCTGCCATCTTTACACCTTTTGACTCTGGAGTCCATGGAAAATGAGTGAGGACCCCACAGACACTGGGTTGATTGGACCATGCCTGTCATCTACTGTATTAGACATACTATGTGAAGGTGCACAGCACAGCCTCCATCAGACACCAGAATGGTGACAGCATCGCCCACCTCTACGCTTCCCAGAAGCCCCCCCCCCATCACTTGTGAGAGCCAGAGTGAAAAGCTGACTAACATCGGTTGCCATGTCATTACAAACTGACACTGCAGATCTAATGTGCTGAAGACCCTAAAAATTCTCACACCTCACTTAGAAAACTGCTTCCTCTGTTTTCATCTTTTTTTTTCATATTGCTTTAGGGCTTTTTTCTTTGCATTTCTTTCCTTCTCTCTCTCTCTCTCTCTCTCTCTCTCTCTCTCTGTGTGTGTGTGTGTGTGTGTGTGTGTGTACATGCCAGTGTAGCATATTTGTGTGCTGGTGCATGAGGAAGCCAGAGGCCAAACATTTCTTTAATAAGAAAAGCAAAAATAGCTGTGGTGTGAGGTTGTGCTAATTCTTCTATGGTTCTCCATAGAAACATTACCCTTTGCTCCTTGCTGGCTCTGTGCTCAGGCTGATCTCTATCTAGTCTTCCCTAGATTTGGTCCACAGGCAGCATCAGTGGGAGGCAGAAGAACAGCGAGGTGAGGTTCTGTGTTTGTTCCCCTTGGCTGGCACATCACAGGTCTGCCAGGCAGTCCCTTTTCTGTAGCTTCTGCTTTCACTGGGCTCCATGACAAACAAAGTTCCAGCCCTTGCTTCTTCAGAGAAGGCTGCTTCCTGCTGCTGTGGTTCCCTGGGCAACTCGGTGTGTTTGCCGGTGTCTCTAGACCGGCTCCCTTAAATTCATCACTTTGTGTTATTTTCAACGATCTTTCGACGATCATGCCTGTCTCCCGGGGATCTGGAGGTAAACATAGACACCTCCCTTCAGCCAAGAGACCTGCTTGTTTTGCCTTTCATTGGTCAAATCTACCCTGGGAAGCACTTGGACAAAGAACTGGGAAACGAGGATCCTAGTGATGAGGGCAGGGATATTCCCCAGATGGAGCTTCCCACTGGCATGGGGTTCTCTTTAAGGAGGGCAACTCAGGCTCAAAGGGAAAAAAGGGTGGGGAGGAAATTTGAAAAAGGAAAAAAAAAAGACCCTAAAACCAAACCAAAACAAAAAACCCACCGCTGTAGCAAAGGCCTATTTTCGACAGCAAGAGCCCCCGGAGGGAACCAGCAGATAAAAAACACAGCCTGCAAAGACTGTCACAGCAACTTGAACGGATGCAAACTTCTTGACAGTTCTTTCCTTATTGGTTGAAGGAAGAGATACACCCTATCGAGGCTGAGCTGATCCCCAATGAATCTGGTAGTCCTCAGGCTTCATCGCCACACGCCTGAGGCTCCTGGCCTGCCAGCGAACTCACTCCTGCTCCACTAACCAACTGCTGCAAGCAGGCAGATTCATTCCTGTCTCCACCAGCAGAGCCCGAGACTCTGCGATTCCATAACTGCAAGAGACAGGACACGCCACAACTACCCTGACCCGCAGATTGGCTCTGCTCTCAGTTGGCACCCTGAAACCCCTGAGAACTTTTAGCCATACCGCTTAGCAGAGCTATAACATAGCATCCCATCGTTACTGCTGCTAGAGAGAAGTCAAACTTGTTTCATCTAAATCTCTCGTGGCCATCTGTTTCAAAGTTGTTAGTCAAGTCAAACATGGAGGGGCATGCTTTTAATCCCAGCACTCCGGAGGCAGAGGCAGGCAGATCTCTGAGTTTGAGGCCAGCCTGGTTTACAAAGTGAGTTCAAGGATAGCAAGGGCTACACAGAGAAACCCTGTCTCAAAATTAAAAAGTTGTTAATCCTGAGTTGACAGTAAAGCACCTCCTGTTCATATTGTTTGCTGTCTGCTCAGTCCTTCCTTGGAAGGGGAATAAACAAGAACTTCATCATAGAAAACCTTTACTCACCAACTGTTTTACACATCTTCCTCTAAGATAGAGAGAAAAGAGATTGAGCATACGTCATACTGTGGCTGAATTGTCAACAGATCACCCAGGAGTTCTGCCCGCTCTGAGTATGAATAGAAACAGAAGATAACAGCAATTGATAAGCAAGTGTCTTTAAATTCCACTAAGGATGAGAGCATCCTGGTCAAAGCATTTGGTGTTCCTTTAACTGATAGAGCGATTACTTTGAGGACTTCTATTGGTCGTTCAAATGCACTCAGGTGCCTGGGTTCTTGAGTCAGATGTCGCTGCAGCAAGATCACCGGCAGGCTTTTGAGAAGGCTGAGATCTGCAGAGGTCGTCTAAACAGTTCAGCTCCGAGGACCCAAGACTGCTGGAAACACCTATACACTTGCTCACCACAGTATCAAGCACAGACTAAGATGGCAAAAATGATCTCAACCAAGGAAGCAGCTATTTCCTGCCCCCTGTGAATTAAGAGGGAATAAATATCTCTGGAGAAAAGTGTTGTGCTTCTAAATGTGCACACATCGCCATACTTATGCTCCTAAGGAATGTCATGTTTGCAACTAATCTCCTTTCTGTGGTGGAGAAAAAAACAGCTAATTGACCAAAAGCTAAATTCAGAATGCCAGAGCTGCTGTGCCATTTAGAGAGACTGCCACATTTCCGGGGAAAGCCAGATGCCTCTGTGAGAAAGGAGCCCCTGTGATGATCTCAGCCACCTGAAGACCCTTCAACACAGAAGTTCTGGACAATTCCTAGTTGCTTGACACCCTAGTAGCAAACAAATCAATACTAAAGCACAAGATAGGCAGGGCCCTTTCCCCCACCACACACAAAGACACATTAGTTTACAGCATTACTTAATTTGCTAGAGGCCCTGGTAAGAAAACTGAAGGTGTAGAACAGGGGAAATAAATTTCGAGTAAAGGAATATACACTTTGCAGCCAATGACTTATTTCCCCACCCCCCTCAAAATTATTACAGATGATGGATAAAGGATCTGCTCTGTGTATTCATGGGTTTGGCAGCAGGTTTAGAAGTAGCCAGTGGCTTTCTGCTCAATAAACGAGGCCAAGCACAGGCCCCTACAGGTAAGCAGCTGGACAGCACTACAGCCTGGTCAGCTCAGATCTCAGCTCTGCTCATCAAGGTCTGGAGCCCCCAGAGCAAGCCTCCTTGCATCTATGCAAATAAATAAATAAATAAATAGATAAATATTTTTTGCTCGGTCAGTATCTTCCTCCTCCCACCCCCCGACTCTTGTATTGCTGGCACCAGTGAGATCCCTCTGCTGCCCTTTCCCCAGTAGTGGGACAGGAAACTCTGGTGGGCTTAGGCTGGCCTGTGCCTCTCTGCTCCCCAAGGGGTCCTGTCCTCCTAAGTGAACCGGGTGTCCTAAAGCATAATAAACCCGGCACCATAAACGTGCCAGTTGTACCCATGATCCTCAGGGCTCATTTGCTCATTTTAGCATGATGGGGGCCTTGGGTGGAGCCCAGGAATACATAGTCCTGTGTGAACACACTGGTACTCATACTGCAGATGAAACAGATTAAAATGAGTCCCCCGGGGGCTGAGATTCCAGTGCTTCTTGCCTGTGAGATCTCTTTTGAATAAAAGGAAGCCATGCCCAGGAATGAATACTTTAGTGCCTAAAGGTTTGGCAACAGTGAGCTGTCGACCTGTAAGGAGCAATTACTGTTCTCACATACGCAGTGGTACCCAGTGCCTTTAGAATTCTGATGTGTGATGAATCACATGCATCAGTCTCTGATTTGTGAATGTTAAGCCTTCTTATGCTAAAAGAGGCCACTCAAGTATTACTGTAGGCTTCTGGTGTACCAGCAAACTTGTTTATTTGGTGGGAAATTACCAGCTCTGCCAACGGGATGTATTCAGCTGCGAGCAAAGACAGCCATACAGTCAGTGCTGTATTGCAGAGTTTACCAGGCGAGTATTTGATTACTAGTTATCTGCAGCGTTGTTACTGCCTTAGCTTGTAAATAGGCAGAAGTATGAATTGTTGTGTTATACTGTCAATGTTCACACCTGGCTATGGGCTTATTCTACGTGCTCTGCAATGCTAGTAAGGCCAGGAGCCTCAAAGAGTGACAAATCCCACCAACATAATAATCATTTGTAAATATTAGGTGCCTTCACGACTCTTCCCACTATTTCAACAGCGGCCATTGTCCATAATAATAACAACAACAAAATGACTGTCATAATGCAAGGACAATTAAGATTGATATAACAGCCATGCGCGCCTGTTCTGTGAGCTGCGTGTTTGTGCATACTTAAGGCAGAGTCAAACACACTGGTCAAAGTGAGATGATCACAGAACCGCTTCGGTGTTGGCCCTTACCCCTGAGGGGTCAGGAATGCTGTTTACTGAGAGCTGAACACATCGCAAACCAGCCACTGTCAAGCACTTTCCTAAATGCACAGGCACAAGGGATACCCACAACAAAGTCACTGATGGTTACAAAGAACTCAAGTGGCCAAAGTGAGAGGCGTTCCTGTGTGACCAACTTTAAGTGAATGGTGCATCCTCTCTGCTCTTCAGTTTTCCTCACTCATAAGAGGGGGCAATAATAATGATACCTAATGGGGTTACTATTTGGAAAAAGGCTAGTGCCATGCTGAGCATGTTAAATATCCTTCCTACTTTATCTGTGAATAATTCCTTCCACAAGCGCTTGTGTGAGGAGAGAAGTCCCATGATCAGTTTAGGGATAATTAATGTTCTCAGTAGACCACAAAATCCAGAATAAGAAAAGATGAGGACCTGAGATGCTTTGACCAATCTTTTCGTGGAGAATCGGTCCTGGCTGGAGCTTTTAAGAATGGAAGGTAAATAGAAAAGGAGAAGACACGGTGTACTAAAAGGAAAGAGAGGAAGACCATGCACTATATTGAAGAAAGAGGATAGTGGAACAAAACCAGCCAGTGACAAGGAAGGGGATTTATACTCAAGGAGACGGTGAAGCATCAGTCACGGTGCAGACCGGGCTGTCTGCAGTGCCCTCCTGAAGGATCCAGAAGGATGCTGTAGGGATGTGGCATCACTGCACTGAGGTGAGGGATGAGTGACGGGGATGGGCTCCAGGGTCTTGCTCCTAACAGACACCCACTCCTGCCATGAATTATATTTCAGCCCTGAGATTTTTTTAGAAATGGGAACTCTCTGGCTCTATCCCAGCCAGATTCCCTGTGTTGGAAGCTCTCGGTGTGGAACCCTCCATGGGATTCTGTTGCACATACAAAATCTGAGAACCACTGACTGGTGCTAGAGCGGGACTTCTCGGATCCTCAGTTTAATTGGGATGTGAAACTTTTATTAATGTTTAAAGCTGGGGCATTTTAGCTGGGCAGACTCTCAGCTGGCTCATCTAAGGTATTCTAGCCCATGACCTGCCATGTGGCTAGTTCTTTACCTCTCTGCTCAGGTCTGCTCCTTCCCAAGTCCCTAGTTATCTCTTCCTCCCAGAGCCCTTCTGTCTCCTGGAAGTTCCCCTCTTCTGCCCAGCTACTAGTTGTCTTTCATAAAGCCAACCAGGTACAATTCTAGATTGCCTTAGGCAGGTAAGGAAGAACAAATATTCACAAAATACAAGATGGGTGATGGGCCACAACTGTCTGCCACACAGAATCAACAATTGAATACACAGAGACACACCTTCACACAATAGGTACAGTGAATGCAAAGGTCCATAGCTCTGCCTCATTCTTCCTACTTACACAAGTACCACCTTCCAGGTCAGGAGTTTGAGGTCCACAGCATAGAGAGGAGAGAACAGGTTTCTCCTCACACGTCAAGGGGTTCGGAGTATTCCACTCTGTTCCGGCCTCTATAGACGTCACACCTTTGCTAGCTGCAGAGCAGATTGTGAGTGGTGGATAGAGGTGAAGGAGTCTGGCTGGTATCTGACATATGGTGTTTAGTAAGTACATAATTTTCTTTCAAGGTCTGTTTAGGAAGTGTTATTACAGGAAATGTTGAAATAATTTAGGTTATTTTGGAAGGGAAACTTCTTCTGTAATATAGTCCCCAACCTAACTAAATCCATTTAAGAAACTGACACTGCAGTGATTTCTTTTTAATTTTAATTTTTAAACCACTCCAATTCCATCATCCTCACTCACTGGCTTTCAGTCTTTATTAGATTCTGGGCTTCCATGGGTAGCCTAAGGAGTCAGGAGTATGCTATTTGCTGCAAAGAGCAAACAAATGGCTCTTTGGAATAAAGAGGAGCATTTGAGAGAGGCGGAGAAGAGAGTCCCAGAACGTTTACTAAGTGCCTTTGCCCATGGTTTTGGAAAGGTAGATGATGGAATGGATGGATTGAATTTGCAGAGCCTCTTAATTGCCTTTATTGATTTACTTGATAGGTGCTCAAGACTCACAGACAAACTTAAATCCAATCATGAGTCTACTGATTCCAAAATAATTCCAAAGGATGTTAAAAACTTCCCCCTTTTGTTCTGACATGTGAAGTGTCTCATGTTAGATGCGGTTGCCTTTTGTCGCATAAGAGGTTAAGAACAGGGATGAGGGGAGCCAAAGGGTCAGGAAGCAATCTCTATTCCTGTCCGTTGTGTGGGTGAAAAAAATTGGTATAAGTAGAAAGCATTCTCTCAACTTCCTAGAAGGAATCACAGATGCTCTTAAGCTATCTTTCCCAGCACTTACTCATTTGCACTGCATGGAAATCTATACACATCGACAGATGAGGAATTAAAGCAGCGGTGTAAAGCCAGACTCTGATGCCTAACAGGAAGGATAGAATGTGAAGCTGTCACATTCTAATAAAAATTTCAACTACTGTAGTATGCACTGAGACCCAAGGGCCAGGGTTTTTTGTTTGTTTTGTGGTTTTGTTTTTAGGGCAGGAAAACAAGAATGACTAGAAAAAGTAGACACAACTTTTTATTTTCAATGAGGAAGGATGTATTTAGGTCACAGTTTCAGAAGTTTCAACTGGCGATCTGCTGGTTCCACAGTCAGCTCTATAACAAGGCAGGAATATCATGGAGGGGGGGGGGGAAGCAGGACAGCCGTTCATTCCATGGCAGATGGAAGGGAGGCAAGGGCTGCTGATAGGACGCCCTTTGAAGGCACATCCCTAGCCATCTAAGGCTTCTAACTAGGCCCCTCCTCCTCCTAGCACCCAAAATTTAGCTAAGAATTCACCAATGACCAAATCCATTGATGAAGCTGATGACCTTATGATCATCTCCTCTCACAGCAACACCGCTTATGGGAAGGCCAATCTTTCATCAAATAAGGCTTTAAGGATATTTTATACCCTAACTGTAACATTCTGCCCCTGTGTGGTGAAAACCTGGGTCCATTTCATGATGAAAAATGTGTTGTCTGTCTCTGTGAGTCCCCAAAATCTCAAGATCATCAGCATTGCTCAAAAATCCAACTTCAACATCTCCTCTGAGGCTAAAACAAACTCTTAGCTATGAGGCTCTGTAAAACAAAGAGACAAGTTATATGCTCGTTAACATATGAGACAGTGGATATCTTCCTGGCCCAAACGGTAAAAACAGGAAACTAGCAAGTCAAGATCAGACCAAGCTTGGAAAACATTAAATCTTCTACCTTCACTTTTGGTATTCAAGTCACATGTGGTAAGATGTACGCTTCAAAGGGCTAAGAAAAACACATCCCTACAGGCTTGCTTGCAGCCCCTTACAATGACTACCCTCTCGGGATGACCCTGCCCATTGCCTTCTGTGTTTTTTAACAGATGTTCCACATCCTTGGCATCTCCAACTTGTTGTAATCTCCATTGCATCTTTAGCAATGTGAGGATAAATCATCACCTTCCATATTGACCTCTCAGAGGCAGGCTGCCTGTCAAAATCCTGACCTAGACACACATTACTAACCCTACTAGACTTTCTTTGAAATCTTTTTTTTTTAAGATTTATTTATTTATTATGTATAGCGTTCTGCCTGCATGTATGCCTACACAACAGAAGAGGGCATCAGATCTCATTATAGATGATTATGAGCCACGATGTGGTTGCTGAGAATTGAACTCAGGACCTTTGGAAGAACAGCCGGTGCTCTTAACATCTGAGCCATCTCTCTACAGGCCTTTCTTTCAAATATTAGTGGAAGCTTCTCGAAGTCCACAACTTATGCTTTCTGGAAAAAAAAAAACAGTACCACACAAATGCTATCAATGACTGCTAGAAGCTCAGGTGACTGTATCCCTTGGATCATGGCTGTAGAGACCTCCGAATACCTGGATTGAAGAACATGGGGACACATTCTCCTAGAAAGATCTTTGCAAGCAGGGCACCCTAGAGGTCTTCTCTGCCAGCACAGCATTTGAAATGAGCCACAACTTTTCTACAATGAGTAGGATCTAGTCAGGTCCTGAGATGACCTCCAGACATTGATCCCTTTGTTTTAGGGCAAAGAGTTTGCCTCATTTTTACTGGTAATAATTTCCTTAGCAATAATACTTTTCTTAGTCTCAGTTCAAAATGTTGTGGGGATAGCAACTGCAAGATTTTAAAATCTTTCCATTCTGCTTCTTCCGCCCCATCCCCCCGCCCTTAATTCTCCTAATTCTACTGGCAGTGCCCATACCACACCTTGACTGTTAGGATGCCTTGAAATCTTCTTTACCAGATTAATTAATTTGCCACCTGTCAACTCAAACTCCCACAAAATCTCAGGATATGAACAAATGGGTAGATATTATGAAATTTTTTTCCCAAACATAACAGGACTGGACTCTAGTTCAACTCATAACAGAGTCTTTGTTCACACCGGAAAGCTCATGAGCAGTCTATGTTGTCCACACGCTTGTCAGTTTTCTACCTCCAGGTGTCTGGGAAGCCCTGCTTACAGCATGCTAGTCTACTTCTTCTTCAGATCGCGTATTTACAAAACAAAATGATGGGTTCTGCGACAGCTCTTGGACAAACTGCTAAGAGAATTCACCTTTAGACAATTAATTCTTCATAACCAGGTAGGAAATGTTGGGGAATAATTCATGGGAAGGAAATATACAGACAAATAAATCTGTAGGAAGAGCAGAAATTGTCCAGTCAACATTACTGTCTTCCAGCTCTATGCTGATCCCAGGTTCTTTGAGTTCCCATCAATGTTGACTGCATCACCTGATTACAACCTCTTGTGCTTTACCTCAGTGACCTGCAACCTTACATTCACATATGGCAAATGAAACTATTACCTTGCCAGTAGTTGATAATAACCTTCCTCCCCTATTTTTCTTGAGACAGGTTGTCTTAAGTACTCAAAAATATTGTTTAATACTAATGTCTTGTATTTTTTATTTGAAAAATGAGAGCTTTATACTGGATAATCCTTCATCTACTTTCTAGCCCTAAGATTCCTTGGATGTGAGCCAGACGTTATGCTTCGGTACCACATGGCACCCTTGTTAGTGCAAGGCTGCAGATGGGCAGTATCTTCTCACATCCCACAACTCACAGTCTTCGATAGTCTCTGGATACTTGGTGAATCCTAAAAAGTTATGCAAAACTTAAGACATGATTAGGTACATTTTGAAGATATACTTGTAATAATTCTGGCTGGTCTAAAACTCATATTCCTTCTGCCACAGTCTCCTGAGTGCTGTTGTAGGCATGTGCCACTATGCTTGGCTTTTCTATTTGTTTGATGAAATAGGGTCTTACATTGTAGCCAAGGCTAGGTTTAGAACTCACTATGTAAAAGCCAGGCTAGTCTCAGATTCATGGCTGTTTGTTTCTCCTGGCAACTCCAGGTGAGTTTAATTAATTGTCTCAACTTCTACTATTACAGGCAAGAACTGTCGAACCTGGATTTAAGGGGTTTTTTTTCTCCTTAAGATTTCATTAACTGTAAACATAAATAGCATAATTCCTGGAAACCAATATACTTCATTTGTTGATGCTGAAACACACGTGCTTAGCTTTGTCACACTTTGGAAGTATAAAATGGTGGTCTGTTCATTGTATCCATCTGCTCTGGTCTAGCCAGAGGAAATCTATGCTTTAGATTTACAGATGTAAAGAGAGCAGCTTCCAATAGGTGCCTGGTATGCCATGCACTTTCTCATGAATGATGCTGTCCCCAAAACACCATTCACAATCTACAGAGATCTCTGCTGGCTATCATGAAATGCAGGTTAGGCGTGACTCAATAATATGGACACATTGTGATACAGTAACTCTCTTCAAAAGTGTGGAATACAAGGTCATGTGACTGTGGTCTTCTATTACTATTATATGATGTGCTCCCCCATTCCCTTAAGTCCAATCTTTTTTTTTTAGGCAAAATAACATAAGGACAAATAGTTAATTATTGATTTGACAACTGTTCTAGTCAAAACAGACTGTCATGTGTTGTTTTTCTTGTCCCATTTGGAATTTAAATCTGCTAATTCTTTCAATTAAATCTGGGTCCCACAATATGTTTCTGGGATTCCATTTAGTTATTAACAGGAAAATATGTTATTGTACAACTGAGTGAATTTATTGTTTTATAAACTTTGGTGTTTATTATTAAAGATTAAGAACCCTCATGAGATAGTAGTTTGGAGTTTCATTGTGACTATGCATTCCATTTTTTTTGTAGAGTTACTTTATTTTCCCTCAAGTACAGTTTAAGGTAAAATAATGTATATAAAAATTTCATTTCTCAAATTAGATCTAAATGTTTTGTAAGGGCACAGGGAGACAGATGCTCTTAATGCTGTTGAGCTGGTAGAATCTTTCTGAGTGGCGGATGGACAAAATCATTCCAGATTTAAACTCTATAAAGTATTAAGTAAGGCTGAGAAGGGCAGGAGTGGAGATGATATCGTTTTAAAACAAAATCCTAATCATTCTTTACCAACAAAAACTCAGAAGCCAGATGCTGGGGTGAAAACTTGCTAACTCGGAGAGGAAGATATAGCAGCCAGCTGACCTTCCTGCTCAGCAGATGTCCCAGAATGAAAAAGACCCTTCTCCACACAGTCTTAAATACCCTTCAACTCCATGTCTGTTCGTCCTGTGTTTACTTATGTTCACTCCTTGTCAACTGGTTGCTTCTTGACCTATGGTTGGCTTTACTTAGCTCTTGTTTGCAGAAAGTTCTTGGGTTAAAGGTGTGGACTAGGGCTGAGCCATACCACAACAAGAGACACGTTTTTCCAGTTCACAATATCAGAGTTCAAAATGTGACCAAGTATCCTGCAACAAGATGGGACAGCTAGGGTAGTCTGAACAGGGTAAGAAGAGGTGTGTCCAAGACATATACACTGTCAGAGTGCAAGCAGGGTGAGAAGGGAGTTGAGGCATGTGGGCAGCATTAACAGCGATCCACATAGGACATGAGAGTCCAATGGGGATGGGGAAGATATTCATGGAGTGTGGAAGTTCTTGGCAGAATTCCAGAGTCAAGTCAAAGAAAAGGTGTCCTTGGGATTGGTCCAGAACAAGGCATCATAACTGGTGGCATGTGCTTATAGTCCCAGTTCTGTAGTCAGCTAAGATGGGGAGAGTGAATGAGCCCATGATTTTATGTAGAGCCTTGGCAAAATAGTGATGCCTCATCTCAAGCAAGCAAGAGAAGAAGGCAGCAAATATAATAGTGGACATTCCAGTGGCAGGAATATCCTTGTCGGTCAGTGGGAAGTGTTAGTTGGACTGCGCAGGGGATGGTAGCAGGGTGGAGGTTTGACCCTCCTAGTGAACAAATAGAGGCTACTGTGAGACATGGTTCTTACAGCTGAAGAATAAAATAGTAGACACTGGAAAAAGACTAAATAAACCTTATGATTTTGAATTGGAGTTGGGAATATTGGCATGAGTCCAGGATTTAAAATGTTTTATTAATAGTTATAGGAACAAGTAGAGGTAGAGTGTGTGTGTGTGTGTGTGTGTGTGTGCATGTGTTGTGTATAAAACTTCTCCTGAGGAGATGCAACACACACGTCTACTCATCCCAGACAGGGAGCCATGACAGACAAAAGTACAGATACTGCCAAAGTCCAGCTTGGTGCACCATGAGTTTTATTGGGGTTACTTACAGGAATATAGGTGAGGGGAGCAGAGATGACTCAAGGACAGCTGCATCACCATCGTGGGTGGCAGCTCGCAGAAGCTGGGAACCTGGAGCTCACTGCACAGCCTGAAGGCAGCTCAGTGGTCTGGAGAGTAGTGTCCCTTCTAAGTGACTCTGGTCTGAGCCTCTTCCACGCAGCTGGTCTGATTTCTCCTTCTTCCAGGCAACTGGTCTGGTCCTGGAGTCTTCTTTGCAGCTCAGCTTGGTTCCTCTAAGAGGGTTTCTCAGCTTTTATAGCTTACTCTGGCAAGGAAAGGCCTAGAGAATCTGGTCAGTTTCAGGGACTTCTGACGATAATCTCCTGCTAAAGGAGCTTCTCTGTAGCATGGAATCTTGGAGGAAACCATGGTATAGCATGTGAGTACATGCATGTATGTGTGCATGCATGTATTTACACTTGTCTATTCATAGATTCACCACAGATTCACTCTCTCTGTCCACTAAAAAAAAACCCAAATCCCTGCTGATTAGTAGTAGTGAACACACCTAGTATCTAGATTTTGGTTTAGAAATACCTTTCAGTATTGAAAGAACCAAAGATCACTGTACAAACAGTACCAGATCTGGAGCAGGAAAAGTAGAAACCAAGCCTGAATTCACGCCCAAATCAAGAGGTGGCAAAAGAATGAAAGTAATGTGTACAAAATACAACAGCAGCGTGGGTAGCTTCTCAGTGAAAGAGTCAGGAGGAATCAAGGAATCAAAATAAGTTATGGGCTGGAGAGACATCAGAGTGGTTAAGAACACTTATATCTTTTGCAGAGAACCCAAGATCAGTTTCTAGTACTGACATTTGATCCAATGCCTTCTTCTGGCTTCCCAGGGTTCCTGCTTACACATGGTGCACATTAATTCGCATAGGCACACACACATACAAATAATAAAGAAATAATCTTCAAAAATTATTTTGAATTATAACCTGCAGAATCCAGGAGTTTGTAATGAGACGAGTAAATGAATGAACTGGAAGTTTGGAGGAAAATGGAATATGATATGGTTTCAAAACATCTTCCCACAAAAATCCTTATTAATTAAAATGGGAAAGCAGCTGCTTTATGGTGAAGAGACCCAATCAGCGTTCCTTAATCAGGCAGAGTTAGCAGAGTGGCTAGCAGCACAGGAGGAAATCACACTCCAACTGATAGGACACAAAGCCAACAGCAGCATGGCTTCTGTGGCATTTTTAAAGCTGCACCCTGAATTCAATCATGAGGAAATATCAGGTGAGCCTCAGCCCAGAAACAATCTATCAAATAACTGGCCTTCAAAGCAACAAGGTCACACAGGTCAAGGAAGGCCCGAGGAACTCCTCCAGTACAGACAAGGATGAAAAGAAAATTAAATGCACCCTGTTCCTCCAGCCTGGATCCTTTAGAGATCTGGAACATTTGAATCAATTGCTGCAATCTGTGTGGAATCTGAGACGAACGGTGTGCCAGCGCTAACGTCCTTGCTTGGATGGCTGTGCTGTGGACAGAAAGGAGACTGTCTAATAAAATATTTGGGGGCCTGGAGCTGAGGCATCATGTCAGCCACCCACTTTCATCTGATTCAGGATAAAATTACTGGCTCTGTTCTTACAACTTTTCTGTGAGTTTGAGTTTGCTTCATAGTACAAAGGTTTAAAATGCATTAAAAAAAAAAAACCCTGCTTTTAGAAGGAGGTTACAAAAGATGGTTTTAGGCTATGTTATTTCATATATACAAAGTGTGGCTGTACAATAATATTCATGGATACATTGTAGCGAGAGACAGTACTTAGCAAGGACTCCATCAACCTAAGCTCGGGTACTGTTACCATTTCCCATGACACAGCTCCCAGTAAGCTTGCAGGAACTATGTGGAGGAGCAGACATCTCCTAGGAGTTCAGATCCTAAATCTATGTCTGTGCCTGGGGGCTGAGGGTCACTCTCACCAACTAAGGCACGTAGGGCAAAGCCTAACCTGAAGCTGCTGAGAACTGTGGAATAAATACTGAGGCAGTGCCCCAAAACTAGACTTAGATACCAGCACATGTGGAATCAGTGATTCTAACCATTTCTGATTTTATGTGTGCCAATCAAAGACTGTGTTCTCTGGCTCACCTCAGGGTTCCTGTGTGTGTGCATGTGTGTGTTATATGCATGCATTCATGTTTACATGTGCAGGAACACTTGTGTGTTGGGGGGAGTGCACATGTGTGTATTTTCATCTGGACACCAAAGGTTGACATTAGCGGTCTTCCTCAGTTACTCTTCATTCATTCATTGAGTCGGTTCCCTCAGCTGAACAGAGAGCTCACTATAACAGGCTGATCTGGCTAGCCAGCTGGCTCTAGGGATCCTCTGTCTCTTCTTTCCATCACCAGAAATACAGGAAGCCACAGGGCTCCCCTGGCATTCATGCGAGGTCTGGTGATCCGAATGCTGGTCCTCATTGGGCTAGCAAAGAATTCGCCACTGAGCCTTCTTCCCAGCCAAAAGATTACTGCTAATTGAGTCATAAAACTGAATCTCTTGCCATCACACAAGGCTTGCTGATCTCATTGATATTGATGTTTGGGCTGCATAAACATTCCCCATATCCCTGCTTGGCCTGTGCTGTCTGGGTAGAGGTGACAGATGTGCCTCCTCTCCAGCTGAAAAACCAAACTGCTCCCATACATTGCCCAAGGTGCCCAGTGTGAAGTTTCAAACCTGGGACAAGCAGCTGAAGCGCCTTTTGAACATGCCAAAGAGTACTTGGCCTCCAAGTTGTCCCAGCATCCCCCAGCCCCTACCAGTTTCAGGGCATGGCTGGCATATCCTACCCTCTACCCTAAACTCTGTGGCCCAAGGCCTGGACTGCCCTTCCCCTAGAGACTCTTCCCTGTATAATCCAGACATGTCGGTTACCCGGCCCTTTGTACCTTTGGCCTCCCGGGCTGCTGTACCTGGTTTCCTTCTCCCCCCTCTCTCCGACATGGTTCAGGGTCATGACCACTCTGGACTCCCCCAGATGTCCCCGCCTCAGGCTATGCTCTCCCTTTCATCTGTAATAAACTTTCCTCCACCATACCTAGGAGCAGTCATGTCTTTTCCTTTCCTTTTGGTTTCCTTTTTTTCATTCACCCAGGGAGACAAGGTTGGACCTAGGCAGACTCTGCTCCTTCAAAGAGAGGGAATCTATTTTGGAAAGTCAATGCGTTTTTAACACGCTACACTGAAAAACAACCAGAAATTTCATTAGTTGTTGAGTTTCCTCTGGAATACACATTATGACTTATCATGTGCAAAATGTAAAATAGTCATAATTTCTAACAATAAAGTTTTGGTTTAACCATTGGCATAGTTCCAAGGCAGACCACTGTATGGAAGTTACAGCTGCAGGGCAAACTTACTCTAGGAATGTTGGCCACCGACCCTAGTGCAGCCTCGATGCTCTGGAAGCCAGGTGGGCAGCAAGGCAACAAACAGAAGACTGAGGGTCAGTGGTGTTGCACACCTCTAATCCCAGCACACAGGAGGCAGAGGCAGGTGGATCTATGAATTTGAGGCCCTCCTTGCCCACAGGACAGCCAGGGCTACACAGAGAAACCCTGCCTCACAAAAAAAGAAACGAAATGGATCAAGTGTGCTGTTTCTAGGTCAACACAGTTAAAGATGCTTCCCCTCAGCAGCAATTGTGCCTTGAGCCAAAGCAACTCGGCCTTGAGTGGAAGCATCCTGGGCTCCCTGCTTGGAGATGTAAGGCACAGCCGCCTAGTCCACGATGGCATTTGCATTTCCACGGAAAACAAAAACAAAATCATCCCCCTCCCTCTTTTTCGCTTTTGTCTTCTTTATATGTGAGTGAAGTACATGTATGTATGCATCTTTGCATGTGTGGGGTATATATGTGCACGCACACACGTACACAAGCATGCGTGCACAGTGTGTGTGGGCCTGAGGTTGACGTTGGGAATCTTCCTGATCTTCCTTCACACTAGGTTTATTAGCCAACTCGGCTTCAGGATCTGGACTCCACCTTGTGAGACTGGAGTGACAGGCAGGTCACCACACCCACCCGCATCTACACAGCTCTGCAGATTTGAACTCTGGTCCTCTTGCTTTGGGGGCAAGATCTTCAGCTGCCGTCTCTCCGGCTCCCAAACAGAACACAGCTTTTAGCCGCCAAGACGTCAATGCTTACTTGTTACTCCCGTGTAGTTACAGCTGTTACAGATACTCATATAAGGGGTTAGGTCCATAGAAAGCCACGTGTAAACAGTGGGCACATTCCAGCGGTGGGCTAACCGATGGTGATTTATTTATAGCCTTCATTTGGACGAAGCCCATCAGCTTCTGCATTGTCAAAACGGGAGTCAATGGCGAACGTGATGCTATCTTCATCTGGGGGAGACTCACAATTCTTTCATGCCAAAAGACAATGCAGGCAGGATACTCTAAATGCAAATTTTCCAAAAAAAAAAAAAAAGAAGAAGAAGACAAAACTGAGACTTAAACACTGAGAGGAAAAATACTCTACGTTGGTGGCCCGAAAAAAAAAAGAAAGAAAGAAAGAAAGAAACACCCAGATCCGCCCCTTCCCGCACCCCTGGCGGCGCGTATTCCACCGGCCCTCCGAACATCGTTTGTACAAAGGTTTAAAAATCCAAAGCTCCAGGATTCTCTGTCGTGGCGAGGCAAAGCCCGTGGTGAACCTAGTTTGAGGAAAGAGATTTCATTAGCTTGTCAGACCCTCCCCTCCCCAAAGCGTCGTCTGTGTTTAGGACTGGCTGCCTATAATCTTTCCGCTCTATTTGCTGCATGAACGTTCATTATTTTAGATCAAAGAAAACAGAGGAAGCCACTCACTCGCTTCCCCAGTGTCTCTCTCATTAAAAGTAATTATTTTCCCAGTTCAGTCCTCTTTGTTCACAGTCGTGTCCAGTGAGGAAACGGGTCTTAAGAAACCCAATTATGTCTGAGGCGGTTTCAGAATCCGATAAAAGGTTTGGGGGCTGGGACTTCAGAGTAGCCTGGCAGGGAAGAACTTCCTATTTCCAGCACCCTGCCACATTAAGAATTCTGCTCCCTAGGATTAGCTTGGAAAGCACTTGGCCTTAAAGAGAGAAATTTTCTAGTTTTAATGTCTAAAGCTGAAAATAATGAATTTCATTAAAAACGAATGAACTCATTTTCTGTATTACTTTACAGCGCATGATTTAATTACTGCACCAGCCAATGAAGAATTACAAATCATTCTGGGAAATGTTTTGGTAATATTGTGCAGCTATGGATTTTGCTCTCTTTATTTAATAGATCTATAAAGGACATATAAATGATTTCTTCAGACAGAGATGTGATGCCCAGTTCACTGTGAAACAAATATATTGATTATTATCAAAACACCAGTTAAATGTTTCTATACAAATAATGTCACAGAAGGGGCCTTAGGGCCTAGTCTAACATAATTTATGTTATTTCTTATTTATTTATAGAGAAAGAGCTTTGTATCTTGAAGGCAAAAATAATATGTTTAAATTTTTTAAAGAGTGGGAAAAAATTTTTTAAATACCATCATCTCTCACAAAGAAGAGAGTGTGGACAGTGTGTGCAAATCTGAGTTCTGGAAGGCACTGGGCTCAGAGCCCATGCTTTCTATTTTCCGTATTAACTGTGGCTTTTTATGATTGCTAGAGACATGGCTGCTTCGTGTTGCTCTTCATGTACATGTACACCTGGCAAACAGCGCTAGCTTCCTTCCCTGGGATGTGGCTGTAACAACCTTGCAATTGGCTCAGGACCCACCTTCTCCAGAGGAAGGGGATGGGATGAGCCTGGTTCTTTTTTTACTTTTTGATGTTTTACCATTACTTGGAGTTTGTTATTTTCATGACCACAGGCTGCAAGTTTAAAAATGAGAGAAAATTCAGCCCAATGGAACTTGACTGGTGAGTAGAAAATGCCACATAGCATCAGTTATGCCTAACTGTCTCTTTCAAGTGCAAGCACAGGCAGGCGGCAAAGCAACACCATAAAGAGCACAAATGGCTCTGGGACATTCATTGTGCACAAGCAAGCGAGCATGGAGGAATGAATACAGCCAAGAATGTATGCATACCGCAAGTATCCATATGAGCACTTAACAATCATAGAAACAAGGATACAGGTGTCACGCCCAAGCTCGGTGGCTATGAGTTGCTGGTACTTCATATTTCCAGGGTTTTCGAAATCGAAAACACTTTGAAAGCATTTCAAACACGTGCTTGTTCTCGGTGCAAAAAAAGCACAATTTACCTGTGTTGCTTCCTGTGGGTGGAGTTTAGGGTGAACTCTCCTAAGAACAAAATAAGGTGAGATTCAAGAAAGTGGTTTTTATTTGTTGTGTGAGATGGGTTTTACACATGAGCCATTTCAATGACACGTGGAAAGGCTGATGGGGAGCCATTTCAAGATGAAGTGAGTTAGAATATTTTGGAATTTACTTATAGTCCAATTCGATAAATTACTATGACTAGCAGGAATCAATACCACCTTGATGTGGTGACCCCAGGGGATTTTAATTAGTTTTGGGAGTACTTTAAAAACCAAAACCAAAAACAAAGACAAAAAAAAACCTTGATATCCAGTGCCTCATGCAATTCAGTACATCATGTTAAGAAAATAAGATTGTTCTACCATGTGTGGCCTCCAGCTCACACTAGTCCAATTCAGCTTTTCTCCTGGCTCAGCTTCACAGAAAAACACGTTTTTAATACAGGAAGAATTCTAACAACTTGCAATTTTTCCTCTCTCTCAAAAACCTAGGAGACATTTTGCTATCTTGCTACTCTTGTAGGCAAAAACTACTGAGACAGTAGGTAACCTGTTTAAAGCAAAAATCAATATATACAATGCAGGTCCTCTTTCTATTTGCATTCAGTGGAAGTTTTTACCATTCAAGTAGCTGAAGTGCCTTCCAGCTCTAGCTTTGGAGAAAATTCAAGACTAAGCCTGTCCCAAACTGAAAAAGGGCAGCCATACAGCAAAGGCCGGGAGGCCACCTTACCCTGTGCTGATGGGTACGTTTGAACTGATTAAATTCTTTCCACTCCCCGGGACTTAAACATTTACCAACTTCATTTGTAAAAAGCCGATTTTATAAATCTGCATAAAACTGCATAAAGGTGTGTGGTGACCTAAAGGTCTTTAAATCCAGATGAAAATGTTTTTTTTAAAGATTTCTCCGGCTGAGGAGATGGCTCAGGGGATAAAGCGTTCACTTTGAAAAACTGAGGACCTGAGTTCAGATCCTCAACACTCAGGGCAAAAGCAGACATAGGAGCACTCATGGCAATCCCAGGGTTCTATGGAAAGAAAAGAGGAGAGATGGGGAAGTCCCTAGACACCAGGGGCCAACCACCTTGCAGTACACAGCGGTGAACTACAAGAGACCCTGTCTCAAGCAGGGTAAAAGATGGGAGACTGAGATCAAAGGTTGTCCTCTGACCCCGATGCTTGTGCCCTGGCATGAGTGCATCCACACACACAAGAACATGCGCCCACATCATAAAGATATAGTATGTAAAAATAGAGAAACAGTACATATAAATCTACTTCACATATGAGGCTCTAGTGCTTTGAGTGAAAATGGCCCCCATAGGCTCATAGTGAGTTGCATTATTTGAAAAGATTAGGACATGTGGGCCTAGGTGGAGTAGGTGTGGCTTTGTTGGAGGAAGTGTGTCACTGGGGATGGGCTCTGGGGTTTCAGAAGCTCAAGCCAGGCCCCATGTCTCTCTCCCTTGCTGTTGCCTACTGATCCAGGTATAAGACTCTCAGTCCCTCTCCAGGTCTGTGTCAGGCTGAGCGCCACCAATACTTCCCTTCATAACAATAACGGACTAAACCTCTACAACAAAAGCTAGCCCCATTTAAATGTTTTTCTTTATAAGAGTTGTTGTGGTCACGACATCACTTCACAGCAACAAAACCCTGAGACAGAGGCTTTCATGATCTCATTTAAATTTGAATCAGATGTTATGATGTCCAGTCAAGTGCATCTTTTTTTTTAAAATAGTACAATTGAGCTGTGCAGGATATTCTCTTTGTAGCTAAAAATTAACTTAGACAGTATTTTTAATATAAGAAGATACAGGAGCATAGCATATTAGTATAGTACTTGAACACCTAAGAGGCCCTGGGTTCAATCCCTAGGGCCGCCAATGCAAATAAACACAGAGAGATCCAAATAGCCATATGCCCTGGTCATAAGAAACATGGGATGCTATTTCCTTCTCTTCTTTAACCAGTATGATCAGAGTAGAATACTGCAAACCTTCAGAACCCCACAGCATAATTACAGAACAAGGGTAGTGTTGGCTGGTACTACTTCCTCTAAGTTCCAGGAGGAATTTAGCTTGGGTGCTGTAGCTTTTCAAGTTAATGCAGAAAAAAAAAACAAAAACAAAACCAAACAAACAAACAAAAAACTTTACAGTTAAATGCATGCCAAAGCAGGGTCCCAAGTGAGAATGTCTGGTTGTGTTACTACTTTTAGAAGAAAAAAAAATTGGCAATAGAGTTTTAAGCTATATTTTAATTTATCTTTTCAGGAATTAAAAACCTTTTGTATTCTCATAAATTGTTTATTATTATTTGTAGCAGTAGTATTTTATATGTATAGGTATTTTGTCTGTCTGTATGTCTGTGTACCACTTTTCCTTTGGAGTCATCTTGTCTGGGAAAGGCTGGAATCAGAAGCAGGGATCAGAAGAAGGGCTTGAGATCGCTCAAAAATTGAAAGAACTTGCTCTCACAGAGGACCCAGGGTCAGCTCCCAACACCCATTTTGGGTGGCTCGCAACCTCCTATAATTCTAGTTTCAGTATTTGATGCCCTTTTCTGGCCTCCTCTGGCACCTGAATACATAGGGTGCACACACCATATACTCTAGGCGCCCCCCCCCCCACACACACACATAAAAAATAAATCTTTTTTAAAAAGGGGATTGTAATAATCCCCTGTGTTGATGAATGTTTTCTCAGACAGTGGGGACAGGTCGTGAAGTTCTAATCTGTGGTGGCAGACCTTCACTCAGACTGTTGTTTATCTCGGCAATCATCTTGCTGACGGAGCCCAAGGTATCTGATTTCTTAAGAGGATTTTCACTGATGCCTTTTGCAACCCCTTGAGTTGCTCCTGCAGCTGGCTTTCTGCTTATGGAAGTACTCCTGTGCTTGCTGCTTTGGGTCAGGGTCCTTGCTGATGGTGAGATCGTCTGAGAACTAATAATTCATTCAAGGGGGACGATCGCCAGCCATTAAATAAAAATTCTTGATTAAGAAAAAAAAATCCAAGGCAGTCTAAAAACAAACAAACAACAACAACAAAAAGCCAACACTAACAACAAAACACTTCTCTCAGTTGCTTTGTGTCACAGAATGCCCCGCCCCCAAAGCCTGATGAAAAAAGAAAGCTAACCGGGTTTTCAGGAAGGTTCTGTTTATTTTGGTGCAGACCCAAACCCACCCACACATCTGTATCTCTTTCTATGCAGATTTAGTCACTTTCAGTTTCTCTTCAGGGGATACAACCCACAGCTCTCTCTCAGAAGGCGGTGGGAAGGCTGGAGGCAAGGTCATCTCTCCAGTGTACAGCATAACAAAACCATGGCGACAGCCAAGACACATCTGTCAGCCTTTCAGTGGTCAACCACACTCAACCCCCAGACTCTTCCAGGGGATTCTACGGTAGCTTAGAGCTGAGAAACTCAGGTTTCAGAGTAGCATCAGATAAAAAGCCATCCACTGGGCTTAAACTGTCAACACCTGCAATGCATTCGGCTTTGTCTTCAGAGTTTACAGCTCTTGGGTATAGCTCCAAAGGTTCTGGTTAGAGCCAGCTGCTGAACCATGAGGTCTGAGTGGAGGAGAGGTGGGCAGTTGATGAGTGGGATTTGAGATCCCCGGTGAGGGCACAGCTAACTTGAGAAAAATAAAAGAAGCAGAAACAATTGCTAATGTAGAAAAGTACTGAACTTCTTTTTCTTGTTTTTATTTGTGCCTTGTATATGTGGTATGTGTGTGCTCTTAAAGACACGAATATCAAGGGCAACAGCAAGCGGTCTTTCTCTACTGTTTCTGACTTGGTTTCTTGAGATGAAGTCTCTCATTGGACCTGGAGCTCATCGTTTGACTGGACTTCAGGCCAGTAAGCCCCACGGATCCTTACGTCTCTGCCCCACAGCGATGGCATGATGGGCAGAGGTGTGCATCACCACACTTGGCCTTCCCCGTGTGTGCTGGGCATGCCCAGACTCAGACTCAGGTCCTCATGCCTGCATGAGTCATCTCCTGAGCCCCCAGGTATTTAACTCCTATACACAGCTGAAACAGCATAAAAAGTCGACAAGAAAAAAAAAATACAGCCATGTAAAAGGGAAAAGATTACAAATATAGCCCCTATTCTACAAAGGACTTTTTCAAATCCTAATGGAAAAAAAAAATCAAAGCATTTCGCTGGGAAAAAAAAAATCTACACAGTTAATTTCTGAAAGGAAAAAAAGAAGACAACAGAGACATGCAGATGAAAATAACATGAGCTATTGCTTGGACCAATCGGATCAGGACATTATGTACAGAGGCAATCCAGAAATATGGATCAAATTTCACACTGAGCTGATTAGTTGATGTAGCCATTCTGCTTCTAGTCATTTAGCCTTAATTTTATCTTTATCTTAATTTAAATATTTGATTTAATCTTGAAATAATTACTTAGGCATATACATTTAGAAGAAGCTAATAAAACAAACCACCAGGGAGCCATCTGCCTGCGTCAATCATTTGTGTTGCTTCTGCATTTCATCACGAGGTTTCTCTCTCTCTTTCCCTATTCCTGATTATTCTTTTCTTTTTTCCTTTGGCAACAAATGAGAGAGAGAGAGGGTGCTAATTGCAAACACTGATGAATGGTGGTTGAGAATAGTGGGTTAGTTGCTGTTTGCATTCCTTTAATCATGCTAATAATTCATGTTTACATTTCCACATTCTGTGGGGGAAATTGGACCCATCGGCACCTCTGCTCCCTGAGATCTGCTTCTTTTGAGAGATCTCTCCTTTCAGTCCCTCTGGGAGCTCCATCCCCACCCTGCTGTGCTGGTGGTAAGGTCATCTTACACTCAGAAAGGCGTAGGGGTGGGGGAATCCTGGAATCCAAGCTCAGGCCACATGAAGACACATATATCATGACCGTCTTCTAACTCTGGAATGAACCCGAGGACTCCTTTTCTTGCATGCTTTTTTGTCAGCCGGGCAGCAATACCTGACACACTCTGACAAAGAGGAGCACCCCCTCCCGCAGTTGAGGATGCTCTTGATCTTGCCCTGCCTAATGGAGAAGCCGGCTCACAGTGACTTTCATGACTTCCTCACTGCTTCAAAGTAAAGCATGCTCCAGCCCTAGGAGAACAGCAAAGCAGGGAGCCGCACACACAGCAGGCCTCCAGTGCATGGCAGTGGTGCAGGCTCCTCGGTGATTTGAGCCTTCCCCTTGCAGAGTCCATCATAGCTTTTTCTAGTTTGCATAACGAGTTCTGAACACATGTGATGGGTTTTTGTTTCGTTCTTAATCCAAGATAAGGAATTCTTATAGTTAAATCTGTATTTTATGACCCTTCTGCTGTAGTTGGCAATGTCAATTTTGGCTCTGTTGACACTTGGACACAGGTGAATTTTCTCTCTCTCTCTCTCTCTCTCTCTCTCTCTCTCTCTCTCTCTCTCTCTCTCTCTGTGTGTGTGTGTGTGTGTGTATGTGTGTGTGTGGTGTCTACCAGCATCTCTGACCTCCATCAGACTCTCAGTATTCCTTTATTCCAAGTTGTGAGATGGATGGAATCAAAATTTATAATCGAAAGAAAACATGGGTCAACTTGTAAGCCTTCCTTATCTAAATGGAATCTTTCTCATGAATCCTAGCTGAGAGACTGACATTGTTTCCAGGCTTTATAGACCCGCGCACATGCTTAGAAACCCTGGACAGATAGGAAAGGAGCCAGGGTTCCACTTCTAGCAATGTCCTCAGAGCAATGGCTTTGGCAAAGCCATGTAAACTCATAGAACTTCTATGTCCTCTAAAATATCAATCATCCCTGGGACTAACACTCGGGGAAATGTTCTCGAATGCATAGGTGCTTTTCAGGCTGTAGAAGGTGCCCTTCACACGGATTAAAACCAAAACAAAATAAGCAAACAAATGAAAGCCCAACCCTGTCACTTCAGTGCAGACACGTGAAGGGTCGTGCTGTATTTGACAATATGGCAAGAAGCAAGGGACCTTTCAAAAGGGTATATGGTCAGGAGGAAGGCCTTTATAGTACTCTGGAAGAGGGCATGGGCTGCGCAGTTGATGCCACTCAGTTTCCCTCACAACAGCCGGCCGGAGCAGGCGGAGAACCCTTTCATTATAGATTAGGCAGTAAGGACTGCAGCCAACGTCACAGGAGGGCAGCCCACCCTCGCCTGCCTCTGAAAGGTCACATGCTTGGTTTAACAGCCTGTAGTCAGGTCTCCACTAGTCCTCCCATGTGTGTGAGCATGTGTGTTGGTCTGTCATCCTCTCTCTCTCTCCATTCCTCCTCCCCTCTCCATTACTCTTCTTCCTCTGTCTCCTCCTCCTCTCTCGGTTGGGTCACAGAGCCTCACTGTGTTTCCAGGCTGGCTTCAAGCTCAGGAGCCACCTGCCCCAGCAGCTGCCATCACTGGCCTTGCTCTCACCCCCAGGAGGGTCCGCGTGCTTGCTTTTCACAAAGGGCCACATCAATTCTGTGATCGGTCCTGCTGATGGAAGGTGTTTTTCTGTTCTGTCTTGTTTCTTTTCGGGAAGCTGGTCTCCTTACAGTCAGCATTCTTACCTTTGAGGAACTTTAACTATAGTCATAGGAGTACATGCACAGCGAGACACATGCCCCACACCACGTAGTATGCCAAGCTCCATTCTGAGCATCCTGACACAACAAACAGCCCTATTACCACCCCTTCTTCCACAGTGTGGGACTAGCTAAGGAAGGTGTCCAGGGTCACACCTCTGAGTCCAGGGAAGCCATCGGTCAGCCACTCAACTGGCCCCACAGCCTGTACTCCGTCCACACTATCGCACTAACACCCTTCTGAGGTTTAAACATGTGACATGTAAACTTCAGACACCACGTCACTTGTCTTAGCCATCATTCCACTGCTGTAAAGAGACACCGTGACCTTGGTAGCTCTTGTAAAGAAAAACATTTGAATTGGGGCTGGCTTACAGTGCAGAGGTTTAGTTCATTATCATCATGACGGGAAGCATGGTGGCACACAGGCAGACATGGTGTTGGAGAGGTAGCTGAGAGGCCTCCATCTGGATCAGCAGGCAGCAGGAAGAGAGAGACACTGGGCCCAGCTGGAGCTTCTGAGACATCAAAGCCCACGCCTAGTGACACACTTTCTCCAACAGGGCCATGCCTCCTAACAGGGCCACGCCCTTTGGGTCTATGGGACCATTTTCCTTCAAACCACACTACTTCTTATTCAAATGACGTTACCCGAAGACCTACTTCAGGAGCCCCAAGCCCTGTTATTTTTGCCCCATTTTCTTTTCCTCACATAACTGATTCCATTTGTCACCACAGGTTCCATGTGTCTTCTTTCTGCAACACTTTAAGAGTTTGGCTTCATGACCTTTGCCATGGTCACTCTGGCCCCAGCCTCTGCCTCTCAAGCATAGGCATCATCGTGTTTCCTGTCTTTCTGATGCTTCCCAGCTTCTTCAAAGGAAGTCCTTACTGCCTGTGGCTGGCACGATATGGCCTCAAGCCCTGTGCTCTCCCTCACCCCTTCTTAGCTCATTGTTTACTCTTTTCAGTTGTTTGTCAGAACAAAACCAAACTTCTAGAGGCATCCTACCCCGCACATCCACTGGTATACCCAACCCTTATGTCATGCTCAGGCACTGCTTTGCACAAAGACCTTTTATTAGCCTCTTTTCTCCTCTATGTTGGGATACCTGACAAAAGTAGCTTAGGGAGGGAAGGGTGTGTTTGGGCTCATAGCTCTAGAGCGCAGTCCATCACGGCAGGGGAGGTCAAGGCGGCAGGGATGCAACATTACAAGTCAGCTGGGGACATTACAAGTACAGTCAGGAAGCAGAGAAAGGGCAAAGCTTACAGTCCACTCCTCTTCGCTCGCTGGACCCCATCCCATGGAATGATGCTGCCCGCAGTTAGGCAGATCTTCCTGACTCCATTAGCCTAATCTAGAACCTTCCTCACGAATACTCCAGAGCTCTGTTTCTGTCGTGGTTCTAGATCCTGTCAAGTTGAGAAATCAGTGTTGCCGTCACAGGTCTTGTCTGAGAGTGATCTAAACAGGGCCTGCTTCCATCATGCTCTGTCAACTTACTCAACTGCGTTTTCCTTCCAGATCTCTGTGCTAGATTAATAAGCCAAAGATGGCCACTGTGTCCTAACTCCTAGCTAACATTTGCACTCATTACCTCAGGCTGAAACCTCTTAGCCTGAAAATATACCTGAACCAAACTCAAATATTTATATACTCATCATGTTCCAAACACTTATCTTTAGTCACACAGAGTCTGCGTATTATCTACCCCCTAAAAGTTCATACTCCAGCTGTTTCACAGGGATAAACAGGCTCTGCACCCTTCTAGCTTCTCTGATTCAGAGGGCATATGGCCAAGATTCCCTAGAGACTCTGTAAGTCCCACCACTGACATGCCTTTCCTTTGCTCCTGCTCCTTGCCCTAACCTCTGGGTAACTTGGGCCTGTGATGGTCTCCCTTTGTGTTACTTCCTGTCTTAGGGTCTCTAGTGCTAGATGAAACGCAATGACCAAAAGCAACTTGTGGAGGAAAGAGTTTATTTCAGCTCACAATTCTCAGTCACGTTCTATTACTGAGGACAGTCAGGGCCTGAATTCAAGGCAGGAACGTGGAGGCAGGAACTGGAGCAGAGGGCATGGAAAAGCGATGTTCACTGCTTGTGTCTCATAACTTACTCCGCTGGCTTTGTTATACAAGTCAGAGTTGGCATCACCTCCTTGGGCTGGGCCCTCCCAAGTCCATCACTAGTCAAGAAAATGCACTACAGTCTTGCTTACAGGCCAACCTGATGGAGGCATTTACTCAACAGAGATTCATCTTCTCAGGTAACTTTAGCTTATGTCAAGCTGACAAAAAAAAAAAAAAAAAACAACCAAACAAATAAAAAAACAAACAAAAACACCCAGCCCAACAACAACAAAACAAACAAAACCAGCCAGAATGACACTGCCTCTGCGGCTAGATCTTTCCCCTTAACCAGCCCCCAAATCTTTTTAATACAACCCCTGCAATGCATACCCGAGACATCCCTTCTCTCTCCTTTTTACACACCAAAGATCAGGAATTTGTCCTCTTCACTGATGCACTCCTAACATCTGGAACAAAACTTCACACGCTAACAGATACCCGATACAGACATCCACAGTTTATGATAGCTCAATGTAGAAGCCTCAGGTTCCCCACAGGGCAAAAGTGATTAGCAGTCAGTAGAAGCCTCCTGAATTCTGACTTTTGATCTTTTTCTCCCAATTATAAGTACTCTCTTCTTGGGACTGGGCAGTGGTAGAGAGCTGTTGCTCCCAGCAGCCATATTAGCAGGAGGGAAAACACGGGCTGCTCTTCAGTGTACTGTAAGCGGGGTGGGACTGGAGAGATGGCTCTACATTTAAGAGAGCTGGCTGCTCTTCTAGAGGACCAAAGTTCAGTTCTCAGCATCTGTATTGGGCAGGTCACAACCACCTGTAATTGTAGCCCTTCTGGCCTCTATGGGCACGGCTGTGGCTGGCCATACAGATGTACACATAGATAAAAATGAAACGTTTAATTCAAAGCGAAATCAGATGGGCTTTGTGTCAGATAACTCTGCCCCACTGTATGTTTGTGTGAGTGCTCTGAACCTGTTCAAGGGAGACTAGGTGGAGCTGTGATGCAAGACGTAACAAACACATTTTAGACTCATAACAGTTCAATTTGCAACGGGTTCATGGAGACGTAGCCCCACTGTGAGTCAGGGAACCTCTGAAGATACCCACTGGCGAAACAAATGGGTAAACGGATCGTCCCTGTGCCTTACTTCCCTTCTCCCAGCAACACTGTCTTCCCAGTAAGGAGTTTTCTTTCACAGGCTAGCAAACTATTACCTGGGGGAAGAAGGGGCTCTTGAAATCAGGAAGTCACTCCTAGGTAGAGGAAGCCTCTTACAGAGATTTGCACTGCCAACTTCCCACGCCCAGAACATCCTCCCTTAAGTGCATGAGTTGATGGAAGAGACCAGGAGGTTGATGACCCACTAGTCAGATTGCATAAGTTCTTCCTGCCACACCTGGTCTGCCTTCAACCTCAAGAGCCCCACACTGCCTCTCAGCAAGAACTACACAGACTTTGCACTTGTAGGGGATGCTTACAGAAGTACAGTGTTGGTGGGGAATACTGTGGACACAGTTCTGTGTGTCCTGTGACATTTGTCAGCAGGCGTTCATACATTCCTGGCGGCCTTTAGAAGAACATCGGATTCTACTGTGCACTTCTTCCTCTTGCTTAGCCACAGGGGTAGGGAGGCCAGATTTCTGTGCTGCTTAGACCTTATGCTCTCCAGAAGGGCGCCATATGATTTTTGGGTCCTTTCAGAAGAACACAGCTGTGCCTGCGGTTTCCCTGCGTTTGTTCCGTACATCAACATAAACCTGGCCACTTTCAGGGGTTCACCCCCCCCCAGGCCACAGTGTGGCTGTCACACTGAAGGAAAGATGCATTTTACTTATGCTAGAGTGTAGGAAATCCTCCTGGTTTGCCCTCAGTTGCCTCTGACTCTGCCAACTCCTGCTAAACCTTTCTCCTAGTCCGTAGCCCTTAGCTCCTTCCACGCTCCTGGAGCGGACAATCTCCACCTCCCCTGAGCTACCGCTGCTGCACAGGCTCCTAACCCTATCTCCTCCCTCCCTCCCTATGGTTCTACCATCCATAGATTCTGGGAGCTAAGTCAGCACACCACACCCCTCCTGCCTAACCTATATCCTGGGTGTTCCTTCTACACGATTGCTTACCACTCCACAACACAGGATAAACGCCACCACTTCCAGCAGGTCTCTGATGTCCCTGAACACTGAGCTTACATTTGAAGTCACAGCCGTCTTCCTTCCCTGGCATTTTAAGCCACACCTCCCTCCCAGACACGTCTGTCTTCTTGATCTTGATCTGTTTCTGTAGAAATTTCCTCTACCCCACTTACTAATCAATCACATTTATATTTTATGTTCCTCCTCAACTAGACTATTTCCCAAAAGTGTGCACGTTTTCCCTGTTATTTTCAACACAGTGACCCTTGGTAAGTATCTATTATATATGTTAATGCATGGATCCTGGGTTTCCAATATCACGTGATTCATGCACCAGCTCAGTCAGGCGGCCTCCCCCCTCTGTGGGTTTATTTCTGGCCTCCTTTTTAATATTCTCTTCCTCACTTTTAGATCCGATGTCTGTTTTTACTTCATGATGAAACTATGGAAGGATATTTTTCCTGGGCCAATTTTCTTTCCTCTGCTTTTATGCTCCTCTCTCTGGGATGTGAAGACCTGTATCCTCCTTCCGGTGCTTTCAATTTCCTGCACCTAGCTCCTCAGGAAGGAAGGTGCAGTGGTTTTCTGACAGACATTTGCTCGCTGTGCCCTGGAAGAGGCCCTGTTGCTCTTGGAGAAGAAATGAAGAGGCCTTCCTGTACTCTGGGGCTAGAGAAAAAGTCCTGGGAAGGGGCGGGGCGTGGGGAGGAGACCAAAGGTGGCTCAGAGTGCTGTTGACTAAGGCCATAGGCACCACACCGCAGAGGTTCCTACAGCCTGCCCGGGCCAGGGGCGAAGGCTGGAGGGGTTAGAGTCAGGGAGCTCACACATAGAAAGAGGAACCTGCCGCTGTCGGGTGGACAGAAGGGAAGAGAGACTATGGGAAGCGCAAGCCAAGGAGAGGTTTCAGGGAAGGAGTAGGAGCCAGATCGCCCATCTTGGCTAGCGATAGAACCCTATGTCTCCACCCCCAAGCCTCCATACAGGTGTGTGTTGTTTCTGTGCAACGCCACCCAATGTAGGTATGAATGCAGCCTCCACAAAATAAGCGCCACCTTGTGACCACTATAGACACTACAGCCGAAGGCCTCTTGAGTGCCTGCTTAATCTAGGGAGGCAGATGATGCCAGAGGAGACCAGTTATTTTCAACAAAAGAAAACGCGGCACTTTACACCCGTCATCCTGGCAAGGCGACGCATATTCCCAGTTCCTCCTCTATCCTATCTTCAGTTTCTCTTAGCTCTTTCCTTTCCCCTCACAGTGAACAGCTTACAAAAGAAAACCAAAACAACAAAAACAAAACAACTCAACCTGCTGTAGGTATTATTATGGCACAACACACGTAACAGAATACACCTTAATAGTTTTTAAACATTGCTCCATGTGCACCTGCAAAACTTTTCATCTTCCCAAACTGGAACCCTGAACCCACTCAGCAACCCAGTTCTTGGCGCTCACCTCACTGTCTGACTCCCTTATATGCACCCTGGCTTTCATGGGGAACTGGAAAATTGACACACCCCAGTTCTAGGTATATTCCCAAATAGTGGAAAACTTCTTAGGAATTCTCCGTGTTTTCTGACTTTCTTTCTTTGCCACAAAACCATGCATAAAACAGAAATATCCCCGAAAGACTCAGGTGTGGGGGCTATGGTAAATGGACGGAGAAGGAAGGGAAAGAAGAGAATGGTGGCTTCAAGCCAGAGAATAGCACAGTAGCCCAGGGAAAGGGTGCTGAGGGCCTGAGGTGGAGAGAAAAGGTAAACATGTAAATGGACACTAGAAAAATTCAGAATAGGACTTTCTCAGCATGATGGTATACATTTAAAGTCCCAGAACTCAGAAACTGAGGCAAGAGGACCAAGAGTTTAAGACATACCTGCTATATAACGAGACTGTCTCAAAAATGGACACCAACAACTATGCAAACAAAAGGAAGAGGAGGAGGAGAAGAAGAAGTAATGAAATAAAATAGCAGAAGGGCAAGCTATTCTATGGAGAAAGAACACTGAAGGCTGGTGTTAAACTTGAATGAATGGATGTGGTGTTGCTCGGTGAGTCAGGGTGGCATTTGGAATGAGAATGGTTCCCCTGGGCTCACATGTTTACATGCTTGATCCCCATTGGTGACTGTTTGGAAAGGATTAGTAGGGTATTCTTGTTGGGTCCAGGAGCTTTGAGGTTTCAAAAGACTTTGAACATCCCTACTGTGCTCTTTCTGCCTCCTGCTTGGAGATCAGGATGTGAGCACTCAGCCACTGGCTCAGCACCAGGATGCTTGCCTGCTGCCATGCACCTGGCAGTGATGGTCAAGACTAACCCCTAAGCCTCCAAGCACTAAATAAACTCTTTCTTGTGCGATTTGCTCCGGTCATGGTGTCTTATGACAGCAAGAGAAAGGAAGGCAGGTGTTCGATGACGTGGGGAGCAGACTGAAGGAGAAAGCCTACAGGCTCACTGCGGGACATGCAGGGGTTTGGGCTCCTAGAAGCCATGTCAAGAGAAGGTCGGCTAGGAAATCACATATGCAGGGAGGGGACATATGAGGGATCTCAGGGGCAAGGACATGTATAAAGGGCTAAGAACATATGACTAGGGACCAAAGACAAAGGGGACACTAGGAAGGCCATGTGTGAGAAAGACAGTAGCCACCCTAAGGTCTAATTGATATCTTCCAATTTATATTATGGTTCCTGGCTGTAAGTAACAACAACCCCATCTAAGTGGGAGCACTAGGTGAAAAAGAAGCCACCGGAGGCCTGCGGAGCAGGCCAGAATACTAAAAAGCTGTATATTCCGGCCCCAGAGTACGCAGAAGGAAAGGGGCTCTGACATTGCCATCCCGTGTCTCTACTTCAGACTGAAGTTCCTGGAAGGACCATCTCATTATTCCAACCTGTGTGGTAGCCCTCCATCCCAAAGTGGTGGTGTTGCGATCATGCCTTGGTGGACCCACGAAGACCCCGAGAATTATAACAGGAGCAACTGAAGAGTGATGCAGCCAGAGGGAAGCGAGGACATGATCGTCATCTGAAAGCCTGGGGAGGGAGTTTTAAGAGAAGAGGCCCATGTGTGTCTAACTTCACACAGAGGGCCAGAGCCAGCCAAGTGAAGGGTTAAGTCTTAGATTACCTTGGCAGGTAGAGATCATTGATGAGTTTTGTCCTAGCCAGTTTAGGGGATAGAGAAGGTGAGAAAATTGCTGTGGGCTGACAAGCAAATGGGAAAGCAAGATGGGCAGCGTCTTTACACGGGGAGAGAAAGGGATGCTCAAGACGAGGATGTTGGCGTACTCTTTTAAAACTCTTTTGTTTACATTTCTTTTATCTTCTTCTCCCTACTCCACCTTAATCCTTTCTAATACCCCAACACCAGAGAGGAGAGAGAAAGGGTTAGTGGGAGAGGGGCACTGTTCTCTTAGCTGCTTCCTGCTTGCTAGAGTCAGTGGGTTCCTTGGAGCCAATCCAATCCTCATTTCAGGAGAGCTCTCTCTTCTTGTCTCACAACAGGAGCAGCAAGGGGGAAGCAGCAGCCTTGTTCTTTCTCAGAGCCTCCCTACTCTCTGGGTTCTGGCATTCTCTCTCCAGAGCCCTCGGGTTTAAACTATGTGCAGCTGACAAAGAGTTCCTCTCAGAGCCCACATGAGGCAAATAGTCTGCTGCTGTGGACCATCTGAATCAGTCCCACACCCCACACCTGGGACCAAAACAAAAACATGTTTATATCCACAACACAAGGAACTATTTAGTCTGTGGCTTGTCCCGCAACTTGTTGACAGCAGAGTGTGAACGCATTTAGAGCCTGCAGGGAAAGAACCGTTGGAGGGCCATGTGGAAAACACGTGTGTGCGCTCCTGATTTTGAGGTACACATACAGTGCCTATGTGCGGTCATGCTTAGATGCAACTCTCTATATCAGAGATGTCTTATTATTTGATCTGTCATGTGATTAGATGCGGCAGAGGGAGTTCAAGGAGACTCTCCTTGAGCCTGACTCCTCTCCTCTCTCCTGCAGGACCCACCATCATCTGCTGAGGTGAGGTGGCAAGTAACAGGAGGAGAGCCAACTCCATTTCAGTATAGAATCCAAGGTGGCCCACTGCTGCCGCTTAACTGTGACCTCATTCCAGAGGGGAACCCTGGGTGTTCTGTGATTTGTCAGTAAGATTAACAAAGCGGGTTCAGGAAAGAGCTGCACCGTGGGGATTTGGCTACCATTTGCCAGTTGGCTCACTGCGATTGTAGGACAAATGAGTCAACATATCAAAAAGAAAATAAAATAAGTGAACCAACATAGCCCATCAGAAACACATTGGAGAGAAAGTCAATGCCATCCTAAGTAGTTCAGGCAAGACATCATTTCAAGGATATGTGCTTATATTTTTATTTTTTTCAAGATTCAGATGTGCACTCAGGATGAGTGAGCCCTCCGGCTTTTGTGGCTATTAAGAGGGAAGCCAGCTGTTCCTAGAGCTGCCCAGGGAGCCACTGGCTGCCTCCACAGAGCGTAAGAGACTGTGAGGCCAGCTGCACTCACATTTAAATCCTTAGCACCTAGCTGGCATGCCACAGTGACCCAATTATTGAATCAGCTGGTGAAGGTATAAGTTGTAAAATATGCTACATTTCCCCAAGGGACGACCAACAAAATCCACTTAGCTGGCTTCCTTGGACTGAATGCTCCTAAAAGCCATTTTCTTAATTTCCATTTAGGTGTTTTTTTTCATTATCTAAATAAAGGGATTAAGTGGTTATTTAGTTTAGAACTGAGGATTTTAAGTAAAACAGCTCAAGCTATATATTTTTCCCGACTGGCTCTGTTAGCTTTCCACCATGCAGCTCTGTCCTTGCGTGTCTAACAAAGCCATGTTCACAGTTAATTAAAACGCAGTGTCTTTATGAAGAGTTAGGGCAATTTTCCTTGTGTGTTATTTTCACTGCAAACTAGACAGAACAGGTTTGAATGTGTTCAGTGACAAAAATAAAATTAGGGACTTTTTTATTTCATATTTAACTATTCCATGACTATGGCAAAATAAAATAAAAATAAAAACCCAAGTGTCTGGGAATAGTAACACGACTCAACGGAAAAGGCCCTTGCTGCTAAACTTGGTGATTCAATCCTAGGGACTCTCATGTTGAAGGAAAGAACAGAACCAGATTCTCCTCTTACTTCCTCATAGATGCTATGACAGGCATGCCCACACGACACACAAACAGATACATGTAATTCCAAATAAGTAAATGAACAAATATCTAGTTTTGTGTATGTGTGTGTCCTCCCTCCTGCCACAAAGTTCTTAGAGCTCTAGACTCTCCAGAATGACATACCATTTGTCTGCTAATGAGATCACAAATGCCTACAGCCTTCTAGCCGGTTCTTGCATAGTTACCAAAAAGAGCAAGCTTTGGTCAGAAGCTTAGAAGTTTCCCCGCCGACTTGGTGATGGTTGCTTGTAATTCCAACTTGGGAGGCTGAGGCAAGGAGATGATGAGTTCAAGGCTAGCCTGGCTATACAGTGAGACTTTGTCTGTCTCCAAACCATACATATATGCATACAAACATACATACATACATACATACATACATACATACATACATACATACATACATACATAAAATGCTTGGGTTGTTCATCCCTATTCCACTGGAAAGGAAGGAAGGGCTGGCGATGGAGTTGATCTCTAAAGGCCAGCGACTTAAGCAACTATACCCAAATAACAGCTGCTCTATGAGAACCCCTAGACACTGGATTTAGAGTTTCTAGATTGGTGAGCACACTGAAGGACCGAAAGGTAGTGCCCTCTCCTGACCCCATTCAATGAAGCTCTTCCATTTGGCAATTTCTGAGTTATTACTGTCTTACGTTTTTTACACTCTATTTCTCTTATGTGGATGGATGTATACAGCGTGGACATATGCGGAGACGAGACTCAGTTCTTGTCCTTCACCATACTGGTTTCCAGGGACTGAACTCAGGTCATCGGGCTTGGCAACAAGCGCTTTGACTCCCTTAGCCGTCTTACCCTTATTTCTGAGTCTTATGCTTTGTAACCAACAAACGCAGTGAGTAAAGCACTTCTGTGAATTATATGAATCTTCCTAGTGAATTCTCAAGTACAATTGAGTATGATGGGCATCCTCTGTTTACAGTTAGTCTGTTAAAAGTGGGGGAAGCTGCTGACTTTCAGTTGGCATCTAAAGTAGGAAGCTGTCTTATAGGATGGAGAATTTATGCATTCGGATTTGATGCTTGCCCTAGTAGACAGTTTTAGAATTTAGCTGAATTATCGGATATTCTTTTAATGTCAGAAATATTGTGAGTAAAAACCAGCTCACCATTCTTATATCAAAATATACTTAAATTGTAAAACAAAAGAAACAAAGAACAATGTAGCTCACAAAATTCTTCCAATTATGATGAATAAAAGTACAGTTAGTTTTGACATCTGTTCTCAACCTGTGGGTTGTAACCCCTTTAGAATGTCATGTGTCATCTATCCTGCATATCAGATATTTACATTATGATTCACAACAGTATCAAAATTATAGTTATGAAGTAGCAACAAAATAATTTGATGGTTGGGGTTACCACAACATGAGGAACTGTGTTAAAGGGTCTCAGCATTAGGAAGGTTGAGGACCACTGTCTTAGAGGCTCTTAGTGGAAAAAGACATCACCAGAGAATTCAGAACTCATCTGTTTATGATTTCTTTCCAAATGCAGTGATCTCTAAGAAGAACCTGAAGCCACTAGATAAACTTGGGGAAATCCAAAATCCAAATTTTAGAACTGGAAAGGGACCTTTGAGACTCTGGTCTGTAATGGAAATTTTGGTTTCTTTAAAAATTCAGTTATGTTATATAACATGTTTTTTTTTTAATCCCAAGCGTGGGATTTTAGTTTGGGCTTTAGTTCGTCCATAGCTGATAACTGCCTCCTGAGCGGAATGGTCTTTGCCAGCTGGCAGCGGCCTAGCTTATGCAGCACA
Source organism: Pachyuromys duprasi (assembly GCA_028658305.1). Taxonomy (NCBI): domain Eukaryota; kingdom Metazoa; phylum Chordata; class Mammalia; order Rodentia; family Muridae; genus Pachyuromys; species Pachyuromys duprasi. The sequence goes on from CM053749.1 coordinate 34,146,431, forward strand.
GAGAGAGTCGTGGGCTAGGACTCTGAGGGATATAAATATGAGACCGCAGAAAGGGAAGCGGCGCAGTTTGGAGAGATCAGAGATGAATAGTGTGGCAGCTTGAAGGAGACAGAGAGAAATGTTTCAGTGCAGGGGCTTGGAGGAGACTACTTGCTGCATTTGCTGTAGATGGAGATTGGCATAGCCCCCAAAAGAACCCATGAACCTTAACTAGCCCGGGGGAAGTAAAGGGGTCTGCGCCCCCCCCCCTAACCTCCACTAACCTCTCTCTTACCTAGGATTAAAGGATTGGTGGAAGGGAGGTAGAGGCCTAAATAACCCAAATAAAATAGAGTTTAAAAATGAGCGCAACACTGGTCTCATCTGGAACATCTGATGAGACCTGGAGATCCAAGAATCAAAGTGCGCTGTCTACCAAAAGGCACCAAGTAAGAGGAACAACAGTGTACTGCCTCTCCATGCTCTCCCTGCTCCCCCAAGACCATTCTTTTTTTAAAAAAATAATTTATTTACTTTTTTTATTTTATTTGCATTAGTGTCTGTGTGAGAGTGTCGGATCCCTGGAACTGGAGTTATAGACAGCTGTAAACTGCCATGTGGTTGCTGAGAATTGAACCCGGGTCCTCTAGGGAGAGCAGGCAGTGCTCTTCACCCCTGAGCCATCTCTCTAGCCCCAACCCAAGACCATTCTTGTGGGGAGAAGCTGCTACAGGTGTGCTCTGTCCCTGCTAACCAGCAGAGTCACTTGCAGCTGCTCTTCCCCCTCCCCCTCCCAGAGACCCATTCTCAGTTTAGGACTCAGTCTACCTCCCTACACACCAACTTGGTTTTCTCTTTGGGTTTGTAGAATTGGATGCAGTTAGAAGTCACTACCCCCAATTATAGTAGGTTGACAGATCAGAAAACAGTAGTCGCTGAGGGATCACTCCCACCTTCTTCCTCTCCATTCGCTCCCAGCAGGTCATTTGACTCTCACAGAGAGGTACCAGCTCTATCTTCATAATATGGTATGTTGACAATAATAATAATAATAATAATAAGAAGAAGAAGAAGCAGGCTCTGAAAGGTCTCTGGAGTCTTCCGTTCTTCCCCAAGCAAGTCAGCAGACTCTCTCGGAAAGACACTCACCCTATATGCAGAAGAAAACACCATCTGTGAAGACAGATTTCAAGAACCTGAATGAGCAGAACCTGCCTCTTCACACACACAAAACCATGAAATCATAGTCGCCTCCATGTCTCTCCACTCTTGATGGAACTGCAGAAGAAAACTACTCAAGTCTGAGCTGAAGAGATAGCTTAATTTGTAAAGTTCTTATCATGCAAACACGAAGACCTGAGTTCGAGAGCCCTGCTCCAGAGCCCATGTTAAAAAACTGGGCACAGAGGAGTCTGTTTGTAACAATCCAGGTACTGGGAAGGCAGGGGTAGGCACATTCCCAGGCTTGTTGATCAGCCAGTCTGGCTCAGTGGACAAGCTCCAGGCCAATGAGGGATGATGCTTCAAGAAAACATCAAGTTATGTAGTTTGAGGAACTACACACTGAAAGCTGTCCTGTAATCTCCACTCGCGTGCTCACCCACATGCAAACGCCCTGCACCCCACCTCCCCCCACCCACAGACACACAAATACACAAGTTTCAGGCTTTCATTTCCCTAAAAAGGCTCCTTCCTATGTAAAACATCAGTAAATACGTAGGCTTCTCTTTTGTTAATCTGTCTTCTGTTATGAATTCCTCAGCCATGAACCTATCAGTGGCTGAGAAAAAAAAAAAAGATACTTTCTTCTCCCTACAGGTTCTTAGGATTTGAGGGTAAGAATTTGAAGGTAAGAATCCGCTAGAATGGACACAGTGGTGTCCAGGTTCTGACACACTGTGGTAAGAATCCACACTCATTCCTTTTTGTGACTGAGTTTCTCTGTATGTATATGCTGTATTTTCCTTATCTTTTTTATTAGCTGCTAGACATTTAAATGCAGTAAGGGAAAACTGTATTGAGGCATTTTGGATATGTACCTAGGAGACTTACTCGGATCTTAGCCGCATTTCTATACATTTCTTTTTAAAATGTCTACATCCTTTTAAGGAGGTCCTAAATTTGGCATGCTGAGGGAAAGTTCAGTTCATCACCAGTTATCTGGGAACTTCCTGCACCGCTCCAGCCGTGGACAACCAATCCTGCTCAGGAAAACGGAGCCATTTACTCAGATGTACACATGCCCGCATGTGGGTGGCTATTTATCCAGGAACAGTATGCATATCCAGGTCTTTTAAGGAAGCCATCCATTTGCTACAGACCTCAAGGCAGTATCTTGTACTTTTTAAAAATATTTCATCAGCGCTCAGCTTAAAGCGATCTCTTCTTCAGCCACCGGGTGACGATAGCATGCAAATCCTTTCCGTGATGTGTGAGGCACGGCTATGCAGCACAGCTGTTAATTAGGTCACATCTGCAATTATTTTTAAAAATAATAAACCAGTTTCCGTCTCCAAATAGCAAGAGAATTCTAACATGCCCACGCCCTCCTCAAAGAGGGTGTCAGCCTGTCAAGATGGCTCTTCCCTTCCCCTCCTCAGGTAGATACGGCTTCTGTCCTGGCTATGAGAGTTACTGAGCAGAACCACAAGACAGGACACCAGAGGGCTCGCTGGAAACAAATAAAGGAAACAGGCTGCCGTTTCTCTGATGGAGGAAGGCAGAAGGCAGGAGACTGCAAGTGAGGCTTAACCCAGGGGAGCACTCAGACAAGCTGGCATCCGGATACTGACAGTGTCCAAAGATGGGGAGATTTGCTCATATAAGAACACGTTTGATTCTGTTTGCCGTTCCGCTTTGGTTTAAATACATATAATTTGCTGTCTTCTCTCCCTCTCCCTCTCCCTCTCCCTCCCTCCCTCCCCCCCCTCTGTGTGTGTGTGTGTGTGTGTGTGTGTGTGTGTCAAAACAAACTCGAAGTTCTCTTCTCCTTTATCTCCTACAATAGTTTCCTCTTGAAGGTCATAGGGTTAGTGTACCTATTTTTATAATTCCTAATACACTCTCGAGAAACATAGCTAGAATATTGTTTCCCTGCCTCTTTAACTTTGCATAAATCCCATGACCCGTGTTTGTCTTGCTTTCTAGATTTCTTGTCAACAGGCAAGTGTGTTTTCTTCACTAAACAAACATTGTTTTTGAATCTGAATGTCAGAAACATTGTTTTTGAATCTGAATGTCAGTTGTGACTGTTAAAAGACCACATAGCTAGAGCCTTGTTCCTGTCTGACAGTGTTCGACATCATCAGACACCCGAGGCTGTGAATGACACCCAAGGCTGTGAATGACACCCATGCTTGCAAAGCTCTGGCAACAAGTTCCAGGAAAGTAGTCTTTAATTTGAACTCATTCTAAAGAATTTCCTGAGGTTTTATAGCCAGGACCTCAGTCATAGATGTAACTTTGATCAGGATGTGGCACCATGCCAATTCCTTACATACACAGGTGTATGTGATGATACACAGGTGTATCATCAAGCTCAGTGACTAAATGTACAGATCATCATGAAATTTTAAAAAGCAGTGTCACAAAACCACTGACCTTGTAAGGAATTATCTTGCCTAGAGCATTGGTCCAGACCAGTGAGACACTAAGCAGAGCTCCAAGGGCAGAGTGATGGCAGGGTCTTGCCAGCTGGCAAAGGACAATGCAGGATCTTCAGAAAAATTTCTTAAAAATCATAAAACCAAGTATGAATCATTCTCCTTTTTAATTTTTAACATCACTATGTAGTAACAATTTTAATGGTAAAAGGGTTCTCTCTACAGATCCCCTTTGTTGGTCTAACAACTAAAGAGCTGCTGTATACTGTTTGTGCCTGTTTCAATTTTTTTTATTACATGCTTTTAATAAAGATTTATTCCCCCTGAAATTTAACTTAAAGAAATCCCCATTAATCAGTTAGCTCCCAGCACAAAGCTTGATCACCCTTTCTGTTTTTACCTTTTGCTATTGTTGATGCTCTTCACATTTATTATTGTGTTTTTTGAGTCAGGGTCTCATAGAACCCAGGTTGATAGTGAATTTGTGATTCTCTTCCCTTCACTTGGTGCATGCTGAGATTGTAGCTATGTACCACTGTGTTTAGTTTAACTTGTATTTTATATGAAAAAAAACATTTACAAAGAGTGCCTCCCCCCCCCCCCCCAGCCACTGTCACTGCTCTAGAGAGTGAGACCCAGCAGAATCAATGAGATCAATAAGGCAGACTGAAGTCTCCTGCAAGAGCCAGCTCTGTTCAGAGCCCCAGACAACTCACACCCTGAGGGTTAAGAAAAGTCACACAAGTAAAGTTCTCATGAGTTCAAGCTGTATACAGGCACAAGGAAAAGCCACAAAAACATGTTTTTTTCCACAGAGGCATAAACATTGTGTTGAATAACATCAAGCAATAATGAAGAATCTGAAGTAAACTTGCTCCTGTTGGCTACACCTGGGAGTAGCACCAAAACACATTCCAGGAACAGTTCTGTGTTTTGAAGAAGCTGCAGTGACAAGACTCTTGTTTTCTTGGAGTGTTCTCACAAGCACTCTGTGCTTGGCTCTGTTCCTGGACTGTGCTCTGATATAACAGCATTATGGATTCTCCCTCTGGAATTGTAAGTCAAAACAAATACCTTCCCACCCCACCCCCCAGAAAAGATTTAATTTGAACCTAAACACTGTGGCCCTTCATGGTCTCTCTTTTAAACAGGATTATAGAGAGATGGAAATAGAACTAGAACTCATCAGTTCTGTTGTTTTATTTGGCCACTTTGAGTTTCTATGTTTAGAATACAAGAGAGTGAACCAATGCAAAAATGTCAGACCCCAGTTTTGTCGATCAGTTGTAAGATTTTACTGGATTTGAGGAGTTATTTTTTAGGAGTGAGTTCAACTATTCGATTTTTAAAAATTGTGAACTAAAAGAAAATTTAAGTAAAATGAAACCCTGAATCAGTGGCGCTGTTGCACAGAGGCTAAGCACTTGTAAAAAGCACAGTACTTAACAATTTGTTTGACCAGCTTTCTCCAGGGCTTACACACCAACCAAATAACAAAATGCTCAGACATGTCCAGGTAAAGCTGATAACACTGAAAAAAAGACTCATTTTGAGTTCCTTTGTGATTTCTGGAAGTCCGTAGTAGGACTCAAGTAGAGATGCTGAGACAGCTAAGTGGTGACAGGCACAAGTAGCCTTAGTGGTCAAAGCTGCAACAAAGCCCAAGCCGTGGCAGATGCAACAGTGTCAGGTGAAGTCACTTCAGCCCTTTGGAAAGTCCTGCTTTTGGTATGGCTTCTTTGGAAATCTTGAAAAGCGTTTCACTTGTCTAATTCTTTCATCATCAGTAGAAAACCAAACCAAACCCTGCAGAACATGTTTGTAATAGTGAGAAGCTTGTCTCGGGCTAGATGGTCAGCTTTACAATCCAGGGGAGTTCAAAAAGTTGATTGACCCTTTAAAGTACCATACAATCAAAACAGAAGCGTAGACTCAAGAGAATCTCAGTAAAGTTCCTCTCTATTGATAAGGTTTTTTCTTTTCTAATTTATCTTTTCTTTTCTTTTTTTTTTTGATAGGAAGTTTTGGGTGAGATTAGTAAGGTCCCCAGATCTTCACAAGCAGATAAAAGCGGCCTTAAATAGTGAGGCAAGCCTTAAAAACATTTCATAAAGAAATTCTGAGCACTAATTATGTCACATACCATCAAGGAGACTAAAAACCAACTAAATGTCATCTGAGTACAAACATTTTACCCTCTGATCTGAAGAATCTGAGCACCACAGGCTCCATTTTGGTACCAGTCTCCATCTTGTAATTGACTTACCTCTCGCCCCCAGAACCTGAAAAACGTGTTTGTACTTGCAAGAAACCATGATATTCCAGGAGACACAGTCTGCCCACCCTGACACCAGTCAATCAGGAAACAGGTAGAAATGACTGTTGTCCTTGTAGTTGCTAAAACAATTATATGTTTTCCTGTGGTTGCCAAAATAGTTACTCCAATTTGCCTTTAGTCAATCACTATGTAACAAGCCAGCTCTTGCTAAATCTCACCCAATTATGTAATCCCCAAGTCTGGAAGCCCCTTCCCCTTGCTAAAAACCCTATAAAAATCAGCTTCTTTCTAGGCTAGGGGCTCCTAACCTCTGACTGTTGTGTCAGTTCATGCTGGCAGTCTGAGCTTAAGCTCGAAATAAAGGCTCTTTGCTTTTGCAGACGATTTCTGACTCCTGTGGTCAGTGGTCTTTTGGGGTCTCGTGAACTGGGTACAGCAGATCCAACTCCCCAACTCCAAACAAGGCTTTGAAATCAAACTTAACAAGAAGTGCTTTTCTATCAACCATGAGTGAACACAGATTGATGAACCTGCCAATTCAACCATTGAAAATGAATGTATGAAGATCCATCACGACAAAAACTGGAGTGAGCGAGAGAAGCAGTAAGACACTCATTACTCTACTCTTACTCATTAGTGTAGCAGAGTGATCTAAGGGCATAACTTTCCCTTGTTCTCAAAATGCAAAATGCTCATTAAAATTTAATAATACACAACATTTTTCTTTTTCTGTAACATCTTGTTAATTTTTTAATTTCTTGTTGACATGATCATATTTGCATACATTTTCCACTGTTTTTGTGTCTTTTCTGTCTATCATTATTACTTATTTCTGGATATGGATACAGTGCTTTTCTGAGCACAGAACCATCACAAGTCAGCCTCTATGGACAGGTAGCTGAGAATATCTATATAGCAGGGCAATGTCTGTCCTTTCCCTGAATTTTTTTTCCCTGTCCCCTGTCCATGCAGTGGATTATATGATAGCAATGTCTTCATTGAGAAGGCTAGAACATCTAATTAAAAAAAAATAAGTAACTTTAAAATCTGCCTGCCACAATGAAAAATTGAATTTAGAAAGGGCGCAGGCATATTTTACCAAGATTTAAAATTTAGCAACTTCCTCGCAGGCTGAAACAATTTTGTTGTGGACAGAAGGGTTTGAAACAATAAGGAATTTGTCTTTCACACTCCCTAGCTCAGCCTATAAAAGAGTAGTGATTTTGTGGTACCCTTCCGTTCACTGTGTACCCCTCCACACCTCATCTTCCTTCTCATCCCATCTGCTTCCTGAACAGCCTATGCCAACCAGAATGACTGCAGGACAAATTGGCAAACTCTTAGACCAGTGGTTCTCAACCCTTTGGGGGTCACATGACCCTTTCACAGGGGTTGCCTAAGACTACCAGAAAACATGGATATGTACATTATGATCCATAACAGTAGCAAAATTACAGTTATGAAGTAGCACTCAAAATAATTTTGTGGTAGAGAGGTCAAGACAAGAAGAGGAACTGCATTAAAGGGTTGCAGCATTGGGGAGGTTGAGAACCACTGTCTTAGGCACACCTCTAATCATTCTTTGACTAGAACATGGCGGTACTTAGTACTTTATGGCTCCGATCCTAGCAAACAGGAAAGATTTTTGATCAGCCCCACATACCACACAATTTAGAAAACTAAACAGTGGATACCAGGATATCGTTCTGGTATCTTCTGCCGATGCTAATTGTCCCTGGTTGACATAGCTTAATATGTAACAGTGATTTCAGCTCAGTAGATAATTTTGGACTTTTCTCTAATGACATCTTTTCTCTTTTTCCTGTGTGTATATGTGCATATATGTGCATGCATGGAGAAGCCAGAATTTGATGTCAGGTCTCTTCCTCAACTATATAACACCTTAGTTTTTGAGGCAAGGGTCAGGGTCTCTCATTGTTCCTGGGGCTCCCTGACCAGCAAGTTCCAGGGTTCCTCCTGCCTCTGTCTCCCAGGACTGGATGCTCAGCTTTTTACATGGGTGCTGGGGATCTAAACACAAGTCTTCATGTTTGCAAGTGCTTAACTTGATTGACAGAGCTATCTTTCCAAGCCTCTAATAGCAATTTTTTTAATAAAAAAGGATTACCTTTAAGAATCATGCAACATTCGATTCAATTTGAAGTCTTAACATGGAATGGCAAGGACTTGTAAAAATATGTGATGGTATAATCTTAATGAACAATGAAGTGAGACAAGATAAGTTTACTGTTTTTCCCAGCTGCTGTGCCATCAGGGCAATCATCAGTAATGAAAACGCGATTGTTTTGTTCTGTTTTTAGCTGAAAAATGGAATGGTGCTTAACTGTACTTTTGCTTTGAAGATGTATACTTATTAAATCAGGTTTAGAGAATCAAGACTCCATGACATAAATCCCTTCTGAGATGGTTCCAAATTCCCATTAGGCAAGTTGTAGTCCAATTTCTTCATCTGCCTTTGCTTCCCCAGGCCAGAAAGTTTGAGGGAGAATGGCTGGCTGCCTGGCGGTTCCCTCCTGGGGAGAAGTCACTGAGGCAGACCCACAAATGAGCTGTGCTGTGTTCCTGGGTCAATGACCCGGAAGCCTGAGCAAATGGAAGCCATCTCTTATTTTTCTCTTTTCCTTCTCTTGCTGGCTGGTAATTTGGGCACATGAGACCAGTGAGGAGCTGATTTGCTCTGTGTAAGCTGACCCATCGGGTAGAGGCCTCTGCAATAAATGAAGAAAGGGAAAAACGGACATCAAGGAACTCCTGTGGCTTTTGATTTGGAAGGAGGCTCAGACATTGTTTGATGGTTTCTTTATGACAAACACTGCCACAGGGAAGAAAAGGTTGTGCATATATCCTTTCCGTTTAAAGGTAATATTGGTTCTAGTTTGCTGGCTCACAGACAGGAAAATTAGTGATCAGAATCCAATCATGATGATTGAGGCCTTCCTCAGAAAATATTTAAAATTGTATACATCTTTTCCCTTTAATAAGAGGCTATCTAGATTTTTATTGGGTAGGGGAAACCTCAAAATATGTAAAGGCTGTTACTTCAAAGAACAAAGCCGGAACAGGAAAAGGAATACAGCGCTGTCCTGATCTACATAATAAGGTCTTTTAACTTGAGCTCTACCTACAGCATAGGGCCAGATCACTTTATCTCCCTTTGAGATACCAATTCTTCAGTGCAATACACTGGAAGCAGAAATAAACACTTTCTCACTTAATTAAGAGTGGCTTCCTGACCTATACGTCACAGACCAGTTGGATAGAATGCTTCAAAATCTGTTTTTAATCCCTTCAACCTGCCTTTCAAATTAAGGATTGCTCCAGTACTGAGAACTACTGTGAAACTATACATGTGACTAAAAAGTTTCAGCCGTGTTAGCTTTTATTAATTCGTCACACTGAGCCACTACTGGGTTTTGTCCACATAAGAAAATTTCCAGTTTTTGGGGGGTTTTGTTTTTGTTTTTCAAAATAAATGCTGGTCCTTGGGTCACAGTGGTGGGATGGGAGGACTTTAGGGCTTCATTCTTTATTGAAGAGGCAATGGTTCTCAACCTTCCTAATGCTGCAAAACCCTCATGCTGTAGTAACCCCCGACTATAAAATTATGTTCATTGTCACTCCACAGCTGTAATTTTGTTACTGTTGTGAATCATAATGCAATTATCTGTGTTTTCTGATGGTCTTAGGCGATCCTCTGAAACGGTCATTTTAGATCCCCAAAAGGGATGTGACCCACAGATTGAGAAGTGCTGGATTAAGGAGCGTGTGTGTGTGTGTGTGTGTGTGTGTGTGTGTGTGTGTGTGTGTGTGTGTGTGTGTCCAGGCAAGGCCAATTACAGCCCTCCTTGGAGCTGAAAAATAAGCAGTCAGTTAAAAAAAAAAAAAAAACAACTATTTTCCCAGCCAATTCTATGTTGAAACTACAGAGGACAGGTTCACACTGTATGGAGATCAGCAGGGGGTGGTGACCAAGCATAAAAGACTTGAAAATGACAGAAAAGGAACTGAAGCACAGTGCTCTCTAGATCCCATAGTCCCACTGGAATTGTCACCTGGGGTAGGTTTGCAGCGGACATGTGCAATGACTGACTCACCTTTTCGTCCATTTAAAAATCTTTCATTACAGTTTCTACAATCCAAAGCTTAAAGAGTCCTTTTTTAAGCTCTTAGGATTTTTTTTTTTCTTTTTCAGTTGCATCAATTGTGTTAGCTTTGGCAAGTTCACAGGAATTTCCAAGAATCCAGGGGAAAGACAGCGACCGGGTCAGTCATCCCCTGCACCCATCCCCCATCCTAAGGAACAATGAGTTCTCCATCCCAGTAGTTTTGTTTTTCTTTTCTTCTCTAGAATGTTCTATAAAGGAAATGATATAGCATGTGCCCTTTTGCACCTGACCCCCCATTAAGCACTCATCCGTGAAGGGACGAGTAGTAGATATTATCAGCTTCGAAGGACATATGGTTGCTTTTGCCGATATTCAGCTCTGTCACCATGGCATGAAAGCAGTCACAGGCAATAGTCCTGGCTGGATTTGGCTTGCAAGCCAAATAATTTACTGACCCCAAAGAACAAAGCAATGGTGGTCGATCCACACCTGACCTAGACGAAGTTTACTCCTTTTGATTGCTGAACAACGTCCCACAGCACGGCTGTGTTACAGTGCACATTTGTCCAGCCAACACGAGAAACTCATATGAGTTGTGTTCGAGTCTTGGTGATTATGAATAAAACTGAATGTGTTTCCCCTTGCCTCCCAAGTTCAGGCTGAAACTTGATCATCAGTATGATTGTATGCAGAGGAGAGGCCTTAGGAGCTCTTTAGGTCTCAGTGACTTCTCTGTGAGTGAGATGAAGGTCCTTACAAAAGAGACTTTGCCTGAGCCTTTCCCTTGGGGAGGATGCAGCATTCACTCTGAAAGGAAGTGACCGGTGAAGCACCGCTTGGAACAGAGATGAGCTCTCCCCACACACAACACCCGATGGAGCCTTCAGAGCTTCCTGGCTTCCAGAACTGTGAACATAATTTTTTGTTGCTGCTCTTTTTGTATCATCCAGTCTCAAATATTTCATTAGGCAGCACAAGCAAAGCTCAGTAGAGCTGCAATTAACACTTGGGCACTTGGGGGTTTTTTTGTTTGTTTTTTGTTTTTTGTTTTTTTAACTTAATCGCTGTTGCTCATGGACAAAATACTCTGGAGTGAGAACGCAGAGCCGAATATTGCTGCATGTTTAGTTTAAGAAGCAACTAACAGAGCCTGGCTGAGCTGGTCACATGGTGGTGACTTTGAAGCCTGTAAGTCAATAATTTGTTACAGGGGCAGGTTGTTCACAGCGGACTAAGCTCTATATTGCTTATTTTTAAGGCAAGTCCTTAAAGTTGTTGTTACACAAAAGTTGTACCTAATCTTCCACTTCTTATAGATGTTCCTTATTTTCACAGTCCATTCCCTGCATGTGAAGTCCTGGTCAATATGTTCCCAGGGCTCTGCACTGACTGGGCCTACAGCCTCTATGCTTAGGACATGAGATATTTCCATTTTCTATTTACACTTGATTTGGATAGCTGAATAACTTTTCTTTTTCCTTCTTCCTTCCTTCCTTCCTTCCTTCCTTCCTTCACTTTACATCCTGATTGCATCCCCCTCCCTCCTTTCCTCCTGGTCCCACCCTCCCTTCCCCCACCACCCTCCCCACCCCCAAACTATACCAACATATGAAGTCAAATCAGGACTGAGCACATCTTCTTCTCCTGTGACCTGGGGAGAGAGCCTTGACAGGAGGAAAGATAAAAAAGCAGGCAGCAAAGCCAATATCAGCGACAGTCCCCTCTCCCCTTTCTAGGTGACCCACATGATGACCAAGTTGCCCATCTGCTACATATGTGTAGGGGCCCTGCATCAAGTCCATGCATGGTCCTTGGTTGGTGCCTCAGTCTCTGTAAGCACCCCTGGACCCAGGGCAGTCAGCTCTGTTTGTCTTCTTGTGGAGCTCCTGTCCCCTCCAGGTCCATCGATCCTTCCCCCCACTCTTCCCTGTGCTTCACCAGGTGTTTGGCTGTGAGTCTCAGCATCTGTTTCCATCCTCGCAGAGGACAGCTCTGTTGGGCTCCCGTCTGCAAGCATAGCAGAGTATTGTTAATAGTGTCAGGGGTTGACTGAATAGCAGAATATTCTAAGTTCCAATGAAAACACACTAGTTTATTACAATAAAGATACCACATTGGACTGATAGTGGATTTCAAGAGATTGGACAAGAAAACCTCCAAATATTCAATATTTACCTGAATTTCCAGCTGATTCAGTTTCTCTGTCATGAGAAACATCAAAGAGCATAGGTAAGGAAAAGAGAAGAGGGGAACTTGGTTGGCTTAATCCACTTACCATCATGCTCCACAACCCACCAACAAAGTCCCAACCTTTAAAACACAAATCAAGAGAGATGGTGGCCATTGTGCCTGCAATTCCAGCACAGTGGAAGGGCAGAGATAGAAGGATCTTGAGTTCAGAGCTATATAGTGAGGCCTTAATCTAATCTAATCAGAATCAAACAGGAGAGAGTGAAGGAAATACACACACACACACACACACACAGAGAGAGAGAGAGAGAGAGAGAGAGAGAAAGCTTTAGTCCCGTTTTTACCATTTATTAATTATGTGATTTAAAATAATTTACACTTTTTTTTACCAGTTTCAATATTCTGTGAATATATAGGGAAGAAACTGAAAATAGACTAGTAAATATAAAACCTGAAAAGGGGAATTTTTCTTTCCAATCCTTGACAGTTTAGAAACTGTCTAAACTGTCATTTTAGGACTAGCGGGTCATTAATCAGACATAGCATTGGACATACTAAACAGGTATATAATCATGCTGACTTCTGCTTTTTAAAAAAGCAATAATCACTGAGTAATTCATCCAGTATCTTAGAAAGCTAGTGGCTGTCCAAACTCAATTATGATTTGCAATTAAGTGAAAGCCCATGCTTGAATGATTCTAAGTTTATGACTGAGTTGGCACCTCTGTGCAGTGCTAAAGTGAGACTATAGGGGGTTGCAGATTTAAGGGCAGAGAAAGGACAGTCTCTTTAATACCAAAGGGACTGTTAAAAGTGAAAAGCAGCCACGTTTCTACTTGCATGAGAATTTGAAATTAAAATTCAGAAGAATGTAGAAAATCAGCACCAATACAAAATGAGTGCATAGAAAAATTGTGAATCGCCCTAGTTTCTATAAGGAGAATCAGAAAATTCCGAGGAAATCGTGACAAATGGAGACTCACTAGTATACAGCAATACAGCATAAAGAAAAGGCATTGGTTTTGTTCATTGCAGCTTCCTCTCTCCCTACCCTCCATGCCTGCACACATGAGAATTTCATTATAGAGGTACATGCCTTGCTCCTTGTTCTTTTGCTTCATCTTTAGCATAAATAGTTATCCCAGCTCAGTCACATGACATAGCCTATTGTTTACCTTTGAAAAGTTGTCCAAACACCTATTTACACACCTTCCTCATGGTGAATTTATATTGTTTACTGACAGGATATTACCAACACTGATGTCTTGCTTTTGTTTTCTATTTGCCTTGATCGTGACCCTCTAATTTCTTTCATTTTTTAATTCCCAGTCCCCTGACAGTTTAAAAGCTCTATGTTGTGCTTTACACATTAAACTGTTAATGTGTAAAACATTTAAACCTTTAAGTTAACTTTTTAGATATTGAACAATACATATTCTGTAAGTGCTTGATGTTTTTCAGTATTTTTATTTTCATCCTTCTGATATAGCTTATGATGATATAGTTATTAATTCAATAACTTTCATCACTTTTTAAAATCTGGTTTTAAATTGAAATTTTTTTCAACATATACACAGAGTGTGGGTGGTTGGGGAGACAGTTCAGTTGGTAATGAACTTGCCATATAATCAGGAGGACCTGAGTTCAGACCTCCATGTAAAAATGGTAAGCCTGACACTGGAAAGGCAGAAACAACAAAAAATCCTGGGGTTTCTGGCCAGCCATCCTAACGGAATTGGCAGGCTGCAAGTTCAGTGAGAGAAGCTATCTCAAAATAAGGTGGAAGACAGGTGAAGAAGACGGATGATGTCAACCTCTGACATCCACAGGCAGGTAAGCACAAACATACAGACACATACAAACTATGAAAAAGTGGTAAAATTCTAATCAATACAAATTCAGCAGTTTTTAAATATCTTCTGATGACATTTGTTTCCTGTAACCCAGCCTTACAAATTAACATTTTTTGTTTCATTTTATTTTTTAATTTTTAAAAATATTTTATTGAGGCTTTCATACAACATATTTTCACCATATTCATCCCCACTTCTTCAGGTCCACCCTCTCCATTTTTACCTTCCTCCTTACCCTCTTCCTTCTTAAACATACTGAGCATGGGGAACACTGTAAAAGAAACTGTCCTCCTCCAGAAGCTTCTGATACCAAGAGCTCCTCAGCTACTGGAGGCGCTACTGGAGGAGCTACTGACCACATCCCTCCCACTCCATGCTGGCATTTTGTCTGGCTTGAGCTTTTGAAGGCCCTGTGTATGCCAGCATAATCACGCTGAACTCATATGTGCAAGCCTTGGTGTGTTCAGAAAACAGTTTTCTTGAAATTGCCTATGTCTAGATCTTACATGTTCCAAGCATATCACTTGGCTTTGGGGAGAGGGGTGTGACATATGTGATGTGATGTGTGTTGTAATGGGTAGACAAAAACCCAACTAGACATCATATGCTTATGAATTAAAACCAAACCAAACAAAACCAAAACAGTACCAGGAAGGGGCTACCTCTTTTTTAGGTTGTTGGTCAACGGGTCTGTAATTCACAGGACATTGCTGATGCCCTTGGTTGCTCTCCAGAACTTGACAGCAAGACACTATTGCATACTTGAGTCATAGAACATGGAGAAATCAAGGGGTGCTCTCTGGAAACTTGCTCTTTACTGGCTAGCTTTCATGGTGTTGGGAGATGCCATGCACCCTACCAGAGGAGAAAAGCCATCATCCATCTTACCCAGTCGTGAACCACTTTCTGGTTTACTCTAAGGCCTGCTCCATGAGACAAAATCCATACCTGGCACTGATAACAAGGACAGGAAACTGTTTAGACAGGTCATAGGCACTAGAGGAGAACATAATACTATGATTCTGATGAACAGACATAGTTAAAATGAGTCTTAGTGACTTAGCGCTGTACCCACAGATGGGTACATTTCTGAGCCCTCTTCAGAGAAGCCTTTTCTTTTAGTAGACAGTAATTAACATGGAGATCCTCGACTGGTCAACATTCAGAGAGATTAATTTATTTGGGCACAGCAATCCAAATAATTCTTAAAAATTCTTAATCCTTAATAATTCCGAGGGAAAGTTTATTGGTTATAACTAGTTTTAGTTTCAATCTGAAAACACCTTTTAATCTCAGTCTTAAATGACAACTTACCTAGAGAGAAAAAAATTTCAAATTGATAGTTATTGTTCCTTTGGCATGTAGCGGACACTAGTGTGTCACCCTCCATTGTTCACTGTCAGTGGCAGCTCAGGGGTCACCCCTTTGCTACAATTCTAGCTGTGTCTGAGTGCCTAGTGTATCTTAGTATGCTAAGCACACGTGTTGACTTCTTTGAGCTGTCATAACTACCCTCTGAGGTTGGTGTCTGGATTTCACTTTGGTAGACAATGAAATCAGAGCATCAATGCTTGACTATCTTTTTTAAAGATTTATTTTGTTTTCATCATGTATGTGTTTGTGGGTCTATATGTACAAATGAGTGCCAAGTATCCAGTGGAGTCCTGAGGTATCAGATGCCATCAAACTGCAGTTACAGGTAGTTTGTGAGTTGCCTGACTTGAGTGCTGGGTACCAAACTCAGGTCCTATGTAAGAGCAATACATGCTCTTAACCTCTGAGCTCTCTTTCCAGGGTCAGTGTCCATAGCCAGTTCATGGTAGAACTAGAAGCATGTATTTATCTCCCCAATGCTTGGTACTCTGAGAATGCTTTGAATCCAGTGAATTGTGTCCTTCTGTTAGTTTATGAATTCTCTGTTTTTCCATTATTCTGATTGCTCCCATCAAACTCCTCTGTGGCAAGGACTGTCGTGTGTAGCTGTGGAGACAGCATACTATGCAGTTCTGGGGAGACTGTTCAGCTATGATTCATGAACCCTTAATTTTCAGATTACTTTATGGCAGTTCACCTAGGACAATTTCATAGCTCGTGAAAGAACTGTTTAAAGCAAGGGAGACTCTTCCAAGTTTGCTTAGGAGCTGTTACACACTACTGCTTCAGGAATCAAGACTGTTCATTGTGCATTGCTCTATGAAGTATTTCAGGTTGATCCCAGCTCCATAACAGTAAAGATAATAATAACACCTCCTTCCCCTGTGTCCTGCTCCACTGTTCAAAATGGATTGTTACACATTATTCAATGTCTCACCTTGATTATGTGAGAGAGAGCATGGCAGGAAATGGTATAATCGTGTCCATTTGATAGATAAGATAACAGTTCTCAGAAAAAACCCATCAACCTAAACCAGGTCATGGAGCTATCAGGTGGGAATTATACCCGAACATTCTGAGTGTGGAACAACACTTTCAGAAAACTAGTCATGCGCACAGCAAGGGGGACCTTACGAAAGCAGGGCCTGTTGTGTGCATCACACGGACCTGTCCCTGCTAAGATGAACTTGACCATGAAATAAATGCATTGCAGCAGATGACACAACAGACAATGTGGTAGGGTGGGGAGCTTTGATCCGACACATCGAACCCAAATGTCTCCGGTAGATAAAGTCTAGGCACCAGCACACAGCCCGCAAGACTGTTTTGATCTTGACCCTTCCAGTGCTCTCTTCTGTTTATGATCTCTGTCTCAGGAACTGGAATTCGTTCACTTTTCTAAGCATCTTGGGGAACCTCAGAGCTGACATCTGTCCTCCTCCTCCTTTTCTTCCTCCTCCCTCTTCATATCTTTGCTTGTTTTTCGAGACGGGGTTTCTCTGTGTAACCTTGGCTGTCCTAGAACCCACTCTATAGAACAGACTGGTCTCAAACTCAGAGATCTGCCTCCTCTGCCGGGGTTAAGGATGTGCTCCCACCTCGGCAACACCTATCCCTTTTATGGCCTCCTTTGCCCTCTCATGAAGGCCAGAGCAGCAATCCCCCCTGTGAAGTTGGACTTCATCACTGGTGTCCTCATTTGATGTAGCATGAATTATTATTTGGATCACTGTGATGCAATTTAAGGGAAGCTTTTTTTTTTTTTTGGCTTACAGTATGAGGAAGGTAGGTAGCTAGTGGTGCTCTGTGTGGTGGCAGAAAAGCAGGAGGTCACCTGTTCACATGACACGGACCAGGAGGCAGAGAGGACGGACAGAGACAGACATGTGTGAAACCTTCAAAGGTTACCTCCAATGACCAACTTCCATCCATTGGATCCCACCTCCTAAAGGCCTCACAACCTCCCCAAACAGTACATTGGCTTGGGAACCACTCTTCAAACACACGAGCCAGGAGGGTCTGATCACTAATCTTAGTGGGGAGAGGGAACCTCTCTTGTGAAAATACCTCCATTAGGTTTGCCTATGGCATGTCTATATGGAGGGTGGGCACTTTCTTGTTTGGAGGGGGCCCAGGCCATTGTGGGTACCATAACCCCGGGCCGGGTAGGCCTGAGTTATATAAGCAAGCTGAGAATGAACAAAAAGAAAATTATGCACCCTGTAAGCATCATCACTCAGTGGTTTCAGGTCCTGCCTCACCTTTGCTGGATGACTAACTGTAAGTCAAGAAACGCTTTCCTCTCTAGGCTGATTTTAATCAGGATATTTACCACAGCCAATAGAAAGCAAACTAGGTCAGGGACTTTTTGCATTCAAACCATGACATACTTCTATGCTAATTCTCTCCTTTACCTTATCTGCTGCTTTTCCTGTGAGCCCTAGAGAACAGAGACCAGTTCTGTTTTATCTGTGTAACTACAGTTCTTAGGATAAAACTTGGCCCAATCTTGGGGGTCTTTAATATTTTTTGCAAATAAACTAATTAATTAAAATAGGTTTGATCAAATATATTTTATGAAGTTTGAAAATTTCAAAGCACTTGTGTATGACAGTACCTAACATTTTCCTCTCTACTTCTCCCCAAAAATACTAGATTCTACATTAATAAATGTCAAATACATAGTCCACAAATAAACTTGTAAATGAGCTAGTGGGTCATAAAGATAAAATATACACTACCTTCTTATGTGGTGTCTAATAATAACTGCTGTCACCTTAAAATTTAATGTTGTTATTTCCACGTGCAATCCCTGCCTTTATTGGCATTTAAATCTATAAGCTCTCATACGTAATCCTTAAAATTAATGCAATGTAATATGCTTAAAATCTATCAAGGAGCCAGAGTGAAAAACTGTGAGGAAATATAATTCACCATGTTACATATTGATTTTATCATTTCTGACCCAGGAAAACAGAATCAATGTTTGTGACGGTAGTTGATGAGGAGCCGGGGGCTGGGTGGGGTGGGGGTGGGGGAGCTGAAGGAGCTTCCCATGTGTATTCAGAGCTGCTAAGTGAAACAAAGGGATCTGCTGTGAGTTACATCTCTGGTGAGTGCATATCACTGAGACATGGCAGCCTCATGCAGGCTGAGTTGCCTGGAGGATGTCTATGGCCAGCAGGAGCGGCGGGTAGTCACTTCCTTAAAGCCCAGTGATTTCACTGCATCTATCTAATTCCAGACAACTGCAACTGAAGACACTTGGACTCCCCGTAGCACTACAGAGACAGCCAGGCCATAAATGACAGAATGGCTGTTCCAGAGAACCCTCACCCAAGGAGCAGTGGGGTCTGACAGGGGCAGAGAAAGCAGCGTCAGACACCAGGCATTCCATTAGGTTGTCAAGGCCAGAGTGGAGAGAATCCGGTCTCTTTGCTGGTTTTGCAAGCTGGCTCGGGAGAAGAAATATAAGCAGGTATTCAAGGAGAGAGAAATTGTAAGTGTGCTGTTTTCACAGCTGGTCTGGGTACACCATGAGTTACAGAGGAATTTAAGAGCTTTGGGGGGAGGTGCCGCCTCAGGATAGAAAATGCCAGCGTGTGGCTATTTGTGTGTCCTACTTCCCCGCTCCATTCTGCAAATGTTCACAGGGTTCCTGCTGGGATACATAAAGGATATAAAGGGCACAAGTCAGCTCTGGACTCCGGTAGCCTTGTTTGGCTAAGATGCACCTTGTCGTTATCAGTTAGATTGCAGTTGGGCTCTGCAGTGGAGAGCATTTAGTGCGCTACCCGGAAGCACACCCCCTTCCACGGAGTCCAGAGAGTTCTCCTTCACACAGGACCTCAGTCTTGTCGCTGTCACTGAGGTGCTCATTCTGGGATGTGTTTGGCATCGTGGGCCATAGGAATGCAGTTTAAGAAAATGATTTCTTATTTTTAGCAAAGGGCAGCATTTAAAGGTGTTTTATTTAATACTCAAATTCAGCAATTTACTTCCTTCCAAAGATCTTTATTAATTAACCTGGAACTTTTTCAGGAAGTTTTAGAAAATTAACTTTACTGATATAAAAAGAGAAAATTACGATTAACTTGGCTAATGTACTAACCACAATGGCAAGTTATTAACAAGGATTAGTTGTAAGGAATGTTCCTTTCCAAAGGCTGGGCATACACTGCCAGGCTGAGAACCCCTTTTAACAGGATTCTGGAAAAACATCAAAAGACTCTTGAAAATTAAAAAAAAAAAAATGAAAATGAATTAATTAATTTAAAAGAAAAAATAGGAGCTAGAGCTCTACATCATATAGATTTCAGGGTCCAGGGTGAGCTTACACGCAGGTTAGCCATATACTATGTCACATCTGGGTACTTAGGGAGTCTCTTGTATGACTTTTCCCAAGAGCAAATGTCTATTTTTACCACAGGAAGCACAGTGATGATAGAACCAAGAAACAATTCCACTAAAGTCTGGCTTGCCGACCAGTGAATTTATTGTGGTTTCAAACAAGAATACAGGGGCAGGTTACTTCCAGGAGTTTGGATGAATCAGAGGAACTATAGCACAAAACAGTCTCCCCACATGGGTGAGAATTCACATAAGCTGTATCTCTCAAGTACCCTGCATGACCTGCAGGCCCCTCAGTCATCTGGAATATCTACTCCCCAGCATAGTACTGTGTGCATAGCCTTGAAGAAGAGCCTAGTGAATCCTGTACGTTTCAGGAGTTTTCTGAGACTTGTATATATTTATTCCTTGGATCTTGTAAGACTGTTTACTACCTGAGTCTTAAGAAGCCTCCCTCTCCATCCAGGGGGGAAATTGTTCAGCCTGGAGGAAGCAGTTACGCTACAGTCTCTCTTAAAGCCTCAGTTTCCTGTTTTTAAAATGCTGTGGATAATAGCAACTGTTAACCCTCCATGGACAGTGGTGCTTTAGATGCATCTCTTAGTGGAAAACCAACCTCGGAGGTGCAGACTGATAGCACCCAGATTTCTCAGATGAGGAAACTGAGGCACCTCTTGCTCCAGAATATATGAAATCCCACCACACCAACAAAGCCATGTAAATGTCCCGTGTCATGGTGGCAGGTTGCGTTTTTTTATTTCCCAGACTTCTTTGGGCCTACAAAGAAGACAGTGGCTTCTTACAGGATCCTTGATTCTCTCACCTGGGAGTGGGACAAAGCACAGATAACTAAATTCCAGTTTATTAATATGGATGAGAAGGCCAGTGAACTGGGGTTTCTCATCTCCTACAATATCTAAAAGTCAAACTCATGCTACACATTAATACATAATTTTTATTTTATCTCTCCAAATCCCCATCTGGTCCCAAAGAGTGTCTTATATTTTATTTAAATATTTTTACCTTTATTTCATTTAATAATGCTGACTTCAATCTTTTTGGTTCATTCAAACACCCCCATTTGCTTCCCTCTAGTTTTCCCTCCCTGGTGGGCGTGGCTTTGTCCTCCCTTGCTCTCCTCCATGGCCTGGCTACAATTCTAGCTCACCTGTATTATTAAGCCACAGAAATGTGTTGCTTTGTGGCCCAAGTATTAACATATACCAGATGATATGGTTTCCTTCTATGAATGGCATGGAAACAACACTGTAAAGTTCTGTACTGATGTACCACACATACCCGTATGAAAAGGAAACTGAAAAACACTAGGGATTAAATATTTGGGTGCCCTGAAATTGCTGTGTCCATGCACAAAGCCTTAAAATTTAACACATTGGTATTTTGTATACAAGGCCTTTGAAAGATCAGAGTGGGAAACCCACAGTAATGGGTCCTTATAAAAAAAAAGGAATATTTTTCCTTGTTTTCAATCTCTCTCTCATACACCCATACCCCGACACACATACAGTTCTACATCTGGATCCGCAGGCAGCAGGAGCTGAGACACACTGGCCTGGCTTGAACTTCAGAGACTTCAAAGCCAACTCCCTAGTGACATACCTCCTCCAAAAAGCCACACTTCCTCCAAATAAGCCACACCTCTTACTAGTGCCACTCAGTATGGATTTGTGGGACCATTTTTATTCATATCACCACACCATGGCTGCAGGGAAAAGAGGACATCACTAGCCTGGGAATACATCAGACTCAAAATTCCAAATCCAGTTTCCAACGGTTCATCACTTTCTCACCACTGGGAAGCCAAGATGTTAATTGAACCTCAGTGGGAAAGGGACTGTCTGTATTCTGGCAAGGCACTCCTGGATGACTAACAGAGTAAAGAAAGTTCCTAACCCGGTCTTCCCACCCAGCTTGCCAGAATCTGGAAGATAAGTGCCATTTTTAAGTGGTTTTTTTTTTTTTAAGTATGGTGAGGCTCACAAGATCAAGAGACAACTACCATTGAAGAAAACAGATTTTATGTTGGGAGTATAACTCAATAGAAGAGCACTTGCCTTGAATGCACAAGGAAAGCTCAATTCCTAACAATAGGGGTAAAAAACAATTAATACTTCATTGCTGGGATAAATATGCAACACATTTAAGTGTGTCTTTCATTCCCCTGATTTAGAGTTCAATGCATGTATGACATGGTCATTTATCAAAAGACACAAATACATTGAAAGCAACCTTAGAAAATAAGTTTCCACCATAAATGTTGGAAGCAGTGTAGATATAGGTCAATGAATCTGTGTGCAGTGCTGTTTGTTATCTTGTTAAGTTGGGCTCAATAAAGTTCCATTCCTTGTAAAACTCAAAGAGTTCTGTAAAGAATTCTTCAACCCTTCGCTATGTGATGCTTTGTGTGCTGTTCAATAAACACAGAGCAAAAGCTCTTTGTTAGAGACACATATAGAGAAAGAGAGACAGACAAATCCCCAAGACTGCATAGGCGAACACAGCATCAAATTCCTACAACAGACAGACTACAGACAGGAGATGGTAGAAGATACTGGGAGAGAGTAGAGAATTTAAATCTGGGCTTGCTCTTGATGGTGCTTTGATTTCTTTTCCTAAACATGACTCTGACACATTCTGGGTACTCCGAGGTGATTACTAATGTATTTAACCAACACAAAATGTATATGTCATTCAAATGTCAATGTTGATAAAGTTTCTGTTGGTACAATCATCTCACTAAGTACCATCTCTTCCCTGATTCTGTACTACAACTGCCACACTGAGCTGCTCAGGCAGAGATATGTTACCTGAAATACTGAAAGTGCTTGCATTCTTACCCTTTACAGGAAATGTTTGTCAGCCCTCATATTGCATTATTAATGTAGATTGAGGAAATTAGCATACTAGATATCACAAACTGTGACTGTGTCATGGGAAGCCAGAACATGGCAGGCATAGAAGATAATGGTCCAAAGAGAGAATTACTCCCCAGAAAAAAGTGTGAGATATTAAGATTTTTATTAGTGAAAACATGAAATTGAACAAATAATAACAAGACTAAACAAACCAAAATACTCATCTCTCTGTTCTATGGGCCAGTTCAAATCAGGTGTTCTTCATATTTCAAAGTTATTTTGAACTTCAAGTGCAAATCCACATGCAGTTGTTAGTATGAGTATGTAGTACGAGTCCTACTGAATACAAGTATGATTAAGAAGTTGGGTACACATACACAACAGTCAGAAAAGATGAAGAGCAGTAATTCAGCATGGAGGCAAAGTATTCCAAGAGAGCCAAGGAGGAGACCACAGAGCAGCAGCCAGGGCCAGAAAAGCTCCCAATAGCAAACACAGTCAAAGTAAGAGAGGTATTCCATCTGCACCAGACGCTGTCTGCTGCCCTCCGCCCTCCAGCCTGCGGGAAAGACCAGCCATCTGCTGGTCGGCAGGCATATGCCCATCTCTGCTGCAGAACTATTCACCACCAGATGCTGCAGCACGTTTGCTCAGTAAATGCTTACTTAGCACTTTTCATAGAAAGGAGACCCTATGCTAAAGCCATTGGGAGAGAAGACAGAAAGATAGAACTGTGGTCCCTAGTCTTCATGTGTGGGGATAGAAATTATCAGCAATAAGAAGTGGAGGCAATGAGTAGAACTATTCAGAAGAGAAAGCTAAAATTCAGCCCAAGGAGTCAGGAACCAACTCCCCACCCTGATACCCTACTGCCACCAGAGGAGGAGAAAGAAAGGACATCATGAGTAGGGAATCTGATGAGTTTAGCACAGACGGAGAGACAGGCACACACGTAGAGAGACAGGAACACTCCAAAAAAGAAATTAAGCTGTAATATGTGAGAACGAGGAGAAGCTGGTGATGAAAGTAGACAGGGAAGGCAGAGCTTAGGGGTTAAGAAAGTTTCTACAGGATGAAAGTTTTGTCCACTTGACAGTGAGTAAAATGCAATGTGCTCACATAAAGATGAGGGATACTAAGATGATAGTTTGTTTTTTCCAAAGCAACCAACAGCAGAAGACAGAGCTGGGTAATCACAAAGAAAACAAAAAAGGCAAATGGTACTCCAGTGGGAGAGAAGTGAGTGGTGAGATAGCTCTAACTGGCAGACACATGGTATAGAGCACCAGAGAATAACATGGTAAGGAACTGAGAAAGAGCAAAAATGGAAACAGCCAGTTCTGTGAATTGGGATGCATCACACTATGACCACACACTGGTCACGCAGCTCATAGCTTTGTTGACATGAGGGCCTGATGAATCTCTTCCGAAGACGAGTTAGGCACCGGAACCTTCTGAAAAGCTGTTGCCCTAAGTATCTTGAGAATCACACACACTGGAGAAAGGACTGGTATCAAAGTGACTCCATGGGGAAGGGGTCCGGAGGACACTCACTAAGGCCATAGCTATGACATCAGTGTTTGTAACCTTCAGATTACACATGCTGAGATGCTAAAGTCCAAAGTAACAGTAAAGGAGGGGGTGCCTGTGGGTGGTAATTAGGTCTTGAAGGTGAAACCCTCATAAACAGGGTTTGTGCCTTGATAAGAGAGACCCCAAAGAGCTGTCCTAAGCCTTCCGTTATTTGAAGACACAGCAAGGTGTCTTCCATAAACCAGAAAAGGCTCTCACAGAAACCAAGAAACCAGGCTTGTGGTAATTTTGTAAATTTCTGTTTCCACAGCTGTGAGAAATAAATGTCTGCTGTTTGTGAGTTACCTAGCCTCAGGCATTGTGCTATAGCAGTGTGAGTGACCCAAGACAGGCCTTATAGTACAGAGAGAAGAGACAGATCTCTGGGGTCGATCTCTTGGCAATGCTACCCTGATTAATCTGTCTTTCCTCCTTCTCTTCTCTTCCCTTCCTTCACTTTCCCTGTTCCTTTCATTTCTGTCTTCTTTTCTCCAGGGATGATATTGGGAAACAACTTCCAGAGCCCAGAGCCCAGACACAGCAATCACCAGAGCCATTTGCTGCCTGTATAAAGGAACGTGGGCATCTGCGTATACATATGCTATGAAGAGACTGGTACGTGCCATTTCAGAAATGTTTCTAAATATAATAGCAAGTGACACCTTCCTGATGCTGTCCTTGAGATCTAAGATTTTTTTTTCATTCAGACAGCGACCATATCTATGATTTCTGACTCACACAATAGGACAAATAACAATCTTTTAGCTTTGCCAATGGGTTGAGCATTAGATATGGCTTTAATTCCAAGTCATCAAATCCCAATGCTGATGTAATAAGAGACTTTAACTGCTACAGAGGTGATCCATGATTTAAGAAAACCAGGAGGAATCCGGAATGCACAGCCCAAGGTCCAGTGTTATATTACACAGGCTTCCTGCCCAAAATGTGCTTATAGAGGGTAGGATAGGGAGGGAATGAGGGAGGGGGATACAGCTGGGATGCAAAGTGAATAAACTGTAATTAATTTAAAAATAAAAATTAAACTAACTGAATACATAAATGTTAAGCAAAAGAAAAAAAGTAACAACTTGAAAAGACAGACAGACAAAAAATAATACCTATGGGGTCTGGAAAGACAGCTCTGCAGTCAAGAGCACTTGCTGTTTGTCTAGAGGACACTACTTCACTCCCAGCATCCATGCTCGGGAGCTCATAACTGTCTATAACTCCAGCTCCAGGTGATCCAATGTCTTTCCTGTGGTCTCTGTGGGCATTCACACACATGTAGTGCCCACGTGTGTGTAAACACACACACACACACACAGACAGACATATCTTTTAAAAGAATAATACTTCTAGAGAAAAAGAATTACAAATGAAAAGCAGCCCTTGGTTAAGATGACTCCTGGAGGCACAAAACAAAAAGTATCAGTTATCAGATGCATTCTGCATGATTGAAGAAGCACTCTTGTAATAAATAAATGAATAAAACCAAGCTGAAGGTGCAGATCTATGGCATAGAGTGTTTAGATCCTGGATTTAGTTTCCAACATCAAAAATACAAAACAGCAACAGTGAAAACTAAACTGCTGCTTATTGGTGACTGGAATTTGACAGTTCTCCACATAAAGAGATTTAGTACAGATGGCGAGAAGTGGGAACTTTACAGCTTTATGTTTCAGAAGATGCTCAAACAGCCAAATCTTTTGCTCACCAGTCACAAACACATCCGTAACTAGAATGGGCAGATGCTGACAGTACTGACATTGAAACACTGTCCTAGATCACTTTTGATAGCCTAGACTGAATATACTAATAAATAAAGTATATCCTATGAAACATAAAGGTATCGATGATCTAATAGCACAAGATTTATTTTGGCAACACAGAGAGAAGAAAAATGGTTACAACCAGAAATAAAATGTAATCAGAAAATGTGTTGGGAAAAGTAAATCCAAAAGCTTTCCTATAAAAACAATAAAACTTCTGGGGTCAACTCTATTACAATTTAATATGATACTTTACGTAATTGAAATTGGATTACAGAAAATTCTAGAACACAGTTCCAAAAGTAAGGAAAACAACAGAACTTTATAAGAAAAGGCAAATTACTACCTTGAAAAACTACACCTTTCACATGAAAATTAAACACATCTAAGTGGTGAAGTGCTTAATGAGGTTATTTTTAAAACCATGAAGTTCAGGTCAGTTATTTCAGTGAATACTAATAAGTTGTGAATAGTTATTTTGGTACTTTCTCAAACAGCATAAATTCAACACTGGTATGATGTGAAAAGAAAAAGGAACAAAAATTCATGGGCGGCTTGGAAAGGGGCAGGGAGTAGATGAAGGAGGGCGGGTGGGAGCGGGAGACAGCTGGGATACAGAGTTCATATAAAATAAAATAAAATAAAATAAAATAAAATAAAATAAAATAAAAATTCATGGGTGGGGAGCCCACTTTCTAAACCCAAATCAGAGGACAATGCATACATCTTTTTCTGCTAGCCACCCTAGTGAATGTGAGGTGTTATGTGGTCCTGAAAACACACCTTCAAGTGTTAAAGAGAGCCTCCTAGGGGTAATGGATTTTGTTAGTTTCGTTTGGTTTTGGTTTTGGTAAGATAGGGTTTCCCTGTGCAGCCTTGGCTCTGCCTGGAACTCACTCTGTAGACCAGGCTGGCCTCAAACTCAGAGATCTGCCTACCTCTGCCTCCTAAGTGTTGGGATTAAAGTCCTGTACCACCACTGTCTGGTTGTTAGCTTTGATGACTCGGTGTCTTTCCTCTTTCCTAAATCTAGCTGCTCTGATGGGAATATTTATTTTAAAGAAAAGAGGAATAAATATTTTATTTTAAAGAAAAGAGGAATAAAGATGCAGGTAGCAAAACTCAGTGGTGGGTGAAAGTATTCCAGTAGTTGGAGCTTAAATATAATTTATTTGGTGTGAATCCTTTGCCTCAAAGGAGGACCAGTGAGAAGCACCAGCTCAGTAACAACTGTTTGGAAACAAATAAGAAGTTCATCCAGGTATAGACATCAGAGAATATGACACCAGTGTCCATCATGACTTACAGCAAGATGGACCATGTGGCTTTCTGGGCAGCAAATCCTGAAACGGAGGTAGTGGTTGTGATTCACAAGTAGTTGAATTAGGGGCCCCTGCTCGCTGTAAAAAAAGAAAGCCTTCAACAGACATTAGAGCTCTCCCCTTCCCCTTGTACATCAACAAGATCATGATTTCCAGCAGCTGAATACCGCAAGATACACATTTGCCTCGAGGCCTGGGAGTCCGAATTCAAGGGCACTGTGAGAAGTGTTTGCAGGTACAAGATAAGCCATCCCCAAACACCAGTATCACAGGGATACATTGCCAACGAGGCTTTGCTCTTTTGAGAAAATAGGCTGTTTGTATTTAGTTGAACTGATCAAGATATTCTTCTAGTGTGTCAAAGAGTGAATTCAAAATTTAAAAAAATTATATATATATATAATTTTTGAATATATATTATTGACTTGAATCCCACTTAAGCCCTTCCCCATCTCTTACAGTACTCAGATACATTGGACTCAACTGTCACCCTGCTGGATATGGAATCTAATCTTTTTACTTTGAAGGAGAAAGCAGACTCTAGAAAGAACAGCAAGAAAGGACTTTGGGGTTTCTTTATTCCGAAACAGAACTTTTAGCAAACTCTGAATACAAAGCTGCAAGGAGACAGGCCATGAATCAGAAAGAAAAACAGCATTATGTCAAAACAGTGCTTTTGAAGCCCTGGTAAAATATGGCTTGTCACTAACAGCTGAAAAAGGAGGAGGATGAGGAGGAAGATAACAGGAAGAGGAGGGGGAAGGGGCTGATGAGATGGCCCAGAAGGTAAAGGCTGCTATTAGGCTTTGAAGACTTGAGTTCTAGATATCCAGAACTCACATAGTAAAAGAAAATTGACTCTTGCAAGTAGTCCCTTTACCTCTATACATGTGCTATAGTAGGCACATGTACACGTACATACATAGAGACATAGACACACACATGTACACACACGCGCAAAATGTAAAACAGTCATAGAAAAGTGCTTGGCCCTTGTTGCTTATATTCGTACCTGAGAAAACTTTGCTTTCCATGAGGTAACAGAAATAACTGAAGATTGTTGGCTATATGTTAATTACTGGAAGGATTTCCCACAGGCTAGCTTATGGCAATGGTGTTCTATAGTATAAGCCTTTTCTGTTTTTCAGTCCTGTTCACTTCAGTGGTCAGCTGGTGCTGGTCATGGTTATAGCATGAGTCCCTCGGGCCCTGCGTCGTGGGATCATTAATGTTGTGAGTTGACACCATCAGCCAAGGGGGTACACCTCAAGCCCATCATACTCCTGGTAGTAAGATCCCAACATGGCAAGTGATGGTGAAGCAAATAGTTCTTAACATTTCTTCAGTTCAGCTTCCTCTTAGCTAAGCTTGGCCCACAGACAACCCAACACATTGGTTCAGCAGAAACTGACAGGAATCTGGGGAGAAAGAGGTGGTAATCCTAGTTAATCTTGTTATTAATTTAATGCAAATGTATTGCTTTCATCTGAATGCTAAGTGTACCCTATAGGCCCATGTGTTGAGCGCTTGCTCTCTAGCCTGGGATGCTACTAAGAGGCAGTAGAACCTTTGGGAAGTGGAGCCTAGTGGAAAGAAGTTAGCTAGTCACTGGGAGCATGTTGGGACCCTGTCCCCTCTTCTTCTGTCCTCTCTCTCCTTCCCAGACACCATGAGTGCTTTCCTTTGCTACAGGCTCAAATCAATGGGGCCATACTACTGTGGACTGAAACCTCTGTGACCATGAGCCAAGATAAGTCTCTCCAGCTCGTGCTATCTCGGGCCTTTGTCATAGTGACAGAAAGCAGGCTGAAGCATGAAAGCTCACATCTCACATGAACATATTGCTAGGGCTCATGTCATAATCTGGAAAGGGTCTGTGAAGACTAGGGACCCTGTTGCTTAACAATCTTGACTGGACTCACTTGGTCTAGTTTAACTTAGTCATAGACACTTTGGTTTTTCCAAATACTTGGCATTAAAAAAAACAATCTGTCTTCAAGAGTGATACAGTGAGACTGAGACTAGAGTACTATGACTAAACATGAAGAGCCAGACATTTGCTTCTCTCCTTCCCCTTCATTTGCTCATCCCTGTAGAGCATTGATGATGTTGAGAAAGAGCAGCCCTTGCACTCCTAGGCTGGGCCACGCAGGGAGGAGCAAACTATCACAGCCATTGCGCAGGAGGCTTTGGTAAAGTCAGCCTCCTAACTAAAACTGAACTAATCTGACTAAACAGACAATTCCCTTTTCTCTTGCAGTGACAGACTTACTGACTTGAAATTTGAAAACAGATACTAATGCGGAACATTTGTGCTTCCTAGTTAGCATTCCTTTGTTAGAAACTGGGCAGTCTCCTCAGGCAGGCAGATCATTTCTGGGGCTGCTCATAATCAGATCGGAGGAATTAGAGCGAAATGTCCTCCTGGGCAACGCATGAAGGCAGTGCCCGCCAGGTAGGCAAGCAGCCAGATTACAAGTTCACATAATACATCAACTCTACTATACACAAACTGTGAGCTAAGACTGTACATTGTCTGAGGGTTAGGAAAACAACGAGGAACACATGATAGAGGCCACACATGGGCCACGAAGCTTAAAATATTTATATCCAGCCCATTGCAGAAAAAGCACTGTAAGTCTTGAATGAACAGTAAATTGTATGAGGGAGAGTGCTCAATTTTTCCTTGAACGATGTTTACAAACCACAAATCACTGCTGAGAGCGGGCTGTGACATCAACTTGCTGGTGGAAATCAAGATGTTATGACACTGTTATCTCAACCAAAAACTTACACACTGAAACCATGCCCTTCAGTGCTTTGAAATGACTCTGTATTTGGAGAGAGAGTGTTATATGTTTTCCTGTCCCTGACACTGCTAATGAAGCTCTGCTTTTTACAAAGTCTGATGGGGTCTTGCTATGAGTTATGGTGCTTCTGATTACGATTAGATGAGGACATTGGGTGGGCCTTAATCCAGCATAACTGGAGTCCTTATAAGAAAAGAAATTTGGATATAGTCACCCCAGAGGGAGGACTGTGTGAAGATCCAGAGGGAAGGTGCCATCTGCAAATCAAGGAAAGAGGCGTTGGAAGAAAGCAATCCTGCTGACACCCTTGACCTTTGGGGGTTCAGAACATTAATATGCACAAATCTTAGCAATATGAGAAAGTGTGCATAAGAAATGTCTGTGAGCGCTGTATAGTGAAAGAATGTTGATAAAATTTTATTATACACTATATGTATATACTATTTAATTATACAGTTTTATGTGTTTAGTTTTACCATGTGGTATCTATTTTTCATATGGTTCATGGTTTAAAAACAAACAAACAAACAAACAAAAACAACCACCACAATAAACCCTGAACAGCCACTGGCTTAGAACAGAGTATTTGCTAAGTATTTGCTCAGTGTATTTGCTAAGAGTAACCTACGAGGGTCCCTTCTGTGTTTGTTCACAAATTTCTACTATTTATCATTCTTTGTCTATAAAGACTACTGTCCGTTGACTATCATTTCTTCTAATCTGATGCTATAATCTCTTTTGCCCTTATGTCCTGGGCTTTGCCATGAATGAAGCTGTTGTCCCAAGATCAGACTTCACTTTGCTTTGCTTTGTAGCCATGCTCAGAACATCTACAAGTAGCTACTTTGGTTACTGGCTGGGATGTAGTAGCTGTCTGCTACTTTCAGCTAAGCAGCGTGGCTTCCATCACCAGGCAAAAGCCCTCCACTTTCTCTTAGGGAGCCAGTTCTGGTCCTCTGTCCTGTGGACAGGCCTGCAACACAGGCTGGTGAAGGGCTTCTCTGATACTTGAAGTGTGATCCTTTGTTTTAACTACTGTGGGAACTTGGAGCCAGTTTTCCTTCTGGATAGAAGGTCCTCCCTGCTGGACGAAGCTCAGTTATCCTTGAACACTGTCTGGCAAGTGATGGTCCCAAGAGCTGTTAATGGGCTGGTCTTCAGGCCACACTTCAGTGGGCTAGAAGCTGGATTCAGCATCAGGTAGAGGAAAGAAGGCTATAGACTAGAATTCATAACCTTAAACCCTGTTAAAGGAATGTGTGTCACATAGGGGAAGCCTCTCTGTGGGGCCAATCACTAAACTAAATCAATTAGTAGGTAATTAAAAAATATCTTTTAAACATATTATTGGGCTTAGAGGAGAGGTCATTGTAATGATGACTGACTAAAAATAAGGACTCCTATAAACATAATAATTATTCTTTCATTTTAATTCTAATTAAGAAAAACTAGAAAGGCAAAAATTATGGAAATAAAAGGGTATCTTCTTTAAACCCAGGTTCTTTGCATTATCCTAGCAGACAGTAGATTTACACACAGATGGTCACTCAGGCGTCTGGACGGTTTGCCACTTGCCTGTGTTAAAGTTTCCCCAAGTTTTGTTTGCTGTGTAGAAATAACCCCCAAAAGTACAAGGGTGGGTTTTTCCCACCCAAAAACCAAAGACAAACAAAGAAAAAACCTTATTACAGGACAGCATTGCGTAGTCCAGAAAATATGATAACTTTAAGACTATATATCTAATATATACTTAATATATATTTAACTTTAAGACTATATTTAATTAAGATCTTATTGACATGCAAAAACGAAGAGGCCCTTACCAAGTGCTTCCAGCCCATGGCATAGCATGACCAGCTGGTTGGGAAGCTATTTGCTATCTAAGCCAACAGGAAGGCTTAGCACTGATGACTTGCCATCATGACTTACCCGTGTGAAGCTGAAAGTGCTTTTACAGATGCAGCTTCGCCATCAGCTGCTTCGCCTTCCTTCTGTAAACACCTCCACAGGGCTCCTAGGGACTTTGCCTTCCGTGTTCTTATTTTTCACCATCCTATTCCTGTTTCTGCAGGGTACCAGCATACCTGCTACTAGAATTCCCCTACCCAGACTTATGCTTTTTCCTTTTTTTGCCTTTAGTAATTCTCTTGAGATTTCCCCCCACCCCCAAAAAAACTTCTAGAAAGTCCAATCCAAAGGTTGTGTCCTTGTGTTTACTTGGCCTAACTTTTGGTTGAGATTTTTCTCCCCTTTGTCCTTTCCTATAATGCTGAACATTGTTTTCTCGGATGGGCTGATGTCTTCTTTTCTGCCCTCTGGGACTTCGTGGCTAACTCATCAGAGCTTCTAGGATGTCAATGGGGTGAAACATGCCTGCTTATGCTGGCCATTTCACTCGCATCTCAAAACGAGGGAGTCTCTAAACAGCCTATCTCCCTACTTGGATCAATTCCATCCACTGACTGAGTGAGGTTTGAGTGCCTTCCTTTCTCTTCACTCTCAAGAGGAAACAAGGCATCTCCACGGCTGTGACCACAGCTCAAACCTTTATGGCCGAGGTAACTTTGTGACTAGTCTATTTGCCTCTTCGTCCTCCTATCACCCCTGCTCAGGCCCCTCCCCTGCCACTGCCCCCTTAAAACACAGACATAATTATTTGACCCTCTTAATTACAATCCTTCATTGTTTCCCCCAGCCGAGAACAGCAATTCCCACATATGAACGTGGTCCCGAGTCACCCAAGGATCTTGTTAAAATGGAGTTTTGACTGGAGTTGCCACCACAGGATGTGCTAGTCCTTGGACCACACTTGCAGTAGCCAGTGTTTAAAGATTCAAATCTCACAGCATGAAATCCCAGGCCCCTTATGCCCAGGCCATTATTCAGGACACATGGTTGCCCACACTTGTTCCATCCCAGTTCTGTGCAAATGCAGCTACTGCTAATGGATGCCCTTGGCCTGGGAAACCCCTTTCCATTGACCATGATTTTAGCTTTCAAATAACCTCCTCTAACAAGGCATTTCTGGCACTCTGTCCATGACAGAATTGGGTTTAAAAGCCTTCCTCCTGTGTTTTAATAGCACTTTTTTTCTGGGTACTCTGTTTTTTCAGTAGTAGAGCCAAACCTCAGTGCATGCTAGTAGACCCCTTTTGGTGTAATCACTTAATATATAAAGTAACAGAACAATTTGCACACATTTGTCTCCTGTCTTTACTATGTAGCTAGTCCATGGCTTTTCCTCGGGGAAACTGTATTAGTCAGTGTTCTCTCAATAGAACTGGTAATATTAATATATAGGCCAAGAACTGATATAATATAAAAACCAAGAATTTTGGTAGTTGTTTAGTCCATGAGACAGGATGTCTCTTCAGTCCTGACCTGGTGCTGGTGTCTTAGAGAGCTGCCGGTCATCAGTCTATGTTGGAATCCCAAAGACATAGCTTCTAATGGCAGCCAAGGAATGCATCAGCACAAACTTGCCAGTGAGGGCACACAGGCAAAAAAGCAAAAGCTTCCTTCTTCCATATCCTTATATATGGGCTGTCACCAGAACGTATGGCCCAAATTAGCTTGGTTCTTCCTACCTCAAATAATCCAGACAAGAAAATCCTTCACAGGCCTGCCCAGATGCTTGGGTTTTACTTGACCAAGTGGGACCTTTGTTTCTTGAAGGCTTTATGAAAAGTGAGTTTGTAGTTATAGTTCATCCCACTTTCTTTTTGCTTTTTCTTTTGTTTAAATTTTTTTATTTATAATTTATTCACTTTGTATCCCAGATGTAGCCCCTTCTCTCATCCCCTCCCAATCCCACCTTCCCTCCCTCTTCTCCTTCCATGCCCCTTCCTCAGTCCACTGATAGGGGAGGTCCTCCTCCCCTTCCATCTGACCCTAGCCTATCAGGTCTCATCAGGATTGGCTGCATTGTCTTCCTCTGTGGCCTGGTAAAGCTGCACCCCTCTCAGAGGGAGGTGATCAAAGAGCCAGCCACTGAGTTCATGTCAGAGACAGTCCCTGTTCTCATTACTAGGGAACCCATTTGGACACTGAGCTGCCATGGGCTATATCTGAGCAGGGATTCTAGGTTATATCCATGCATGGTCTTTGGTTGGAGTATCAGAAAAGACCCCTGTGCCCAGATTTTTGGTTCTGTTGCTCTCCTTGTGGAGCTCCAGTTCATCACAGGCTTTGCGGCAAAGGATCTGCTAGATCAACAGGTCAAACCTGTGACTCTCCCAGTTCTCCAGCCCCATTTCAAATCCCTTTTGATAGCCTGTGACATATGAACCAGGTGTGGATTAGGCCACATTCAGAAGATAAAAATCAAAGACAATTTCCATACTGGTAGGCAATAGATGTTTCACAAACTCTTCGGTGTGAAATGGTTCAATAATATCACATTTGTTTCACGTTTCTTAACAACTCACATTTGAGTTGTTAGCATGGAGGTTTTTTTTACTTAATAAAAATCCTACTAAATTTTTCATGAGGCTGGTGGTAAGAGAACAGAACTGTGTAACAGCCTCACACACACACAAATATATTACACATATTCCTCGAAGATGTTCTTTTGATATTTTCATTTGAGTCATCAATTGCTTATCTTCATTCTAGCTCTATAGTTTCGTTTTATCATTAGTGGCTAATATAGAGATAGATTAAAATAACATTTGAAATTCTTGACCATTTGGCCAGGTTGCGCAGTCTCCTATCCACTGCGAAGTAATGACTTTTATGAGAAATCTTCCTCCCTCTCATCCTCACTCCTCTTCCTCTTCTTTCTTCTCCCCTCCTCTCTCCCTTCCCCACAGGAGAGATATTATCATAGGGAGAATAAACTCTTATAACACAGCTAAAACTCATCTGCCACTTCCAGCAACATCACCCAATCTCATTAATCATACAAACTAACGAACGATCTATGCATTCCTGAACCTTTGCATATTGGTATCCACTCTGTTTAAAAGCCATTCACTTGGCTAACGCTTCCTTATTGGTCAGACACTGACTGCCTCATCTGAACTGACCTCCTCCTGGTTATCAACACTCAGCAATCTTTTGCTGCTGGAAGTCTGACTTATTTGCATGATCTGCACCCTCCCTCTTTAGAGTTTTAAATATCCTTAGCCTGGATCACAGGGTTAGTGCATGCAATGCTCGAGGTAAGCGGGGATAATGTCCTCTGCTGAAGATGGCGCACAAATGAACTACTTTACACTGGCGGCAGCAGGTTCTCCAATGGAAGCTTCTGGAGATGCAGAGGTTATACTGGATTATCACGTGTGGTGACCCAAGGTAATCACAGGGGTCCTTTCAAGAATGAGGAGGAGTGTCTGAGCTAGAGGAAGAGATGGGAAGTAGCTGGCTAGTGTGCGTGATGTGACTGTCGACAAGGCAGCCGGTTTTCATCTGGAACCAACAGAAATCACCCCATTTAACACTGCACATCGGTGTATGAGATCTCCAACCTGAATCCTTATATGTGTCTGGTAAGCCTCCTCACCTACACGGTTTATCAGCATCCGTGCAGGGGACCGCTGTAGTGTTTAATTAACATATGGTGAGAAGCGCAACAGACAGGCCCCTCCACTCCCGTCTTCTCTCCTTCCTTGTGCTGTAACTCCTTTTCCTTAGCAGCAATGAAGGGCTGATCACTGCAGCTTTCTGCTAGTCCAGCAAGCACTGCACTGGGCACAGTGTGGCTTCCCCCAGAGCCAATGTCATAGTTAAAAGATTTTCTGTATTGCAAAGTGGTACGAGATGACGTGAGAATTGTGACTTGTTCTATGATTTCACTTTAAAGAAACCTCTAGATCCTTCGACAGTGAGTTCTGCAGTGAGGTAAACTTAGGCAGGCCTGCTTCCACCCAGGCACACCTCTCCCCCCACAAGAGCACACCTTCCTCCTCCCTGGAGAACGAGGTTTTCAGACCCTCTTAGGTAATCTAAGTACCATAAAGACTCACATGCTGCAAAGGGCTTCTTAAGAGGCAGGTTCCACTGCTGCTGTCATCTTGAAGGGTGTTGTTCTGGTGCTGGTTAAAATTAAGAAGCCTCTACCTGTATCTAGGCAGCATGCCTCTAGATGTCGCCACTGCCCAAGCCCTGTTACCCAAGGACAGCCTGCTCACACACACTGGCTGAGCATTTAATCTTTCTCAAGATGAAGAGATAAATAATGTACCTGGTTACCTGTAAATGCCATTCCTTTGGTCTAATTTCCTACTTAGCACTGGTACATCCGGGCTCCTTTTGCTAGATAGGTCTTGCTCATCTTTTCAAGGGGCCTCAAATTTTTAATGCTCCTGCCTCAATCTCCCAAATAGCTGAGACTGCACGTGTGTGTCACCACACCACACTAGATGTATATATACACACACACATATATATATATATGCATACACATGTATATGTATGTGTATATATATATATATATATATATATATATATATATATAGTCTCTTCATTAAAAGTATACCAAGATCCATAAGCACACAGAAATGGTTTTTCTTGTGCAGCATACTCCAGTATTTTCCCTTCCACTAGGTTTATCTTAAGTTTTAGAATCAAGGGTGTGTCACTCTGTGTTTCTAGGTAGTGGAAAACAGCAGGCATCAAAGAGCACATTAGAGATCAGAAAACACCGTGACCAAGCGGGATTCACTAAACCAGGTACCTTCCCAATCTAAGATTTTGCTCATTACAAATTATTTTGAAATAAGAATGCTACATAAAAGGACGCAGAAAGTCTTTGTTCCACTTTGGTTTCTGTTTCCGTGCAAACACCATGATCAAAAGCAACCTGACAAGAAAAGGTGTTATTTTATCTTACAGCTTTCAGTCCCTGGTGAAGGGGTGTCAGGGCGGGAACTCACACCGGGAACTTGGAGGCAGGAACTAGAGGAGTGCTGCGCATGGGCCAGCTTCCTTACACCACTCAGGATCACCTGCTCAGGGGCGGCACTGACCCCAGTGGGCTGGGTCCAAATGCCCCCCAGACGTGGCCACCAAGCACTCAATTGATGTTTCCTCTTCCCACATAAGTAGTTTGTATCAAGTTGACAAAAACTAACTGGCACAGCCCCAGGGGGAGGTGAAAAATCTGCCATTAAGAACCATCCTTTTCTTCATCCTGACTTTCCATCCTTTCCTCCATACGACCAGGTGCAGGGACTCTGTCTTAATTTTAAAATGTGTCCACTCCCTCCAAAGCTGCTGGCCAAGCCTTTCCTTTTGTCGTTAGCATTGCTCACTTTAAAGGTGTATTTATTTTTAACTGTGTGCACGTGTGTGGGTATTTGCACATGAGTGCAGGAGTCCATGGCTGGAGACACCGGATTCCCTGGAGCTGGAGTTACGGACAGTGTGAGCTGCAGATGTAGAGAACGGAGTTCAGGTCTTTTGGAAGAACGGTATGCACTCTTCCCCCACAGCACTGCCTCGGTGTCACTCTTCCAGTTATGTTGACTTTATGGATCACTGTGGCTGAGGGACATTCTTCATGGCCTAGGCCCAGACTAAGGGTTGACTAGAATAAGAACATCCTGTTGAAAGATAACTCTCCTGTTCTTCTCTCTGCAACCTGGTAGAATTGAAACTTGAGACAAATATCCACTAAAACTAGGTGTCTATATATTATATATATTATATAACATATATACATACAGATCAATCAAAATAGGAGAGCTTCCTCGATCCTACATTTAATACATATGCAGTCATTTCCCACCACCTTTCAATGTAACCAAAGTTATTACTAGGCAAAGAACTTCACTTTGACTATAATCACAGCTACTGTTAAGACAAGAGAACATGCTGTTTTTACCACCCACCAACTCATTCTACTTAAGAAAAATACTGAACAGCAGGTAGCTCATATATCGGGCTACATCTAGTAACTGCTAAAGTGCCAGATTTCTGTCATGCTTCTACAAGCAATTTCTATTTTGATCTCTGACTTTAGAACTGAGGCCAGTAAAAAACCCAGGAAGGCCAGAGTTGTTTTGTTGTTTTTGCTGCTTTGTTTTGTTTCTGAGTCAGAGCAACACCCAAAAGTTGTTAGTGTCTAAACTGACTGGCTAGTGAAGGGTCACAAAATATGCACGACATTAAATGGGTTTTGATCACACTGAAAAAGTAGACAGTATATAAAAGTATCAGATTCAGATCCATTTGTATAGAACAACAGAAGCAGCAAGCCTTTCTCAGCTATTGAAAACAAAAATCACGCTCTTCAGTTAAATAATGCTTTGCTAGAACAAAAGTCCTAAATCTCTCTATGTGGCGGACACTGCAGCTAATGGGTGACAAATTCTGGGCTTTTGGATGAAGGCTGTCAGCTTCCAGAATCAACAGTAGTACTACGTACTGCCTTGTGGACATCACCGTCATCCACACTACAGAGCCAAGTGGTGCAGAGGACCCAGGGCAGCCTTCTCTGCTACAGCACCTTTCCAAGGCAGAATGGCCTGTTCAGTGGGGAGAGCATAGTGCCTTTCATGTGTCTACCAAGGTGCAGAATGGTACTGGCATTCTGAATATGGATCTGCTACTCTGGACTTGGTCAATGTGTCCTGATGGCATACAAGTCCCCAGGGTATGCATGAGAAAATCAAAACATAAACAGGGCACACACGGAGGCTCTGCTGTGCAGTTAGCACAGTATCCGTCAAAAATAACACATCCTGGACCAGGTGTCACTCAAAGCCGATTCCTTCGTCACTAAAATGATTTCTCTTTGACTTTGCACTTCCTCGGTTAGTGAAAGGAGGATCTATTCCAGGATCACCAACCTAACTATCCAACCAGCCACCGACTTGCTGGATGCCTTGAACTTGAACTGAGAGTCAGGGTGCATGCAATCACAGGAGCTGGCACCTTTCCATTCCTTAGGAGAGCTGCTCGGTCCTTCTCTTCAGGCATGACCTTTTAGGGCAAACAGGTTTTTGCAGTTTTTTTTTCTTTCTTTCTTGCTGCAGGAGTAAATGGGGGAGGAGCAATGAGAACACACAAGTGTGCCCAAGGACAAGCTCTAATAGCCAGGTGCATTAGACATTACAGAATTATTGGGTTCTTCATATATATTGCTTTGAAATTCAAGGGACTAGGCTAAGGCCAATGCTCTACAAACATGTTAGTGCTTATGATGAATACCCAGTGATGAGAAATGACATTACATTCTAAGCTTTCCACAACACTTCAACACCACAGTATTTCTTAAAATAAGTATGTTGGGTTTTGTTATATAGACCAGCTTGATCTTGAACTTTTAATCCTCCTACCTCAGCCTCCCAAATTCTGGGATTACACACAGGTTGAAATTAAATTTCAACAGCTTAATGAAACTGGGTACACAATCAAATCAAGGATGAGGCCTGAACTTGGCATCTTCCAGATGTACCTGTGACAAGGCCGTTCCTCGGTTTACTTAATTGCTGAACGACTAGCTCTCCAATGAGGTCAATCCAGCAAAGCAAACATATTTCCTGTAAGATGTTTTTACTTAGATTACCGAAGTTTTTCAAACACTGGCAATCTCATCCTTATCAAACATGACTGACTCCAGATGTCACCAAGAGATTCCTTTCATAGAATTGCTTTATGACATGTTGTAGTTACCAGTTTGTTTTACGGATTTGCTGCAAATTCACTTTTCAACAGCTGCTCTGTGGTAAGAGCGAGAATTCCATTAAGCATTGAAGGGTCAGATGCTAGCTTTCTCGGTAGAAGATACTGGAGGGGTCCTAGGTGAGATATGGCTCTCCTACTGTGCTTGATGGAGGCACAGTAGGTCAGCAGTGTGGGTGGCTTGTGTCTGCATAGCCCCTTAGTGACTGTGCGCCTTTGGCCTGACCAGTGTGACAACCCCTTTGGCCTGGACACAGCTTGCTCCGGGCTGCCTTTCAACACTGCCACCTCTTCCTTCTATAAGCATGGCTGCCCATTTGCTCAGCACGTACTCCATGGGTTGTTTCCTGCTTGACCAGGAAGCTTCCTGATATCCAGGGACTGCAACTGGATCTCCTCCAAAGACTTCTGAAGGGCAGCCTCCCTTCACGAGTCACCTTCTTGGGTATTCCCCAACACCACTCCTGGGGGTTTCTTCTATCTGACAGGCTTTTTTTTTTCTTTCTTAAATCAGAGTCCAGCAGTTCCTTATATTCATCTCCCTTGTTTAAATCACTGTGTGATTCTTATCTCCTAATTGGTCTTAGTCTAACA
The DNA here is from genome assembly GCA_028658305.1 of Pachyuromys duprasi. Lineage (NCBI taxonomy): Eukaryota > Metazoa > Chordata > Mammalia > Rodentia > Muridae > Pachyuromys > Pachyuromys duprasi. Next base: position 34,186,754 of record CM053749.1, read on the forward strand.
TAACATATTTCAAACTTATAGCTGTCAGGAGGAGAGAAAAGAAAAAGATAAGGAATCAAAGTTCCAGTGATAAAGTAAGCAAAAATCGGGACTCTGCAAAGGACCATAGAGTGAATTACCAAACAGACTGTTGCACACTCTAAGACTGCACATATTTCATCTGACAGCCGGCTTTGTGACAAATTTATGGCCCGCACGTAAAAAGAAGACACACAAGCAAAGGCTCTCTTAGTACAAAGGCAGGGAAAACCAAAGACAATTAAACACACTAGAGAAGCAATGTCTGAGATGCTATATAGTCAACATTTATACTCACAGGTAGCACAGCAAAAGCACTAGACTCTTAACAGTAGCGTGCAATTAAACTTGCCCTCGGCAAACTCATAAAATGGTCCTAGAAGAGCAGGGTCTCATCTTGACCAGTGTATCTGGGCATGAACTCGTGATTTGTTTTTCCCAGTTCACCAATTTAAAGGCATAAGGCAACATACAAAGGAAAAAGAAAAAAAAAAGACTTAAAGCCGAGGGACATGGTACCATGACTGGACTGCTTACTTAGCATGTATGAAATCCTGGCTCAACCCCAGCACAACGGGATGGACGGACACACACACAGACTTGGCACATATACTCAGGCCTTGGCTGGTCAGCTTATTTGGAGGCCTTTATTCCTCTGCCATGTCATGCAAATTACCATGTGATACCAATTCCCAAGCAAACCACCAGAGTGTTGGTTGTAACGGCATGCTGGAAATAGTACCAATAAAGAGCCACTTGCTAAGAGTCACTAATAAGCAGTTGTTACTAACAGGGAAAGCTTGGAGGGAACATACCTTGACCAACATCTACAGCTCTACACTCTGCACTGGGCTGAAGGGATGTCTCCTGAGGTAACACCACCTCCATGTTACTGTCTGGGCTTGGCAGAACTCTTGAAGCTGTTTAGCTAGATTCCAACAGTGTTTGCTTGCGCTTACTACAAACTACTTGCACCATAAGGCTGCAGTAGCAGAGCTGGTCACACTGGCCCACCCTTCATTGTGAGGCAGCATGGTGCCCCGGGTGAGTCATGACTGGGAAAATTTCTGGTTGTTCAGATGTTGTCCACAGGTATGAATGCTGCAGTCATTTCAGCAGCTAAAATCCTGTTTGCAGAGCCACTTTTTGGGCAGGCTGCATAACCGGCCAACATCTAGTTTTTTATACATGATCAGAAAGCTGGACAATGCAGATAGACACTTACTGAGACAGACAGTGTGGAACCTGCAGCCAGGGTTTCTCAGGTTCCCAGGCTGGAGATGGGAATGCTATTCCTGTCATCACATTTTGTCCTACATTTCCGGGAGCACATCAGGGGTCACTTACCACAAAGACTGGAGGACAGAGGAGAGGGTAAGCCCTTCTGTTGCCAGACTGCTGGCCTTCGGGCATGACTGCTGTCCTTGCCGTTTGTCATGGAGCCAAGCTTTAGATGTTCCCAGACCCCAAATCTTTGTATCTACCTAGTGATTTTATTAGCACATGAAACGGATTGGCAGGGAGCAAAATCAGGGGAGGTTAAGCACATAGAGTGAGTGAGATGACAACATTAATAACATAATTCTGATTAACAAGAATGTTTATTTTCAACATGTTGCTCTGCCCACCGAATAAAGCGAAATCCTGCACAGGTATGAAGTTCACGAACACAGCAAATTATGGGCTCCAAAGCAACAGGACTAGCAGCGAATGGAATGCAGATGGCTGATGTCTCTTAGGCTTGCAAGAACTATTCAACCAAATCATTCTCACTACGGGGAAGATTCCTAATGTAATTTAAAAAACAAAAATGAAAAAAAAAAAACAGAAAAAATTCTTCCACTGAATTATCTTAATGGCAAGAATACTATAGGTTTACCTCAAAATGAATATTCCAAGAGAATAGCAAAAGGTACTTTAAAACGCCTGGCAGTTTGTTTTAAACTTTGGCAATACAACCAGAAAGGAATGTACAAAGAGCAACTTATCCACATCCATATCTATCTGTAAGCTTTGCTGATGACTGCGGAACGAAGGGCTAAGTCCCAGGAACGTTCAGCACAGTTCTGTAGATTATAGCTGGCATCTGTGTGAGTCTCTGCATCCCCCTTTGAAAGCAGAAAATACAAAATGCCACTGTGACCTAGTTTAGACACAGGGCAACCCCAGACATGAGCTCGGTTAGATGATGGGAAACAGGAGGCTGGAGAGAGAGATGTCATGCATTCTGACAACCCCTGGCACGGCCGGTGTCCAGGAGAAGAGACATGACCTCCAAAACAAAACAAAACAAAAAACAAAACCAAACCTCTTTGCACTCCAGGGGCAAAAACCAGAATGAGAAAGTCATTTTGGCAGCTATATCAGAAAAGATGTTTGCCATTTCTTTCAGTATTATGAAGAATTTAACCAAGACCTAAAAGTATTTCAAATGTATTTACTTCTCAAGCAAAGAGTGATTCAGAGCAGTGCTGTCCAGCAGGAAAACAATGAAAACCACATATGAAACCTAAAATATCCCTAAGGGTGCAAGTAATCATTTTAATATTCAACTTAATATATTCAGGATGTTTCAATGTGTAACCAATACAAAAATTATTCATGAGCTTACTTAAAATGTTCACAATAAATATAAAATCTGAAATCTTTACGCTCAACGCATGGCACGAACCGATGTGGGCACATTTCAAGGGCTCAGAGCCTCATGTGGTTCGCTGGTATGATGGGCAGCGCCATTCTGAACTGCAGAGCTTCATTCTACTTAACACTGGTGAGCACAGACGCTTGCTCTAAAGCGTCATCAGGGGAAGGTTCGGTTATGAGGATTTTTATTATTATAGGGCCCCATATTACATATAACAGTGTAGAGGTCTGTTTCGTAAGTTGGTCTCGGTTTTTGTCCTATTCACTGTAACAAATTTTTGTTAATACATTTTAAAGTGTCCGTGCCCACAATCTACTGAAAATGACCTTGACCAGGAAGAGGAGCCTGCATTCTAGTTCCTTGAGGTTCTACCACATGTAAACTCCTGCCACTGACATTCACTAGGTTATGCCCAGCACTCGTGGGTCTTCTTTACCCAGCCTGAGCATTATCCAAGCCTGAGCTCAAGTTCAATAGAACCCCCTGTGACTTAGCAACGATTTTTCTGTTCTTCTGTGTCACACCATGTTTGGCCCATTGCTACAGGCCCACTGTATGCTGACATCCTAAGCAAACATGCACACATGAGCATAAAGTCTGTATAAAGAGTCCCTTCTGGTGAAATCCGGTAAGGCAGACTGAATTGTAGCATTAATGACATTGATTTCCTGCCAAATAATCAACTGATAAGGCTTAAGACACCTTCAGAGATGACAGCCCCCTAGAGTAGAGATGTCCCCAAGCATGTCTCATGGCTGACAACAGGATGTAAAGTACTTCCTGGACAGAAAAAAACATGCATGTGTTATTTCACATTTCCGGAATGAGCTTCAGAAGACTGTTCATTCCTGGCTTCTCTTCACTAACTCCTGGGCTAGAAGTATGTCTCAGTGGTAGAATGCCTACTTAGTCTGTGCAAGGCCCTGGGTTCAATCCCAAGCAATATAAACAGAACATCCAATAACTAAAAACACAGCCACAAAGCCAAAAAGCAGGGAAGTTCGACACAAGAATCCCACAATAAACATGTTCTATTTACTAACGATTAAAAACAAAAAAAGCCAAATGAAACCATGAGATACTATTTTACACTACACACCTGGTACAAATGCCTCACAATCACACAGGCTGTTCAGGATCCATAGTCCTGAAAGTGGTGGCATTCCGGTGGGAGCCATACACTGGTACCATAGCTCGAGGAAGCAACCTGGCTCTGTCCCTAGAGCTAATGTGTGCTCTTTCTGTACAGGCGGCAATACTACTTAGCGTGCAGCTCCACTCTTGTGTAAGAAGTCTCTTACTTGCACCAGAAGTCAAATGAAAGAATATTCATTGTAATAGTCAATAGTCAATGATTGTATGATGTTATATATCTCTATAGTAGAATGATGTTTAGCAATGAAAGCTCCCATTGCAGTGGATATTAAAGGAAAGAAATAAAAACTGTATCTGGTTTAATTCTGTTTATTTTTCTTGAAGGATACATACATGGAGACAGAGCGCTGAAGGGTAGGAAGGCTTCGATCCACACAAATACAGGGTGAGACTTTCTTTATTCAATAGGGAGGAGGAGGAGGAGGTCAGGAAAGGGCATGTGGAGTGCCTAGGAGGAAAGACAATAAGGCAGGCAGCAGGCATACAGGGGTAATTATTATTACTCTTCATGCTTCAGTAGGCATATGTGTACGTATGCATATAATCCACTGCATGTATACAATCTAAAAAGTTGGGATGGTTTTAATAGGGAAAAAACATGAGCATTTCTGAAGATGAGCTGTGGGAGTCCTGGCCACTTACCTGGCCTGCCGCTGACTGGACCTGCTGCGTCTGCCTGCTCTCCTCCTCCTACTGTGCCGTTCAGGCGGCACCCATCACATTGTGAGGGCGTAACACATGCTGGCAGAAATGGCAGCCGCACTAATCCGCCGCTGTGTTTACAGCTGAGAAACCCCTTCGGAATCTAGGTCACAAACTGGCAGGAGCTGTTTGCTGATTTGGCCTCCCGAGTTGACACATTTCTGCCAGCTTATAGCTTGTTGCCTGTGACCCCTCCTCCACCCTCCTTCTGTCCTGATGTTTAAGTTCTGCAATTGTTTCGTGGTGAGTTCAGAAATGTTTTCTTCTGCCTCCAAATGTAGCTCAAAGAAAGACCAAGTGAGAGAAGTCACGGCCACCCCTGGTGTTTTCTGCTAGCAGTATGGGACAAACCTCTCTAGTGGCTTCAGCGTGCCTGGGAGACCACATAATGGATCTAGACTAGTGGCTGAGTAAGTCCCACCTGAGTCCTGCTGAGAGAGGGTCTGTGCTCTCCTCCCAGCGTACCCAGGCAGAACCACACGCTTCCTTCTCAAGTGAGTGCCAGCATGAGCGCGGCACTTAACAGCCTAACCCTTTCATGGATGAGAGCAGAAACTCAGCTTCCTAGTGAAACAGGAAGGATCCAGCTAACTCCAGAATAAAAGCTGGAAAAGGAAAGAGAACGGGAAGAAACCAGTCCAGTTCCATAATGCAGGTTTTCTGGAATTTATTCTCCTTTAATGTAGAATATAAAGTCTAAGATTTCACCTATGCCTTGAGAGACAAACAGAAACAAACTGAGATCAAAACAATTGCACAGACTGAAGTGACCCAGACAGTCGAGGGCAAGTCTATGTAAGAGGTATCTCTAGAAAAAACAAACCCCATAAATCAAATCAAATAAAATCAAACAAACCAAGCAAAACATACAAAGTCTTTGGTACCTTTCAATAACAAATAAAAAATATTTAGGTGGCTAAATTCACACAATATAAAAATGCAAATGTTGGATTAACTTTGTAAAATGGAAAAAAAAAACCTAAAATATATTAGCAACTAAGGGCAAATAGTTTCTTCTTCCTCTCTTTGATTTTAATAAACCCTACAATTTCGCAAAGTATTTCCTAAACTAAATTTTCCTCTGGTCTGTAGACACCTAGCAGTAGGTTTCATGCTCACCTCATGTTAAAATGGCACCATTTGGTCATCAGCAGCACATTTTCTTACAAGCCTACAGGATGTCAACACTCAGCCTTGAAAGCTATTGGCAATACAGCCACGCCTGCACTCCTTTCCTAGGCTTTGAAGATGGTGGTGACCAAATCTAAAGGCAAGCTAATCAAAGGGAGTAAGAAGAATACTATTTCAGCAAGTATGTACTCTTAGCACTTGGAAGGAGGAAGCAGGCATGAGTTCCAGGTCTACACAGCAAGACGCTGTCTCAAACAACAAGCAGAAAGAAGGAAAGGAAGACGGGAAGGAGAGAAGTCAGTCAGAAGTCAGATACAAGACCCAACATGCTCTGCACACGCCACTGCCTGGGAACTTTAGTTGGACTCCATAAACTGGGCTTCTGGCCACTGAAACAAGTCACTATCAGTAATCTCACTTTTCTCTGCTGACTTCCCAATGCTCGCAGGAGAATGGCAAGAAAATGATATGCAATGGTAACAGTAATTCTAAGAACACCATCTATTCAGCGTGTTTACCAGTATGGACAGTTAAAAAGTTGTAGCACAAATCTTGATAGTTTTCTCTGTCTCCTCAGCATTGCAGGATTGTTGCACCTACAATCCAAAACATGCTAAGATGTCACTTTGCCAAACTGGTTCTTAGCTCTCATTGGCAAGAGCAGACTTGATCAATGTAAGCTCAGATGATTTCATGAGACAACTTTTTAAATTGCTTTATTTTAAGTAGAAACATGTCTTGAGAAGGAAGACTCATAAATTCAAGCACGGTATCCAGTTAGAAGAGAAAAAAGAAATCCTGGGAAGTCCCTGGGATTTACCAAATGGAATTTGCCCTGGATCTTGTTTAATACCAAACTACCTACTAATATCCATGACTTGACAAGCTTTCCCTAGAGAGGAAATTGTGCATCAATCATTTGGTCCATTCATGAAGAAAGGTGTCCTCCTTTCTTCTGACTGTAACAGGAATGAAATCTCAGGTTGAGATCTGTTTTAGGGTCCAAAGGAAAAGCTGCAGAACTGGCCACCATTAGTGAGGCATTAGGTAGGGTGCAAAGACTGCCGCTTATTTACTCTCTCAATTTCTCAAACATTCCTTTCTCAGAAACAGAGCGAAAGGTCCAGCATCCTGCTGCTATGGATAGGTGGAGATTTCAGTCAGCCTGAGTTTATCCTATTCCAGGCTACCCATATGTTTGGCAAGTAACTCTAAAATATGCCGGATATAGGAAATCTATCTCTACTCTGATGAAATAAAAATGTTCAGTGTTCACCAATATCCACCCAAAGGGAGCAGGGACTTTGCTTCCTAAGAACCAGTCAGGATTGTGCTCTAGACAGCCCCGTTCTTGTCTATGCTGCTCTGAAATCTCACTTGTGCTCATACACCAAGCAAGAACACATGGCTGTGCAATTCTGGAAAGCCGGAGACTGTGAATGGGTCTGAAATATGAACAAAGAGAGTAGAGAGACTACAGTAAGGAACGTGGGGAATCGCACCACACAGCAGTCTTTGTTCTTTTTCCTTTCCAGTGGTGCTGGAGCTGAGTCAGAACCCTGTGCGAACCATGCAAATGTTCTACCATTGAGCTCCAGCAGTGCTGGCATCATGGCTCCACAAAATATACCTAACCAAGCATTTCCTCTCTTCAAAAATATAATTCCTTTACAAAATAGAACAGGCAGCTGTTACTTTGGGGAGCTGCATTTAAAAATATATGTGCATGTGTGTGTAAGTAAACTGCAAGAGCTGAAAATGCCTTCGCATCCTGACAGAGCAAACTTTCCATTAGCTTACTTTCTAAGTAGTGCACTTCTTAAAATACATCTCAAGTAGTCTTATGCATATAGTGAACTTCCCTCCTTGCAAGAGATAAAGGAGGAGACATTTCCCATAACAGCAATTCTTTTCTGCCCTGTAACTTGGTTGTGATCACTCCATGTTGCAATGGTGGTTTTGGAAGCACCTGTAAAAGCCTGGAGAAGAATGTACAGGGGTGAGAGTTTGCACAGAAAGTTGTTGAGAGCATCTAACTTTTCCAGCAGGTGTTATTACAAAGTACCAGAGCAGTGGCATTTTGTGATTCTGCAGCAAGAACCCTCAGTGTCGTCTGTCAGCCAGCACTGCTTTCCTCTTTCTGATTCAAAGACGTTACCGTGCTGGCAAACTGGTTTCAAGGATGTGATGCAGGCAGCTCAGAGGAGACTGGGTCATAATACTAGCATCTAATAAGACTCAGGATGGGTCCCTGGTGCTACTGCCCAACTGTCTAATCAGCCATTAAGGAAGCAGACCTAGCACAGGTGACAGGACTTTCAGGTGACAGTCAGACAAATCAGAAAATAAGAGAACCCGCCACCACAGTCCTGACTGGCTTAGAACAGTCATGCAGTCCCCATTATTCCCACGTCCTCCAAAGACACCTTTCCCAGGTCAAGCGAAGATACTGATTGTGTATGTGGCTTCATCACAGTGATGCATCAGGTAAGCAGGTGTGTGCTGAGTACCAGGGGTGCTCCAAAATGCAACTCCATCACCTTCGACTCTTTATCTCTAAGGTTCAGTCTATTAAACAGAAGAAGAAGAAAGGCATAGTTATTATGCTGCATTGATGAGAAAATTCGCCTTTGGTGACATATATATTTTTTAATGTCAGGAACACAGATGGGGGAGGTCATAATGAGTCACCCTCTGTGACTGACAGGAGCAAGTCCTGGCTTTTAAAGCCAGAGCCTCGATTTCAGTCATGCACATCCAACCTGCAAACATGACAGGAAGAGCCCCATTTTTCAGCAGCCACCAAGTCTCCTTCCTTTGAACACTGTTGTGCTAGGAGCTCACAGCAGGGGAATGAAGAGGCACTGGTTAAGGGTGAGCCTGGGTAAATGACATCAGAATGGCCACATTATTCATAAAGCCTCACCACTGCCAAGTGCCACTCTGTCTGTCCCCATGACCCAATTAAACAAGTGTCACCAGATATGGCCAATGAGTGTACCGTGCAATCAGCTGTTGTGTGTTCTGAAAATCACCCCCTGAAGGAAGATAGGGACTGGAAGCAGAAATGTCTGTAACAGGATCTGCTTGGAGTCTATTAGAAAAGTGAACTTGGTGGCTTTTTACCTGAAAATTGCTAGTGATTGGGCTCCCTTTCCTCAGTTAGGGTGATTCACAGGGGCCAGCCACTGCTGACTCTTGCCACTTGGTGTTCCCTTCCTGATACTACCATCTCTCCCAGCTTCGATGGGTGGAAAACCTTCATTTTACATGCTAGCAAATCTATTTACCTTTTACTTTAAAATGACAAACAATATGTCCTGAGACAGTGCGGCTGTTGGGCCACTGTGTAGTGACCTCTCTCCTTTACTGTCTGCTTTGTGGAACAGCCCAGTCAGAGCCAATACACATCTGCCTCAGGGTCATCATCAACAGTCTCCCGCCTTCTGTGTGAGGCAATGACAGATGCTAACGGCCAGCTTTCATGTTTCCTGGATGCCTTCCTGGCTTTGTTTCTTACGTGTACATGCTACAGCCAGCAGGAGAGAGGACAGGGTCAGTTTTGCTATATCACATCTATGACCCCTTTGTCCAAGCCTTAAACTGAGCACTTTATAATGAATTATAACCAATGTGAGTAAGCAACTAAAAGGGGGAAGGCCCTTATTAGCTCTTACATTTCCACTTGTCTCAGATGAATATCAAGTGTATGCACTGCTGTGTTCTATGGCTCTCATGGGTCAAGTGTGCAAGTGGCTCACATACAATGCCAGGGCTGTATGCTGTCCTAAGGACTCCTGCCCAGGAGCTCTGTTCCCAGGCCATTTCTGCCTTTTGAGGGACAAGCTTCAATGGGACTAAGACCATATAGCACACTGATCAACCACCACATTGATCACGTGCATTGAGAATGGACCCTGCAAAGACCATAACTTCTTTACTAATGCTTACAAATGCTAAGGAGAAGACATTGTGTGTCTGGTGTCCTTGATTTCTACAGGAGCTCCACAAGGATAGCAATAGAACCAAAATACCTGGGCCCAGGGGTCTTTGCTGAGACTGATATTCCAACCAAGGACCATTCACGGATATAATCTAGAATCCCTACTCAGATGTAGCTCAAGGCAGCTCAGTCTCCAAGTGGGTTCCCTACTAAGAGGAGCAGGGACTGTCTCTGACATGAACTCAGTGGCTGGCTCTTTGAACGCCTCCCCATGATGGGGGAGCAGCCTTGCCAGGCAAGAGGAAGAAAATGCAGCCAGTTCTGATGAGGCTGGATAAGCCAGGTTAAGATGGAAGGGGAGAAGGACCTCCCCTATCTGTGGACTTGGAGAGGGGCATGGGAGGATATAAAAGAGGGTAGGATTGGGAGGGGAGGAGAGAGGGGGCTGCAGCTGGGATACAAAGTGAATAAACTGTAATTAATATTAAAAAATTTAATAAAAAATCCCAAGGATCTAAAAGAAAAGTAAATACTTATTAAAACTGAAGAGTAGTTATTATATGGCAACAAAAAGATAGAACAATCAAAATTATGCTTTCATAGATCATGAATAAATATTTTCACCAGAAAATTGAAACCATGATAACATCTTAAAACTACAAAGATAAAAAAAAATCTACAAAGATAATCATATATAGGCCTAAAAAAAATAAGAAAGACTCTGAATGTTGTAAAACATTACTGAGAGGAGTTTAAAAAAAGTTATCTCAATAGTAGAGGACTTCATATTTATAAGTGGAATGCCCCTACAAATGTCATTTGTTTTAAAATTATCTTTAAATTAAATAAAACATTTATTTAAAAAAGAGAGAAAGAATACATTGTGGGATTCTGTTACTCTTGTTTTGAGCCAAGGTTTCAAGCAGCCTCATCTGGCCAGGACCTTGCCATGGAACTGAGAGAGACCTTACATTTCTGACCCCTGCTCTCCATCTCTGCAGTGTCAGGGCTACAGGGATGTCATACTATGCTCAGCTTAGTTAGTGCTGGGGTCACGCATGTGAAACAAGCGCTGAAGTGACTGAACTACAGCCCCAACCTCACTGTCTCCAGCCGCGGTTCTCAACCTTGCTAATGCTTAGAGTCTGTGATACGCTTCCTCATGTTGTAGTGACGCCCAGCCGCAGCGGTTCTCAACCTTCCTAATGCTTAGAGTCTGTGATACACTTCTTCATGTTGTGGTGACTCCCAGCTAGAACATTACTTTTGTTGTTACTTAATACCTGTAATTTTGCTGTTATGAATCATAATGTACATATCTGATGTGCAGGATATCTGATACGCAACCCCTAGGAAAGGGTCATTCAACCCTTGGGAAGGGGTCATGACCCCTTGTGAACAGCTGGTCTATAATAAAAACACTAGCCTGCTGAATCTCTACAAAATCTGTACCTTTGGAGAAAATGGGAACAAAGATAGCATGCAGACAGTTTTTCTACAAGGTTTTGACAGAAAATGGTGCTCACTGGTTCCTGCTGCTATCAGGCAATCCTTGCCCCAGGCTCCCTACCACACACACACACACACACACCAATCCTTGCCTCAAGCTCCCCACCACACACACACACACACACACACACACACACACACACCCCGCTTTAACCCCAGGACTTTGAAGAGAAATCTGGATTGTTTAATATCTTTGAGTGAAATATTTTACACAAATACTAATTTCCTAACAAGTACTCAAATGTCTGACTTGTATAAAAATAGTTTTAAGAATCTGTAAATACTTGCTGTGTGGGTGAGCCTCTGCTAAAAACCTGTGCATAGGAACCACCCACAACCCATCTGCGGGCTTGGCGATGTGAAAACAAAGTGTGTTTTCACGGTGACTCTGCTCCAAAGGTGCTGCTGGAGGACCTCTGCTTCCTCCCACAGGTGCTCCCGAGATAGCACCCAACCCAGGCAGCCTCAGAGGACCTGTTCCTTAGACAAAATTCCCACAATGCACTGTAGGTTCAGCTGTGTTAAAAATAGATACTTTAGAATTCAGCCCAAGCTTGAGCTATACCAAGTCTCAAATGCTATGCACATAAAGACTGTAAGACAAACTGGAAACTTGTCAATGTGGTTGGCTCTGGGTAGTGATTTTAATATTCTTTCCAATGCAAAAAATAGAAGCTTAAGTTACCTTTCTAGTTACAAACCAGTATTTTTAAATGAAATAACCAAACTATTAACTTATTTCATGAGTATCTTTTTATTTTTATTTCTGAAGTAAATCTTGTGCTTTATGTGGCTGTGAAAATGTTCATTATTTCTAAGTCTTTGCACAAGACAAATTCAGGTTCTTCATGTTTTCCAAATGATGTGACTCAATCAAGAAGCTTTAAAAATACTCAGATTGCTTTAGGAACTGTAACATGACGCTTGGCATCTGTGGGGGATCCTTCCATGTCCTTCACTGGGACCCTAGGATTCCCTAGTCTCTCCAGTACATAGCAGCTGCACTTCATCCGTGCACATCTGCCCACATGGCTCACAGCATCTCCAGGTGAGTAAGGTGCGGCCAACAGTGGACATCTATGCAACCAGGTGCTGTGCTCTACTTATTATTTAAGAAATAAGGACAGCAGGGCCCAGTGCTTGGGAGGCAGAAGCAGGAGGATCTCCGTGAGTTCAAGGCCTGTCTCAAAACAAACAAATAGGCAAACCAACAGAAACAAGAACAGGGAAAAGCTGCACATGTTCAGTACAGATGTGATTTTTTTTCTAAATATTTTCAATCTGTGACCAGATAAATAATAAACATTACAGACACAAACACAGGGGTAAAATGTAATATGAAATTGTAATTTAAATAGAAACTAGCCAACTATTTTGCTACTCTAAACTCCTATTCAAAAAGTAGGGGTATAAATTAAAAGTGAATATTCTGATTTAAAGAAGTTAAAAGCTGAAGGGAGTTTAAAGGAGTCAAGTGTGTTTAACACCGCTGTCTGTGTTCACCGAGGGACGGAACACTTAGGAGTAGATGCATACCGCTCACCCGTTCAGCCTCAGCCCCTACGGTCCACTCCAGCAAGACAGACTCAGAAACGAGAGTAGAGAGGTCACCTTCCCTGGGTGATGAAGCAGAGGGCAGAGGGCTAGCGGTCTTGAATACACAAGGTTAACCTACCGTAGACGTGGACGTGGGCCGTGGCTTCAGACCTAAGAATGAAAAGACTGTGTTGCTCTCCTTCGACTCAAAAAAACTGTCATAGTCCTAGAAAAAGAGGGAGAAAAAAAAAATAAAACCAGTGAGCAATGGCAAGCAATTATCTTTACAGTTGATGCTTTCAAAAAATCCTATGTGGAAGCGAGAAAACAGCGTACCACTGCTCTGCCAAGGCTAAGGAAGACCCACTTGCACGCAGTGGGGTCAACATACTAGAGCTGAAAGAGCATGCCAGAGCACCCTTGAGTTAGAGCACAAATGTAACAAAAACAAACAAATAAACCTAAAAGTAGAACAGGATTTAAAACTTGGCAGCAGAAATAAAGGAGCAAACACGATGCTTTTTCTTCATTTCTCAAACTAGAACTTATCTGAATATGCTCACCCTGAACTTAGAGAATACCCTAGCCACTAATATGGAAAGCCACATTCCAAAGCCATGCTTGATACTTTCATATCCAAGACTTAAAAATAAATAAATCCCTGATAAATAGAAATGTCACAGGGGCCTGCAGGTGTCGATCCTAAAGCTTTTGTTAGTCTGTTCTTAGGTGTCCTGTGGACCGGCTCAAAGAAAAGGAAAACAGTGGCTATGTGTGACAACTAGTGAGGGGAAGAGCTGCCATCAGTCTATGCCGCTCTGCCCTTGAACTTCATGTGCTTAGTAATTCTGTACAGCATCAGCCCAGGAGGGAACAGGGCGTGAGCACATGTGTGCTGGCCAGTGAGCACAGTGAACACATGGCTGAGCTGAGCTAATGTTATCATGGGGCTTCTAAGTACATCTGGAATCTAAGTAAGTCCACAATTTGTAGACGCTTCACTCTCACGAGGCCTCCTTTGATTAAAAATGTTTGAATTGTCCTATTTGGTTCTGTGGACAGCCCCTTCTCACAAAGTTGAGTCTCACAGCCTTAAAAGTAGCTCTGATTCTAACCTGCAGACATTGTGACCCCAGGTTTTCCAGCAGCTACTCCTTCTGTTACTTAGGACCCAAACTATGGAGTAACATGTCCGAAGGGAAAGGCTCAACATGTCAAGCAGAAGTCTCACACACAAGTGGAGTTTGTCATGCAAATGGCTGAGATAAGGACACTGGGCAAGAGAAAGGCATGGGAAAGCAGGAAGCTGGCAGGCTGCCTGGCACCGTGTATGCTGGGTTCTATACAATTTTACCTTACCTACAAAGGAAACTGTGTAATGGTTTTGAACAAGGGAACAAAATGATCTCACTTCTATGACAACACTCAACAGGCATGTGAAGAATGTCTCAGAAAAGGGGGGTGTTAAGAAAAACAGAAAAGGAGTTAAAGGGGTACTTGGTAATTTAGACCAGCAATAGTGCCAGCCAGGATGAGAGGCAGTGTGCAGGGGCACAGGCAGGAGAAGTGTCCCAGAGGTAGAAATTGGGGACTACTTTTAGATTAGACATGGATACAATAGAGAAGTGAGAAATAAAGTGGCTCTTGGCTTTAACACGATGGGAAAACGGGAGTTGAGCTGAACACGTTGTTTGAGAAACATGACAACTGAAGCATAGCTTGATGAGGGTCAAGGCTGCTGGTGGTACTAGAACATTACGCGTTTTATTACAGAGCTGATCTTTTGTTAGATGTCTCTTTTGCAAAGCCTTTTACTGAAAGGTGAATACCGCTTCACTGACCCAGGCTCAAGAGCCCTGTCCAGTGTGCATTCCCTCTGATAACCAGCAGAATACACGTCTGCAGTAAGAAGGGCGGGGGTGATGTTACAGCTGGATTTAACCCATCCTTTGAGTCATCCATGGCAGAAAATTCAATAGATCTGACCCTTTCTCCACCATGCTCTGCCTCTGCTCTGTGACCTTTACTGAGGGCACCTCCTCTAATGGGATTCACTTCTAGCTCTGGTCCATGCAAGCAGCAAGCTTTTCAGTACGAGCAAACCTCAGTTTTTGGTCTTCGTGCTCCAATACTGCACTCTTGGAAAACAGCCCCACTCTGAATACTGCACGTCTTACACAAATGAGCATCAGCATCACAGGTCTTAGCAAATGAGCACTGTGTGTCTTGTGTGAGGCATCGTGGGTCTTTCTCTTCCCACCATTACCTGACACATCCCTTAAGCCTCCTCAGTTTTCTGTCACCAGCAGCCCAACCTATGCTGGACTTCAACCACAGCACCTCATTTCTACCCAGTGTCATAGTCCGTCAAGGAAGAACACACTGATTTCTGAAGAACAAGTTTGACCCTACCACCTTGTAGTCAACTTTATTCTGCAGACTTTTGGTGCTCATACAATACAGCCTAAGAGCCCTAGCATAGCCTGGCTGTGTACATCTGAATCTGTCCGACCCTTTGGCTGGGGGAGGTGAAGGAGGGCCCTTTAACCTAGTCTGCGCTGACTGGAATCCACAGATACATTTCAGGAGGCTAAAAAGGTACGTAGTCAAGTCATGGCCAGTGCTGGGCACGGTACAACCTGGGATTTCATGTTTATACTTCAGCTTGTAATCTTTATAAACCTCAAAAAATGAACACAAGTCCCCAAACCACAACTTTAAACGTAAAACAAATTCTCACGCAATTCTAAAATAACACCTAAAATATATACACAGGCCGAAAAACATGCAGCAGTATCCATAGCCCATTTACCCACGTACAGATGAAGCTGATCGTACAAGTTCTAGTCACCAAAAAATGTATTTGCAAATGTCAGGTATTTAGAAATCTAAGGATAGTATTTTTACATTTTAAATAAAAAATTTAAATTTAAAAACAAAAGAAAAAAATCTCCTAAGCTGTATTTCTTCACAAAAATGGTGACCATTATTTTTATTTAATCCAGTGTTGGCTCAATGCCACGTAGCTATGGCTTAGGGGTTTCTAGCCTGAAAAGTACTGAACTCAGTAAGTACTTAGGCTCACTAAGTAGCATTTAAAAGTTTTCATTAAGAGAAAGCAACAAATATCAAGGTTAGTAATTAACTAAAAAGCAGAATAATTCAGTCATTTAAAAGCTCTATTTATTACTACTGTGTGTGGATGTGAGGAGGTGTGGCCACGCCACTGAACCTGTAAGAGAGTCAGAAGAGGATAACTCTGTGAGGTCCGAGATGCAGGGACAAGATGCTGATGGTCAGGCCTGCACTGCCACAGGGCCTTCTAGACCTGCCAAGCCATCTAGGTAGCCCAGAAATAACTCTTTAAGTCAGTATTTGGCTGGTACTGAATACACTTCAGATTGCACAAAAAGCCCTATGTCAAGTAGGCAGATCAATTGCTTTCGTTAATTACTGACTGGACCGTCATGTGTTGGCATTTTAACAGTTTTGAAACAGTATAAAAATACTTGCTTTCTAACATTCAAAGGCTTTTGAGAGTCCTGGCAAATCGTAAAGTATACAAAAATAAATACATTTTTCATCATGTTTGGACAAAGTGAATTATTGAAGATTTAAAATCTAGAACACTTTAATTGTTTAATATTCCTTTTAGAATTAAACTGCATTATGTGAAATCACCTAAGGGTAAAACGGTCATACAATTCTAAAAATAATTTCCTCTTAAAATATAGCTTATGTATTATAACCTTAGGCCATAAGAGAAAAACATTTAATGCTATTTTATCAAATGTGTTTCACTTGTCAAGCTTTTAAATATATATTTGTATGTGTATGTGACGCACGCACGTGCAGACCATAATTCCTCCCAACAGTGAAAAATATTATTGTTTACAAATTCCCACAAGACTTTTAAAACAGGCCCACCAAATTCCCTGCAGTTCAGGCACTCTTTGAAGCTGCTGTCTGTAAATTCACATCTGCAAGACTGCACTACACACTGCAGAATAATCCCCTCTGTGACTTCAGACTTTAAAGATCAGCTAATACTGACTGCAGAGGACACAAACACGGAAATCACAGTCAAGGTTAACGTGCCTGGTTTCAACAGCTGATACATTTTCATTACATTTAAGATGAAAGGTGGAAGAAAAGTCATTGCTTCTAATGGCTAGAGAGAAGAGAAAATCTGGACTTCGAAGACCAAGCATAACCCGGCAATTCTCATCCACAAAGAGGACATTTTCCTAAATGATTTTCAGAAAAATACAGCTAAAGAGCTTCGGAGGAATTTAAGGAATGCAGGGAGGGGCCAGGGTGGATTCCCATCCCTATACTGTTGTTTGCCTTCAGGTGAAAACCAGTGTTGGAGATATTTACAGGCCCGTGATAAAATCTGCAGTAGGTAGAGTTAACAACAGCTTCGTTCTTCCACAAAGCCCAGGAAAGGACATTGGCCTCTTGCTCTGGTTGGACTATTATGAACTAAGCAGTCACTGGAGGCAAAGATCTTCAAGTTCTGTGCCTTTTCAGTGTTTCCCAAGAAGGCAGTTAAGAAAGCCCAAAGTGGCCACTCTGAGAGGCTGTGTGGCCTCCCCCGACTCAGCTAATGGCGAGTAAGTGATAGGGCCATATTCTTCCCTCATGCCAACTGGCACAGCCAATTGGAAGGCTGCTGGGAACAAAACATGTAGATGAGGAAATGGAGGCAGCATTCAGTACAGGACTCAAAGCAAAAGCTGGTTTATCCACATGGAAAAATTTTAAAAACCCAACTTTTGAAGGATATTGGAACTGCTGCTGCTTCATAACACAGATGGAGACTCCTGCTGAAATTTTCTCTCAAGCCTGAGGGTAGCCTCCGAGCAAAATTTCCAGACTAGGGGGCTATGGGCTGTTAATGGTACATTCTATTTTATGAAACCTTGATATAGAAAGAAAACAATAAATAGTTGGCAGACCCAATGCTGGCAAGGTAGACAGGTAAGGTGCATCTATCTCAAAATAGCTTCGATCAGCAATTCTTATGTCAGACACTAAGGATGTTCTGAAATCATGTTTAATATCTCTGACCAAACTGGCTCAGGATACACTACCAGCATGAGAGGTACCAACTGTCTTATCTGAATGCTATCTGAAGTGAGGCAGGGCAGGGGCAACATGACAGAGCTAAGCTTAGGAAGGCAACCAGCAATAAAATGTAATCATTACTGAGAATGTCCAGCAAATACAACTGGACTAGTAGAGGAAACATTGAGGGGAAACTGAATCCCAAAGAACAGATGCGGCAGGACGCCTCCTGCAGAAGGTGTGAGCTTCAGAAGATGAGCCTAGTGCTGGGGGAAAGAGGTGACGCCAAAGACTGCAGGGGGAAGAGATGTACTAGCAAAGGCTGAGGCAGTCATCTATCCTGGTGCTGGGAGGCTGGGATTCTCTGAAGAACACTCTCTACCTGGTTCAGTTCCTACCAAGGTTCCAGAAGCCTGAAAGGCCAGGTGGCCACTCTGGACACATACACCACAGCGAGACAGAAAGACTCATTCAGGCTTAACACTGGTCTTAATGACTTTGTAATTCTCTCTCTTTCATTAGCAGTCTAGACAATCCAATGCCCTTACACAGTCTCCTTTGCTCTCCTACCCAAAGCAAACAGGCCTGTGTAAGTCCCCGGCAAGAATAAAGATATTGTATCCATAAACAAGAACAAGACATTATTTTTAAAGGAGAAATAAAACAGCACAAAGAGACTCCTAGAAATTAAATCTGATTGCTAAATAAAAATGTAGAAACAGAATAATATAGACTTGGAAAAAGAAAGTCTACCCAGCTAGTGACCTAAACAACAAAC
Organism: Pachyuromys duprasi; assembly: GCA_028658305.1. Taxonomy (NCBI): domain Eukaryota; kingdom Metazoa; phylum Chordata; class Mammalia; order Rodentia; family Muridae; genus Pachyuromys; species Pachyuromys duprasi. The sequence continues at coordinate 34,205,240 of CM053749.1, forward strand.
TCAAAAATGCTACTCACATGCACAGTATAGCATCAAGGTTAATAGATGCAATTAATAAGTTGTCTTTTTTTTTTTTAAGTTAATATCACTGAGCAAATAAAACTAAATCCTGAAGCTGAACAAGAACGAAAGGGGTCAAAGAAAGACAAAAACTTTCCCCAAGAAGGGACTCATTTTTACACAGAAAAGTCCTACCAGTTGCTGCACACAGAGTGCTTGGGGAGCAGATTCCAGGATTCAGGAAATAAGCAAACAAAAAACCTAAAGTGCAAAACTTCCAGACAGAGCAAACCAAACTAAGGAACCCAGCCCAGTAAACATGAACAACTCAGAGGTCAAAAGAGAAAGAAAACAAGCAAACACACAACTCTGAAAGTCTCCCAGAAAGGTAGACCAACCTAAATATCTATGGCAGCACACGCGACTTCTGAGTGAAATAGGAATTACAGGAAAGTCACCTGTTACGATAGGGTATAATTTTAAACCTAGAATCCAGTGGCCAATGAAATTGTCTAGTAAAAATAAAAGCGAAAAAAGAGAACAATTAGAATGTTTGTAAGATAGGTACATCATGCTATCAGAATATTTTTTATTAGACAGAAGTCTAAAAAAAAAGAAATATAAGAAAAGTATATTCCTTGCATCTTCATCAAAGTGTGAGTGAAAGTGTTCAGCATTGTGTGTGTGTATATTTGTATGTATATATGCATATATGTATATGTCCCTAAATGTGGCTGCTCACATTACTAAGCAGCTTTGTAAAACAGTATAAACAGAATTACATCAATATAAGACACGTTTCTGTACCAGCTTTAGCTACAGAGTCCCTTTTAAGAACCTTCAGGAGCATCATGTACAAATGTGTACTTATATATCAAAAAAGAGAAGGAATTTAAGACTATAAGAAAGCCAATTTCCCTCTATCTTTCAAAGAAAAAAAGAAATACCATCCAAATCTTAAAATCAATGACTATAGGTTATTATGTGAAACACAGACGGAAAAAGCAGACAACAAGGAGGCAAAGCTCTGAGGAGGCAGATCAGGGCTCAGCCTGGAGGAGCCCATAAAGGAGAGTGGGCCAGGGAAGGAACGTTCATTTCTGATCCTCTCAGAAACAGGGTCGATGTCTCAACATTGATATTAATTGACCTTATTGTCAGCACAGTTTTACTTTCTTCATTGCTTTTAGTTGCAAATAAATGGCTCAGAAGAATAATGTGAACAGAAAGGAGACTGCCTGTCTGGACATGAGTTCAGACAGCTGCAACGAGGGTGGCCTCAAACTTCCAGGATGAAGGCTCCTGGCATTCACAGCATGATTTATCATCTTCATGACAGTCACATCCCAGGGATTCATCCCTGTACAGTTTTGAGGCAAACATCTCAGTGAGGTGAAAATGGTAGATTAAAAATTTATAGACAGCAGCATAAAAACTATGGTTAGAAAAGAGAAAGCTGCAAAGAATACCAATATTGGCTGCTGAGCGACAGGCAACAGCAAGAGTCCAATCACTCGCTGTGTTCCCCCGCTGTCCCTCACAAAACGTGGGAGGGTGCCAGAGAAGAACATTTGCAGCCGAGCAGCTGATGGAGAAGACTCTCCTTGATTAGATACCTGGCCCTTCACACAGATGGTGCTGAAATACAACAGGATTTTAAATTAACACAAAACTTCCCAGTGTATTTGTGCGAGACAGGTAAGCTTCTAATGGGGGCGGTTTTAACGGACTTCACTGTGGGAGTTTACAAGCAGGTTCAATCAACTTGGCTCTGAGCTTTTTGAAATGGAAACGCAAGCTGGGCTTGCAGAGACACAGTACTTGTTAGCGCTGCAGACAGGTGTGCTCTGCTGTGGTCAACGCAGGATCACCTCCTTTGACAGGAAGATGGGGGCGGTGTGTGTAACACTGCTGGACAATTACCCTCTCTCCTCCTCCTAAGCCAGGCTCATCCGACCTCAGCTAACAGTCACCTGGCCTCCAGAGCCAAGGCAGTGTGTAGGAAGGAGGCCACAGCCAGCCCCTTGTCATTATCGAAATAAACTGAGTAATAGTTTATCATCCCTGATTGGTTAGCAATACACCCAACACTTAGGCACACATTTAACATTATAAACAAAATCTAAAAGTGTAAAAATAGATAGATAGATAGATAGATAGATAGATAGATAGATAGATAGATAGATAGATAGATAGATAGATAGATAAGAACCCTACAATTTCTGGAAGATGAAGACTTGTGCACTGAAAATGACATGTGATGAAAGAAGCCAGACACAATAACTAAATGTTCTGTTCACACACTGGAACATTTAATTTTGTTAAGGTGTGAATATCAAGGTACAAACTACCAACAGACTAAATCCCCACTAAAATTCCAAGAGCAACTTATTTCTTTTTCCTCCCTAGAAATGGAAACAATAAAAGGCCCCAAAATATCTAAATGTGAAAGGAGCCCAAACTGCCAACAAATTTAGGAAAAGATACTTCCTGAACAAACTATTTTGCAAAGCTATGGTAATCAAAATAGTATGACATTGGTGAAAAGAAAAATATATTAGCTAGCCACAAAGAACAGGGAGGCCCAAAAGAAACCATACACATATACTCTCCTGAGAGGCTACACACCGTTCAGGAGGGAAAGGGTGGCTCCCTAAATCAACGGCACTGGAAAGACCGGTGTCCTTGTGCAACAACAATAAAGTTAGATCTCATTTTTCCAGTAAGACAAAAGTTATCTCAGAACATTAAAGACCTAATTAAATCTATGGCCCAAAACTTTATGGCTTCTGTAAGAAAGCCCAGAGAAGAATTATAGACATGTACAGAAGACAGATGCAAAGAAACAGACAACTGGTACATCAAACCGGAAAACTTACATTCACTGAAAGGCACAATCTACAATGTGAAAAATCAAAGAAAATACCAGCAGACCAGATACTGCTGAAAGACTACAATGCAGAATGAATAGAGCAGCCCCAACTCAACAACAGAACTTAGTAATAAATGAAAGAGAGGAAAACGCATTGAGCAGACACTCCAAAGAGAGTCTGCAAACAGAGGGCAGGGGCGACGTTACCACACGGCAAATTAATCATGAGTCATACACATCAAATCCACAGGGAGGCATTGCCTCCGACCCATGAGCATGCTCACCACACACACACACACACACTAAAAATAAGACATGATGGTAAAATATGGAAAAGCTGAAACTTCCTGGCTCTCTTGGTGTAACAGCATGGAAACTGGTTCTCTGCCTATGGCCCAAACTATATAGATATATGATTGACAGCAGATTGATTGATTGATTGATTGATTGACAGAAGGATAAATAGATCCCAAACTACCATGTGATCTAGAAACCCCCCTCCACTTCCTATGAACCAAAGCAGCTGAAAGCAAAATCTCAACAGAATATCTTGAGTGGCTGTGCTCACAGCAGCACTATTCCAAATGACACAGGAGTAGAAGCAACACAAAGACTGATGATGGACGAATGAATACACAAAATGTGAGACATAAGCATAATGAAATGATACGAAGCCTCAGACTGAAAAGCACAACATGGATGAACTTTGAAGATATCACCCTAAGTGAAAGAAGACACTCATAAAGAAAAATACTGTAATATTCCATATAGTTTTCTTACATAGTCAAATTCATAGATATAAAAGAATTGTGGTTACTAGGGCCTAGAGGAGGGTATAAAGAGGAGTTGCTGCCTAAGAGATTTAAAATTCCAATTCTGCAAGGCACAATGTCCCAGGATCTATTTCACAACAATGCGAGTAAATTCAGTAATGAACTGCGTACCTTAAAATGGCTGGGATGGTAAATTTTATGTTTCACTACACACACAAAAAGTTTTTAACAAGAAATAAACATATGTGATGATCCAAACCATCTGTGAGCTAACAGAGAAGGAGATGAATGAAAGAGGGAATGCTTTCTCTCTGTAGAGAGGCAAGCTCATTTTTAGTGCATTACACACATGTCAGTTCAGAGAGAGAAAAAGGCTAAAAACCTCAAATGTGAGGGCTAAGCTTTCCAGAATTCAAATCAGACATTAAAACATATCAGATGCCTCACTGCTGGGAGGCTCAGGAGGACCCAGTCCCACCCCTTGATTCCTGCCTCACAGCGAATCCAGGGCAGTGGGCTAGCAGAGCTGCACCATATTGGAGCCTTGGTTGCAAATACTTGACAAGGATACTGGCTGCTGGAAGAAATTTATGGAGGTATAACACCAGTTGAAAAGAAAAAAAAAAAAAAATCACAGCTGGAGAAACAGTTTAAAAAACAGCAGGAATTCTTGTTGCCTCAGAAGGCAAAAAATATCTTCAGGCCACACACTAGGGTTGACTATAAAAGCCTCAGCTGCGCCAGGCCTGCACAACCTCCTACACAGGCACTATTGCAATGAGCCTTCAACAGTACCCCATGTTTCTCCAACATTCCCTCACTTCCAGGAAGGAACTAAGCTCATCGGAGATTGTTCAAGCAGCAGAGAATTCCCAGGAGACAGGATATCCATATCCTAAACAGAGGGGAGTCACACATGAACACTGGTTACCAGGGAAATAGATTTCACCCATATAAAACAAAGTAAGACATTTCTAGGGAATCCAGGATACAGCAGACTTCACAGACTGTGTGTCACTCTCAACAGGACAGTGTCCACGAGATTAGACCCTTATAAACCACCATTGGGAAACAAGGTGCACAGAAGTAGCTAGAGACATGAAGTCTACCATTAGTTGTCCCTCTGATGCTCTGTGAAGGTCATAATTATTTGACCTTGAAAAGAGCAAACATCGTCTTTAACACTTCTTCCCTAGCTGACAGATGACAAGACACCAGACAGTAGCTGTTACCACTTCCACCTGGGGTTTTTGCTGCTGAGGCAGAGGAGCAGCCATTGATCTGGCAGTGTTTAATTAGTAAGAACACCAACTCCCACATGGTATACCCGAAGAAGTCCCATACCTGCTGTGGAGCAAAGGAATAGAGAGGCTTAGATGTCAGAAAGAGGTAAAGAAGAAGAGTCAAGCTAACCTTATTTTATAACATTACAGTCCTTTACTCACCAGATTCAAACCTGTTCTAACCCGGCTGCAGACTAATTATAGGAGCAATGTTGTCTCTAGTCTCTAGCACCTTTCTCCCAAAAGGTCAACAAAACAAGGAGTTTAAAACCAGAAACAGAAGCTCATTTTTAACACAGCTGGAAGTATCAGCAGCCTAAACCTCAACACAGGCAGGCAGTGGATGGGGAGGTAGAGAACAGCCATGCCTCAGTGTGCAACGGCAGCAACAGCTGAGAAGCAAGCCACGGCATCCAAGCCATGGTCAGTGGATACCCTTGCTACTGTGAAGGGCCTGGGCAGCAGAAATGGGAAGACTACATAAACAGCAGTTCTGTCCCGAGGTGCCTCACTTTCCTCTAAGGAGTGAAAAGCTATAATGAACAGGAATGTGCTCTGGAAGCAAGAACTTTGCAAATGGGGATACTTTAGAAACAGAATACAAAGAGATGTTACATAAAATACATAACAGAGACCTTCCCATTCACTCCCTCACTCAGCTGGTGCTAAGCCACTGTAGCTCCATGTGCCCCAAAACAAGAGACTGAGGGCCATTCTCTGATGAATTGAAAGTGTCATCTGAGAAAAGTCCTACAGATGCGGCACCAGAACCCACTGGAAGTAGGCTAACAGGCTGCTCACTTATTCTACATCACTGCCCACCCAGAACTAACCTGCATTCACATGCAGACACACGCACAGCTTTCCATACATGGGCAGAAAGGTTCACATATGAACTAAGCATTGGGAGAAAAAAAACCAACCAGACTAGAGGGTATGCGGGCAATGGGGGCACCTCAGCTACAGACCCAGGAGGTACAAGGCCCTCAGCCCAATCCAAGCACCAAGACAAGAGTGAGGAAGAGAGGGAGGAGGAGAAAAAGAAAAGGAGAAAGGGAAGAAAAACAGGACAGAGAAAGGGTGTAGTGGCAAGGGGAAGAGGGAGAAGAGATCAGTGGACAAGAGTTGCTACAAAAGAAAACTTCAAAGAAATTACGTTGAGTATCCTCTGACATTGCATCATGCCATAAAACATAATATTTAAAAGGGAAAGAAACAGAACAAGAAAAAGGTATGTGGGATGTAATACACCCCACAAGGATTAAGACACACATTGATGAAACAAAGTCAAAGAGGCAGATAATAGAAGGAAAAGATAAAAACACCACAAAATTATTCTTAGAAGTCCAATATGCAAATTAATGGTCACATAAGAAAATGGGGACAAGGAGAAAATGTTCAAAGGAAATAGTAGAAAAGTATGTAACAACTGTGAGTTGCGCTTACAGTTTCTTGAGCACTCAACAGTGAACTTCAGAAAATACTTCATTCATTGGCGATTCACCAAGCAACTGTGGAATGCACAAGTGTGCAACAAACCTTCCAATTCTGCATCACAGAACCCGACAAACACCCACAGGAACACAGAAGCACCCTTTGACATCTGAGCTACGTCCCTGGAAACCAGATGATGATGAAGCAACAGTCACAATTCTTCCCCTCCTAGAATTCTACGCCTAGAAAGGACTCCACAAACAAACAAAACAAAGGCCTTTTCATACCAGCATCATCCCAAGGAGAGACAGCCACTGGCTTCTGCGTTAGGCTCTCTGTGTTAGGCTGGTGCACAAAGTGCTGCTGCGATTTGTCATTCAATACTGGAATACATTCTTAAATAAACACACACCTCTCACACCCATTTTTCTCTTCCTTTCTTTTGCTAATGATTTACTACCAGACATCTATTTTATATTATAATACAGAAATGATATCAGATAAAAAAACAAATTCAGTTTCTTATTTGAATTCAGAATAGATGGTTAAGGAGTAAGAGACACCGCTGAACATGACAAAACATTTGTTTGGGAACTGCTAACTGGTATTGTTTCAACAAGCTTTGCAAAGGAGACCTGAGCCTTGAAGATGAGGAGCATGATGGTTGACAATGACCAGTTGAGAGCAACTGCCAAAGCCAATCCTCTTAACTGAGAGAAAGTCAGTGTGGACTATTTGGTGGCCATTTGACACTGAAGCAAATTTGAAAGGTGAAAAAGCCTCCTAAGTGGGTGATTAGGACTAACACAAACAAAGCAAAACAGAGAGAGAGAGAAGGAAGGGGAGGAGGAGGAGAGATGCTTGTCACTTTGAACCACTGTTAATTATATGAAATAACAACGAATCATTTTTCAACTGGATTGTGATGTGTGATGAAAAAGTGGATTACAATACAACAACTGTGATGGTCAGCTTAGCATTTGGACTGAGATGCTCCAAAGCATGTCCGTAAACCAAGTTTACACCAGAAGAAGAGGCTACAGTTGCTGGTGGTCCCTGACACCTAAAAGGTAGCCCCGCAAATGCATGAGACACATGGCAAGCTCTAAGTCTTCCCGGCACTGTCCACAGAGAGGACCCATTTCCCTACATCAGTGTCGTGCCACCTGTCACTCAATGCTTCAGAAGCTGAGCAACCTGGGCTCTGGAGCTTCGCCCCATTGATCACATTGACTTGACTCTCACTTCTTCAAGGATCTTGACAACTTTTTACAGAGAAAACACTTCTAGGAACAGCAGAATCGGGAAAGTTTTCTGAGAATTCATTAAACCCCGAAGCACAGATTTTTACACTACAGGAGAAAGCAAACATTTCTTATTGGCAAAAACGGGTCAATTACGGTGCTTTTAATATTGACTAATAAAGATACACATGAGCCTAGACACAATGATTTAAAATCCATGCTCTAACCTGAAATTCCTTTTGGGCCAACCCGATCCTTGTAGCTTTTATTCTGAGCTGCAGCTGATACTTATTTCAACTAGTCCCTTACTTTGGTCATCAAGGCAGACAATACATAAGCCCTGGCCATCAGGAACAGTGTGTGTGTCCTTTGTTTCTACACACTTCTCCAAGAAAGTACAAACTCATGACATTGTAACAGCAGCTCCTACCTTTATCTTCACGTGGTAACTTTTATAAGAAGAGCTTTGGAAACAGTCACAACCCTCGCTCAAAGAGCAGGAAACTAGAGCTGCCGGGTGGCTCTGAGGCCGTGTGCCTGCAGATGAGGGGCACAACTCCGGGAACTGAACTTGGAAAGCTGAGACCGTGAGTGTGCACATGCAGTCCCACCACCTGGGAGGTAGGCAAGATCAGGAGTTCGGTATGTTTAAAGATCATTAAAGATCAGTATGTTTAAGGAGTTTGAGGATCCGAACATTGAGGCTTAAATTGACAGGAAACTTTCCATAGGTGCCATGGACAACACAGGGCAGGCATGTGTCACGGGTGCGGAACCCTGCTCATCACAGGACCGTAATGGCTGTGCACAGGTGGTCCTCAGCCTACCGTTCCGAGTTCCCACTCTCTTCTCTGCCTCTACAGCCACCAGCATGCTATCACCCCTTTCTCAGACACTTACAGCATCTGTGACAGGCCGCAATGTAGCTCTTTAAAAGGACTGTGGTCCCAAAATAAGCACGCATGTACGGAGTTTAAAGCTCTGGCTAACGTCAAATCCCACCCTACTCAGTAGGAACAAGTTCCTCAGATTTGTTTTTTAACCTAAGAAATAAGTCAGGTGGACAACCAGACAAAACTGACCGTACTTTCTCATATACTGCCCAGCAGGAAGGCACTAAAACAGACTTTAGATATCGGCAAGCCCTCTGTTGATACTCTTTTGTGAATATGAACTGCTTTCTAATCAGCTATTAGTATGGAATAATGACTCAAGAATAATTATCTCTTCATGCTGGCCCCCAAATGTTTTAATGAAGAGACGCGCTTAAAAAGTCAGAACACGAAAAACACATGCTCTCCACTTCCCTTCCAAAGCAAAGAGGGAGAGGATGGATGACTGACAGACACCCTGGAACTCCATTACACGCCACACAATTCTCTAACAACCCTGTCTGATGCTGAACTTGGAACTGCTCTGAGCTCTAGTCTGCTAGGCCTATGACCCAGAACATGTGCTGCAGGAAGTTACTGCCTTTGCTGTCAAGGACCTAAAGGCACTGGAAGTTACCATGCTATAGTAGCAAAGGAAAACAGTGTGGGAACAAGGTAGCCACTTACTCCACAGTATCGGTCCCCATTAAATATCTGAGGTGGCAGAGGGTTGCCCTGCGCCGGCTTCTTCTCAGGGGGGATGTTTTTGTACATCCACTGCCTCTGTTCTTCTGACATGGTGATGTCCACCTCCTCGAACTCTATCTTGTTGGCTTCCAGAAATCTAACCACATCCTGCTGCTTCTTCTTGATCTAGAGAGAAGATAAAGAGAAATGCTTACTTGATGCAGTAAGCCTGTTTGCAGATTAAGCTGTTCTAGATTCCCCACAGTCCGAGGAGATGTGCACAGCTGCTCTCACTGTCTATCTAGACCAGGACTGAGCCAGTTCCAATGCAGTAGGGAGTCCTACATCCGGACATCCCAGAAGGCTAAGGCTCAACCCTGACAGCCTACAAGGACAGACGATGAGGTGACAAGTGAGATGGAACACTGCTGTAGCTCTCAGCAGGCCATGGCCATTCCCCATCTCCCACCCTGCTAGAAGCTGACATTAACAATCAGGAAAGCTCCCGCTGCTTAGCCATTTGTAAGCCAGGCATATCCCATCTAAGATGGACATTTTGGTGACCAATGAGAGCAGCAATATTGTTTTTCCTCTCAGATATCTCATGCTATGATCATGACCAGGTAGTAATTCTTTTATCAGTTTACAAGAGGAACTGCTGCTCCTCACTTCTAGGTGAGACTAAACCACAAACATCTTTCAGTGAACTCTTGTCTTAACCCCTTTCATCCCCTCCTCACCCTCCACAGTTCCCTTTCCCGTCACTAGGGGTCAGGTGTGCTCCTCGGCAGCTTCAGCGGCATTCAACATGTCTTCAAATGTTTGTAACCTTCTCAATGTAATGGTGTGGAGCCACTAATTTACATATTTACATGGGACGTCAATGTCTTAAACGCAGCATTTAAAAAATAAAACATGGCTGCCTTTTCTAAGTGACTGGAGAAGCTTCATTTTTAAAATGTAAGGAATGAACAACCCAAAACTTGAAGAAAAAAAAACACAGATTTCCTCTACCTCTATTTCCGGATACTCCTTAGAAATCACCAGTACTATATGACTCTGAGGTTGGCAATCTCTAACAGGCAATCTCTAACAGTGAGCTATTAGCAAACAGCTCTGCTCACTGGGTCCATGAATGACGAACAAGATGGAGCAGTTATACAGACACAGATAAAACACTGGCAAAGCAGCACCTTGCTAAGCTCAGGTACGTGAACCTGAGAATTATCGTGTATAAGTCCAAATAGACAATGAAGCCATCTTTCACTTCTGAAAAAGATGACTGTTTTCCCTCACATCACATACATAATTTCAGAAGTGCTCTTGTTTTGGTTTGAAACATTAACCCCTGGGGTAAAAATTACTTACTCAGCTTGAAAACTAAGAAAGTGGTTTTATTGCTTCTGTCTTACAGTTAAGAAAACCAAGGTCAAGAATGGTTCCCCAGGGTTTGATCAAGGTTTGACAGCTGGTGTGCTGCTAAAACACTCAGTGTCATCCCCCTTCCTTACATCTGTCTTTTGTGACCATCACTCTACCCTGAGGGACCATGAATACTTCTGGGTAGGCATACCATTTCATGATCCAGCTTCTTGACTACAAAACCCCCTGAATTTTGAGGTCATAAAGCAGTGGCCTAACATCTTACTAATACTAACCCAGGAAACATATGCCAAAATCCAGAGGAGTGGGAACAGAGTCCAGCTTCTTAAAATTACTCTAACCCTCATACAGGGTCCCATAACTAACTGTTGGAGGTGGGGTGGAGGTAGGGGATGGCAAAAAAAAAAAAAAAAAACAGTAAAAGGTTTTGCACTTGCAACAAATGTTAATTAATATTAATTCAAAACCCAACATAGAATGAATCTGAAGTGTTCTTAGCAACATTGATCCCGTGAGGTATGGTATGACATCACGGCATCCTAGGTTCTGTGAAGGCCATCAGAATACTCAGTGCCAACAAATGTTGCCTGCAGCACAGTGGCTAGAGACTACTATGGGTTATGAGTTTGTACATGTAATATACTTAAGTGGATTACATTGTTGGTTATTCGCTATATTTGTAACTTTTGCTCCCAGAACAGTACCATGTGTGTAATGAACGATGAAATCTTGTCTCAGACTGTTATTTGGTTGCTATAATAAAACACCAGACTGGATGAGTTATGAAAAAGGGAAGTTTGTTTCATTAGCAGAACAGGTAACTGGCCAGAGCCCATTTCCTGGGTCACAGATGGAATCCTTTTCTATGACCTCACTTGGTAGAAGAGGCAAAGCAGCTCCCTGGAGCACTAATCCCATTCTTCCCCTCCCAACAGCTTTCTCCTAATTCCACCACATTAGACATCGGACTTAAAACACACACATCTGAGGGGACACAACAGTCCACAACGGCATCTTTCTAAGTGCCCCCAAGTGTATCTCCACTACCACTCACAATCCCCTGCCTCTGCCTCTTCAGCACAGCCTCCTGGCATGTGCTTACCACATCAGGCAATATGAGAGAAACTCAACTGTCAAACGGCACAGGTACTTTTCAGGCTGATGGATCTGTGCTTATATGCTTTCAACAAGGCCACACAGCAGTCTACAAAACCATGAGCACTGTCTGAGGAGTGTCCAGGTTTCTCGCCCTCCCTCTTTATGGTCAAGTCCTCAAAGCTGTGCGAAAATGACTCAGAACACCAAAATTCAAAGGCATTAACAAATTCAAAGACATCATTAATATGGAGCATGCTCAGAAACAAAGGGATAGCTCCTGGACAACAATGATTGACAGAGTAAGCGGCAAGAAAGACTGCCTCAGTTAGGGTTAATATTACTGTGACAAAAGCAACTTGGAGGAGGAATGGGTTTAGTTCACTCATGGTTTATACAGTTCATCACCAAAAGCAGTGAGGAGAGGAGCTCATTCACAGCAGGAACATAAAGGCAGGAACTGATGAGGTCATGGAGGGGTCCTGTTTACTGGCTTGCTCATCATGCTTTCTCATGGAACCTAGGACAAGCAGCCTGGGGTGGTCACACCCACAATGGACTGGGCCCTCTCCAATCACTAATATTAAAAATGTCCTACACGCTGATCTTATGGGAACTATTTTCTTAACTAAGGTTTCCTCCTGTCCAATGACTCTAGCTTGTGTCAAGTTGTAATAAGTCTAGCCAGCATGGAGATGATCTGTATGTTAAAAAGAGGCACAGCCAGGTCTGTGCTTCAAAGAGATAGTATTAGTTCTGTGCAGCTTAAGAGCAAAACAGAAGCAGAGGCAGCCCTGCTGTGAACTGTTAGCACTGTCCTGGACAGATCTACAAGACTGCTCAATAGGTTTCAAAAGTATAGACAGGGCTAATTTTGTATTTTTGTTTTTCATGAAAAAAATCTGTGAACATGTTTGTTGTATTGAAAAAACTCATGAAGGTTATGTAAGAAACAGGAGACGCTGGACCAAGCGAGGGGACAAAGTGAGAGTCAGGAGGGACTGGAGAGCAAAGACTCAGTGAGAGGACAGTGGGAACCAGGGCTTCACTCTAAAATTGTTTTGGACATTACAGATGTGTGTGACTATTCAAAATGTTAAGGAGACAAAATATATTTTAAGAGACAGTTGAGGAACAAATTAGAGTCTTACAGAGACCTGCCTGAGGGGGCTGTAAAGTTTCCCCAACCAACAGGAAGACAGCTCATAGCATTTTGTCATTGACCCCCAGGTTACTTTCAGAAACATGAAAAAAGAAATAGAGGTTGGGGGAAGACTGGAAACACACGGGGGAGGGGAACTCTAACCGAAGGACCAAGTATCCAGAGGATGCCCTGACGCTGGCTGCAGGAAGGAGGGGGAGCAACAGTGCACCAGCTGTTTATAAGCTGCAGCAGTGGTCTGGAGCTGTGGAGTCCTGGCTTGCATGGGGGGCAGGGCCACAGAGAACACCCAGCCTGAGGGGGGAGGGCAGGTGACAGCAGAAAGTACTGGAGAGGACACTAGAATCCAAATATAAACAGCATTCATGATTATGTCCTTCACACAAAGGATTTTGTTCTCTCCAAGTTTCCAATTTTACAAGTAGTACCCCCCCCCCTTTTCATTGCTGGGCAAATTGACGGGGGTGGGGGGTGGGGGTAAACTGTGAGACCACTGTGGTGAGTCCATCTGTGTCAATTCACAGGAGAAAGGTACATGCTGTCCACACTTGTTTACACTCAACTACAACAGAAGCCATTGCAGACAACGGCTATTTACCCATAACTAACCCCACCTTTTTAATAACAGAAGTCTGTTTCCAAACAGCCTTTACTCAGCTACAGAAACCAATTCTCCCCTAGAATCTTTGGAGCAGGAACTGATCCCCAACACAGTTCTGGCTGGTGAGATGTAAGGCAGTGAGCCCGTGAATTAGAGACAAACCCTAGCTTGGTATGGCTGTGTCTGCCATCCTGGCACGCAGGGGTCCGAGACTGGACTGAGCATTCAAGAGCAGCCTGGGCTGCACAATGGCTCACCCTCCACACTCCCTTCTTCCTTGCTGTGTGGTTGGCTGGAGACAGAGAACCCTCCACAAATGTAAGAACAAACACCACCTGCTAGGGATGATGAAGGAGAAAGCAGGAGCCTGATGACATCTTATAGTGGCCACCCTAACCTTTTCTTTACCCTGAACTTTCCTTACTAGACAAACAAACCCCTAATAAGGTAAGCCACTTGGCATCTGAGTAACAGAGGAAGGAAGACTGCGGCAAGTTTGAAACGTGGGTCGAGAATTCTAGGTTGGCTAGAACTACACAATGAGACTGTCTCAAAAAAAAAAAAAAAAAAAAAAAATAGTAGGTAGACAGACAGACAGACAGACAGAGAAATTAAAATGTCTGGTTCACTTTCCCAGTGAGCCGTCCTTACCCACTGGGGTTTTAAATCAGCCATTCTAGAACTTCCTACTCCCTTAAAGTCTTCCATTTTCTCCACAGCCAGCACTTGTTTATTTCGGCACATTTGTCCCCTCACATGGAATATGAAGTCCTCAAGGACAGTTTTGTCTGTTCTGTCCACAGTAGGTCACACTGCGCCTTGAACCCAACAGACGCACAATGCGTGTTTGTTAAAGAACACACACAGTCTTCACAGGCAGCTCGAAGTAAACATCTCACAGTAGCAACACTAGCTCTTGGGCCTCAGCCCTCTGTAACCACATTATGGGCAATTTTTGGTCTGCATACACTAACCTTTTATCTGTTTCCTTATTGCTGTTCTCAACTTTTTCCACAGTGCAAATTCTGCAAACCTAGGGGCTGGCCACACAGGTGGTCCTCAGTGAGAATGAGTGCAGATCCCCACTCAAGCTCCGCAGAGCGGAGAAGCTTTCCAAAAGAGAACAGCAACCTAATTTAACTGAAAGCCAACCCAATAAAACGTGGTTCAAATACTCTGATTTCTCCATTTTAAAGCTCTATGAATTTAAAGGCAGTGTACCCAGCCTTTTCTACCTGACTATAAACGACTGCCATGATTCAAAGCAATCTGGACCTGAATGTGAGAAGACACTGCTTCTGTCAGTTACTGAGGAAGTCAGTTTTAACTACGTAACATTCCTGTTTACACATTTCCTGCTTAAATTCTATTATTAATTTTTGTTTTGTTTTTCGAGATAGGGTTTCTCTGTGTAACAGAGTCGTGGCTGTCGTAAACTCTCTTTGTAGACCAGGTTGGCCTCAACTCACAAAGATCAGGCCTGCCTGTACCTTCTGAGTGCTGGGATTAATGGCGTGCACCACCACGTCTCGCTGTATTAATTTTTTTAACACTATAACTTAGAGATAGCCAAGCACCTCCTGCAGTTGCACCCCACCCCCCAAGCAGGCACCACTACAATGAGCCGGGATCTGTGTTGATGTCCAAAGTCCGTGTTACCACAGAAGGCCATGCGGTTTGATCTGGGCTGGGGCCTGAGGTCTTTCATTGTGCTAAGATGGTCCCGCCCCTCACCTGGGCAGCAAGGGGGAGCTAGCCCGGTGGTATGATGCAGAAGAGCTGGCCCCTTGGTCTGGGAAGTATGAGAGAGCTGGCCCCATTGGCAAGGGTACAGGAGAGCTGGCAGGCTGACCAACACAGCTACCACCCATGCCCAGAGCCTGGGCTATGAGCTGGCCCATACAACATCTACCCTACCTACAAGCTGCTGGAGTTCTTGAACGGGCTGATCCTGTAGAAGCAAAGCTGCAGCATCTCCATGACTCAGGGAAGCGGCAGGATGTTGAGGAGTCAAATATTGATGGTGTTGCTTAAGTCAGAGGCCTTGAGCCAGACCAATGACTCACTGCAGTGAATATTGCAAGTAAACTATTTGGACAAAGAGGTATACTGTGTGACACACCATGACACACACAGCTTCCACAGTAAGATGTTTGTGGTTTTTTGTTTTCTTTTGCGAGGTACATTACAAGGGTGGAGGATGGATATGAAAGGATTGGAAATGTGTAGGAATGGAATGTATGAAGTAAAATTAAAAAGTAAAAAGAAAAAAGACTACAGAAGGTTGTGAGTGGGTTCTATGCAAATACTGTATGCAGATCTTTATGTAAGGAGCTTGAGTACTTCAAAAACTTTATTATTGTTTTTTGTTTTTCTGAGACAGGGTCTATTATTTAGCTCTGGCTGTCCTGGAGCTCTGGAAGACTAGATTCACTTTGAATTTATAAAGAGCTGCCTATCTTTGTCTCCCAAGTACTAGAATTAAAGCCATACACTACCATGCCCAGCCTGTATTTGTAAATTTTGATATTCCTGTGTATGTGTCCTGAAACCAATGCTCTGTGGAAATGAGGGAAGACTGTACTTATTTTGGAATTATTAAATTGTTTTTTTGTATTAAAAAAAGAGCATTAACTTAGTGCTTTGTTTTTACTAATTTGTTGCTAGATTTGCAAACTGACGCTAACTGAAAATTAAGCAAGTATGTTGCTTTGTTGTGTCTGCTTCTCACTGCTACCCTGGGGCTCTTTTACCCTTAACTGCTTCCCCCAAAGCCTCTAGACTCTGAAGCAAACTCCTCAGAAATGACTGACAGCAGCCCTCCTGACCATTGCCAGGCAGACCCTTCCCTTTCACTTATACAACCCTGGACCTGCAGAGGTCCCGGTGCCTCTCCCTCAGTGCTAACGGCACACCCCCAGGTGCCCCAGCAGTGAACTGTCTGGGCTTACGCTGCAGGCTTTGCTGACACGGCATGGCCACCCAGTGACCCATGGAAATCCAAGTAAAGATGCCTGTAGCTTTCGCAGGCCCTCTTGACCTCTAGGGAGCAGATCAGAAGACAGGCTAAATAAATCACACTGCACTTGACTCAGGCCTAGACCCTGGTCTGTGGCAGTGGCCTCCAAACAGACTTTCATGCCTCCACTCTCTTGTAGGATTAGTTCTTTCCCAGGAGGATGACAGTTAATTTATGTGATTAAGTAGCCCTGTTGGAGTCTGTCCATAGGCTTCCAACATGTCACCTCTTGTTTAAATTCCAAATGTGCATAGCTGATGTGGCTCTATGGGACCTCTGGACTCACTTGTAAATGAGGAGGCATAATCAATTTGAGTAAGTTGTGGGTTTTGTTTTCTTTTGTTTTGCTTTTTAACTGAGATTTAATATGTACAATTGTGGGCAAGCAAGTTTAATTACAGACAAATTAAGCACACACAGAGGACAGGGGAGACCTGGGGGTGGCAGGGCAGGAAAAGACTGACCTGGATGTAATCAGAGTCCTGCCTGGTACAAGTTTTAGAAAAATGACTTAGCTTCTTTCCCAGCCTCAGTTGCCTAATGTGTGAGATGAGCCCACGACCTTTTCCATGGGCTCACTGGGGACTGAAGAAGGATGACACAGTTAAG
Source organism: Pachyuromys duprasi (assembly GCA_028658305.1). Taxonomy (NCBI): domain Eukaryota; kingdom Metazoa; phylum Chordata; class Mammalia; order Rodentia; family Muridae; genus Pachyuromys; species Pachyuromys duprasi. The sequence goes on from CM053749.1 coordinate 34,222,274, forward strand.
ATGCTGCTGGACTGTTTCTTTCATTCAAGCAAAAGCACACTTGCTTTTCTTCCTCTGCCCAAGATGTGACCTTGTGCAAAACTACCAAGTAACTTCTAGTGTTAATCCAGAGATGGGAGAAGGAAGATCACCGACCCAAATCATCATGGCCAAATTAATTAAAGCAAGCAATTAATTAAAGCAAACATTTTTTACTCATGAACACCGGCTGCCTCATCCTAAGGCAGCGTTTTGAGAGCTCATCACTGGATGTGAGGAAGACAAGGCATTTATAGCTCAGGGGGAAGGGGTTTCCAGATGGGAGACGTGGAGGGCAAAATAGGTAGGGTACAGGAACAGAACATAAGCATAACAAGTTAGTCATAACAACCTCCTGAAACAAAGACATGGTCACGAGGCATGTAAAACAAGGCAGTCACAAGGTGGTCACATAACCTTTTGAAACACAGATAGGCTTGCAAGATGGCTATAAACAACTTTCTGAAACAAAGACCTGATTGCCATTCTGGAACAGGCAGTACAGAACCATTTGTAGTTAAGGCTGCAAGTGGGGCAGAGCCTCATCCTTGAGAAACAGAGATTTAATCATAGGCAGGAATGAACCTAGTTTGTCTTTACTATGAGATGGCTTTTAAGCCTAAAATGGAGGTAGGCCAGTTCTTCACTAGTGCCTTAATGGGCCACAGGTATTTGATTCAACAGGTCTTTATCTTACCTACTCCCACAGTTCAAACACATGGCTTCTTTCTCTTTACCTGGAGTGGATGCTTGACTAATTAAGGCCTTTTCTTGTATCTCATGTTGGAATAAGGACAGCAGGCCATATTTGGGGTATGCCCACTGGCGTGTTTGTAATGGTGCAGAACCACGAGAAAAAGCACAGAACAGAGACTGAAAGGGTGTTGCTGCAAAAGGGTATCCTGGCAATTAGAGGCCCAGGGAATGGCACAAAAAAATCACACCAGGAAACAGAGCTCACCTCAGGACTTTATTGGGGAAGGGGGGGCAAAAAAAAAAAAGCTGCCTCTGAGTGGGGATAAAAAAAGAGATCAGGATGCGATGGCACAGGCTTCATAGGAGGTATGGAACATGTGAGTAGAGAAAATAGCTACTGTGGAAGCGAAGGGCTGAAGGCATCGGGGAGGGATACCGGATACCTGGTTCTGGAACATGGGCGGTTCTTTAGTTGGCTAAGAAAAATTACAACAGAATTCGACAAAAGAATAAAGATTCTCAGCTCTGTGCCACAGGGAGCAGGTTGTAAACAAAACCTGTTACAAATTTTACCGGTTGGTCCACAGAGAGTGCTGAAAATTCATTTGTTTTCTAAACAAAGCATCGTCTTTAATCATAAGAAACCAACTTACTCCACAGCCATATTTCAGAAATTAATGGATAAAAGATTGTAAAAACTACATCTTTTCATTTCAACTATTTCAGTATTGAAAGTGTTTTATTAATTTGGAAAAGTAATGGGAAAAAAACTTGTTATAAACTGCAGTAATTAAAAAAACAAAACAAAACAGAAAGTCCATAAACCTGCCCTCCCTCTGCTTCTGCACACTAAGGAAAAACCACACTCCACCTGAGGTGGAGTCCATTGTTCTTTCCCTTAAATCTGGTTGGTCATGTGACTTCCTTTGGACAATGGGACACTGGCAAACCTGATACTTGGAATCCTGAAAAGCACATGTGCCCTGCATTCTTGGAGCTATGGAGAGAACTTAGGAGCTTGATGGCATTAGACACAAGACACAGCCCACTCCAGCATCCCACTGTCCCATCACGCAGGGCAACAGCCAAGTGCCATTCACACTGATGAACCTGCCTCCTTGCCTCAGGTCACTCTTTCCTAAGCCACTCTCAATTCTCCTGCACATGCGTACTCTATGCCTCCCATTCCTGACCAGACTCTACATGACTGTACTGCAAGTTATACTAAAGCTTCCCTCATAGGAGACAAAGGCAAGCAATCTCTGAGTTCAAGGTCAGCCTAGGCTATATTTAAAAACAAACAAAAACCAAACACAAACCTATTTTGACAAAACAAATAAAAACCTCATTCCCACATCAATTCACCAGCCTAGAGCCTTCAAGGACCTCCTCAGATGACAGAATAAAGCTCCTGTTCAAAGGTTGACAACGATCCCCATCAAGCATGGTCCCAACTGGCTACATGTAAAGGCTTCTCTCTCTTACCCATGCTTCCTCCTGGATTTCCTTGTTTTCTTTTCCACTCCCCTTTGTCTCAAATGCCTTCTCAGCATTTGCTTACTATTCTCCCTACAAGGCTGCAGGAAGGGCTCCCCTCCAACACAGCACCACCTCAGTCCAGGACACTCTTCACTGACACCCTCAAGAGCCTACTACTTCCATTCACTCTGCAGCTGTCTAAAAGCCACAGGTCTTGCTATACACACGACCTTGAATTCTGGAGAAGGGGTCATATCTTAAGTGTCTTGCCTACTGCACTTCTTCATGTGATGACGCTACAGAAACAATGGATGTGAAACTGCCTGGACCACAACTCTGAAATCAGCAGTTCATCCTATGCCTATAAAGCATTCACCAAGCACATAAATATAAGACAAGAATATAAGACATAAAGGCTACTGATGCGATTTACCAGAAATAACTCAGTATATGAGTGACAGCACAGGCAGTATTAGAACCCACATCTTCTAAAAACTAAGAACCACTTCCTCATTCTGTCAAACAATTTAAATTTCACAGAGTTTATGTCACATGAAGATACAAAGCCTAAAGCAGCATGTATCATTCCAAGAAATTACTTTTGAGATAGTAGCAAGGAATAAGTGAATACTCAAAACTTAGATAAATCTGTCCAGGAAACACACAACACATTTATTACCAGAGTTATGACAACAATAGGGGAGGGTGGGGGTTACAAGCATATCTGACTGAAGTCACTAGATACAGAACACAAAGTAAGTATAACCAAATAAACAGAAGAGTGAGGAGGGACTGACGAGATCAACACTCTCAGAACTGCATAGTCAGTGAAGATGTAGAATAATATCGCAACACATACAAACAAAAACAACATGATTGGCTATGCCACTTCTACTTTTTGTACTGTTCAGAATCTCAGCCCGGGGAATAACGTTACCCACCACAGACACAAAAGATAAGAGTCAAATATTGGTGAAAACATGTTGAAAAGGAAACTCTCCAACGCCTTTAAGGTGCTTGTCACACTAAGAGATAAGATCAGGCAGCCTGGAGAAACAAGGCCAAGCTCCCTGCAGCTCTCCTCCCCCACCCCGCCCCCGCAAGAGTTAAAAGTCAGTGCTGTGCTGTGGCCTTGCAGCCTTCATCCTTGAAACTGCAAGGTCAGTGTACTGTCCTGGCCCTTGTTGCATAGGCTATGTCAGACTAAATCATGTAGTATAAAACTTCCCACCAAAACCCTGTCAAAACCTATAAATGGCAGGTATGGCCTCTCTGTTCACAGGATTTTCTGAGGTGTTTTTCCCTTTCAGCAACCCCACCCCCCACCCCAATCTATGGTGCTTACTCTCTTACTTTACACTACCTCTCTTAATGAAACTCCTTTGCATGTTTTAAGGTAAGCCTCTCTTTCCTTTTAAGGACCCATCACATCTCGTGTCTCTGATAAAATCCTCTGTGCCTCCTAATTGTGCTTCCACCTCAAGTCCGCGCTTTTTACCAGAAGAATGCTTATTGTGAGCTGTGACTTCATGTCAGCCCTTTCCCAAACAAGGATACATAAGCAGGCGAATGAATGGTGAAGATGCGGCATATAGACACAATAGAATACAACTGTGCCAAACTGGGAGGGAACTGTCAGTGCAACATGCCTCAGTGGAGGTCACTATGTTAAGAGAAATAATCAAGGCACAGAAAAATAAGTTCCACATGGTCTCACTCAATACAAACTCTAAAACAGCTGACTGCACACAAGCTTAGAGCAGAAAAGTGACTGTCAGAAGCTGGGGAGCCTGCTGTGAGAGGAATGGGGAAAGGCTGGTCAACAGGTCCCTTAGAAGGCCTGTTAGAAAGAAGATGGAGTGCTGGCATTCTAGTGCATGGTGACAACTAGGGACAGTGATAGTGTTCACCGGAAGACAATTATGATGTTGGAGGACATAGGTTTTCCCTGAACAGTACCCAGTGTGCACAGTCCTGAAACAACACATGGCTCCCCAAAATAGTAATAATTAAGCGCCTTTGATTTCATCATCTGGGAGATGCTACTGTTCATACCCCCTTCTCCCTCTTATTCTCTCCCTGACTGTGTGCAGGAGCTCAAACCCACGGCCTTGAGTGCGGCTGGACAAGAGCTCTGCCACTGACTAAATCTCTAGCCCCATATTCTGATCTTCACCATGAATCACATTTTCTATTGTGCCTGGAAGTTCGTGTTGCATATTAAAAACTGTAGCTGCTGCATTCTACAGTGCTTACAGCCACTGCTTTCTTCATTTTTGTTTTCCTTTGAAATGAGACTGAATCCATTACTACTGTATTTATTTGTTGTTTGGTTTGCAGAGTTTTGTTAAGGGTCTGGCTTTGTGGCCTCGGCTCTCTTAAACTCACTAACTCTCTCAAACTCCTCAGTACTGCCTTTACAGGAAAATGTCATCATGCCTATCTTTCATTTGTTTCTGAAATATTCCATCCCAGTAATCTCTGACTTGGTTTCAGTACAAAACTCAGGAATCTTTTTTCTGAACAGCACTATATTTTGTCTCACAAGAAAAAGTAGCAGAGGACTGAGTGTTAGAGGGGGAAAGAGGGAAAAAAAAGTCATAGACTAGTTCAGATCTATGGCCACAGGCTAATCAATCTGATGCTACTGCCAATACAGTATTGAAGAAAAAAAAATCACATTTTAACACCCCCCCCACACACACAAAGAGAATTCAAAAGACAAAAATGTTCTCCTTTGTTTCCATATAAACAGCTGCAGGCATCACCAAAGTTAGTGTGTGCCAAATAAAAAGAGCTCACAACCCAGTGAAAGGAGACATGACACAAAGTGACACCTACACCCTAAAGTGTATAAATCACAGTTTCAAATGGGCAGTTATTTAAAGTTCAAACTCAAGGGGAAAGCAACTAGAAAGTGTTTCTAAGGAGAAGGTTCTATGGGTACATAAGAAGCCAGGCATGGCTGCACACGCCTGTACCAGTGCAGTGATGGACAAAGACAGGGAGTCACTGGAGCTTGTTGGCCACCCATCTAACCCTAAACAGCAAGTTCAAGGTTCAATGAGAAACCCTATTCCTCCAGGGAACAGGGAACGGCCCACTCAAGGTCCTCCTCTGACCTCAGTAAATGGACCTGTGTGTAAGTGTACACACAATTATGAAACACAGACACACACACCAAAAAAACAAAACGACAACAACAAAACCACCCCCAGGGCTGGGGAAAGCACTTGGCTAGCATGAACAAAGCCCTAGGTTCAAGATCCAGTAGTTGGGACTGAAAGTGGATAAAAAGAATAAATAGAGAAAGGTTTTATGTGGATATATCAAGATGACCAAAAAAGCTAAAACCAAAGACTGAGTAAATAACATTATAAACCTTTTTTTCTTTTTTTCATTACGAACCTTTTAAAAAGTTATTCCCATTGTCGACCAGGCGTGATGGCACATGCCTGTAATCCCAGCACTCCGGAGACAGAGGCAGATAGATGTCTGTGAGTTCAAAACCAGCCTGGTCTATAAACGAAACCAATTCAAGGCTACACAGAGAAACCCTGTCTTGAAACCCCCTCCCAACAAAAAAGGTATTCCCATTGTCAACATGTCACCAAAGAACCCTTCCTTTGTCCTAAAGTCACCATCCAGAGACCCACAGGATGCACAGGTGACCTTCTTCTCTCCTTGGAGGTTTCCCAGGCATTTACTCATCCTGAAAACATTTACTAAAAGTGTGGCATAAAATGTGCCCAGCCCTTGAATCATCTCTGACACCATTCCAGCTTCTGCCTACATCTGGGCTGGACCTCACCTATCTTCCTTCCTTCCTTCCCAAGCACCTAAGATCCAGCCCAGCTCAGTCTCAGAGTCTCAGGGAGAGAGGACCAGCTTAGTGGTGCTTATGCTTGAATACTCCCATCTGTCACACAATGATACTTTTATAAAACAAGAAAAAGAAAACCTAGAAATATAAAGTAACAAAGAAAACCAAGGGAAGCTGCCAGTTTCCATCACTCCAGTGGAGAAACCAGAATTACCCTGTACCGTGTAGAGTTGCTACAAAAGTTCCCAAGTGATTCTCCTCAGCTGCCACACTTACTATCTTCACCCATACCACCTGGGGACTGTTCAGAGAGTCCTCTGTGTCTTCCTTGAATGGTTTTTCCCAACTACACTCTCCCCCTTTCATCACCCATTCTTCCTATTCTTTTACTCCTATTTACTTATTCCTCATGGCTCAGGCTCCAAATGCACAGGGTCCCTCAGGTGGCTTTACTGCAAGGTCACAGATGACCTTATTCTCCAAGAGACATGTGGTCATGTCCAAAGGAATTTGGGTTGTCATAATTGCTACTGTTACCACGCACAGGCCAGTTCCCCCAAAAGAACTCCCTGGCCTAAAGCTCAAGGGTAAGGATGAAAACCTTACTTATGTTGACTCTACCCACGAGATCACCTCCTTCATCAAACTCCTATAACAACCACAGTCGCCATGACCTGGCATTTCATGACATACAGTCTGACTGCTGAGTAACACCAGTATGCTACTGGCCCATTCTACCAATTTAACCATAAACTCCTCTGCATGATGGGGTCAGCACGGTCACCTATACGCTATGGGTCTCAGGATGATGACTTGAGGATTGCTGTCTCTCTTCTCACCTCTGGGCTGCAATGTGCTTGGTCTCTGCTTTCTCTGAAGCCTGGACCACTCAGTGATGTGACATTAGCAGAAACAGGAAAAGAAAGATGTGGGTGGGTTGGCTTTTACTGTTTTTACATTTTCTGTCAAGATTACATGTTTACTTCCTAAAAAAAAAAAAAAAAGGCAGCCAAGCATAAAATACGAATTTACGATGCCACTATTTGGCAGGATTCTCTCTGCAAATTATACACAACTCATACATGTGCTTCTTGTTAATTAGAGGACACTGTGTGGAGGAGCTGTTCCAGCAGAATCTGCTAAAATCATCAAAACCCTGCCACTGGGAGGAAATCCTGCTGACGACAGTATCTTCCACAGCATGCTACAGTGCCCACGGCAGTACCTTCAAAGGCTTAAGGTGTGGTTCTGCAACCCCGTTTCTGAAGTTCATTGTCCCACCTCTCAACCAGTCAACTGGTAACTGTGGGAAGTGACTAAAGAGCTGATTAACAACTATTTACAGCTGAAAGATAACGTGGAGGACAGCAGATCATTTTCCTAATTATGTTTTATATACAGTAATTACAGGCTGTGATCTGTTCATATTTCCACAGCAGGTGTAAATTAACACACCGGAGTGTAGAAGCTCTAACCTGTCCTATGTAGACCAGGCTTCTGTCCTGGGTTGGCCACCATCAGCTTATCAGTTTCCTCCTCCTTCTTCAGGTCACTGTGTGACGTGACATAATGTGACATGGGTACATGTTTTAGTGTTTGTGTGTGCGTGTATGTGTGTCTACATGTTTTAATGATGCTTCAGTCTTCTAAGTGGTGGCATCACCATACCCAGATTAGTATTGCTTCTCCAGGGAAAATGACAACTGTCAACTTCAAATGGGCTCCTAGCAAGCTGCCTCCAGCAGCACTGATGCCCAGCTCAAATCTCCACAGGAACCTGCTCTACCCCACAGGCAACTCCTAACATCTGCATTGCAGGTAGATGTGGTAGCCACCTTTGACTTACAAGTGCTTCTGAATTCTGGTCTCTACCTTAAACTTCACTACATCTTCAGCCTTGTAATTCTCCAACCCATTTTGACCCAAAAGAGTAGAAAAATTAAGACGAGCAAAAGAGACAGTGGGGAGGGGTTGGATAAGAAAATCCCATATCTACAGAATCCAGACTTTCACGGTTGTTGATGAGCTCCTAGATGTGCTAATTGTCACATCCTGTGCAAAACCCAAGTTTCTAATCAGGTAATACCACAGGACTCATTGATCTGTAAGACTAAGGCAGCAGAAACGCATGTACCTTGTGGGGAAAGTATATGAGAGAGCTTAAAGCTAATGATCAAGCAAAGAACACAAGTCCAGTATCAGAAACAAAACAAGAGGAAGTTCAAATGAACTACCTCTGGACGAAGAAGGAGTGTCTAGAGGCATTACAATCCAAGGTTGAAAGGAAGAGGCCCCATCTTGGCTGAGTCAAGAACAAATGAGCTACCTTCTCCAGGAACTAGAGACTGAGGCTTTCTCTATCATCTAACCACAGAGATGTTGTTCTATTTTACTTCTTTAAACTCCCCGTTTAAGAAGTCCTTCCAAAATATACAACATATGTTCTCTACTGGGAGCCAAGCATGCTGAACCCAATCTGATTTAATCTGCTCTGGAAAAGCCAGAATTTTTTTTTTCTCTCTTTTTAATACTTTGACAGGGCATGCTGACATTCTCTGAGGCCATTCATATGTAAAACTCTGATGCTTTACTATACACCCTAACCTAAAATCAAGCCCCAGAAGTCTACAGCTTTGCCCTTAGAAGGCAGCTGCCAGTTCTCAGCGACCATCTGACTCAGCAGTAGCTCTGAGCTCCTCCTGTCTTTACAGTGTAAGCCAGGGCATCTAAGCTCCTGGGCAGCTGAGCAGGCAGGCCTGAGGGCAATAAAGTCAACCGCCTCCTTTGCACACCTCCAACTTTACCCTGCATGGGAGTTCTAGAAGACTAACACTCAAATAGAAGTAATAATGTAATAAATTGTCTTCATAACACAGATTCTTCAAGCCATTTATTTAAGAAGCAGTGAAATAAATCATGTCCCTGAAGCCTTTACGTTTCAAAGCAGACTCTATTTGCAAATTCATTTCTGCTCTTCTTTGGAGTGTTCATAAACTCTTGATTAGCTTTTTATTCATAATACAATGTTTCAGAAACAATTTCCTTGTATCCATTCAAATATCAAGTTCTCTAATAGAAAATCTGCAAGAACAAAAGAGCCACAGACCTGTCCATGACCCAGAAGAACTTAGAATTCCAATAAATCATGGGTAGAAGGCCCTGTGAACCGGCCCACACATGGTAAGGTAGACTGAGAGGAAAGAGCCCTCCCAGTTTGGAGAGCAAGAAGGGAAAGAGGCAAAGGACTGAATGGACAGCAGTCCTGCACTATGCTTTGAAGAGAGGAAAGAATGGGACTGGGTTTCACATAGGGAGTTAACAGACATCACAGAGAGGACCATGGGATCAGCCAGGGTGGAGGAGAAGACTGGTGTATTTATGGTGAGAGAATGCTGCACAGACAGCCCAGAAACGGGTCAGACTGCCCAAGCGCCAGGCCAAGCATCCAGGCATCTGGGTGTTCAGCATTGTGGACCAAAGAGATTTTGCCAGGCTTTCTGAACCTAATATAGAGACTTCGTCTCATTAACAAATGGCTTTTTTAAAAAATGAAAACAACTCAAAGGTAAATTATTAATCATCTCATCTCTGTTAATTATCTCCTAGAACCAGGCACTCACTAGTAAAAGGTCAACATGAGACTATGCATGCAGCCTTGCTCTTAACATACAAAATATAGTGGAAAAGGGTGTCTCAGGTCTAAAGCAAAGGACCACGGTGAGGCAGGCAAGTCATGCCCATCCACTCCAGTTCACAAGCTTATATGAAATATCTGGGGGAAGAAAAAGTCTTTTAGCTTTCCACTGGTACCTTTTATTTAAACATTCCTAGAAACTAAAAAAATATAGTTGTGATCTTAACTCAAGAGACACCGTTTCTGTGAGGCGCTCTCTCAAGTGAACACATCTGTCCCTGTGCCTTACCCAGAGGACAGATAAGCTTGTGCTTAGCTTCCACATGACCCCACGCTGCCCTTGATCTTCAGGAGGGCTGATCAGGGCACACTCATTCTGCATACTGAATGTGAACACTAGATATTCAGAGTACTCATAAGCACAAAGGACTCAAAGAACTTCAAAAGATGGATCTCTTACAGGTTTGATCCATTATTCACAGTGGTTTATGTGAAATGGAAGAAGAAACTGAAAACTCAGAACTATAAAAGAGCTTTTCAAAAAAACAAAACAAAAAAAACCTCAGAATAACAAGCAAAAGCACTTCTTAAAAAAACAACCTTACTGGCCATTAGGCAGATTCAACTCAAAAGTCACACCGGCACCCGCTCCTCAACCATGAGCATGCCTAACTTCAGGAAGACACGGCCAGGTGTGGTGGCTCATGCCTGTGATTTCTGCATTTGGGAGATGGAAGCAGGAGGATCGGGAGTTCAAGACTATTTTCAACTCTACTGTTTGCACGCATGTTGAACCTGTGCCTCGCAGGCCACATGCCCCCAAGGGCAGCCATGAGGATGCTCAACACAAAATCTTAAGTTTACTTAGAACACGAGCATTTTTTGTAATTTTTTTTTTCAACTTGATTTTGTGGCTCTTGATCGTGAACTCTGTGGATGACAATTTCATGTTACAATATCAAAAGGTACTTTTCGTAGTGTAGTGGTTCTCACCCTGGCCACACACAGTATCAAAAAGGGTGGACATGACTGGTAGTTCAAGGCCAGCTTAGGTTGCATAGGACCTCGTCTCAAGAAAAAGAAACAAGCACAGACAACTGAGAACTGTAGTTGGCACTGATGTAGAGACAGGGACCCCCTACACCGCCAATACAAACGTAAAATGGAGTGACTTTGAAGACAATTTGGCAGTAACAAAGCATCAAACACAGACTTCTCCTAGAAACCACTAATTCTCCTCCTTAGTATACCACAAACACATGCACGCAAGAGCATACACACAAGTGTTCATAGAGGCATTATTCATAACAGCAAAAAAGTGAAAGCAGCCCAAATATTCATCAATCAGTCAACACACAAACACAATGTTATATATTCAAAACTGAACATCAGCCGAAGAAAGAATGCTAGCATATTCTACAACATAGGTGAACCTTGAATACACTGTGCTAAGTGAAAGAAGCCAGACATAGAGGGTCCATACTGTGTGACTGTACCCACGTGAAATGTCAGAAAAGGCAGGGAGCCAGAAGGCAGGTCAGTGACTGTCAGCAGCATGAGGAAGGAGGCAAAGGAGAAGGGAGAGAGACTGGTAAAGGACCTGTGCTGCCTTTCTGAGGTGATAACATGTTCTGGAATTGAATTATTACACAACATAGTGAACACATTAAACACCTAGTAAATGCCCAATTTTAAAAAGTGAATTTTGCAGCCGGACCTGGTGGTGCAAACCTGTAATCCCAGCACTTGGGGAGGCAGAGGCAGGAAGATCTCTGTGAATTCGAGGCCAGCTCAGTCTACAAAGCGAGTCAAAAACAGCCAAGGCTACACAGATAAACCCTGCCTCAAAAAACTTAAAAAAAAAAAAAAGTGACTTTTTGCAGTATGTACGTTACACTTTGATTAAAAAAACAACAATAACAATATAACAAGAAAGCTAAGCTCGGAGGCATTCAGAAACTTGCTCAAAATCAAAACTGACTAAAAGGAATCACTAGAACTACACCCCTATGGCCCATAGCAGCAACCCCTACAAGAGCCAGGACAATGTTATGAGCAAGAAAGCTATGTAACCTCATTCTAGGCACTTCACAGTCATGCACACTCCTCAGGTTCCTTCCTTCCTCTCTCCCTTTTCTTCCTTCATTTCTTTTTCTTTTGGGGCCCTGGTAACCAGGGTTGTTTCCAAATTTAAGATGTCCCTGTTCCTGCCCTTGCCCCTGGGGTACTGACTGGACACAACAATAGCAGGTACATCACTGAACCCAGCTTGCTCACTCTAAAGCAACCGGAGTCCTCTTATGTTGCAATGTTAGCCTGTCCTCTGTCCCTATAGGCAGGGCAGTACTTCTCAACAGGAAGGGGGTGCTTATACCTTAGGTATTTCAGTATATCTGGAAACATGTTAGCTGTCTGGCACTGGGGCCAAGGGTGACCCAGTGGATAGAATTCACACACACTGCTGTATGTCTAGAATACACAAGACAGTTGTCACACAAGAAAGAGTCACCCAGCCCAAAATATCAATAGTGACACAGGAGTACCCGGAAGAGGGTCTGATCAAAGTCTGTCCTTCAGAACAACCATCTCAGAGCCGTAGTTCTGTACTAGTGTAACTTCGAGACCAGCACCCTACTGGCACCATGTTCAGAGTGCTTACATTTGTTCCCCTAACAAACCACACAGACTATCTGAACTGCTTCTGTTTAAATGGGTGTTAGGCAGTTAACACAAAGCAATGGAGCCCAACAACATTTAACAAGCATTTGGGTCTACTATGTCCTTCCTTTACAAAACTGGCTCCCATCTTCCTAAAACATACATACCTATCAATGTAGTCTTGGGTTTCGCAATTTTGATAGACATGCATGCTCACTTCTATTATTAAGAGAAAAGCAGAAGCTCAATGGCAAATAGTTCAGAGCTGGGAAAACTTGGGAATAGCAGGGGGCTGTGCAGACGTCAAGGGTGGAATTCCTGTTGAAGGTGCCATGCACACAGCTCTGGGGGACTTGCGCCATGCTGCTACGATGAGGTGAGGTATGAAGACCGCAGGACTTCTCCGCTCGCCTCAGGAAGAGAGGCTATCCTGATGATGTTTTTGTGACACAGACATTTCACAGCACCTAAAATAGATTTGCTCAATATTTCCAAAACTCTGTTAACTCAACAAGAGGTTTTCAGACCATAATCCAGTCGTAATTCTTTCCTCAGTTGAATCCTAATAGCTCATTTAAAGTTGAAGAATCACGAAGGCAAGAGAATGATTACTGCACGAAACTTGAATGACACTCTTACTAATAACAGTGTCTATTTCAACAAGCTAACGGCTTTATAAATGGACCATGAGATACAGAGAGATAAAGACCCGCTCAGCCTCCTTATCCACTGGGGTACCAGAGCCAAACTCAAACCCTGGTCTTTCTGCTCCTAAAGTCTGTCTTCTTCTCTTATTTGCATCAGACGAATTTCTTCTCCGAAGCTTAAAGAGTTCGGAGAGTAAACTACATGTAAAGATCCCGCTCACAGAGAGGGATGGGTGACCATAAGAGCTACGAATCTTTAACAAGTACTCGAGCAGATGGGGCTCACCAACAGTAGCAGCCTCTTCGGCGATCACTCCTACTCTCTCAGGTGTGTTGGTCACATCTTTGCCCTTACACTAGAAGGCAGCCCATGTTCCACCAGGTCTTCTATCATGAAACAGCCTGGACTTGCCCACTTTCTACCTCCCTTCTTGCATTGAACCTCCATCCCTGGCTGCAGTATACTAATAAACTCTGCCCCTTGGCTACTGTTTTTGTAAAGCAATGGTCAGGCGATGGAAATTCATTCTCCTGGGAGCCAAAGGTCCAACGCAGAAAAGAGGGCACCAATTTCCACGACCACCTGACCCAACGGATCACCTAATGCCCAAAAGGCCCCAGTCTATCAACTATCCCTTCCCTTGACCTCACCTCTGAGTTCCAGACATCCCACCAATCCCTCTCCTCCCTTTGTACCCTATTCCCTTCCTACCCATCCCACCCTCTCCAACTTGACACGTGAAGTCAGCTCTACCTGGCTTTGTCACACACAACAGTACAATTATATTTTAGGAAAATCATAAGTTTCTTGTCACTCAACAAAACATTAAACAGTCCGTTCAGCTGTTCTCCCTTCCCTTTAATCTTATTTCTTCCTCTGGGATAGAGACAGGAAATACAAACAATTATTGTATCTCATTACTCTAAGAAATACAAGTGATAAGCACCAAGTCCCCTGGCACTTCCTCACATGGTATAAATGGCAGTCACTGTTACTGTTATGAAACCTTACCTTTTCTAAATACAAACCATATTCCTTTCAGCATCTGCCGGTTTCTGCAGATGCACAGCCATTGCTTTCTCTGCTCTACGGATACCATGCCTCTAACTACCTGCTGAGCAGCAAAGTAGGGACCTGGAACTGCTCCTTGAGAACGCTGCCCTATCCCCCTGTAAAGCTCATGCTTGCACACTCTAGTTATGCTAGTCAGCTTGATGGTCTAGTACAAAACGTGTCCAGTCAGGAGCTCTTCTGGTGGGCAACATGGCAATGGGAAAAGCATAGGTCAGAGAACTAAAGGACAAGGCTTATAACCAATGAGCTGAATGATCTCAACATATGTGACCACCCTGTGCCTTGACAGTCTCATCCATAAAACAGGCATTAAAAAAATCACAGTTTACAGGATGCTTGCAAGGATTAAATAGAAAAGCACAACCCAGTACTCAAGACAGGACCTGAAGCAGAACCCCTGAGGAACACTGCTTACTAGCTTGCTTCCTTGGACTCGCTTAGCTTCCTTTACAGAGCTCAGGACCACCTGCCTGAGGTGGTTGGATCCTCCTACTTCAATTACTCATTTAAAATTTGCTCCATAGGCCAATCTTATAGAGGCCATTCCTCAACTGAGTTTCCCTCTTCCCAGATGACTCTGTATCAAGATGACAGAATGAAGCAGCACATTCACTCTCCATCAGTGGCACCTATGATTCTGACAGCCATTGCTTTAACCATGTATGCACAGCCTATCCCATGGATGAATATATGTGTGTAGGGGTTGAACATGAACCCAATCTAAAATTAAGTATGTTGAACACACACTCTACACAAATGCTTTTTCTTTCTTTCTTTCTTTCTTTCTTTCTTTCTTTCTTTCTTTCTTCTTTCTTTCTTTCTTTCTTTCTTTCTTTTACACAGTAACTACTAGGAAAGTATAGTGCTGGGAAGTTAGCTCAGTTTGCAAAATGTTCATTATACAAATCTGAAAGTTTGCACTCTGTTGGGTTTCAATCCCCAGAACCTATCTGAAAAGTCTTTGAGTGGTAGTACACACTTGTAAACCGAGGTCCTAGTATGGCAGAGAGAGGTGGGGCCCTGGAGCCGGCCAATCTGCCTAGCCTCTGAGGGAGACCCAAGCAGTGAAAGACCCTGCCACAGAAAACAAACAAAAGCAACAAAAAATAAAATGGAGATTGATGGTCCTGGAAATGGCTGAAGGTTTGTCTCTAGCCTTCACGAGGACAGGCATGCCATGTGCATCCCACATGAACACACATATTCTCTCTCTCTCTCATAAAACTCACACTCCTGTCAATCAGGGTTCCAGGCTTATGGAGGAGTCATCTCTCACTCAAAAGAACACAACCATTAACGAAAAGAAGCAGCAAAACTGCTGAGCTACAGGCCACAGGGGAATGCACAAATTAAGTAGCCCGCATCCCTCCCCTGTGTTGGTTATGTTGGCTATGCTGGCTGCTATTGTTTTTTGTTTTGTTTTGTTTTGTTTTAATTCCAGGCTGGAATGCAGCAATAGCTGTTGCCTTACATCTGACATTTACCAACGCCACTGATCTGACCTGTCCAGCAAGCTACTTAACTGGGTCTTTTATTCTCAACCCTTCACTCCAGCTCACTAGATCCATGAGGGTAAAATGCCACGTCCAAGCATTGGGCCACTGGCCAGTGGGAAGTAGGAAACACCCACAGTCAGAATTGGCTACTTCAGTAATAGCCAAAACGGTGCTGCTGTTCTGGGAGAGCCAAAGTGGTGCTGGCCAGGGGCCACCAAGGTCCACAACAATGCAGACACACCCTGATGCACACCTCGCCCGGTGCCTGACCGGCAGGGGTCAGTTCCAGGAAACCCCTCCTTAAGTTCTGCCAGGCACTGAGCCAGGTCTGAACAGTCAGATTCCCTTGGGACTAAGCTGTCAGTGGTGACAGATGGACCAACAAAACTGTCACGTTTGGGGGAGGGGCAGTACACAACTATGACATAGACCCTGAAGTGCCTCTGTTTGTAGAGGGGCCTGTAATTGAGCCTTTAATTCTGCTGCAAAGTTGTCAGAGTCCAAAAAGGAAACATTCAATTCAATGCTTTTCTGAGTTTGATTTCTTTTTTTAGAGTTTGTGGGGAGAAAAGCAACCTAATATACAAGAGATAACACCTCTAACTCTTCAAATTATGACAACAAGCTCCTGAGTCAGCAGCAGCTGCAGGCAGGCGGGCGCAGATAAGCCTGTTAAGGGAGGAGACAGAGGGAAGCTGCAGGGACACAGATTACTCAGTAGCCAGCCAGCTAAGCCCTCCAGTCTCCTGTCCTCCCCTCCTACCCTACCTCTCCAAGCAGCAATCATCCCTATAACCTAGGCCATGGCACATGCTGACTGCTGTCCAAAAACCACTGACCATAAAGCTCAATGGCACATTCTTAAGATACAGCTAGGAAGAAGACCCCTCCTCCAAGGCAAACATCCCTAATCAGAAGCAGCAAATTTCCCTCAAACGTGTTAGCCCATTTACCATTTATATTTTGCTTAGACATCTGAAGGCTTAAAGTCACCTTCAGGCTGTCCCTATAGCTCAGCGTCCTGCTAAAAAGGTCCACTTCACTCTGATACATCATGGCAGAGGAGGGAGTATTCATATGGCAAAGACAGAAAGTCACAACTCATGAACTAACTGGGATCTAGGGTGGCCCCCCAAATGAGCATTTAAACCCTTTCCACTAAGCCCCATCACCTCTGGCAGCCTTTAGGGGACAAATCACCTTCCAAACCATAGCAACCCACACAAAAAAGGAGATTTTCACTAAATTTCTGATTTGGGAAGTTAAAGTCTTCTTTTGCATAATGGATACGCAATATAAGATCAATCTATGAAAAGCAATGAATACACACTGTGATTTAAATCAGAATGTAAGTGTCTCACTCTATAGCTACAGTGACCCTAACCCCAGGAAATCAGTTCTCATCAAAGGCCTGCCGGGCCCAGAAGGGTTACCTTCCCACTCACAGTTGTAAACTGACATGACTTGTTTTTGAGTTTTTCTGCTCCTAGGTATTCTAAAGATAGTTTTATAACTTGGATTTGAAAGACGGGGTAATTAGTTGGAAGACAAATAAGTGGGCCTTTTATTATGTATTTCTATTAGAAAGGAGGGTCAAAGAGGATTTTTGGGTAGAGAAGCTGACAGAGAATTTGATAAACTGAAAAGAAAGGCCAAGCACATAAACAAACAGGACAGGGTCTGGCTGCAGGAGAGTGAGAGGTGGGACATAGTTCTTGTTCCCAAACCTACACAACTGTAATGGGCCTGTGTGTTCTGAGTGTGGTCAGTCGTTTGTGTCTCGTTTTTAAATATTTTAATGTATAATTTCACAATTTTATATATGTTATATGATTTTATACAGCACACTTTGCTCAGATGAACCCTCCATTAGCCCCACTTACCACCTCTCACTCCTGCTCATCCTTTCTTCTCCCCAAAGACTTCATCTCCTGCCTTCCTGTCGTGTGTGCATGTGTTGTCATGTGTGCATGTATTGCTGTGTGTGCATGTGTGTATGTTCCACTGGGTTTGATGAAGGTTTCTTGAATGAGTAGGTGGGAGATTATTTAACGACAAACGGGCCTCTAGCCAGCAGGTACACCACTGAAGAAAACAATTCCTCTCCCTTAATAGTCTGCTGAGTTTTTATAAACTAGCTTTTGGCAAGTGGGTAATTTCCTGATCTCATTTTTTAAATCTTCATTTCAAAACATAATACTTAACATTTCTGTATATGTAATGATCAGTAAATCAGGCCAATTTTATTTTAGGCAGCAAAACCTCTTGATAAATATAGACTTTCTATTCTGTGGTGCTGTTCTAATCTGAGGAAAGTATAATTCGTTTCAAATTTTTTATTAAAAAACCTTAATGTCCTAGACAGATTGCTTAGAGGGCAAAGTGTTCCTCACAGACACCTGAGGATCTGAGTTTGCATCTCTAGCACTTGTGTTTAAAAACAAAACCAAAAGAGCCAGGCATGTTGACTACTACCTGTAATCCCATGCAGAGAGAGACAAGAGGAGCCAAGAGGATCTGACTCTCCCTCACCACGCTAGCCAATCAGTGAGCTCCGAATTCAATAAAAGATCCTCTCTCAAAAAATAAGGTGGAGTGTGATAAAGGCACACTCCCAATATTGACCTGGGGGTGTCACATTCGTGTGTGTGAACTCCTGCACACACACACACACACACTGTACACATAAAGAAATCCCATCTGCTTAGGAGCTCACACTGCTTCCCACTGAACTTTTTAGCCTTTTTCCTAACAGTAGCTTCCTTTTTCGTGGTCGGTCTCTCGCTCGCGCTCTCTCTCTCTCTCTAACTGAAAAACAATACAAGATTCATGTAGCCTTACATTCTGCCTGGGGTGGGAAAACCACCCTGAACTGCGTATCACAAATCCTTGTGGAGACGTAGCTTACCCCGATGGTTTGAAATGCTGACTCTAAGTACCTAAACACAAATGGTTTAAAAAGTCCCTAACTTCACAAAGGATCCAGGCCCTTGATTATACTTAATATGGACAAGTTTAAACGCTGTAGTAGAATGGAAAGGAATGTCAAAATTGGGAAACATTAAAATGTACTAGAAAACCCAAGACCAGGACTTCCCTTCTGATGGCAATAAATCTCTCTTCCAATCAGCAAACCTCACATACAGACTACATATCCATACAATTTGCCAGCTAGCTATTAACTTTAAAGTGTAAGAAACCTGCCCAGAATCTTTCCAGTTAACAGAAAAAAAAAAAAATTCTATCAGTCTGTATAGCTCAACCCTTAGAATGGACAGGGCTCTAGACTGAATTAAGTGAACCTCAGAGATACTGAAGTACCAACTTCCAGTACTTGTGAACGTAATCTTATTTGGAAAGAGACTATTTGCGGATACTCCTTAGGATGAGGTCATTTGAGTAGGCCCTACAGTAGCATGCCTAAATGCCTAACTCAAAAAAAAAAAAAAAAAAAAAAAAAGAGCATTTTGAACACCAGGACAGACACAGGCATGCACACAGGGAGAATGCCACATAAACACAAAGGCTATGAGGGTGACACATCTTCAGGCTAAGACATGCCAACGGTTGCCAGCAGAAGAGAGGAGCACATTCTCCCTCAGAGTTCTCAGGAGGCCAACCTTCATCAGAAAGAAAACTGAGACCTATTTCCAATCAAATCAAGCCCTACAACCCTGAAAAACAAACGCAGTCTCTTCCTGCCTCCATGCCCTTGGGCCTTCAAGTTATTCTTGCCTCTTTTGATTTCTTCTTACACAACCTCATTCTGAAGGCAGCTCCTCACTCCTGCGGTGCCCTGCAGCACAGTCTCTGGCTAGTGAGCCACGGACCCATAGGGCAGCTCTTTGTGCCCATAAACCCAAAGTACAGGATGTCAATATCCCTGATATGCACACACCCGCTGGGTACAACGTACGTGAAGACAGAGACCTCAGAGAGAACTTCTGCTCTAAAAGCTGTCAGTCAGAGCTTGAATCCAGGTCAGGGGACCAGCTGAACATGATCTGGTTCTGGTTTGAGTCAGCTCTCTTCAGCCTCTTCTTCTGTGACATGGCAATAACTACCTTGCCATAGGACAGTGAAGACCCAAGAAGGTGAAGGTCCTTGAGGGCCCAAGCATCTGCATGCTAGCTCCTGTGAGAGTCAAGCAACTTGTCATAGAGTCCTGTTACCCATAATCAGGTCCTGACTTCATAGCTTCTGACTTCTTTTTTTAATATAAATTTTATTGTTTCATATTAATATACAGGTTATTTACTTTGTATCCCAGCTGTAGTCCCCCTCCTTCATTCCCTCCCAATCCCACCCTCTCTCCCTCATATCCTTCCTGCCCCTCTCTAAGTCCACTGATAGGGGAGGTCCTCCTCCCCTTCCATCTGACCTTAGTTTATCAGGTCTCATCAGGACTGGCTGCAATGTCCTTCTCTGTGGCCTAGCAAGGCTGCTCCTCGTGGCGGGGGAGGGGGGTAGAAGTCAAAGAGCCCGCCACTGAGTTCATGTCAGAGACAGTCCCTGTTTCCCCTACTAGGCAAACCCACTTAAATGCTAAGCTGCCATGGGCTATGTCTGAGCAGGGGTTCTAGGTTATATCCATGCATGGTTCTTGGTTGGAGTATCAGTCTCAGAAAAGACCCCTGTGCCCAGATATATTTGGTCCTTGTGGAGCTCCTGCCCTCTCCAGGTCTTACTAACTCCCCCTTCTTTCATATGATTCCCTGCACTCTGCCCAAGGTTTGGTTATGAGTCTCAGCATCTGCTTTGATACACTGTTAGGTTAGAGTCTTTCAGAGGCCCTCTATGGCAGGCTCCTTTCCGGTTTCTTGGCAATACATGCTGGAGAGGTTATGGAGAAAGGGGAACCCTCCTCCATTGCTGGTGGGAATGTAAACTTGTACAACCATTTTGGAAATCAATCTGGCACTTTCTCAGACAGTTAGGAATAGTGCTTCCTTAAGATCCAGCAATACCACTCCTAGGCATATATCCAAAAGATGCTCAAGTACACAAGGACACTTGTTCAACCATGTTCATAGAAGCTTTATACATAATAGCCAGAATCTGGAAACAACCCAGATGTTCTTCAACGGAGAAATGGATACAGAAATTGTGGTATACTACTCAGCAATTAAAAGCAAGGAAATCATGAAATTTGCAGGCAAATGGTGGGAACTAGAAAAGATCATCCTGAGTGAAGTATCCCAGAAGCAGAAAGACACACATAGTATATACTCACTTATAAGTGGATACTAGACCTATAAAATAGGATAAACATACTAAAATCTGTACACCTAAAGAAGCTAAACAAGAAGAGGTTCCAGGGTAAGATGATCAATTCTCACTTAGAAAGACAAATGGGATGGACATTGGAAGTAGGAGAAAACAAGAAACAGGATACGAGCTTCTGAACTCTCTTCTGAGGCTTTCTTACAGAGGAGCACCACTTAATCTGCTCTCCAGGGAAACAACGGCTTGAACTGGTAATTGCATGGTTAAGCTAATAATCATTCATGCACAGCGGCGAGGACACATCGCACAGCTGCAAAGAGCAAGGCACCTCTGAGCAGTGTCTGTCTGTCCTCCCCCTTCACACCCACCCTTGCTTTAATACAATGTGGAGAGAAAGAGAGAAAGAGAGAGAGAGAGAGAGAGAGAAGTAGAGAGCCTGATATTTCGTTTGCAGTGTTTAAAATAAGCATATGCACCAATCAATCAACGCAGGAATCTGGCTTCCACTTACATCTCAATATACACTGACTGCATAAATGACATTAGGGCAAATCAGTTCACCTCTATGCCCAAGTTTCCTTCTGTGTGAAACTATGTGCTTGGTTTTCACTTATGTGTATTTGGGTTTCCTTCCAACTCTCAACTGAGCCACAGAACTTTAATGGATAAAAACATATCATGCAAAAGCACAGCTCTCGCCTCAGCAAAGACTTTATTTGCTTTTTGCTAAGTTTTAGTCTAAGGCAAGCAGGAAGGGAGTCTTCTGTCCCTTGAAGGGCACCGCCCTGCTACCTGAAGGACAAACAGTTCAACCAGCAGACAGGCTGCAGACACTGAAAAGATCTCCAAAACGCTGTGCTCTGTGGAGTCTGAATTCACAGGCTTCCTTTGGGGACTTGAAGAATCCACCTTGTCATCCAAAGATGTCCACAGGGGCAGCTGCTGCTTACCTCTCCTCCCCAAGCACCTTCATATCCAGACTAAGAAAATGAGCTCAGGAGCCCTCTCCCACACTCCTCTCCCTGGCTGGCTTCCTCCACATGCATATTTTATGATTCAAGCATATTCCCCTCCGTATCTTACATCTAGCAGTGCATCCCTCCAAAGTCTGTGACATTTCTGCTTGGGAAGAATGTTCCCCTGAGAGGTCTGTCCTTGAGCTGAAGGTTATTACTGAAGGTATTACCTACCTAGCTGATGTTCACACCTGGTCTATGGAGTGATTCATCAAGAAGAGAGCCACACCCTTTATTCTCCTAGGCTTCCCTGCAAGACCAAAGACAGCTGGGCAGGGCAGATGGTAGTGAGAGTTTTGGTTTCTTTAAAAACCTAGTTATGGCCAGGCAGTGGTGATGCACGCCTTTAATCGCAGCACTCAAGAGGCAAAGGCAGGTGGATTTCTGTGAGTTCTAAGCCAACCTGGTCTACAAAGTGAGGTCCAGACAGCCAGGGTGGTTATACAGCGAAATCCTGTGTAAAAAAAAAAAACCAAAACCAAACAAACCTAGTTATGTTATGTGAATATGTTTTGTTTTAATCCCAGGTGTGGGATGAGGGGCTGCTTCGGATTGTTCACAACAGCAGACTATTATTTGCCTCCAGCATGCTCTGACAGGGGCATGATTCATTTTAATTCTGGAGACTCTAGAGAGGGTATAAGAGAACAGGGCCCTAAGAGAGGAGGTGGGCTGTTCCTCCTGCTGATTCCAGCAGGAGCTGGTTTGTCAAGTGGTCAAGGGAAAAGAGACAAGAAGTTGGAGATATGGCTGACAAGATGAAGACTGGGTTTGCCCCAAGGAACTCAGTGTCCCTAATCAGCAGGCAGTAGTCTAAACAGATCTCAAGGAGCCCTCTCCCCACTGTCTCTCCTACCTGATGTTGGAAGGGGTTGGGGTGGAGAAGCCTGGTAAATATATGAAACCAAATAAAACAGATTTTTTAAAAAGTCAACAGCAGACCAAACAAATTCTGTTAAGTACATCAGTAAAAATAACATTTTAAAATTAAAGTCACATTAACATAGTTCCTGGACAAAGTTACCAATGCCTCTCATCAGGTATACACGCATAATAAATTAATATTTTAAGTGATCTTTCTTAGAGATGAATAAAATGTCCTTACTGTAACAGTAACATGCCCACGGTATAGTGCTGCATTACATAGTTTTTATTTCCTAGCAAAAGCAGTCTTCACTTGGAGCTGGGCAGGATGAACAAACACTCAACCCTCCATGCCAGTCACTCCTGCTGAAGCTCCAGAGTTCGAGGGAACCAAAAGAGAGGAGGAGTTTCACTAAACAGTATGCTTAAATGTCCTGCCTGCCGACGGGAATTAACTAGGTCTAATTCCGGTCACATTACTTCCTTGTGGTTTAATACACTTTAGCTGAAACCAATCTGATTTGGGAATGACACTGTTTGTTCTTCCATACACTTGCTGGTCACAGATGGGAACAGATTAAAATGGTGCCAACAGCCAACCCAACACTGCTAGAAGGAAAACACAGCATTCCCACAAAACCTTAATATAGCTTAATGTTGTAAGCTATACCATATTAGCTACCAACCAACAGTTCACCTACACACCTTCATTATGGCTAAGAAATCAATATTCTTGCAGATAAGCATAAACTTTATATAAATTAGATATCAATATTACAAAAACAAAAAAAACCAAAAACCCTGTACACGAAGTAGGAGATAATGTTACAAAGCGGGGAGAGACCGGTACTTCCTGAAAGGAGTAAGTTTTCAAACAGCAGACTGAAATGAGTAATCCGTGTTTACGGGCTGTGTCTATGTGGTAACTAAATGTAACCTCCCAATCAAACCACATCAGACCAAGGGGTTCTAAAAACCAAAGCGGGAAAGCTCCACTGTGAGTTAACCAGCATACTGTTCAAACAAAATAAGCTGTTATGAGCCCTCACCCGCGTTTCCTCAGCTGACAGACCAAAGCGTTTTAAATGCGCAGCACAACCGTGTGTGCCTCAGAATCCTTCCAGGTCCAGGACAGAAACTAAGGTAGAGCTGGGGTACTGCTGGCACTGAAATCGTTTCCTCAAGTTAGTTCCACGGCCAAACCAGCCATGGAACTTAAGTCACATAGTAGGGACAGGCAATAAACGTGTGTGTTGGTAGAACTGATGAAAACAGGATACAGGATGCAGAGTCAGTGTGGATACACACTGGGTAAGACAGGTAAATTACCTCTGACTTTCCCAGCACCGGCACTAAAGCACACCCCTTCCATAATCAATAAACTGCTTTTGAAATAATTACTGAAGCAGGTAAGTCAATGGTAAGACCAAAAGCTCTATGGTAAGACATACATTTAAATCAATCTATCTGGGAAATATTACGTTTCGTGAAGCTCAGCTTTAACCAGGAATAATCCGTAAAAGTCACCTAAGACTAAGCAATGGGAACCACAACATGCCTGCACATACAGGTAGTTAGCATCTCCCCAACCTTTGCGTCTAGTAAAAATAGGGGTCCTTGTAGTAAAAAAATTGGGTTACAGGGATTTTTCAAGAAGTATTTTATTTCACCCTCTACCCCACCCACTTAAATTCTAGGACAATCTGCCTACTGGGCAGGCAACCAGCCAGACTAAACTTTGAAACAATTATTCTTGTACTTTCTTCTATAGCTATCTGATTAAGTATCTCACAAAGCAGACTTTCGGAGATGCAGTTTAACTCTCAACTCAAGTAATCGATTCTTAATAATCACATAAAATACGTGCACTACATGTGTTTTATTCAGTGGAGTGTCCAGTAGACATGTGCATTATTCCTTCAAGTATGACATCTCTAACTATTCAGCTTCTTTTAAAGGAGAATATTCCTAAAAGAATTTAACATTCTACAAACAGAATAGCTAAAAAATAAAGAACACAATTTATAGATTCTTAAAATAAAATTTACCACAGCACTGGGGGAGAAAGTGGGGGGGAGGGACTGGGGAAGGACAAATGCACACAGGCTAACTTAGAAATGTAGAAGTATTTGAAACACCCTAGGCTAAAAACGCGACAATGAAAACACATTACTCCGACCTAACCGGACAAGCATGGCTTACTGTTCTCTTTGCTCAAATGTAAAGCTAAAAAAAAGAAAAAGAAAAGAAACAAAACAACAATTTTAAAAGGAAAAAAAAAAAACTTGCTGTGGACCAGAGGGTGAAGAGCAAATTTTTGTTTCCTTCAGACGCGAGGTCAGCAAATCAAAGTAGTCTAAACTCCCATACAACACTTAAGCAGACAGTGTCTCGAGTCGGGAACCTCTAAACTCAGCGCAGGGAGCCCCGGAGCCTACAGCTGCGGCAGGGGACTTGCGCCCTCGGGTCCCCTACCTAGCTGCCAGCGCTGGGGGTGCGAGCCCCGCGCGTCCACCGGGTCCGAGCCTAGCGGTCACCTGCCCGCGCGTCTCCCACGGGCGCACGCGCCGCGCGTCTCCCGCGATCCCGCCCGCCCCGCTCACCGCCACGAAGCCCGAGGACGAGGCGACGAACACGCGGACCACCATCCTCTCGCTGCGTCAAGGACCGCCGCAGGCACGGACGCAGAGGCTGAACGCGGCTGAGGCGGCTGCCGACAACCGCCGCTCCCGCCCCGCTCCCGCCGCTCCGCGGATGAAAGCCCAGCGCCTCCGCCGCGGGCTGAACGGGAGGTTGGGTGGGGCCAGGCGGCCGCGGGGGCTGACGGGAGTTGTAGTTTCTCGGACTCCCGGCGTGACCCGGCACCAAGCTCGCTCCAACCAGCTCCTGCTTCTCGTCAATTAGTGAATTAATCCTACACCCAGGTGACTCCCTTAAGCGGGAGAGGCTATGTGGTAGGAATTCAGCTTACAAGGGAAAAGTTAACAAAGGGCCGGGTACAGAGTCCAAGCTTGAGGTTTGTAAGCGGTGGAGACGGGTGGGGCATCCTTCCACTAGAGACAGCCACCAAGCTGCTGAGACCCACAGTTTCAGAGCCGCCTTGAGCAGACACGCCCCCAGGGACTTGGGCAGCTCTTGGGCTTGTAAAGGTGGGGACAGTAGGTTAAGCTTCCGTTTTGTTCTGCAGCTCTGAAAACTGTGGAAAGATTTTCCCCCCTCCCTAGAAGTGGTTTTATTGTGTAACCCAGACTGGCCTAAGAACTCACTTTCCTCCTTCTTCAGCCTCCCCAATACTGGGATTAGAAACATTCATTACCAAGCCCAGTTTGTAAAAGGAATCTCTCAGGTAGACTTTCGCCTTTATTCTAAAGGCACTGAAAATTGGAAACCCGAATGAGAACAAGACCCATATTTTTTTTTCTCTGCAAAACTGTAATTGTAGTAGAAAAAAGTAAGTACCGAGAGACATGAAAATCCTTATCAACATTGAGAATCAGAACCCACCACCCCCTGCACAATGGCGTTGCCTCTGAGCATCTAATGATATTTACAGTTGAGCCAAGTCTGTGCCTTTTCGAAATCTCTGTGCATTCCAGCGCAGTATCCCAGGAGGATACCCGTTAAAAAGAAAGCTTTCTTGTGGTGCCTAATAGGTTACGAGTAGGTCTTTAGCAGGTTATTTTTGCTTGGCTAATGCTCAAACCCTCTCATAGTTTTGTGGAAGTGAACCAGTTTTTCTCACAGAACTGTATTTACTTTCTTCCTTTTAGCAGGGGACTTTAGCAGCGTCTGGGAAGGCTGCTAATTAATCCTAAAAGAAGGAAATGAATGATGAATTCTCCCTCATTTGCAAGTTTCTAGCACCAATAGTTATTTGAAGGAGAACCATTGTTTTTTTAAGTTTATTAATATTTCAAGTTTCCAACCTTTCCTATTGCTTTCGTTTTAAAGTTTTATTTATATATTTATTTAATTGTATTTTGTTTCTGTACATCCGTTTAGAATAGCACACTTGTTGAGGTCATGGACAACTTGTGTTTCTCTTTCTACCATGTGAGCCCAGTAAGTGCCTTTAACCACTGAGCCATCTCTCTGACTCTTCTATTGCTTATCTGAATCCACTTTTGTCACAGACCTCTTTAAATTTAGTAGAGCAAAAGAGTGATGGGACTTTATTTCTTTTTAATGTTAAAAACTTAAATATTAAGTTCTGCTGTTCTTGAACTTTGCTATCACAAATATGGAAAGGAAGCAAATAAAACATGAAATAATTTTGATAGAAGTAGATACATTTTTTTTCCTGTATAAATATGGGTCTTTACAAAAGGCACCATGTTTCTGTTGAGTAGAAGTAATATAGCAATGAAAATAAAAAGCTTAATAAATGAACCCAGAACCACTCTGAGCAAATCGGATTTAAAAAAAACAAAACAAACAAACAAAAAAAACTAAGTCCTCAGTCAGCAAATTGAAATCGGGCCTGGGGAAGTCAGGCAGCATGAAGTTGTTACATAGAACTCAGTTTTCAGGAGCTATGTTAGTCATCTTCCCTGTTGATGTAACAAATCACCTAGGATCGCTTATGAGGTGAATGGTCAGCCAGGTGTGGAAGGTCAGGCCTGCTATCTCACCACTTGGAGACCAAGCAGGAAAAAGTGAGGCCACTCACTTCATGGCATGAGAAAGCAAAGGAAAAGAAAAAGCACAGGATCTCAGTGTGCCTCAAAGGGCCTGCCCATAGTGGCTTAGCTTCCCTCCGTTAGGCCACACCTCCTAAAAATCCCACTGTATCCTAGCAGAGCCTCACAGACGAGAGACCAGGCCTCCAATGCCTGAACCATTGGGAATGTTCACAATCCTAGCTGTAACTGAAGCCATCTCTGGTTGTCTCCTTCATAAAAAGCCAGAGGCGCCCAAGGAGCAAGCCAGTAAGAAGGGAACAGTAAAGCAGGTTGGGAGTGGCAGATGTTTCATGGAACAGTCGAGGCAGGGCTGTAAGCTAAGGGTCCTCAACCTACAACATGACAGGCTAGCCATCTGTCCATTTTTTACAAATAAAGTTTTATTGGTGCACATTCCTTATCACTTAAGGCAAAATAGGAAAAACTCCCAAGGTCTTCCTGGTCTGATTTCAGTACTTGCCCTTTCTGGTTGAGAAGGCTTGCCAATCCATTTCTGGTTTAACCTGTTCTGCTATCACTGACTGGAGAGTACTGACACACCTCTGTCTATACCATAAATTCTCTGGCTTGCTTAAGCCACTACAACTGGCTTTTGTTTTGAACAAAGAACCCAAACAATTTTACACTTACTCTGTAATAATCCAAGGACTATTTGAAGATTATTGTGATAATAACAGCTCTTTCTTCAGTCTGTTTAAAAATTTTATTTTTAGATATTATATGCAGCAAAATATATTCTCAATCCAGGGATCAAGTGAGGAAAACAGAAACCTAGAATTAAAAAAAAACAACCTCGGAGCTACTTAGATTCTGATCTATAGATAGAGGAGGCAGGTAAAGCTTGATAACCAGACCCAGGAAACTGAGCGGATCAAAGTTGCTGCCTTGTCACCTTGGGTTTGTTCTTCCCCCAGAAATCATGCTTGAGCATCTGGAAGATCCTTAACATCTGGAGGAAAAAAACAGGGTCCCTTTAACACTATAATGAATTCTTTCTCAAAAAGAAATGTTCTTTATAGGGTATCAGAAACCAAAATCAGACAACAAAGGATGTGATATTATCACAAAAAGTTATCAAAATCTTAAGCACACATTGATACAGCTGTATGCTTCCTTCTAGCTGCATTTGGGTAAAAGTTATACTGCCAGATCAGATAGCCACCATGGGTTTGAAGAAATAATGGGGAAAAAAAAAAACATTTTAAGACAGTTACATCAATCTGAAAACATGAAACATCTACTGGTAACCAAACCACAGCTGTTGCTACTACAGATGAGTGAAACAAGGAACTGGTGTCTTAATTGGCATCCAATGACAATACAAAGATGTGATTTCTTTTTTCAGTCGTGTTCATAAACCTTCCACCTTCTGCCTTATAGGGGCAGGAAGAGGCTTCAGGAATCCTAGGTTAAGAAGTCCCAGTGTCTGGCTGTATCCAAATGTGTAGAGGGCTATGAATTAGAAAAAAAAAAAAAAAAAGAAAGTGTACCAGGAGACAAGAAAATTGGAGAAGGACAAGTATGGGGTGGGCCACATTCAGAACAGTATAAAAGTTCGAATACAGTAACACAGGACATAAAAGGCATATGGGTTTCAGAAAGGTGACAATGGCTAAGCGATAACCAAAAGCTAAGAGCAAAGATAGTAGACAATCACTAATCATCTGTCTAGTCAGAAATGTTTGAACCACATCTCTATGTTGGCCCAACATGACTTATTGCAGTTTGAATCCCACGGATGGCTTAGTGGCAGGGCTTGACAATATATCCGGGTCTTTCAAGTTCCTCCTTCAGGATGTTATAGTAGAGATATTGAAAGGGTAGTAGAAATGTGATGGGGGAAGCTGCAAAAGTATTATATAAGTTGGAGCAATAAGAGAGTTAAAACAATGGATGAGGAAAGGAAGCTGGCACAGAATGGAAGCCACTGTGACGAAGAGAGAGACAGACATGAGCTGAGAGACGGCCTCACTTCCAGTATTGGTTTTCAAGACTCCATGTCTGTCAGTTTCTGCCCTTGAGCAGCTGCTTGCTAACCTCTTTCCTTTTTCTTGCACTGGTGTAAGGAGCTCCCTCATCCTAGTAGCTATGAAGCGGAGCAGGACACCCAGGAATCATGGACAGTAAGTAATGTTCCTTTGGGTTTCTACCAGTGACATAGACAGGGAAGGTGAGTTAGGGCTGAGTGGACATAAGACAGCCTTAGGGCCCAGCATCATGAGCATAAGAACAGATAGCACAGAACATCTGATTCACATACTTGCCTAAAATACTCTGGATTTTTCTTTAATCATCTTGGTCCCCACTGATGCGCTGAGACTAAACCATCAGCCTGTAGTTCCACCCTCCTCTGTCTTCATCAGGTACTTAAACATATACACGTGTCCACACACAGACGTACAGATACTCATAACTAGACAAAGAACAGTCTGTTAAAATTGATTATTGCTTAAATAGTTCTAGGTGACACGTTAGAGAAATTCCTAACGCTCTAAATTAACCTAACATCTTGTAAACAGTCGCTGTGTCACAGTTAAGCACAACATTTTTGCCTACAGGTTCTAGTTGAATTCAGAGACCATTTTTTGATTCCTCAGACAGGCATTTTTTCTGAATGATTTTTCTGAATTCAATTTAATTTCTCGTTATGCCAGACTTATAAAGGCCATGTATGACAATTGCAACAGCAAAAGTGTAAGAAGATGTTTACATAGAGACATAATTATAGAAAATCAAATTGCTGTAGCAATTGTATTTTTATTGTTTTTCTGAAATTTTGAAAGAGTACTAGATGAAAACTGTGAACTGTGAACTGTTTTAGTGCTTTTTTTTTTTTTTTAAGACAGAGAGAGTCTCATATAGCCTGGGCTGTCTTCAAACTGATCCTCCTTTCTCTGCCCACCCAGTGCTAGAATTTCACGTGTGTACCACTATGCCTGACTTTTCCAGAGCTTTTTAGAACCAGAAGATGTACAATTTTGGAAGGAATAACAGGGTCTTCTTTTAATTCCTCGACTCTTTCCTAAAAGTAAAACCATAAGGGTAAGTTAGAATAAAGAACAACTTGACATGAGTTCATCGTTCTTCCTCCGTCCTCGGTAACCACCTGGATCCTCTCATTCAGAGGCAGTTCAAACCGCCCAGCATTCCCTGCATAGCAGCCAGAGCTCTGGGGTTAAAATTGCATGCTTCGCACCACGTGGAGTTCCTCTAACACTGAAGACTGAGGAAGGCTTCTCTAGAGGAGAGCTTACCTTCGTTCAGAGGCACTGATCTCACCCAGGTGTCACTAAGTCCTTGACAAGATGAAGCACTCATTAATGGAGGGTAAGGCATCTGGTGTTAATCTCTCTCTCGTTGTAAATCACATGTATTTGAAGGTTTCATTAAATTCTTCAGAGAGCAACATAGTGAAATAAATGACTTGTCATTTTATTCACAGTTTACATTTGCTTAGAAATAGATCAGCCCATTTGATTTAGTTCAAATTGTTTGTTGAATACCTACTCCCCATTAGTAACCCATCAAATTCCTTTCTTCAGTCATTTTTAATAATTTTCAAGTCAAGAAAATGTTAATGTTTCTATTTTCTTACCTTAACTGAGGGCTGTGTATGATTCTGCTGAAAAGAATCTTTGTAGTATGAGGAAAAGTTACTAGTAAAAAAGTCATAGTTTGGAGGGTTAAAACATCCCCGATGTTTGCTTCCTTCTGTTTTCTATATTTTGTCTTTGTTTGTTTGTTTGGAGTAGTGTGTGTTGTGGAAATGGATATTAGACTCTAGAGGGCTTCTCTATCCCAGCTAATTCCCAAATAATAGAGACAGAGACATCTTGGATTTATAAAAGCTTTAAAATATAGTAGGTTTTAACCCTAGGCAGGTTTTAACCCTCTAAGCTATTTTGCTATCTCCCAGCTACACACACCATGTTACTTGCCTTAATCGTTCCTGTCTGGGATGCATCTGTTCTATCAGGCCAATCTTCATAGCCATGTGCTCATGGTCCATACTGCCCCATTGTGACTTCTTTCTCTCTACTTCCTCTCCTGCTGTTCTATCAGGCCAATCTTCATAGCCATGTGCTCATGGTCCATACAGCCCCATTGTGACTTCTATCTCTCTACTTCCTCTCCTGCAAGCTTCCTTTCTCCCCTCTCCTCATAGCCTTCTCTCAGATCCCAAGACCTGGAACCTAAGCCCCACCTATCTCTCTTCTGCCCAGTCACAGGCTCCAGCAATTTTATCAACCAACCAACTTTAAATTAGGTAGAGCAAGGTTTACACAACAAAGAGAGGTATATGTGAGAATATGCTCATCTGGAAGCAGTAATTAGTATTAAAATACGTAACACCAGACCAATCCATAATGTGTGTACGTGTGTGTATGCCTGCCAGAGGGTCAAGTTCAGAGGATGGCCAGTGTGGGAGATGGCATTTTTTTCAGTACTGAATAGCAACCTGTCAGTCTTACAGGCAGGCTTCTCTGTTCTTCCGTCCACCTCTGCTCCATATCAACTTGACATAACCTGACAAACTTCCAGCAACATTAGTGACATCAAGTTATTCGATTTGAAACAAACAAACAGAAACGTGTGCAGGAAGATTTATTCCTGCAAAGAGCAGGAATTTATTTCTCATAGTTCTGCAGGCTGGCAAGTCCCAATCAAAAAGCACCAGCAGCTCAGCATCCAGTGAAGGCAGGCCTGTTTCCTCCCTCATGCTGAGATTTTATCACTTTGACCTTACATGGAGGAAGGGGCTTCCCTCCCTACTTGCCCAAAGAACAACCATTATCCCCTCTCCTCCTCTTCTTCCTCTTTCTTCTACCAGTCAAGAGAGTAGAGTGACAGCTCATATGGTAATGTGCTTGCCCGGTAAGCATGAGGGCCTGAGCTCACTTGCAATCCTAGTGCTGAGGAGGCAAAGACAAGCACATTCCTGGGATTCTCCTGTCTCCAGGTTAATGAAAGAGCTCTTCTCAATGAAGAAAACCTCCTCGGAAGCTATATCCAAGACTGACCTCTGACCTGTGTGGACACAGGTCTCAATTTAACCTGCACCTTAACAGCTTCATCTCCAAACACAGTCTCAGCTAAGGTGCTGCAAATTAGAAACAATCTATAAATCAGTGAATGGGGACACAGGTCCACCCATTACAGTGAGTGTCTAAGATGAGTTAGGAACTACAGGTTCCGTTATCCCATTGTTTGTGTCTATGTGAAATCCCGGCGGCTGAGTGACAAAAAGAGGGATGTGAAGGTCATGCACAGGTCTGGAGGTTCCACAGCATCGCATTCGTTCTGATGAGGCCTCACGGCGGGTGGTACCACAGCAGCAGATCACAGGAGAGGAAGAGAATTCATGACAGAGAGTAGAAGTTCACAGTCCCTTCCTAACACAAGCCCCCAAGAGCTCTACCTCTGAGCTACATCCCAGTCGAGTCTCCCAACGGTCCATCTCTCAACACGGCCTCCCTGAAAACCAGCATGGGAACCATGGGAGGAGAATCCACACCCAAGCCAGAGCGATTCGGATGCAGAAGTAACAAGGTTCCTCGTCTGTGTTCAGCTACTTCGGTTGCCTTTTTTAATCCTTCGCAAGCGCTGTTTATGGGCTCTGCGACTATGAATTTGAGAAAGTTACAGACTCTCCCCAAACGTCAGTTTCTTTCACTGTCATAAAACAATAAAATGAAACTCCATTAAAAAAAAAAAAGGAAAACCCCTACAAAATAAAACCCAAGGCAGGAAGGGGAAAGCGGGGGAGTTTGTGCTGTGGGCTTCGGAGAGGAGTGTGGAAAAGTCAGCGGACAGCGCACTGATAAGCAAGTGCAGCGTGCTATTCTCAGAAATAGGAAACATTTGCTCTGAAAATTGGAGTTTCAGCTTCATCCTGCAATATGATGATCCTTCCTCACATTCATTAAACCCAAATAATGACTTCTGAACATCAGTGAAATTCTGTGGGCCTTTGTTTGTTTTTTTCCTAAACTGCCTTGAAGGTGGACTAAGAGGAAAATATTTCCCGCTTGTGCCTACTAGAGGCAGCTTCCAGGCTCTACCCTTCCACTCATCTTTCTGTCTAAATAGGGCACAGCCCTGTGGTTAAAAATGGACCATAGCAGCAGCAGCAGGGTCCCTGTCTGCCCTCACCAACTCCAAGGGTAAGTGGGGCAGGCAGGAGGCATACTTGTAGGCCTAGGGTGTACCTGGCATTTCCTGCTCAGCCCATCTGGAAAGCCTTAGCTGTAGTCCAGACCTCAGATGTCTGAGAGGACAAGAGGAGATAAATAAAAGCAAAAGGCTCACAGCAAAGGGATAAAAGGCTGAACTGCTTTGTTCCCAGACCAGCAAGAGTACTGCTGAGCCCCGGCACAGTATCAAAAAGACAGGAATACTGTTAAAACACACACACAAATGTGATTTTTAAAAACCCAGTAGCTTAACGATGGAAAGTAAAGACTTAATTAATAGTGTTTTGTTGTTGTTTTTTTTTTAAGTGTAATCTATGCAAAATCAGGAGAAGGGACAGGTAAAGGCATTCGGTGACCCGAGTCTAGCTGCTAGATACTGACGTGAGCTTTAGATTTAAAGATGAAGAATTTTGTGGCCAAGGTAAGTGGTGTGTAAAATGAAGCAGCCTTGATTAAAAAGAATTTGGTTATCTCCGGTTTTGGTCATCGGAGGGGCCCAAAGACGGTGTTACCACCGGCCTCCCTGGAAGTGTGAGAGCCAGAGTAATACTTTAAGTTTTAATTACTGTGCCCATGGGAGGTACGTGGTCAGTAAGTACATCAGGATTTATGCTTGCCCCTGATTAGACTGGGTGAAAAATATGTGGCCTTATGGTTTGACTCTGCAGAATGGGACTCTTTGCCATTTTCTGGGAACCTAGGAATAGACCTGGCCAGAGTCCATCATCCTGGTCAGTGTTTAATTAAAGCTGGCTTCAAATCTGGCTCAAAGTTGTGATCGTGGTCTTATCCTCGAATTAACAGGAGGAGAGGTGTGGTTCCTGTGGGATGATCACATCTGCTTTAGCGTTCTGCCTCTCCATCAGAGAAAAATCTCCCTTGTTTTTAGGGGTAATCTATCTTGGAAGGCTTTGGAGGTTTTGTTTTGTTTTAATCTAAGGTAAGGTGTGTGTCGCGTTAGAACTGTGACTTTTATCTTAGCACATTTGGCACAGAAAGGAAATGACACAAGGTAGGTATTACCTGTTTTAAAAATGGACACACCTTGGTGACTGACAAGCCTGTTCAGAGTTAAACAGAAGTCCAATCTGAAGCAAAGAAGACACACAGAAATGAAGACATCCATGCTAGGCTTTCTTCCTGCTTTAGTTACCATCTGAGCACAAGGGACGCAGCAATGGCTTATAGCAAAAGCAGCTTATTAGTGTCTATTATAGTTCACGATGAAATGTTCAGGGGTGAAGTTCCAAAATGTCTATTACTTGTTTACTGGTCATGGTGACACATGTCTATAATCTCAGCACTCAGGGATGCAGAGGTGGACGAATGGTGTGAGTTCAAGGCCAGCCTGAACTACAAATCGAGTCTAGGACAGCCCACCCTACACAGAGAAACTGTCTCAAAAAACAAAACAACAACAACAAAAAACTTGATAGTTAATACATATGTACCAAAGAATAAAAAAAAAGATAGCATAGTAATGGTGATTGAATCAAAGTGCTGTTTTCATAACCAAAAGTCCAGTGAAAACTCACGAACAAAATAAAGTCACAAAT
Source organism: Pachyuromys duprasi (assembly GCA_028658305.1). Taxonomy (NCBI): domain Eukaryota; kingdom Metazoa; phylum Chordata; class Mammalia; order Rodentia; family Muridae; genus Pachyuromys; species Pachyuromys duprasi. The sequence goes on from CM053749.1 coordinate 34,257,338, forward strand.
AACATCTGGCCCCTTCCTTATGCTGTGACTCTTTAACACAGTTCCTCATATTATGGTGACCCGGACCATAAAATTATTGTCATTGCAAATTCATAACTGTAATTTTGCTACTGTTTTGAGTTGAAATGTGAATATCTGATATGCAGGTGGTCTTAAGACAACATCTGTGAAAGGGTAGTTCAATCCCAAATAAATCACAACTCACAGGTTGAGGACCGCTGAAAGAGTCTATACATTTTTTTTTCTGAATCATCAAACAGAGCTCCCCAAAGTGACAAGGCATCTCGTGAGAGGTAGAAGGGAGTGTGGGGACCATCTCCTCTAAATTTCCAATGCCACCAAGGAAGGAGAGCTGGTCCCTGAGCACAAAGGTTCTTAGAGTCAGGCCCAGCTTCCTTGAGGCTTTTGTTCTTTCTTCCTGGGAGGAGACTGAGCTGCAGAATAAGAAAGACACAGATGCAAAGCCTTTCTCCGCACCATGGGCAAGGCAATTAATGTCACTGAGGTGTATCTTTCTCGTCAGTTAACAAGAATAGTAAACGATTCTCACATAGCCATTATGAGAATAACGTGAGAAAAAAAAATGTGTACAAAGGACTCAGAGGAGATCTGCCATGCTGCTTGGTCTTATTACTGGCCCCCAGAGCCTCTGCAACCTCCCTGTATTTTTCTGCCTCTGTGGTTTTCTTTTTTTTCTCCTACAGATAACCTTTCCTGCATCCTTCTCACTGGAGTATTCAGGAGTTATCCCACGTGCAGGACTGCCATGTAAATGAGCTCCTGCTTCTCCTGGGTTGTTCCGGCTTTGCCATCTGATGGGAGCCATGCTGGGCCATTCTGCTGAGGAAAAAAAAATGTCACCAACAGCTGTTCAGGGCCCTGCGGCCCTCTAAGCACAACAGGAGGAGGTGGCTGTAGCCCATGTTATCATCAAATAAAATCCTGAAGAAATCAGGGGCATTTAGAAAACATTTTTTTCTATGCAAACATCAAATATCAGAAAATATAAGCCCAGAAAAGAATTTGACATTTAGTGTACTGTGAGCTACAACCCACACAGGAAGAGCCAAAGGCTTCTGAAGTTAAAAATAATTTGTCAAATATTTAATGAGTGTCAGAAACTAGACAAAGCACTCTGCTGGTCTGTTCATACTTAATCCTGATGACAACCCCTTGAGGAAAACTTCCTCCTCTCACCAGACAGTTTGAAACATAAATGGATTTGGAAGGTTTTTCTGTGCTTCCAAAGATGATAGAGGATTTGTGTATAATAGGACAGAATATGTATCTCATTACATAGAGCATCTTATGTTTTAACTTTAGTAACCTCATTCTCTGCAACTCCCCGTCAGTGCCCCTCTCCACTATAACTTATTTCCTCTCTTCCTTGAAATTGCCTGTTTTCTCTACTTTTTATGGTCTTGCCTAACCCAGTGGCTTTCCAGCTGACCCTTTAATATAGGCCCTCATGTTGTGGTGTCCCCCAACCACAAAATTCTTTTCATTGCTACTTCATAACTGTTGTTACTGTTATGGATCATAATGTGAGTATTTGTGTTTTCGGATGATTTTAGGCAACCCCTGTGAAAAGGTCATTAGACCCCTAAAGGCATTGCCACCCACAGATTGAGAACTGCTGGCCTAAACCATGTCAAGTGAGCTGCCAGACTTTCGTCAACACTTGACTCAAGTGTCACTTTGGAAAAATCTTCCTAAACTCACCAAGTTGACTTAAGTAACTTCTTCTGTGGTACCCTAAAAGTCTGTGCTGATTCTGTGCCAGAAATTATTGGACTTGGATTTTCTTTACTATACGTATTAGACTCAGTTATCTTTGCATGTCCAGCCTCACTCCCCTTCAACGTTAGGTCTATAAAGCAGAGTGAATGGATGGATGGATGGATGGATGGATGGATGGATGGATGGATGATGGATGGATGATGGATGGATGGATGATGGATGGATGGATGGATAAATGAATATGGAGGATGAAGGCTACCCTGGCTTTACCTTCTAATAGCATGAGTTGGAGAAGGAATGAACAATTTTGGCAATGGTTATTGAAAAATAGTGAACTACTAATGGGTCAATTTGCCTCCATCAAACACTGTCTATTCCAAAGAGGCATATTGAATGAGTTATCACTGAATCCAATAATTGAACCATGCCGTGAAAGTCAATGAACTTGAGACCTAAGTTCTACTCTTCGCTTTCCCTCACTCATTTCTCTATAACTGTTTCCTGTGTGACCATGGAATAGTTATTTGAATTGTAATTTGGATAATATTTTTTAGCTTGGACCCAACTCAATATGTCAAAGCAAATACTAAAATATTAATTAGAATGAGCAACAAACAAGTGCTAATGAGATTGCTCAGCAGGTAAAAGTGTCTGACACCAAGCCTGATGACCTGAGTTTGACCCCTGGGACCACTTGGTGGAAGAAGACAATTTGAATGAACCAAGTTGTTCTCTGACCTCCACAGGTACTCTTTGGCAACTCCATCTTTCCCAACTCTGTCTTCATATACGCAAAACATATACAAATGTAATTTTTTAAAAAAGGATAAACAACAAACAAGAGAATATAGAGAGATTAGGGTTGGATCTTGGCATGTGGCATGGTCATATGTGAATGTTTTTCTTACTGTGGATCATAGTGGAGATGCTTAAAACACTTCTTTCTAGAAAGTCCCAGCTCTAAAACTCAAGATGTGTAGACTGTTTGCAGCTCCTCTTTTCAAATCCAAAGTTGAGAGTGAGCAGAAAATGATATTTTAAGGAAAAAAAAATATATATATCCACACCTCTAGTAAGGAAAGTGGGGACTGTATTGGACAGACTTACTTGGCAGCTTTTAGATCACTTTCCCCTGGCTGGACTTCCTTGCCAGGCCATAGGGGAAGAGGACATGCTCAGTCCTGATGCAACTTAATGAGCTGGGATGGATGGGAAAGGGAGCTCCCCTTTTCTGAGGAAGAGGCAAGGGGGAAAGGGGATGGGGGAGGGAGGGAGACTCAGAGGGGAGGAAGGACAGGGCTACAACCAGGATGTAAAGTGAATAAAAAAATTAATTAAAAAAATATCCTCACCAACCTCTAGAAACTTTAGATCCTGCTAATGAGGCGGTTATGCTGTACTTCCTCAATCCAGGAGTGTTCATGACAGGGCAATGACAGGCCCCACTCTTCCAGGCTGACACGGTGTCTGGTTGAGTAACTTTGTATGCTGGGGTTATAGGAAACCCTTCAGGGCCTCAACATGCCATGTGAAGCTCCTTGACAACTGTAGCACGTCTTCTAAGGCAGAAAGTAAAGGAGAGAGGAGGGGTAAGCCCCTTGTTAGGGTTTCATTGCTGGAAGAGACACCAGGACCACAGCAACTCTTACAAAGAAAAACATTTAATTGGGGCTGGCTTACAGTTTCAGAGGTTTAGTCCATTATTGTCATAGCAGAAAGCACGGCAGTGTCCAGGCAGACATGGTGCTGGAGGAGATGAGAGTTCTACATCTGGATCCATAGGCAGCAGGAGACTGTATAACACACTGGGCATAGCTTGAGCATAGGAAACCTCAAAGCCCTTCCTCACAGTGACGCATTTTCTCCAAGGCCATGCCTACTCTAACAAGGCCACACCTCCTAATAGTACCACTCCCTATGGGCCAGGCATTCAAACACATTTATCTATGGGGCCATAGCTCGTCAAACCACCGCAGGGGTTAAGAGGAGAAGGGGGGGAAGGTGGCTTAGTCCAGTAAATCGCTTGCCACACCAGTATGAAAACCTGAGTCTGGATTTCCATCACTCACCTAAAAAGCCACCTGTGGAGACCTAGGCCTGTAATCTCAGCATCAGAGAGGCAGACACAAGTAGATCTCTGTGATTTTCCTGTCTACCAGCCAGTTCAGCCAAATTGGCTTTCTCCAGGTTCAGAGACCAAGGCTGGCTCAAATAAGTAAATAAGGCAGGCAGTGATTGAGGAAGAAAGCCAGTATCAACTTTGACCTCCACGGGCACATGGGCCAGCCCTCACCACCACCAAACATACACAAACACAGAGGGAGAGGGAAAAGAACAAAGGGGAAGGGAGGTGAGGAGTAAAAGGGAAGAGGATGAGTTAATAGTTCTTCCTTCAAAATCATACTACGATTCTGTAGATTTTCCCCTTCCTGTTGTGTATCATGAGAAATCTAGTCCCCCCCCCCCCTTAAAGTCCTAATTATTATAAACTAATACTGTGGAACCAAAATGCACACGGGGATGCTGGTTTGGCTAAGGTCCTGCATTTGACTCCCAGGGGAAGCACAAGTTCATATTTTAGCTCTCAAGATCATAATCCGGTCACTATTCAGTGAGTGAGTGTCAGTACCCTTTCTGTGCCTCATTGCTCCCTAAAGGCCTGGCTTTCTAAGACACAGTGTGCTAAGAGCCTCACAGTGGAACATCTGTTGGGTCTACACCTGCCACCTGCTCTTCACTCCGCCTAGGCACTATGGACCGGATGGTGTCCTTATAGAAAGCTGCCTACAATCATCTTCTTGAGGCCTGGTCCTTTCCTCATCACAAGACCTCAGCAGGGCCAACCATGTTTTTTGTCCCCCTGGGTAAAAGTTTTCCTAACCCAGGAAAAGGCTGGCTCTTTCTGATTGGGTGGCTTTCCCTCCCGTATCTCCTAGTCCTGTGCCTATCCTTAGACCAGCTCCTCTTCCAAGGGTTTGGCTGCCCACTGTGTCCTGGGCTTTCTCTGGAGTGACAATGAGGCAGGATCTTGGGAGGGCACGGGGAATGCTTACGGAGAAGAAGCAGCCTAGGAGCTAGGGCTGTGCTCAGCACACTATTGCCTGTGCACAGAGCTCCTTTTCTGGGTACCATAGCAGTCTTCTGCCCTCTCACTGTGATACCTTCTCGACCCCACCTCTCTGGAGCCAAAGCTCAGGTAAGAGAGGACCCTGCTTCACATCACTTTGATAATCTGAATGGTGTTTCTTCAAGAAAAGGATGGGTCAAATAGGTTCCCTCTGCCCCGGAGTAACTGCACAGAGGGGTTCCAAAGTCCATGCAAACATTGTCTCAAGTTTACAGAAGAGCCTGATCTCGGGGAACAAATATTGTCAGGCGCAGAGAATGACTTCAACCCCCTCTCCAGACAGTTTCCTTTAAAATACACCCAGAAAGTAAAGGCTGTTAATATATATTGTAAATAATCAGACAGCGGTTTTAGATGAGCCTGTGTTCTCTGGCTCTTTTCTTTGCTCGTAACTTTCAAGTACTTTAAGAACAAAACTTACCTGAAGTACGTACTTGAACAGATGGATTTTGGTCCAGGGTTCGATGCGGAGATAAGCATAGAGAGGAGCTTCAAGACTTTCCTCCTTTTGAACTACAGATAGCTTTCATTTTTGGGTGTGAAGGTCATGGTCTGGTTTGGTCTTTCATCAGCTGTATGCTGCTTGCTTTGGTGGATAACCAGCCCTGCTGAGCTACCCTCCCCAACTTCTCAGTTAAGGAAAGTCCCAGACAGACTGGCTGTCCAAGGCCTGTGAAGAAACTCTTCTATAACTGCCATGAGTCACACTTTAAATGTCCCCCAAAGGCACGTGTTAGAGACTTGTTCCATAACCTGAGCAGGTGATAGGAAATTTAAGAATAGTATCTATCTAGGGAGAGGCCTTTAGGTTAGTGTGGGCAAGGATTTTAATAGGGTAAAGGGATCCTGGCCTCATCCTCTTTCTCCTTCTTACTTCCTGGTCATGAGGCAAGGGCCTCTACACACACTCCCATGGTGATGTGCTGCCTAGAACACTAGGGCTGACCAATGATGAACTGAAACTTCTAGAACTAAGAGTCAAAGTAAACCTTTCTTCCTCATAACTTGTTTATCTTAGGTGCTTTTGTAATGATGGAAAGCATATTTGCAGCCAATGACAAGAGTCACTAATAAGATATCCCTGTGGTCTACCCCCAGGTCCTTGGTGGCCAGGAAGGAAGCATTTGGGTGGGACCGACCGGTGTCTGCTAAACTCATAGAATTGGTATTCTGCAGCATTTCCCACTCAGTGACTAGACAGATTCTGCTCCTATACTTCTGGTGGATTGTTAGAGAGTTTGTGTAACACGCTCAACACTGAAGTAAGTAGACTTCTCTGGAACCGAGTAGGTTTTGAGCTGCCTCTTCCTGCTTTCTGATAATGTGAGCTCAAAAAATGGAAACTGATTTTCCCATAGGCAGCGCTTAGAGAGGGAGTTTGTTGCCAAAACGTCTCAGGTGTGCTGGTGAGTTTTTTTTGTCAACTTGAGAAAAGCTAGAGTTATCTGGAAACAGAAACCTCAGTTAAGAAATCCATCAGATTGCCTGTGGGCAAGTCTGTGGGGCATTAAAAAAAATGATTGGAGTAGGAAAGCCCAGCCCTTTGTAAGTAGTTCCAGCTTCAGCATGTTTTCCTAAAATGTACATGAAAGCAGCTGAGCAAACCATGAGAAACAAGCAAGTAAGCCCGTCTCCATTGTCTTGGCTTGAGGGTCTTCCTCAAGATCCTGCCCTACCTCTGTCAGTGATGGAGTGTGACCCAGGATTTGTAAACCTGAATAAAACCTGCGCTTCCAAAATTGCTTTTGGTCACAGCAGGAGAAACCTTTAAGATATTAGTCTCAGCCTGAAGACAAATAAGAACAGTTTCTTCCTTACACTGGTGCTTGCCTTTCTCAGCGTCATCACTGGAAGTGGGATCCAGTGACAACCCTTTCTCTCTGCCCTGATAAACTGGGAGCACCCAGGTGAAGGTGGGGTTGGACAAGAAGATCCTCATGAGGAATGCCGGCAAAAGCCGCTATACGTTATAAATGGAAAAATAGAATTTGGTAGACACACACAGGCCTGCTTGCCACCACACCACTGGCGGGGGTAGAGGGGGTTACCCAGATGCCTGCCAGCCATGGGGCTCACCGGCAGTAGACAGATGGGAGAGAAAGAGGTGAGGAACAGCCTGTTGTGAGTAGCCAGCCCAACCACCTAAGGCCATGGTGCAGTCTCAGCCTATGCGTCTGCTGAGGGTCATGCCTGTGTCCATAGCAATACAGCAGCAGGAGTCACTGTAATGTCCGTGGCTCAGATTTCCATTGAGACCATGGGGCCGTCCATGGTCTGGGCAGCTGTCTGGGACCATGTAGAAGCCCAAGGGCTGTGGAAAGTGGTCCCACCCCTCACTGGTTTTGGCATTCTGGAGAGCTGGTCCCCACGTCTCACCAGTGGCAGCACTCAGGAAAGTGGGCCCTGCACCTCTCCTGGGCAGCACAGTAGACTTGGTCCTGGTGGTGAGGGTATAGGTGAGCCCCACCCCAAAGGTCAGAGCAGTGGAAAGCTGGCCCTGACACTCATCAGCCACAAGGTTTCGTAAGTGCCGGGGTGATGCCCTCCCCGTCACCCCTTGCCACCAATAGGGAGAGCTAGCCCCTGGGTCATGAGAGTGGCTGAGCTGCCCCTGCCCTTATCAGCTGCCACACTCAGGAGATCGGACCCTGTACCTTGCCTGGGCAGGACAGCAGGGCCAGCTCTGTTGGAGGGGGCATGGGTAAGCTAGCACAAGGATGTGAGTACAGGAGAGCTGCCCTCACCACGCCTCTACCATGAGATAGAGTGGTCACCATGGGAGTGATGTCGTCTCTCCCATCACCCCTTGCCGCTTGCAATGGTCAAGAGAGCTGGTTCTGAGGTCATGAGAGCAGGAAAGCTAGCCCTGCCCCTCACTGGCTATTACACTTCATTATAGGGGCCCTGTACCTCACCTGGGCAACACGGTGGAGCTGGCCCTGATGGTGAAGGTAAGGGTGAGGCAGCCCTGTGGATGTGAGAGCGTGAGAACAGGCCTAGCTCATCACTGTCTGCAGCACTCGGGAGAGTGCCCCTGCACCTCGACTAAGCAACAGAATGGAGCTAGCTCTGGAGGAGCAGGTGTAAGCCAGCCCTGAAGGCATCGGGAGAGCTGACTTTGCCTCCTGCCAACGGTGGAATTGGGTAGGCTAGCTGAAGCTGCCGGTGAGGTCACCCAGGTGGTCCAGATGTCGGAGAACCAGGAGGCTGACCGGCTCAGGTACTACCCAAGCCCAGATCCAGGGCTTTGAACTGTCCCACCCCAAAGTCTACCTCATCTGTGAACTGTTGGAGCATGAGAAAGGGCCGGTCCTGCTCTCCAAAGCTTCGGATCTCTGTGAGACAGGGCAACGACAGGATAACTAGGAGGAGTCCTGGTGAGGATCCAGCATCGACGGTGACACAGAAGCCAGAAGTCTCGAACCAGACCAATGAGTCATTGCGATGAACATTTGCAAGTGACGATGTGTGGACAGAGGGATATTCTGCGGGACACACTGTGACACTCTATATAGCTTCCATGGTGAGATGTTTTTTATGCTTTGTTTATTTTTTTGTTTGTGTGTTTTTTTGTTTTCTTTTGTGGGGAGGGGGAAACTTCAAGAGCAGAGGTCAGACACAAGGAGGAGACGGGAAGATGAGTGGGACTGGAATGAATGATGTGAAACTCACAAAGGACCAATTAAAACCTCTGTGAGTTCTAGGCCAGCCTGATCTACAAAGTGAGTACAGGACAGCCAGGGCTATACAGAGAAACCCTGCCTCGGACACACACACACATACATACACACACACACACCACAAAGAAACAAAAAGCAAAACAATAAAAAGTTAAAAAAAACATAAAATAGATACAAAAAATGAAAAATAGAATTTAATAGAGCACACAGGTACGTTCTTTCTCAGAGATGAAGTTATAAAAAACCGCAGGTCTTACTTCGTCCAACACCGTGAATTTAAGACGGTATTTCTCTGGTGAATTCTTTACCTATACTAAATTCTTAAGGAGAGCCAAAGATAGAAAATGATGCATTTAATTTTTCTTTGATTGTGTGTGTGTTTGTTTATGTGTATTCGTGTGTGATGTGCAAGTGTGTGTGTGTGTGTGTGAGAGAGAGAGAGAGAGCATGACCTGCCGTGTCATGTATGTGGAGACTAGAAGACAGCCTTCAGGTGTGGGTCCTTGCTTTTCCACTTTGTCTAAGACAAGGTCTCCTTGCACTGCCTGAGCCAGTCTGGCTGCCCTGTAATCTTCTAGAGCTTCTCCCATCTCTGTCTCCCGTTCCCCCGCAGGAACACTGAGACCACAGGTACTTAAGCTACTATGCCTGACTTCTCTATGAGTTCTGAGGATCTGAACTCAGACCATCTGGTTTTCACAGCAAATGATTTCACCCACGGAGGCGTCTCCCCGTTAAATTGCTTTATTTTAACAGATGGCACCTGGAGGGTCTGACTGGTCGTGTGACCATCTTAGGTTACACAGGAGTAAGTAGCTGTCATTGGAATTTGGATTTGCCCAATACTGAAGTCTATAATAACTGTTTTTATACTGGAGATTTAAGTTATTTACTGTAATTAATTGGGGCAAATTGATTGAGCAATTAGAGGAAAACCTATCACCTACCAGTGAAAATAACAATGGCTGTCATGTGCTGAGTGCTTTCTGAATGTTTTCTGGATATCTCACATCCTTATTTCTCTTAATCCACAGGACAAATCTTGCTGTTGTTAAACCTTACAAATGAGGATAAGTACAACGCTTATATGGAGTGGTTGGAGGAGGGTTGGACCTTACTCAGGAAAATTGGGCTTTGGATCCAAGTTGATGCTAAAACTAGGATAAAATAATATTTTGGAGCCAAAGCAACAGCCAAGGTGACCCATCCTAACACTACTACTCTTACTTGGGGTAAAACAAGTTTAGAATGTTGCCCACCAAACTCACACATTATCCAGCAAGGTGTGAATGCAAACTAGAATCCAGACTCAATTAAATGGATAATTCTCACTTGACTACCAACTATGTGCCATGGGTAGCCAGGTCTTCCATCCCCCGGATGGATCTTGAACAGGAGGTAGGACAAAGATGGTAGTCATGCAGCCAGGGCGCAGGATCGAAACCAGGTAGGTACCACGGTAAGAAAAATGTCCAACCTATCCTGGAGCTAAAGGATGTGGCTGGATCCAGAGCATCTGCTGCTGCCTGATCCTAATTGCGAATGTGGAAGATGTTGAGCTGAGTTACCTGAGCGATTTGTCTTGTATGAAATGAATTCCAGCCTTTTTGATTCAGTCCTCGCTGAACACAGGGATGATTTATCTTGATGCCATTAATAAGACTGAGGAGAAGCATCTGTTTTTATAACAAAGGGCCGCATTCGCATGGGCGTGACTGTGAGTGTCCGAGCATCTACTGTGGGGATTCCTGAAGATGAGGAGCAGCCTCCTGTGTGCACCAGGCAGGCGTAGGAGGAAGCTGTCGGTTGGCTTCAACCATGTGGTGCTGCTGCTGTCTCTTCAAGCTGAGGCCACGAGCTCATGAGGCACTTAGTTTCTGAGGCTCTAGCTCTAAGGAGCTACACGTTTTAGAGATTGATTTTTGCTATTTTCACTTATATATATTCTTGTGGAGGTATGTGCATGTGAGTGTAGGTGCCTGGGGAAGCCGGCTACATCACCTCCACACAGAACATGAGTTACAGGAAGTTGCGAGCTGCCCAATGTGGATGCTGGGAATGCTGGGAACTGAACTCGGTTCCTCTAGTAAGAGCAAGAGGCACTCTTAACCGCTGAGCCACCTCTCTAGCCCTTCTAATTTTTTTCAAAAGATTTATTTTCAGTTTTTAAGTGTGCATATTTTCAAGAAATACGTACAGAATTTAAGAAATAGGGTTGAGACAAGTGAGATCATGAGTTAAATGAACATTCAAACTGATTTAATTGACGGTAACCTTGAACTTGCAGCCTCAGTCTGACTCCCTGTTTTATTTTCCTGATTTGCTTCTTTTGAGTTTTTCACCCTTACAACAAAGGGTTGTACCAATCCTGCCTCGTTTCTCTGTAGAATACGAATGTCAGCAAAATGTCTTGCAATCTCTGAAGAAGTAAATGCAGAGCCGGGCTATGGGAAAGCAAGCATTTTCCCTAAGATAGATTGGATAATGATTCTACAGTTCTCTAATTTGACGTTAGGAATGCCCTTTCTGTGTGCTGAAATGCAATCATACTTCTATTTGCTGGGATGCGTGAGAAATGGTCCCTGAATGGCCCTCCCTCTTTAGTCAATAAATGGATTAGCTTTTAGCCAGCCTCTTCCAGCTCTGTGTCCACAGTATATTTGCTACCTTAGAAGAAAACAGGACTGTCTTTGTAAAACAAGCAGTCAGGATGACACATGACTGGCTCTGAGTTTGAAATCCTGACCAATAACAGGGATGGAGCTATGCGGCTGCTCGGATCAATGTGGTTGTGTGTGAATGAACCATTAATAATTGTCACAGGAGAAAAAAAAATCTGCTAACCCCGGTAGTTCTGATGCCTTAACCATGCTGTGTAACCAGGGGTGGATGAAACTGGACATCAGCAGCAAAAGCAAAGAAAAACACTTCTCTGATGGGGAAAGCCCCTTACAGTGGGGAGAGAACAGGGCAGGTGAACATCCAGAGGAGGAGTCAGGGCAGATGTGGGTCTAGAGCCAGGCCTGGACAGGGGGACCAATCCTTGAATTAATCTTGGCACTTCCCTCTTCTCGTCAGTCAGCATCAGCAATGACCTCAGTAGATAAAGGGAGACTTCTCTGGTATTACAGAATCCCTTCCCATTACACAAACTTTTATTTTGCCCCAATAGAACTTTCATTTTTCACCCAATGCAAACTAACTACACAGACAACCAGCCAGCAGCCTCAGATAGGTGTGCTAAAATGTTGTGACCTACATGGAAAAGGTGCTTATCACAGAATGGAAAATGCTGCTAGTTGATGGATATCCGGTATAAATGATTGACATCGAACCATCACTCTCCCCCATTCCAGTCCTGGTAGGAAGCACAGTGTGTTCAGTGCATGGAATACTGAACTCTTAGGTTCCCAGGCCATTCTGCAGAGTGGAGCGATCAGTGTGCTCCTTTCTTAGCACTGAGCTCTCCATTTCAGCATTCTGTGAGGACAGTGTATCATGCCCTGACAGGCATGAGACCATCAAATTGGCCACACAAGTGTATTTTCCACTAGAATCTATTATCTAATGAGTCCAAATTTGTGATAAAGGAAACTTAAGTTAGGAGGATGTCTGTAGTTTGAACAAACACTCCAGATGGGACCTACTGACAGAGCCCTGAAATCCATGCTACTCCGGAAGCTGAGGCAGGAAAACTACAACTTGAAGGCATGCCTGGGCTACAGGGAGCATTCTAAGCTAGCCTGAATAACATAGAGCGTTTAGAGCACTAGCATAGGACACTGGAAGCTCCGGAATCAATACTACTGGGGGAAAAATCAATCGTTTAATCAATCAATCAAACAAACAAAAACAAACCTCAAACACTCCATATGGTTCTGAGGTATATCCAAGAGATAACAAGTCAGCTTCCTGGGTTGAATTTTCAGGTACACACACACACGCGCGCGCACACTTTAAGAATGAGCAAGTGCACACATACCTTTGTACATTAAACATTACCCAGAATATTAACTGGTGAGGCACACTATAAATATTTACAGAATTACTGTCACAATGCTCTGTGTCACTTCGACCTTTTGGAGGAGTCAGAACTTCTTAGAACAAGTGTAATGTGACCATCCTTTTGTGCAGCACAACGAGCTAAGTGTGTTTTCTGTCTTCAGGAAGCTAACACGGAATCTACTCTATGGAAAGCCAGATTTCTAACCATGAGCAATCAGACAAGAATCCACAGACTGAAAGAGCAAAAAGTACTGGTGAGGCAGCCCTGGTGCCATTGCTGGCTGTTCCTCATGGGGGAATGCTAGCTTCTGTTTCTACTTCTTCTCTCAGCAGTGGCAGAATCCCTGAGCACACAGTGCCACTGCTTTCTCGGTGTCAGAGTGAGGCGCTGTAAAAGAGAAGGGTTGGATATACTCAAGATTTAGTGCTCGGCAGTGGTTTAAAAACAGGATAGAGTGGTAACAAAGATTAAAAAATAATAATAAGACGAGAGTAGAGGGGAGGGGAAACTATAACCAGCATATATTGTATGAGAATAGAATCTATCTTCAAAAACAATAAAAAGTTAAAAAAAATAAGAAGAACCCCTTGTAGTGCAGAAAGGAGAAGTGTGCCTTCTGCCTGGTAATTTGGAAGCACAGCAGTGTGGTTTGCAGGTGCATTTTTGAGCCTGATACTGCAGCCCACCCTGACTGACAGGCGGCTGATTTTCTTATTCTTTCCAACTCAACACAGAGCCAGAGCGCTGCTGCTGAGGTTCAAAGGCACAGCTTCTAGAGTGGTATGCGTAGTGTCTTAGACACTGTTCTATCGCTAGGAAAAGACACCATGACCGAAGCAACTCTTATAAAAGCAACCATTTAATTGGTTGCTTACAGTTCCAGAGGTTTAGTCCTCTGGTTTATCATCATGGCAAGGACCATGGTGGTATACATGGCTCTGGAACAGTAGCTGAGAGCTACATCCAGATCTGAAGGCTTTTGAAAACCTCAAAGCATACCCCCAGTGACATACTTTCTCCAATAAGGATATACCTATTCCAACAAGGCCACACCTTCTAATCCTTCTAATCCTTTCAAATATTCCCACTCCTTAATGACTAAACTTTCAAATATATGAGCCTGTGGAAGCCATTCTTATTCAGACTATCACAGGCTGAAGAAATTTCAGCAGTGCCAAACTGCATGAGCAGAGACCACTTTGCAATTGAAAGCCACCAGGGCTGTGTGTAGAACTCATTTACATTCTCATTCTCCAGTAAGAGGTAGAAGGTAGGAGGTAAGAGGTAGCTGGTGGGTTCTCATAGTAAAGTTAACAGTGAGTCCCTTGGAAAGGTCCAACAGATTCTAAAAATATGCTGGGAAAGGTGTTTGTTTCCATTCTAATGAAGGAGCAAAGTATGTTTTGCTTTTAAACAACCAGGAAAAAACTGTTGATGTCTATCTTTAAACTGGAGCCTAATCTTTAATTCTGAAAACAATGGATACCAAAAAGCAAAAGAAAAAAAAAGTTTTAAAAATTGAAAGAGTGCATTGCTAATAACATTATTTACAAAATTTATATTTTTAGCAGAACTTTCCAAATTGTGGCATATAAATAAACGACAAAAGTTGTTAGCATATATAAACTCATCTCAGAAAACAAATATTCCTGGGTTTTAATAACAAAAACTATGGAATCAACTGAAAAGGAAGAATGTACATTTCTGATTTGTAAAAAGGCACAGATCAAGTGCCCTTGACACAGTAACCTGTGACATCTTTATATTAATTGTTATTATATATTTTGTTTAATAATAATGAATACTATTTAATAATAAATAAAATTATTTACCACTAATAAATAATAACATTGTTTTAATAAGTATGTATTTATAATAATTAAATTATTATTATTTATTATTATTATTAAAGTGGTTTTTGAAGGGCCTGTCACCCAACCAGGCACCAAGGAGCTAGGCTGGCTTTCTGTACGGAACCAACCAGTATCAGCTCCAGAACTCAGAACTAGCTGTGTTCATTGCTGTGGAAGAAATGTAGTGTAAGTGTGATTGTGACAACAGAGAGGTCTAAATTCTACCGCACAGGACGTCTGATACTGAATATGAAGAAAGCAGGTTTTCCAGAGACTTGACAATACAAAAGAGATAGTTACACAAAGGTCATATATGCATTACCACAAACAGGAAAAACAAAAGACATTTCTTACTACCCTAACCCTAACGATGGTGTATAAGCATTTTTTTTAAGGCCTTAAGCACACTGGGAATTCTAAAGAAGGTAGACTTTTACTTTCCTTCTGTAGAAAGGCCGACATAGGCCAGGTGGTTTGCCATATCTCCTCAACCAGCCTTGCTGTGTGGCTTGCACTTCTGGAACACAAGTGGCCCTCAGTAGCAGTTCTCAGGCTCATATAGCCAGCCAATCTCCTATCCACAAAGGGTGACAACATGCCATTATATTAGTGTTTGTTTGTTTGTTTTTACATTTACTTTTTGAGGCAGGGCCCAGCTGCATCCCAGGGCACATGTGGACGTCAGAGGACAACTTGCACAGAGCCTGTTTTTTCCTTTCCATCTTGTGGATCTAACTGAAAACATCAGGCTTGGCTGAAAGTGTCTTTACTAACTGAGCCCTCTGTTGTTTATTTTAAGTTAGCCTCTGGATTCTTTCCATTTGCGATTAAAACATGCTGATAAATGAGCATCCAGGAGAAAGTAACTGAAGGAAAAAATATTTTTCAAGATTCTACATCCAGATGAAATTTGCTGGCTGGTGACTAACTCTACCATAAATCTTCCAGATGCACGTTTTGTTTGTTTATTCACTCAACAGGAATAACTTAACATTTGGTGTGCCTAATCAGATTAACTAGGGCAATAGCACACGTTCAAAGTCTTTGTGAGACTTATGTTTTGACTCCCATGTGTTGAAAGCTCCACCAGCAGGATAATAGAAATGCTAATTTGTCTACTTGAGTGCTCATACATTTTATGTTGGAGCCTAAAATCTGAATTTAGGTAATAGTCATTGAATTAACTCCTCCTATTTTCAAATTCACTATGAAAAATACATACTGATTTACCAGAACTTTGAAAACTCAAGATGGCTTGGATAACACAGTGATAAAAATTATGAATTCTTAAATGTTTTTTGTTTGTTTCTTGTTTTATTTGGGGGGGATTGTTTGTTTGTTTTTGAGACACAGTCTTACTACAGAGCACTGGCTGTTCTGCAACTTGCTATGTAGACCAGGCTGGTCTTGAACTCACAGAGATATGCTTGCTTCTACATCCTGACTGATGGGTTATGACTTTACTATTTGTCTAACTGCTGATGCAACTTCAAATAGGAATAAAAAGTTGAACTGTCACAGCAGACTAGGACCAGATTATGAAGGTATTCATATTCAAAATGAAGGTATTGCAAATAGCACCACTACTTATTAATTTATTAATTAATTTTGGTTTCTTGAGACAGGGTTTCTCTATGTAGCCTTGCCTGTCCTGGAGTCGCTTTGTAGACCAGGCTGGCCTCTAACTCACAGAGATCCACCTGCCTCTGCTTCCCCAGTGCTGGGATTAACACAATTTATTATTTTTCCTACAATTATGTTGGTTGTCTGGAGGATTCTTTTGTTGATTTCTGTCAACATCATTAGTGGTTCCATTCCTGCCGTAGATTGGGACCCGGGCTCAGTTGAGGCTGTGGGCCATGGTGTGGTGATATTTGCACATGTGGCCAACCCTGAGTAACCAGCTTGAGCTAGTTGAGAGCATGGTGGTCTTAAGCAGTTTCCTGGGTTTTTGTTGTTGTTCTTGGGTTTGTTTTTGTTTTGGGGGAGGAGTTGCTGAGGATTGAACTCAAGACCTAAAGCATGCTAGGCAAGTACTCTAAGACATATCCTTAGCTGGCCTTAAGTTCATTCTGTGGCCTCAGCAAGCCTGGGTTTTTATCCTCCCAGCTCAGTTTGCGCTTACAGGCCTGTGTCATCCAATCTGGTAAAACAATACTCTGAGAAGAATCACTTCAAGATTACAAACAGTGCTTTACAACCTATTAACTCAAAGCCTTGAGATCTACATTATTGATGCCATTTCTTAAATTCATCCAAGCAACTCACTGAGCCAACCCAGATTTACATAGAGAGAAAAGAGTCCCTCTCTTAAGGAGAGAAGAGGGAAATTTGTGTTGCAGAAGACCTCTGGGATTTACAGGGCCTCTTTCAGAAACCAGTCCCCACCATGCTAATTCATGTTCCTCTCACACAGAGCAACACTGGTCACCCCCTCCCACTAAGGTTTCTCCCGGAATAGGGTCTGCTCAAAGTGTAGGGTTTAGGTAGGTGCAAAGGAAAGAGATGAAGGCGTTTTGTTCCTTTTAGGGAGTGGCTCAGGAATGCTTTATCCCTGGAAGCTGGTGAACTTATTATACGGGCCACTTTTCTTCTCTACATGGGCAGTGAATGAAAAGGAACCAGCACAGGAAGGCCGTGTGAGGCAAATACTCTCTGAAACTGGAGTCCTTAAGGAGGCGGAGGATGTTACAGAAAGGCTGAGGGGAGCTGGAGTTGGGAAGACAGGTTAGGACCACGTGAAGTCTCTAAGCAAGGGATGACTCTGAAGCCACTGTCACTTCCTGAGCATCTGCTAGAGGCAGGTGCCATTCTGAGCACATCCCCCATACTTTGTCATTTAACTCATACTGTGAAGTTGCTAGAAAAGTGCTTGTTTGTTAAGTGGGAAAACCTGGGCTGGCTGATGAGATAACCTTCAGGATACAGGACCAGAGGATGCTAAGGCGGCTTAGACCTCTCCAGATTGGATAGTAACTGCCACAGAGAAGACTTGTAATGCCTTGTGGGAAAGCTGAAGCAGTGTTTACGCACACAGAATTTGAGATGTCTCCATGATAGCCAGGGAGAAGGAACTGAGGGCCACAAACATAGGCTTCAAAATGGTTGGTTTTGAAGGGGTCATTGGAAATAGATTCTCTGGGGAGCCTGGGAAGAGATCTGGTTGAAACTGCTAAAAATCCAACACCTACGCAATTCTGTCTTATGGTCCGAAGCTGTTTATTCAAGATCTGGACTTTCTAACATGTCATACTGCAGGCCATAGTTATGGGCAATGGCCCAGGGCCCAGCTTTCTGTCAGGGATGTTGGACAAGAAGAATCTGTTTCCAGTGAGCCATGTGGATTTAGGGTATCATCTTTTCTGTGACAGGAGAGTGGAATGCTCATTCCTATGTCTGAGGAAAGTTAGGTTTGCCTTTAATCAGTAGAGATCTTCCTGCCTTGAGTAGGGCAGGAATTAAATTGCGTTTGGCTTACTGCTAAATCAACTGCAATTGAAAGCATATTGATGCTTCAAGTGTTATGGCCATTGCCTGGTTATGGTATTGCCTAGTTATGAGGTATCTGAGTTAGGGTTTCATTGCTGTGAAGTGACACCATGACCACAGTGATTCTTATAAAAGAGAACTGGCCTACAGTTTCAGAGGTTCAGTCCATTATTGTCATGGCAAGAAACATGGCAGAGTGCAGACAGGCATGGTGCCAGAGAAGAAACAGAGTTCTACATCTTGCTCCACAGGCAGCAGAAGACTGTGTGCCCCACTGGGTGTAACTTGAGCATAGGAGACCTCAAAGCCTGCCCTGACAGTGACACACTTCTGCCAACAAGGCCACACCTACTCCAAGAAGGCTATACCTCTTAATAGAGCCATTCCCTATGAACCAAGCATTCAAACACACTAGTCTACAGGGGCCATAGCTATTTAAACCACCACAGGAGGTAAATAAAAGCAGTAGCCTTTCAGGGTTGGGAAATCAAGGCTTTTGTGGGACTTCTTGAGACACTCAAAGGAAATCATCCCTGTACCCCGCAGGGCTCTCAGAGTAGATGTAAAGAGGGGTTTACAGTACTTTGTTTTGACTTTGAGATACCCTTTTCAGAAACAACAAAACAACCTCTTCCACTGTGAGGGCCACTTTAATATTTAGCCGGCTACGAGGTCATATAACCCTTCGGTGTAGATTGGGTAGAATGCAGAGGGTACAGAGTTTCCATAGCAACAAGGTTTAAGCTTGTTTCTGCCTGTCAGTTTTTTTCAACATCATGCCCTTTTTATGCTCTGTCTTTTTTCTTTTAATCCCTCTTTTATACCTCATCCTTTCTGATCACTGTGTACTAAAGAACAAAGAAATAGCTTTCTGGCAACTTTTTTGTGCTTAAAATCTCTAAATTATTCAAATCTTAAATATCAATCTGCACTGTGTTTTAATCACATAACGTTATGTTTTACTTGTCTCTCTTTTTTGTAAGTAGAGTATGTGGGACAATTATGAAGCCAAATTTTACCAAGTGAGACCAATTTTCTTAACCTTTGAGTAGAGGCAAGGTCACAGAGGCCCAACTGGGTAGCACACCATTAAAGATTTTTCTGGAGAAAAATTCAACTTCTGGCTACACTCATATTTAAAGCCTTCCTTGGCTTTCTCACCCAGGGCCTCCTCCTGGATCACTGATTATAGGCATTGATTTCAAAGCTGTGTCTTTGAGCACATCCATGACCTTACTCAGGAAGGTTTCCGACAAATGAATTTTGGGCTCTGCGCTTCAGGCTCAAGTTCTGTGTATGAACACTGCCAGAGTCCTATTCCTTCTGAATCAGATGTAGGTGAGGGAACCGCATTACATGGCTTGCCTGATTCTCAAATGTCATCAACTCTAAGAGGTTTCTCAGGCCTCGGTTATTCTCTCAATTAATTACATATCACCTATTTATTTTTAATTAATTAATTTACTTATTCCTGTCTCTCCCAGAAGACAGCAAGTACTAATAGGTTTGGTTCTGTGTTCTCAGTGGCCTCTGTACAGTTTGGGTGATTGTGAGTATTCAGTAAGTACTTTTCAAATATGTGAGTGAATGTTTCCTTTCTTATCAACCTTTAAGAATTTGGTTTCAAAAGTGAACAAAATAAAACCTGCTTTGCTATTTAGAGATGTTAATATGTATATTCACTGATCTTCTGTTGTGACAGAAGCAACTTCAGCAATGAAGAGTTAGTTTGGGTTTACAATTTGAGTACACTGGCTGTCATAGGGTGGGGGTGGGGGTCATGATAGCAGGAGCTTGAGCAGGCAGGTGCTCACATCATGGTGCAGGAAGCAGAGAGAGAAAGAGAGAGAGAGAGAGAGAGAGAGAGAGAGAGAGAGAGAAGTGTTGGGACTCTGCCTACTTTCTTCTTTTATTCAGTACAGACCTATAGCCCATGGCCTGGTTCCCATTCATTCACGATGGGTTTTCCATCTTCAATTCAATCTTAGTTGGAAGCACATTCATAGACATACCCAGGGATGTATTTCCATTGTGTCTTAGTTAGGTTTTCATTGCTGTGAAGAGACACCATGACTTCTTATAAAAGAAGACATTGAATTGAGGCTTGCTTACAGTTTTAGAGGTTTAGTCCACTATGTCCTGGACTCACTTTGTAGACCAGGCTGGCCTCAAACTCATAGAGATCCACCGGCCTCTGCCTCCCAAATGCTGGGATCAAAGGTGTGTGCCACCACTGCCTGTCTGTGCCTTAATCCACAGGCAGTAGAAAAAGACTGTCACTGGGGTAGCTTGAGTGTAGGAGACCTCAAAATCGCTCCCACAGTGACCCAGTTCTGCCAACAAGGCCATATCTCCTATGGGCCTTGGCCCATAGGAGGTCACTCCTTATGGGTCAAGCATTCAAACACATGAGTCTATGGGGGCCATACCTAGTCAAATCACAGCACACAGTGACTCTAAATATAGTCAAGTTGACCACTAAGATTAACCACCACAAGTCTACCCTCTGTCAGCTCAACACTCAAAACATTATTTCAAATTATAACATTTCACTTCTGCCCCTCACAGCATCATGGTCCTCTTATAATTCAAAATTTGTTTATTCCAACTTCAAAATCTTCAGTGTTTTAACAGACCCAACACTACAATTCTGAAGTCCAAGTTTCTTCTAAGAATTCATGCATGACGTTGTCCCCTTGCCTACTTCTCTCTCTGTTTTTATGTCGAGCAAGCTGGCTTGCACTCTCAGAGATGCACGCACTTCTTTCTCTCGAGTGCTGGGATTAAAGGCATTCACCATCACATCAGGCAGAGAATAACTATTTCTCATCCAATTGAGAGAAACGGGGACACAGTAAAGAAAGATTGGACTAAAAGCAAGTCTGAAACCCAGTAGGGAAAATGTTACATTCTGTAGCTCTATGTCAGAACATGAGGTGTACGACAAATCATCTGGGTTCCCAAGACTTTGGGTTTTTCCTGTCTTTCCAGCTCTACCATCAGTAGCACACAGAGCTCCTCTCTTGGTCTAGCTCCACTCTGTGTCAATAGCTGTCTTTAGCAGATATTCCATGGTTCTGGCATCTCTAATATCTCGGAGTCTCCATTGCAACCTTGTCTTTACTTCTGTGACTTAAGGGCTTTCTTGCAGGAACACTAATCTTGTCCCACATATTTCCTATCTGAATTATCTTTCTTGACCTTGGCACAACCTCCATAACTCCTTCACTCTTGCATTTCTCATACTTTCAAAATCATTCACGAAAAGTAATGTCATAGCAGCAGAAACATGATATGTGGGAAAGCTAAAGAGAAAATATTGGTATTCATCCCATTTTCCCAATTTGAAAAAAAAAAGCATTGTAGGCGGCACCACTCCCTAGAAAGAGACCCCTAAACAGTGTAAGAAGAAATCTGGCTGAGAACAACCAAGAAGCTTGTTTATTAGTTCTTAGTCTTGGCTGTGCATGTGTCATAGTTAACTAGCTCCTTGAATTCCCGCCTTGACTTCCTTTCAATAATGGTAGGTGAGCTGGAATTGTGTTATGTAGCAGTTTCCTCTTAGATTAAAACCTTTCACCTTAGAGGGAAGCTCATTCAAACACAGGATATGAGAAAGGAAGTGAAACAAATGGATATTCTAACAGGACGTGGAACATCCCATCCTGCAGGGAAGCTCCACAAACTCAGGAAATAATAAACAATCAAAGGCTTCAGGAAGTTCCTGAAACTGACCAGATATAATAAATCCCTCTATTCCTAAGCAGATAGTAGCTGCAAGGACTGTTGAGAGACACTCTAAGACAACACTGTTTCCTCAAAGAAACAGAGATCCCTGGAAGAGTCTCAGACAAACTGACCTTCCTGGAAAGGATACTGTCCAACCTATTGAGCTGTCTGTAGGTTTTGTAGTACACTCCAGGCTTCCAGGATTTTTGTGAACTGTTGCCTGTGCTGACTTGAGCCTTGATGATTCAACTGTCTTCAAGTCATTTCTGCTCCTGTAAGTAACTTCTCATCATTATTCTTGTGAGTAACTCTAATAAAACTCATTGATTCATCAAGTTGGACTTTGGTGGTATCCTTACCTTGCTTTGTCATCAATTCCTTGTCAAGGGTAAGTAAGCAGTTGTTCATGTCTTCTCAAGAATAATATCACATAACAAACAGAGTGCTAGCCTAGTAAACTTTTTCCCTCTCCTGTAAGCTTCTGTTTTTTGTCGGATATTTCACCAAAACAACAGATACAAAATTAGAACGATGTGTTTTTTCCCCTTTGTTATTGTAGTTGCATTATTTTATATTTATTGTAAGGTACCTCAAAGGCTTCTTAAAAGCAAATAACACATAATGTGCTAACCAAAATAATATGAAAGCCTTATAGCAAAACAGTATTTCAGGAATTCTGTAGAGAGAACAATGAGTATTGTGAAAGGTTAAGTTTTAATATTGACAAGAATGGTGACCAAAAAACCAAACCAAAACAACAACAACAAAAACCCCAACCTTTAAACAGTACATATTAATAAGGTATTTAGTGAGAATAAATATATACAAAACTCATTACATTCATCAGTAAAAACTTAACTTTGTTTAAAGTGCAAAATCCATTGAAATTATTCAGCCCTTCCCCCAGAATATTTTTGTAAGTCCAACTCACCTTCCTCTTTGTAGCCTATAGACTCCCTGCTGCCCTTTTACAAAAAAGAGAAAACCATAAAAATCTTGACTCACGGGTTTTACCTCCTTAGACGAATGCTGTTGCCACATGACCCACATTTGCAGACCCAGGACATGAAGGCCTTTAGCTGACACGGAGGCTGTCTGTCATGGGTAGTGGGAAGAGCTTTGGGAAGGATGCCTAGGACTCAAAAGGTGAATGGCTGTGGGGAAGCAGCAAATGAATGACATCAGTGTCACCTGGGAGGATGGTGAGACGTGTGAAGGTTTATTAATAGAAGGGACAACTGGAAAAAATGTCACACTTGGTAAATAATTTAGTGGCAGGAGAAGAAGCTGGGAGCCGAGTTCCGATGAAAGCACTTTTCCAGCAATAAAGGAAAAGGACAGCTTCTAGTTTCTTTGTCTAAGGAGGACAAGAAGTGGAAGGCAGGAGGATGAATTTGATTTTCCTTCCTGGCCCTTGGTAAGCTAGTCGAGACAGGATAATGAGAATAAATGAAGATTCTGTGGAGGATCCAGTGACTATGTTTTTAATTCCTTAGTACCTGCCTGTTCCATCTGGCTCAAGAGGGTGTGACTAGGAGACAAATGGAGAATGATATACCTTCTGACTATCCTTACATTTCCTATGTGACAACAGGGAGTCCTAGTCTTCCTGTATGGCCATTCTCTAGGGCAATAGTTAATCTTCACTATCAGCTTGACTGGATTTGGAATAACCTGGGAGCCATACCACTGGATGTACCTGGAGATGTTTCCAGAGAGGTTTAACTGAGAAAGAAAGATCTACTTAGGATAGTGGTACCATACCATGAGCTTGTGTTCTAAACTGATAAAGATGAAAAAGGAACAAGAGAGCTGATCACCACCATTCATCTCTGCTTCCTGACTCAGGGAAATAGACACAGGGAAACCAGCTGCCTCCCACTCCTACAGCTGTGGCTTCCTCAACATAATGTACTGACCCACCTAAAACTGAGAGCCAAAATGAACCCTTCTTCTTTTCTTTTTTTTCTTGTTTGAGACAGGATCTTGATATGTAGCATAGGCTGGCCTGGAACCTGTTATGTGGATCAGGCTGGTCTTGAACTCATTGAGGTATTCTTCCCTCTGCCTCCCAGGTGCTGAGATTAAAGGTACGCCATCACCCACAGCCCAAACTCTTTCTTAAGCTACCTTGAGCATATTTTTTTATCACACCAATGAAAAAGGTAATAGGCACAGAAAATGTCCAGTCACAAGAGTCCTATTTTCTCAGTTTTTTTTTTCCTATGAATATGGGGAGGGATAATAACAGGAAACACCTTTTTGGCAGCTTGAAGGGCCTGAACAAACTGTGTGAAAACAAACAAAAAGTTGTGTGTAGGGAGTGTTGACTTTCTGCTGTGATTGCTTAGGGGTAATTCTTCTTCTTCCTCTTCGTCTTCTCCTTCTTCCCTCTCCTCCTCACCACACCCTCCTCCTTCTCCTCCTTCCCCACCCCTTCTCCTCCACCCCCTCCTCCTTCACCCCTCCTCCTTTCTTCCCCGCCCCCTTCTTCTCCTCCTGTCCTCCTCCTTCAACTCCATCCTCCTCCCTACAGCCTCCTCTTTCTCCTCCTTTCCCATTCCTTCTCCTCCCTCCTTCTCTCCTTCTCCTTACCTCCTCCCCACACCCTTATTCTCCTCTTTTCCCACTTCCTCTTCCTTCTCCTTTTCCCTACCGCCCCCTCCTCCTTCTCCCCCATTCCATCCTCCTCCTCCTTCTCCTTCTTCTTCACTCAGGTTTTGTTCTCCTGTTGGGGGCAATTTTGATGGGACAATCTGTGAGGTGTATTCCTATTCCTACCAGTGGAATCCATTCCATTGTTGATGAACACTTAGAGAACCTCAGCTCCTGCTACTCATCTGCTGGTGCTAAACTGCAAGGGAGGGGATTTTCGGGGTTGGCTTATGAGTTGCTGTCAGAGAGTTCTGTACTGCAGCAAATGAGCACTCCTGTTGTTCAGCAACCATATAGTTTCCATTCTCCAATATTTAAAAATGTCCTATCTGCCCTCAGCAAAAGTATTTATCAACATGACTCTAATTTGCACCTAGCTCGTGGTGAATGGAGCTGAAGTTTTTAAGACAATTTTAAAGTTATTAAGACAATTTCGATCAGATTGAATTCACATGCCTTATTATTTATTCATTTAAGCTACACAAGTCAATAGTTTTCAGTTTATGCACAGAGTTGTGCCATTGTTACAAGCAACTTCGGGATATTTTTCCCATAAGAAACTCAGTACCCATCTACTAGCAGTCATTTATCATCTTCCCCAAAGTGCCTCAGCCCTGATGACGTTTTGTGTCTATATTATGCCCTCTTGGTGTCTTTAATACACAGATTCAGATAATGTGGGCCTTTGTAGGTGACTTCTTCTACTTATCATATTTGCAAGGTTTATCCACATTGTAGTATATATATATACATCAATACGTTATTTTTTTTGATTGGTGAATAAGCTTCCATGTGATAAGATTATGCCACATTTCATTTGCCCATCTGCTAGCAACAACTGAATTCTTTTCATCATTGGATATTAAATAATGTTTCCAAGAATATTCACACATGTACTTTTCTACGGACATATACTTTATTTGTTGGGTATATAGTTGTATTAATTGCATTTCAGTTGCTTTGATAAGCACCAGGACCACAAGCAACTTAAAGAAGAAAGAGTTTAATCTGACTCACAATTCCGGAGGGATAAAAGTCCATCATGGCAGAGTGTAGGAGCAGGAAGCAGAGAACTCACATTTTCTTAACATAGAGGAAACAGAGATCTAGAACAGGAAGTGAGGCAAAGCTATAATCAGTCAATGTCTGAGTCCAGTAATGTATTTCTTCAAGGATGACTCCATCTCCTAAAGTTTCCATAACCTTCTCAAACACTACCACCAACTAGGGACCAAGTTTTCACATACGTAGGCCTATGTATTATAATAATGATAAGAGCATACAACATATCTAGTATAAAGGAGGTTTATTGAGGGGAAGGGGAGAGGAGTTAGGGCCTGAGTGAGCCATGAGAACACAGAGAAAGAGACAAGGAGAAAGATTGAGACAAGCCGAGAGAGATAGAGATGGAGAGACAGAGACTGAGAGAGATCCAGAGTCAGAGAGAGTGGAAGAAGAGCACAGGGTGGCTGGTGGGCCCTTTACCATGCACACAGCTGGCACACAGCTGGCGGTGGCAGCAGGTGGTACTATAAGAGGTTGCTAGGACCCTAACGTCAGGCTAGTGGGGCCATCTGTACATTAACACTCTGTGGGACACCCCTCAATCAAACCGCCACAACACCTCAGAGCAGAAATGCCGAGGCTTGGGGTAGCTCCGTGATCGTCCTTGGCGGAAGCTGCCAGGCTGTTTTGCAAAGATGCTGAACCCTTTTACACACACATGGTATAAGGGTTACAGTGTCTCCACAGTCTGATCGATGTGTTATCTGTCTTCTCTTCAGCTGTCCTTGTAGATGTAAAGCAGTATTTCAATTTGGATTTTATTTGCATTTCCCTGGGACTAACGATGCTGGGTGTCACGTTTGTGTATCTTCTCTGGAGAAATGTTCATTCAGGTCACTTGTACATTTCAAAGTTACCTTTTTTTTTTTAATCTATTTTAAAATGATGCAAAAGTAAGAGTTTGTCATATATTGTATGTATAAGTCTCTTTTCAGATATAGAAGTTGCAAAAAAAATAAAATAAAGATCCTACCATTTAGTGGGCTTTTTTTTTTCTTTCACTTCTTTGTTATGCAGCTGTTAGGCATTTTCATGGCATTTCTCTTCTTGCTTCCTGTTTCTTGTACTTTAGTCACATCTGGGAAGCCACTGAGTCCATCAAGGTCAAGCACACTCACTGTGTTCTCAGCTCGCAGTTAGTTGACCCACCTTGGGTTGAATTTGCATTCGGACTGATTTCCTGGATGTTCATGGTGCTCTCCTCACAGCACCATTTCTTGAAACCGTGCAGTTTTCTCCCTACTGAACTGTTCTGGCAGTCTTGTTGAAAATCAGCCCTCTCTGAATGTGAAAGTTTACTTCTGGACTCTCAATTCAACTCTAGTGTTCTGTACAGAAGAACCTGTACCACAGTCCTGCATTCTCATATCTTCTTATCACTCAAAAGTGTACTGTGCTTTCTTGTCTTTCAGGATTGTTGTGCCTGCTCAGGGTTTTGTGAATTTCCATATGAATTCTAAATTGAGCTTGTCAGCTTCTCTAATGAAGCCAGCTGGGAGTTTGGTGGGTACTGCATTAAGTCTGTAGGTTCATTTATTTTGGATTACTGCCTCTCATCTTTACAGTACTAAGTCTTTCACTTTGTGAACATGGACTGTTTTTCTACTTATTTAGATCTTCAGTTTCTTTCAAAAGCTTTTGTAATTTCCAGAGCTTCAGTTTCAAATTTCTGTCAGTTTATTCTTTAGTGTTATGTTTTCTAAATATAAGATAAACCCATCTAAAAACAGTAGTTTTACTTCTTCCTTCACAGCCTTTTATTCTTTTTGGGTCATATGCCCTAGATTGTTGACCACAATGTTGAATAGAAATGACAAAGCAAACATCTCTTTCTTGGTTTTGTTAAGGAGAAAGCAAGTAGGCAGAAGCTGTTAATTTTTTTACATAAATATATTTAAAGATTGTACAATTGTTCTTCTGTTTCTAATTTTTTGAGTGTTTCTGTCTGAAGGGTGTTGAACTTAAGGAAATGCTTTTTCTGTGTCTACTGAGACAATGAAATGTTCATTGTCCTACATTCTATACTGCAGTGCATTTCATTAACTGATTTCAGATGTTAAGTTTTAACAGTTAAAAAAACGCTCACAAGACACACATATAGTGTGCCCATTTTTCTATTGAATTCTTTGTTGATTTATAAACAAAACATTTTTCTATAACCTCAACTTTTTAATCAGTTGTATGTGTAGCAAAATTTTATCCAAAGTCGTAGTTTGTCTGTGTAGTCTTTGTATGGAAAGTATATTCCTAAATCCATTTTATAAGATACCAACTATACATTCTGTGTTTTTGAAGACCTATTTAAGAATCCCTTCTCTTCTGGATGGAAGCGTATTCCTCTGAAAAGGTCTTCCTGTTCAGTTCCACTTACGCTCTACCAGGAGGTGTGTTTAGGAGCAGATGTCATATTATCCCTCATAGATGTCCTATAGTTTTGAACACAGCTAATGCGGTTCCTGAACCCAGACTGTCCTTCCCTCAGCAGCTCCACGGCTCTTGTAGAGATCCTAAATGATTCTATGGCTTCTGCAGTTGCTACCACATCTGCCAACTGTCTTTTTGTGCTCCGTGGAGATGCCAGCTCCCACATGGTCCTATTGTGCCTGTTCTTGTGGGAGCACTGAAATCTGGCACAAAGCCAACCTAAATGATCACAGTCTCTGCTCCTCCAAACCGTGCTCAGGGTAGGGGGCAGAGAACTTTTTCTTTCATTTGGAATGGACCACTGTGGTAGAAGAGATGCCTAAATAAATAAATAAATAAATAAATAAATAAATAAGTGGGAAGAGAAGATAAGCTCAATGGCACACTGAGTTCCTAGCATCTGGGAGAAACTGGACCACCACTCACTCACTCACTCACTCACTCACTCACTCACTCACTCACTCACTGCTATCTTAAGAGACCAACTTCCACACATCGCCAGTCAAGGACAATAACTGTAGAGAAATGACAGGACAGAGGATAGCAGTTTGGGATAATATCTTCATAATTGTCTTCCAACCAAACAATTTTACTCTGATTTTCCAAACTCTGCGTCTTATCCCAAAATTCCTTAAAACATCAAGTATAGTGTTTATTGTTTTAGACTTGTCTAATGCTTCTTTCAATACACTAAGCATATTTCCTAGACAGTGTTTAATAACATTGAATGATCTGAGTCTTTAGGGTCTGATTCTGCCATCTAATTTTTGTTTTCTCTCCCAGACTGATTACTTTTGCACTTTTTCTGGTTACTGGAGGTATATCCTTCCCCTCCACCAACCCCTGTTCCTAGGAGTCTTAGCTAGAGTCACCCTCATAGATTCCTGGGAATTTCCATTGTCCTGTGTTTGTAGTTTGTTCCAAAGATGCCCCCTCCTCACCAATTTTAATTTTTCTCTCCAAGTACTCTTCCCTCTATCCCCCACATCCTCATACTAGATCATTCCTGCTGCCCCCCCCCAACACCTAGCTTCCTCCTTCCGTCCACCCCCAATGTCTATTCTACTTAGTGAGATTCAAGTGCTCCAATTTGGGCCCTTCTTGTGACTTAGCTTCTTTGGGTCTATGGATTGTAGCATAGTTATCCTGTACTTTATGTCTAATATCCACTATGATACTATGGTTGTCTTTCTGGTCTGAGTTACCTTGCTCAGGATGATATTTTCCAGTTCCACCCTCCATCATCTTAAGAATAGATTTAAGGTCATGTTCTTGTGTTTCAGCTGTGTTAGGATTTCCAGGGCTTCCTGTAGTAAGATAGCTGGTAGTGTCATAATGCCCTGCCTCTTGTTGATCGTGTTCTTATACTGGCATTTAGCCACCTGGTTGTCTGTGGTATTGGCTGGTTCTTTCTGGTGTCCACTGGACTTCTTAGGAAGGCAGAAAGAGCCCTTGCCAGAGGCTGGATCATTATGTGGTCTGGCACCCCTCCTCCGGGTGGCGGGTAGGGCTGTGGGCTGTAGGCTAGATCTCAGGGAATAGCCATCAGCTCTTCTCTGCTGATGTGTCCCAGTTGGATCCATAGGGAGGCAGTTGAGGTGGAGGGGAAGTTCTAACCTGGATGATCCTGGGGCCCCTAGAGGTCTCATCAGGAAGGTGGTTAGAGCAGTAGGCTGGCTGGTGTCTGTATGATCCTGCAGCCCAGGAGCCCACCTCGGTAAGGTAAGCAGAGCCATGGACCAGATGCTGGGTGATCCTGGAGCCTGGGAGCCCTGCTTGGAAAGTGTTCGCTGGAGAAACACAAACAAGGGTGTTTTGCCGTCACCAGCACAGCCACAGGCACACTCTGCGGTCTCTGAGCTTACCCTCCCTTTGCTACCCAGACACCCTGCACACTGGGCTCCGCCATCTTGACCTTGATCCCATTGTCCACAGAATGAAATGGTTTTTATATGTACTTTTCTGCTTTCTGTTCTGTCCAATTGTTACAGATATGGAATGGCTGCCCTGCACACCAGAGGCCAAAGGCAGAACAGCCCTTGCCATGAAAGAGGCACCTGCCAGTGACTCAGATGCGTCTCTAGCTCTCAGAGGCCACTTCCCATCAATGTATTTTTAAAGTTTGGCTTAGTCTATGGCTTTCTTTGTTCTGTTACTATAAAAAAACCTCAGGAAACTGCTTCCATGTTGGAATACAGAATTTGGAGCAACCTAAATCTTTGTTCCTGGTCACTCATATTTGACTCCAGAAAAAATGATCTCATCTCTTTTGAGGTGAGCGCTGTGTCTTGTCATCGACACCAGGGATGCTGAGCTTTCATCCGCTCCTAGCGGTGGATATGAATAGGTGCTGGTGTCCCTTATTAGTGTCTGGGCTTGTAACCTGCTGTTTGCTGTCAGACATGGCTGTGCTCTGCTTGTGTGACTGATTGAGCTTGTGATGAGCAGGGCTGTGAGTGGCTTGGGCCACCTTTTCAGCTTCCCTCCGACCAGCTAAAGAAGCTCACTCACCTCAACTCCTCAGTCCCGTGTCCTTGCGTCTAAAGCGGAACTACTAGTAGTATTTATTCTGTGTGTAACTGTGTTAAGCGCTAGCTGGGATTACCCATGGCTTTCAGTTCTGAGTTCAGAATTCTAAGTTGTCTCATGTGCTGCCCGAATGTGGTGCCCCTGCCAGGTTTTCCAGCCTCATGCCCGTCCGTGCCTGCACTGCACGCTCCAGCAAACGAGAAGGCTTTCTACTTTCATCTTCACTTTTTGCATTTCCACACGCAGAGGATACTGTTGTGTGACATTAGCTCCTTAAGGGCATCTTCTGGGCTAACTCCACTCCCTATGGGCTCTTGTATGAACTTTAGGATGATTGCCATACTCCGATCTTCTTATTTTTATATCAGCTTTCTTCTGCTGAGCGAAGCCGTCTCCATCCTGGACATTCTCACGTTACTGAGGCTTACTCAAGGGCAAAGTGGGCCTCCATAAATACTTGGGAAACTGAGTCAGGTAAATGGAACTAGCATTATCAGACTATGTTTTCAAGACTTTTTCAAGTGCAGCAGCAGAAAACAATAAGTTGTGGTTCATGGCCTCTGGCAGAAAGGCCTGATAATGGACTAATGGGGTGAGCATATTTAGACTCTGATAATGTCTCTGCTATTATACATCTCATCATTGCTACTACCAGTGGATTAAAAAAGTGAAGTTGAATTGTCTCTGAGAGCCAGCCCATTCTGGGGCTGTGCATAGACACATTGATATGTGAGGCCTTTGAGGTAGGTCACAAGTTTAATTTTTCTTAAATGTCTATTTCAAATCTGTGTCGTGATATAATAACATCAGCTTAAGAGCAGTGTTTGCTCAGTGTGGGATTTAGCCATGTTGTTTGTGTTGCTGGTGATTCTAAACTGGAATTTTGAGTAGGAAGTCTTCACGAAGACTTAAATAAGTTAAGCTCAAACTTTATCTTCTTTCATATGAAAAAAAATCCAGAAGATACTTTGAATAACAATGAGAGGAGGTAGAAGAATAAGTATGAAAAGTATCTTCCATTTTAAAAGACTTGATGAATGATCTTGAAATATTTAAAACAAAAAAATTCAGTGGTAACTAACATGTTTTGATAAGTTCAAACGTATTGACACTATAAAATTCTCTTGCTATTCCTATTTTTTTACTGTGTAGTTTAGTGATTTAGAATACAGATAAGAAATTCAAGCTGGAACTAAATATCTAAAACTGTCTTTATTATTGATGTACAAAGTACTAGAGTCTAATTCTAACTCTAAATCTGGTTTGTTCAATATGCATTAAAATTAAACTGTAAAGATAACATAAAACCAATTTGGGATTCAAATATCATTATGACTAGAGAGCTTAAATGTTTTTAGAAACACAGAAAAAAATTGAAAGCTATATTTAATAATATCCAATAAAAACTCTGCAGAGGATTACAAATATCAAAATACTTTATGGTTAAAAAAACTGTTACTTTTATACTATCAGAAATGTTATTTTATAGTTGTGGCTTACTTGTTAATTTTTATTTATCACATATAATTAAAATGTTCATAAGAAAGGCACAGAAGAGAATTGACTGCTTTTTGCCCATTTAAAGTTCTTTCTGTAGCCTGAACCCTTTCATTAAGTAAATGTACTAGATTTTTTTTATGTATTAAATGTATTATGTAGTAATGGTATTAGAATTATTCCAATTTCAAATCATAGTGCTGGAGAGATGGGTCAGTGTTTATGAGCCCTTGCTGCTCCTGCAGAGGACTGGGGTTTTATTCCCAGCATACACAGTCTGTGTTGCAGGATATTTGATTACGTTGTGAACCCCAAGATTGTGTTGTTTACTGGAAAAACCTGTTTCTAGTTGTGGTGTGCCTCGGCCCTAGCACACAGCGTTAATCCAAGAGCTTTCTGTTTGAATTAAATAAAGGTAAAGCTAGGACAAGAGGCAGAGCAAGCAAAAAATTGATGGGGAATGAACACAGAAACAAAAAACAGGAGAGTAAGAAGAAGTCAGGAGGACAAATAGAGAGATGCACAGGAAACAGAAGGGAGAGACATTCAATTTGAGGATTTTTCAAGGCAGAGTGGGGAAGGAAGTTTCCTTTTTCTTTTGGGACTTCAGCTGAGGAGAAAGGTGCTTTCTCTGCCTCTGTGAGCTTGGAGGCTTTCACCCCCACGTCTGGCTCTTGAGTATTCATTGGTAAAAGCAAAGATTTTGAGATTTTGTTAAAAACATTTCTCCTCACAATTACCTATACCTCTGGTTCTGGGGAACCTAGTGCCTTCTTCTGGCTTCTGAAGATACTGCAAGCATGCGGTGCACTTTTATACAGAGACAAAACACTCAGGTAAATAAAATAAAATAAAAATAAATCTTAAAAAATAGTTTCTAAAAATTCCACTGTACCCCAGTATAGGTATTTAAATTTTTGAACTATTAGTAATTACTATAAAGAATGGTTTACCTATTCATCACACATCATGAGCAAACTTGAGACCTTTTGCTAAGTGATAACATCTAAGGAGTGACTTTTTATGACTGAAGGAAATTGTATGGATTAGTAAAATTGACTTAACCTTACATTTCATAATATTTAGCAAATCATTCATAAGCTTTCTTTTGTGATTTTGTTTTTCAATTCTCAGACATTCTGAAGCATGCAGCTAGCTCATCAGACCTGGTTTGCTTGTCTATGCGATTCTGGAACCAGCAGCTGGCATCTATATTGGCTGCTAAGAAAGCTTGATCCTGTCTCCAACCCAGACCTGACTCTGGGAAGCACCCACAACCAACAGCAAAATCTTTTCTTTATTTATGGGTAAAATAGTGATTCAGTGTACTTAACCTTATGATACCCATGTGAATGCAAAGAACTTATTTTATCTCCATAAAATATGATTTATCTCTGGGAGTTTGTGCATTCTGAATGATTAGTGGTAGAGGGGATCAAATTACATCATCTCAAAACCTATCACTTTAGTGAGCTCGTTGTTCTGAGCTGAAAGTAAACGAAGAACAACAGAGTCAGAATGGTAACCTCTACCATACACTTCCTAAGTCAAAGTAGGGTGTAAATCCAGGGAGAGAATGAAGTCCTACTGACATCCTTCTCAGCAGTCACAGGGAGTTGACACGGAGATGAATCTTGGGGGTTGTTTTTAATGAGAATGGCCCACAGAGGCTCATGGGGTTGAATACTTGATCCCCAATTGGCAGAGATATTTGGGAAGGATTAGGATACATAGTCTTTTTGGAATATATGTGTCCCTAGAGGCTGGCTTTGAGGTTTCAAAAGCACATAACATCCAAAGTTAGCTCTTTCTGCCTTATTCTTATGGATTAAGACGTAAGCTCTCAGCTTCTACTTCAGAGCCACGCTTGCTTGCCTGGTGCCATGCTTCCTACCTTGATAGTCATGGACGCTAACCTTTTAAAACGGTGTTAGTTAGGGTTTCTATTGCTGTGATGAAGCACCATGACCAAAAGCAAGAAAGTCAAACAGGAGCTCAAACAGAGCAGGAACCTGGAGGCAGAGGCTGATGCAGAGTTCATGGACACAAAACCAGCCAGTACACCCCCAATACATTCTTCTGTAAGTTTCTTTGGTCATGGTGTCTTACCATAGCAATAGGAAAGTAATGAAGACAAATCTATACAAGCAATCTTACTAAAACAATCCTAATCTTTTATAAGCCTCCCCAACCCCCACATATTACATTGTCGCTATCCCACAATTTACTGTCATTCATCCAAACTCCACTTGTCCATTTCCGCAATTAATTGTTAAGATGGCATACAAGATTTCAGGTCTATCAGCTTCATTAAGTCCGGGTTTTTAATATAGGAAGGTTTTTATGCCATGTAAAAATTCTAACTTCAGGACAGGGAAATGTAGGTCAGCTACAGAACACTTGCCTAAAATGTGAAAAACCCTGGAGCTGATTCCAAGCACCGAAAATGAAGGAGGGGGAGCAGAGAGAGAGAGAGGAAGAGAGAGAGAGAGAGGAGAAATCAGAGCAGGAACCTGGAGGCAAAAGTGAAGCAGAGACCATTGAAGGATAATGCTTACTGGCTTATGTCCTTGCTTCCGTTCAGTTTCCTTTTATGTACAGCCCACCTGAGAGGAATGGTAGCCCTCCTATTTGGCTGGGCCCTCCCACATCAATTAGTGTCTTAGTTACTACCGTATTACTGTGAAAAGACACCATGACCAAGGCAGCTTACAGAAGGAAGCCACTTAATTGGGGGCTGGCTTACAGTTTCAGAGGGTTAGTCCATGATCATTGTGGTGGGGAGCCTGGTGGGCGGGCAGGCAGGCAGATAGGCATGCTTCTGGAACAGTGGCTGAGAGCTTACATCCTGATCCAAAGGCAAAAGGCAGAGAAATTAGTTCAAGCTTTTGAAACTTCAAAGCCTACCCCCCAGTGACACACCTCCAACAAGGCCACACCTTCTAATTCCACCTAAATAGCCCACCAATTAGGAACAAGATATTATTATATGTGAGCCTATGGGGGCCATTCTTTCTCAAAGCACCACAATTAGCAATGAAGAAAATGCCCACACAGACAGGCTCATAGGGTAATCTTACAGAGGTCATTTCCCAACTGAGATTCCCTCTTCCCAGGACATCTCTAATTTGTATGAGGTTGATGAGAAATAATCAGCACAAAACTCATTTACCAACTCTTTCCTCCAAATTTTTTAATAAGATAAAATGCTTTTACTTGATTGAAGTCAACAGACCTAGCTTTTAAAAATGTAGCATTTTCCCATGCTCCATGGCCCTTCTGTACTTCGGTGAGTGAGATGAGTTCCCATCAGAGCAGCAGAAATAGAAGTCACGGGAACGAAAAGCTAATGTTAGAGTCGCTCTGGCCTCACAGGCAACCTCTACCTTCAATTGCCGCACTCTCTCTTTCCTACATCTTTTCAAATAAATAGCTCCTTTATACTAAAATTTCTCTCCGTTTTAGCAAAGATACAGAGCAATTTCCATGCCATATAATTTTCTCTCAGATAAGCTCCCTTGGAAAGGGATTACTATAATCACAGTAGAATTGAATAGGTAGAAAAATGCTGACGAAAGTTCATGGGCGCTGTGGAAAACTCACAAGGACTGAGTGTTAAGAGAGGTCTTGTGGAAGGAAGCTTTGAGAAGTGTGTTCTTCACTTTAAGAAGCGTAGCCTAGACAGTCATGGATCTCTGGTCTGAATTGTGATGATATATTTTCCTCGCTCCTGTTCTTCCTGAGGAGAAACATGGGAAGATGGGGAGTACAGGTAAGGAGGAGATGGGATGACAGAGGACCAGTTGCAATCACGCCTTACTACAGTGCCCATTCACCTTTTGAATATAAGCCTTCTTGCTGCCCTGGCTTGATACTTAGGGCAATGGAGATCGACAGTAGGAGGGACATAGCAGGAGAGAGCATCCTGGGCTCCGTGGCAGAAAGGCCTACGGTATCTCTGCAGCTCCAACATTGACACACGGATCTTAACCTGTCCAATCCATCATTTGGGATGATGCTTCCTGCTATTCCAGTCTCACATGGCTGTGATAAAGAATTCATGTGAAAACGTGTGAACAGATGAATGAATGGGAGATGTTAAGTACTTCATTAAAAACACTATTGAAATGGAAACTTCTGATTTCCTTAAAGACTTGAGTTTTGTCATGTAATTTTTTTTTTTTTTCTGCAAGCTGTGCACTCGATGTTTTGGCCAGATTGGCTTGTGAGAGGCACAGGATGTTCTGCCCTCTCATTCAAGGGGTGTGACTCTGGCCAGCTGAGAACATCCATGGATGGACTTTGAGGAGAAGACATATGTAGAGGTCCACCCAGAGTGAGACATTGGGTTGACATCGCTGCGCTGATATTTGTGCTTCGACACTTGACTTCAGAGAGAGAAATGTTCCAGAGAGCTTCTTCTGGCAGTCCAAATGAGTCTTGTGACTTTTGCTGACCTTGCGTTGGTGCTTCTCTTGGACTGGACTGCTGGTATCCAGATGACTGAGTCTTGTAATTCCCTAACAACCCATCAACCCTAATCAGCAGGAAGTATATAAAAAGGACTACAGTCCTTTCCCCTACTAATCTCCTACGTAAGATTTCAGGGGTTTGGAAGGGAAGTAGAATTGCTTAAAAACCCTAAATAAAGTAGGTTTGGTGTAAAAAAAAAAAAATCTAAGCCCACACACCATCAGGTGAATTTTTTATGATAATTTTCAGCAACTGATGATTTAAGTACTTTTGTAGGACCACTGGGGATTTAGATAAAAATATGTCTCTCTGGATACCCAGAACAGCATTCCATTAAGATAGTTCTAACCTGCTCCCTAGTGCTTCTAATGCTAAAGTCCAAGAAGTTCCAGTGCAGCTTAGTCATAGTTGCCCTACTGACGCTGGGAAAGGTGGGGTCCTCGAGCGACAGAGCCTTTCTAGCCTCGGGTGGGCTTAACTCAGGAGGTGTGCTGAAAGCTCATGGTCACACAAGACTTCCGGTGATTCTGAGGTCTTGCCTCACAATTTAGAAGACTATAGGGAGGGTGGGCTTTTAGAAAGAAATTTGTTATAGGTTCTTTTTCTCTCTAAGAAAAAGTGAGAGAGAGAGAGAGAAGGAAGAGAACAGGAGTGGAGAGCACCTATGTAGCAGAAGCAGGATTCAGAGATAGGGTATCATGGAGCTGATAGTCTAGGAACCTTTCATGGTAGAAATGATTGAGGCATGATGGAAGCTAGTCATTCCTGTTGGCCAGTGGTCATAGTTTGCTTTCTGTTGCTGTAATAAATACCATGACCAAAAGCAGCACGGGAGGAAAGAGTTTATTTAAGGTTACAGTCCATCATCTAGGGAAGCCAGGGCAGGAGCTCACAGCAGGACCCTGGAGGTAGAAATGAAGCAGAGGCCAGGGAGGAATGCTGCCTCCTGGCTTGTTTCTTGCTTTTTTGTTCAGCTACCCGCCTGCCTTGGGATGTTACTTTCCATAGTGGGCCTACTTTGTAAGTTAGCAATCAAGAAAATGCCCCACAGACATGACCACAGTCCAGTGTGATGGAGGTAATTCTTCAGGTTCCCTCTTTCTAGCAGACTCCGGGTTGTGTCAAATCAACAAGTAAAGCTAACTATCACACACACTGACAAAGTGTCTATGTGCTTTTCCATACCAATGGGCTGGGGCACACACAGAGCCTCTGGCTGAAGTTTCTGGTATATCTCGCCTAGGGCAAGGGCAGATCCAAAACCAAGCAGGATCTCTGCTGGAATGTTTCTGGCATTCCCAGCAAAGACAAGAATCAAAACTGTTTTTCCTGTCCCTGTCTGCCTTACCTGACTCTGTCTCTTCTCATCATCCTCCCCATCTGAAAGAGGTAACACTTACTACCTTTTTGGAATTGTGGAAATGACTGATTTGGCTTCTTTGAGCTGAGTTGGGCATTCTGGTGTGGCAGGTGGGGCACCCCTCCAGTGGTCCTATCTAAGAGACCTCAGAAATGCTCCAGTGATCCCATTTGTATAAAAGCCAGGTGCAGAGAAAATGTAAATTTTTGCCTGGATAGAGCTATGTGGGAGGGAGGATGAAAGGCTAGAAAAGAAGCAGAGAAAGAGAAATTGAGCCTTTTGTCATCAATAATGATTCCATCCTGCCAAGAGCAGGAGAGTTTGCACAAAAGGTTAGCATTACAACCCTAGGAAGAACCCAGAAAAAAAAAAAAAAAGAAAGACATTAAAAAATATCTAGAGCACTTTAGAATTCCTCCACAGGCTCACAGGGATATCCACCTGTATCTGGTTTACTAGGCTCCTCTTGATGAACTCAAGATTTGCTCTCAGGCATGCTGATAGCTGGCGAAATGGCTAGGATCACAATGTGAAGTTCCTCCCCCGTGGGTGTAGCATGTGTTTGCTACTGTCTGGGTTCTTCTTTCTTCCACCCTTCTCCGCCCTTGTTCGTCTTCCCTTTCAATCCCCTAACACTAAATAAAAGAGAAAAATGAATAGAGTTTGGAAAGGAAAGCGATTCTGCAGATTGCGTGTGTTTAGCTCCTTGGGGCAAGTTTGATCTTTGCAGTCAGGATATCTAATTTCTTCTTGTTCCTTCTTTGTGCAGGACTACTTAAAAAAAAAACAAAAACACAACCAACAGCACCCAACGAACAACTAACCACCCATCCCACCTCTCAGGGCTCTAGCATTTATACATTCCTCTGAAAAGTCCCCCGAATTCCGAATGTCTCACAATTGCAGAAACTCTGCAGCTGGCAAGATCACGCCTCTGCTAGAGCACAAGGCAAATCACAGTCAGCTTCTGTGAAGCAGCCCTATATCCCCACACCTGAGATTAAAATGAAAACATAAAATTATAACATTTGTGTTTTTATGGAAACCAAAATTCCAAAATTCTCACTACAGGTAGATGCTACAAAGACATAAGGAGCAAGAAAAGATTTAACCATCATTTAATCTTCAAGCTGGACCAATAATTGGCCTATCTGTAAGCTATTCACGCAGATTCAAGACTTTCCTGCTGTGGAAACTTTGTAAATCATCAAGGCAGGAAAGTGGCCAGACCTTGGCCTAAGGCCTCCACCCCCAGACTTCCCTAAAGCCCCTAACCGTCATTTTGTAAAGGCTGTAACTTTCATTTCCAGCCTCGAGGGAGGAGAATGCCTAGACCGAGTGTCTTATAGGACAAGAAAAATCCCAGCCATCCCTGAACAGGAAACCCCACAAGTTTCTGAGCCTCCCCAAACTCAGGACTTGAAATCCTACCTACCCTCACTGTGGAAATTTCTACCCCCTGCGAAATCGTGTGTGAGCCCTGCCTACAGTTCAGTTCCCTGCCGTATTCTCCTGGGAGCAAAGGCAGCCACCCCTGGATTCATCCCTCCTTTGTGAGATTTCCTGCCTAGTGTGAGGCTCATCGAAAGAAACCAAGAAATTGAAGAAGGGAAGAAGCCCTGAAGTGGAGCAGGGCCGAGGCTCCTGAGATCTTGAGCTCCTGAGCTCATCTGGGAATAACCCTTCTCTGGGAGCTGCAGGCTGAAGAAGAGGTCTGGCAAAGTGGTGCTGTTACATTGTAGCAGCTAAGCCTAGGCTATCGTCCCTCAAGGTTGCATTGGCTTTGTTGAGGAGGCTTCCTCTTAGAGCTGTGTGCTTCCCGGGCTCCCGAGACCCAGAATACCTTTTCATCTGAGCAGGAACGCCAACACTGTCTCTCCATGTAGACCCCACGCGGGTGCTACAGTGTTGAAACTGAGCCAAAGCTGTAACGTTCTGTATCTGGGCAGCGGTTCATTGCATGAAAAAAAAAAATATCTGTGAGAAATGTTCTCCATGTTAACATTTCAGATGGATTTAAGCCTAACGTCTGGGGGCTTTGGACTGTTAAAAGAATATACATCATTTTATCATTGGCTGTACTTTCCTGTTGGGAAAACTATGCAGGTGACTCGTTTTTCTTTTTACTGTCAAGCTCAGTTGAAGCGGTTTTCAGAAGGGCGTTTGGATGTTGGATGTGGGAGGAGCCCTCAGGTCCCTCATTTCCATTTCTCAGTTCTACGGCCCACTGGAATAAGTCAGGGTCTTTCTGACTGGGCAGCACTGAGACATTTCCTTTTGTGTTGACCCTTCTTTTCTGAATGTACACTGGTAGAGCCCAGCCTCTGGGTCGCCATGGCTTCTCTGGTCAAGAGGACAGGTCACTTTCATAAGCTGTAGGACCCTTAGAGAGGTGCCTTGTAGTCATTTCCCTGTGACCTAGTTGACCATTCTTCCTCCCCACATTGTTAGCAGACTTCCAACTTTGGTAGCTGAATACACAAAAAGAAGATTTAGCACAAATCCTGTTATAAAATTTGATACAATTTTACCAAGACAGTGGGACTAGGCATCTTTCCTTCATCCTTCCCTTATGTATAACATTTCAAGCTCTTGTTTGTATGCCGGAAGACAGGGTTGAGATGCTGGTCCTCCTGTCCCACCTGAGTGCAGCTCTATTGACACAGGTCCTTGGGAATCTGAATTTAGATACTTATGATTACACAGCAAGCACTTTGTCCACTAAAACATCTCCTCCAGGCCTCCAAATTGCCTTTCTGATTATATCATTCCTCAGGTGGTTTTGGCTTGAATTGAAATAATTAATGTCCTAATTCAGCCTAATTTGAGATAATGCATCTTTAAGACTGTGGAGATTCTTTTCTTTCAACTAAGCAGTTTATTGAGGTGTGAAAAATAGTTTTTAGAGAATTGGGACAGTAAGCTGCTGACTCACAAGTCATGCCTTTGCATTCTTTCAGAGCTATTAAAGTGGAAAAAGTGAGAATGAGCAGCAATTGTGAAGTCTGAAGAGAAGTCCATGCCATGTC
Organism: Pachyuromys duprasi; assembly: GCA_028658305.1. Taxonomy (NCBI): domain Eukaryota; kingdom Metazoa; phylum Chordata; class Mammalia; order Rodentia; family Muridae; genus Pachyuromys; species Pachyuromys duprasi. The sequence continues at coordinate 34,297,994 of CM053749.1, forward strand.
ATGTCTACAGCCCTGTTTAGTGGAGGGTAAACCCTAACCTAGCAGGATAGTTATATATTCCTAGGTAGATATTTCCCTGTGTTATAGAAGGATGAGCTGATAACTTTTTTTTATTGCAGCTTGATTTACACTAGTGTTACTGAACAAACCCTCCATAAAATGTCAAGCAGTTGCAGTGGACTTCTATTCCATTTCCCATCATGCTGAAAAGGACTGGAAAGTTGGGCTACCTTATCATAGCTCACTGTTCTTGGTAAAGTTCTATAAGCAAATTCATTCCTGTTTCCTTACAGAACCCAGGACCACCAGACCAGGGATAGCCAACCACCCACAATGGGCTATAAGAGGACAGGTTGAGCAGGTCATGGGGAACAAGCCAGTAAGCAGCACTCTTCCATGGTCTCTACATCAACTCCTGTCTTCAGGTTCATGTCCTGTTTGAGTTCCTATCTTGACTTCCTTTGATGGTGAACTGGGATGTGGAAGTGTAAGCCAATAAAACCTTTTCCTTCCCAAATTGCTTTGGTCATGGTGTTTCATCATAACAATAGTAACCCTAAGATGGGAGGGGAGTGGGGCCAAGAAATTATACTAGCTGGGACTGGAGAGATGGCTCAACTGTCTGCTCTTCCAGAGGTTCTGAGTTCAATTTCCAGCAACCACATGGTAGCTCAGAACCATCTATACTCTCTTCTTGCATGCAGGTTACATGCAGACAGATCACTCATATACATGAAATAAAAAAATTAAATCTTTAAACATTTATACTACCTGATCAAAATTTACTCTAAAGCTACAGTACGAAGGTTTAGGGATAAGACATGAATCAATGGAATAAAATAGAATGCACAGAAACATAAAGTTATACGGTCAATTTCCAAGGAATTTAATGGAACAAGATAATTTTTGGTTTTGATTTTTTTCCACTGCAATGATGCTAGACAACAGGCAGCAAATTGAAGAGACACAGAAAAAGACTGACAGGCACAGAGAAAAAAATATTCGGTTACATCAACTGTTTATAAATGTAAAAGATAAAACGACAAACTTTACAAGAAAATGTACTTTGTTGTGATGATTCTCAAATACATTATGCTGACAACAAAAGAAACACAAAACCATATTTGATGGTTACATAAGTTTATAAAAAATTCTAGGAAATTTTATTCTAATCTGCAGGTCTTTAGAGAGAGAAATGAGATTTGGGGTGTAGGATGCATTAGAAAGAGCAACAGCTCAACATCTGGATTATGAGAGTATTATAGATTACAGTTGTAGTGATAAGCTTCATGGGTTTATGAATTTTCAAAGCTTATCAACATGTATGCTTTGCATGAGAACATTTTACTGTATATAAGTTTGACCTCAATAAAACTGATTTAATAAAGCAAATACCAAAATAAAAAGCAAATAAATAAAAGGTCTTAAAAACAGGTGAAAAAAGTAGGCTGTTGGTTGGACCTGGACCTGATTTTTCTGTAGGAACTTGAGAAGACAGATGAGACATAAACCATCCTTCAAGTGTGAAGAAGGGTTGCCCATAGAAACACACATGCTCACCTCTACTACCAAAAACGACAGTGTTTGTGAACATGTACAAATGAGCAAAATCTAAGGTGCTTTGACCAAAAAAAAAAAAAAAAAAACTTCACAGAAGCACATCTAAAAGACGTGTGCCAGGAAAAAGGGCATTGGATTCAGGGGAACACTGAGAGTGAAGAAAGATTTACCTTCCCAGAGGGTGTTAGAGTATGTTCAGTCCTCAACAAAATGACTCATAAAATAACACTATTCAGGTGACTAATTTGGAGAGCTTTATTATTATTTTTAAATGTAATCACAATGCTAGACAAAAATAGGAGGTGCTTGGAGTTAAGGTATTAGAAATCATGCATTGTTTAGAGGAGAGGTTTTTAGAGTGCTTGGCCTTAGCTTCGTAGCTATGCTTCAAAATGATGAAGGGCAACTCCGAGAAGGGCAGAAATAGAACTTTTACTTCCTTAGTTAAAAAAGTATAAATACTTCATAAATCTGAAAAAAAAAATCAGCAGCCATAAATGTGGGCTGAGTGAAAGGGAAGATGCTGGCGATGAACCCAAACAGCCACAGAACGACTGGAAGTGAACTTAGTCCAATTAAACACAGGCATGTTAAAAATAGATACCAGAAAGCAATTAACAACTCAGCTGCATGGGGCTTTTCTGAAACCAAGGGTAAAGTTACAACGGAATCAAAACAAAAGTGCAAAACAAAACAAAGGTGTTAAATTCATACTAATATACAAAAGGGTAATTTTACGTAAAAGAGCATGGGAAGGGGCTGGAGAGCTGGCTCAGCAGATAAGAGCGCTAGCTGCTCTTGCGGAAGACCTGAGTTTGGTCCCTCGCACCCACATGGTGCCTCACAATCACCTATGAATCCAGTTCTAGCAGATCCAATAGCTTCTTCTGGCCTCTGAGGGCATCAGGAATGGCGTGTGATGCATACAGACAAGACATTCAGGCACAAAATAACAAATAAATCCATCTAAAACCAGAATAAACTGGGGAAAGAATAATTCATGACTGGACAATACTATTATCCAACATGAAAAAGTACACCACACAGGAAAACTAAAGCATTCTAAATAAATATATTTGTCTGTGATCACCACTCCTTCCTTCCCTCTCTTCCTCTAAGCTCTCCTTGAAATCACAATTTTCCTGCCTTCCACCTGAATTCAAACCTATCTTCTTAGTGTGAAAATACATTAGAAAAATAAGTGACAGAATTGTAAGAAGGTATAATAAGCTCACCTATATAATCAGGGAAATGTTAACATGGATAGATAATGGATGGGTCAGTCAGACAAACATTAGTAAGACCATCAGGATTTGAACAAATGCAACACTATAATACCTCTCCAAACGGGCATTGTGGTTGAGGAGGGGAAGCTGTGGTTGTCTGACGTCCTTCCCTCCCAGTGGGAGATCTCTTCCTTCCCCTCCACTGCCTGGAGCAGTGCAGTGTGGCGGAGCCGACGCCACACTCCTTCCAAGCGTTGCTCTGTAAGGACCAGCACCTCTCATTTTGATATCTCTGTCTGAGATGCCATCTTAGAAACCCAGCTACATGGTATTGAGAGAAAGGGAAATTAAAATAAAGACAGAGGTTACTGGTGTTATTTCAGACCTATAACATTGGTTAAAAGTGTAGCCTGGCTCTGTGCGGTAGTGGTGCATGCCTTTAATGATAGCTTCTGAGAGGCAGAGACAGGTGGATCTCCAAGCTCAAGGCCAACCTGTGCTACAGAGTGAGTTTCAGGACAGCCAGGACTGCATGGAGAAACTTTATCTTGAAAAACAAACATGGAGTATGGTAACGTTAAGAATTGGAAAAAGAACTTGAAACAGTGGGAACTTTCCTATGTTCGTGACTACACCATGTTAACCACTTTGAAGAATCCAGTGAGGTCACATACGACACATGATTTCATCAGCTGTAGTAACACAAAGTTGGAAACACGCTAAATATTTATCAGCTTAAAAATGGAGATATATATTTTGGTGTAGGCATACAATGCGGGGCGGGGAGGAATGATCTTAGTGTAATGTGGACCCTGGGTTGCGTTCTCTAGTGGGCAAAGTTGAGGGAATGATGTACTAGAAATTTCTATTATATAGTTTCTTAGTGAGGATAAAATTATTCCAAAATAAAAAGTTTACTGTAAATAGGGATAACTGGAGCGACTTTTACCATTATGTAAATATCTTACCCAATTTTGGAAAAGAGAAAATCGAAGAAATACAGCATGTTAGACAGTTTTCTATCACAATTGCAAAATACTTAAGACAATTAAATTATGTGGACAAAACATTTATTCTAGCTCATGTTGACAAAGGTTGCAGCCATGGTCACATGACCCCTTGCTTTTAGGCCTCTTTGATGAGGGCATGAGACAGCAATGGCAGACACTTCTCATTTCATTGCTAGGAAGCAAAGGAAGTAGAGGAAGTGGCTGATATCCCACAAACCCCTCTGAGGGCATACCTGCAATCTAATCTCCCCGTGGGCCTTTCCAATTGAAGATCTACCCCTCAGGACCACACCCAATTTAATACATATTGCTCTAAGGACTTGAAACATCCAAACTAAAGTATTTTATAATCAGCTACATGGAGTTAGAAGCATTCAATGTCTTAATTAATGATGAAAACATACGTGGTGTAACACAAAGTTCAGAATATCTATCAGTCACCAAGTTGAAGGCGAGGGGATGGTTACCAACATTCACAACGTGATAAACATTGGCAATGGCTAATAATTTGAGACAGGTGATACATAGATAAACCACATACACAGACATGATCACATTGCTCTCCCTAAGTATTGGAGATAGCTGATAATTCAAAAGTCAGTTTCTCTTAAAGAAAAGAAGGAAGGAGACAGGGAGAAGGGAGAGGACAGCAGTACTAAATGCTCAAACTAGATTTTAAAGATGTTTCGCATGATACATAATGAATTTTAGTCCTCTCCCACCTCCCACTCCCCTTTCTCATTCATTTCTCGTTTCATTTCTTTTTCGGTCTTTCTCCAGCTGACACCTTTCTTCATAGCAATCCTCCCTCCTACGCCCATGTCTTCTTGTGTGTGTGTCTTTCCCTGGGTTTCATTAGAATTTCTTGCCTGACTACATATGGGAGGCTATTGATGAAAGCACCGGCAACTAATCAGTCTATACCCTTGTAGAAAATGGTGTGCGCATGCACACCCAAACCAGGGAAGGGTGGAGCTTCACTGGTCTCTCCCCCATCTGTGATAGTTTGTTGAGGGGCCTAATCTTGAGCTAGTCTTGTGTAGATGCAGCTGCAGCGAGCTCATGTGTGCAATCGGTTATGCATGTCCACGGGACATCTTTTTGCTGCACATCTCCTCATCCGTGTCCTCTGGCTCTTACATTCTTTTCCCCCTCTTCCCGGCCATGTTTCCTGAGCCTTGAGGGGTGAAGTGTGAGACAGCTGTTCCACTTAGGGCTGAGCACTCTACTGTAACTTACTCTGGTTACTTTGGCTAGATATGGATATCTGCATTAACCACCACCCACCACAGTAAGAAACTTGCCCAATGAAGGTTTGGTGCCTCACTAACCTGTGGGTATAAATGTTAGCAGTTTTACAATGTGACCATTTAACAAAACAAAAATAGTAGCTTCTCCAAGAGGTCCTGTGACCTCCCATTGGCTTTTGATCAGGTTTACAGAACCAGGCATGAATTCCCTCTTATAGAGCAGGCCTCAAGTCCAATCAGAAAGGGCTTAACTACCCCCAGAACAGTCATGCAATTACTGCAATAGAGGGCAACCTTGCCTGGCAAGCCATTATTGTAGCTCACAGAATCCACAACTGGGTAAGACCGTTGATGGCTTCTATCCTCTAGCACCCTGAACAGCATGCTCTGGCACTATAAAGGCTAACGAGTAGGAAGGAAGCTTCTAGCTCAGCTCCCGCTTGATTTATCCAAGTCTTTTCACTGAAGTGTACTGTGTGTTCAGCAATAGGGTTTTAAGTTCTGGTGAGCAACCAGGAGCAATGGCAATAATACACACACACAAACACACACATGTGCACACACACTCATCTTGTTGAGATTTCATGGGTGGTGCAGGTTCTCTGTCACGTAGAGAAGACACTATTTCATGGTAGACATCCTGGCCTTTTGGCTCTTAAAATGTTTCTGCCTCTTCTTTTGCAATATTTCCTGAGCCTTAGGTATACGGGTCATGCTGTCGATGTTTCAGCTGGGCTTGGGTATCCACAGTCAGTTGCTCTATGCGTTTTAACTAGTTGTGGGTTTCTATAGTAGTCTCTATCTTCTGTAAAAAGATAAATGATGATAAGTACTCTGTGGGTCTAATGATAAGTAAACTTAACATTTACCCATGTAGGTACTTTTGAGAGTGTCAATACATTTTTGTTTTAGTTTCCCTGTATCAAGTGGCTCCGGCTCAGGGTACCCTGAGCAGGAATTCAGGAGTGAGGGCATCTACCCCTACAAGGTTTGCTTCCCTCTGCGTTATGGACCTCTTAGCGGTTCGTGATGCTGGGGAGACAATGCTGGGATGATGCATTGAAGTGAGTAAAATAAGTCAAGTAGGAGTGAGTATCACAAAAACTAACTACATTAAATTACAGTTACAAATCATTAAACAAATTTGAAAAAATTATACTGTATACAGAATAATTATCTAAATTGGAAAGTAATGATTTATTTAAATAATATTTGTCTGTGTTTGCCATACATCGTGTTAAAACAACTAATTTCTCACATAGGCATGAGAAATAACTAGTGTCCATTATAGGTGCAGTCCTATGTGATGTTTACACTATTATGGTTTGTTGCCTAAGTTCAAAGTTGAAGTGTTGTAACCTGCTTAAATTCTATAGCCCCTCTGTTGAGACGTACTTTATTTCTTAGCATAACTTTGGCTCCTCTGTTAACAGCTGCTATAGCCTTTAGCATATCAGAAGCCATTTTGCCTCCAAGTGTCCATTTTGATTATGTCTCTATTGTTTCATTTCTCAAACTTTGTATACATTGTTACCTGGACACTTAATGAAGTCCCCCAGCTGCAGAATCAATCAAATTAAAGGTCAGTTAAAGACCCTTTGTCTAGCTAGTCAAAATGACATTATGTTGCTTCCTACACCTGGATACCTGGTTGCATTTTTGTTGTTGTTACCTAGTTGCGGTTTGTTTCTTACACCTGGTTACAGTTTTGTTACCTGGTTGTAGTTTTTGTTTGTTTGTTTGTTTTTTGTTGTTGTTGTTTTTATTCAAAAAACCCGCCTCAGGAGCAGACCAGTGTCATAGTCTGGCTCCCAGTCCAGATTATAGCCCTGACCAGTTAGTTTCTGTTTAGGGTTCAACAAACCTCTGTTGAGTTGAGTCTGATGTCTGAGTGGTCAGTGAGCAGCTATTCCTGAACCCTTAAAAGAAGCAAATGCTGTTTCAATTAGAGGTATGTGAAGGTTGTCATATCCCAACCTGAGGTGACCAAAACAGCCACTTTCAGAACAATTTGAGAAGTACCCCAAATTTGTTAACTTCCATAATATTTTCTTGTTGTTTTGAAATAGGGTCTATGTTGCCCAGGCTGGTTCTGAACTCTTCATTTCGGTCCTCCTGCCTCAGTTTCCTGACTAGCTGGGACTGCAGGCATGTACCATCATACTCGACCACCATAATATTTTAACATCATCTTCTAGAAATCAAAGGTAAAAGTAATTTGTGACAGAAAAGGTGAAAATCTAAATTAAAAATCTGTCCTGGTTTCTAACCACAGAGTCAAAGGATTCTGCTAGTGAACGAGTCCAGCTTAGGAAGACATTCTACTTTTCCTTTCTGTTGAGCATCATTTGTGCAGAGTCATCAGGATCTTAATTTAATACTTACATAGGGCAATGAATACAATTCGGTTTTTGTTAATATAAATGTTTATGTATTATTATATGAATTTCTTAAAACAAAATTTCAAAATCTAAGAAGTGTAATGCTAAAAAAATGGAAGTCTATGAATGGCTATCCTAATTAATTTGATGATGGCAATAATTTCACAGTATCTGCAGGTATCAAATTACATCAACCCATTACATTATACACCTTGAGTATATGCAATTTTTACTTGTCAATTATATTCCAATATAAATGGAAAAATTAACTGTGTGAAGTCTTTGGCAGTGGTGAATAACACAATAGAATACAAATGGGAAAAATGTACTCGGGGTTACTGTGTTTATAATCTAATAAAAATAAATCATTATAAAATAATTCTGATTACTTTTCTCTTATGAGGTAAGATAGTCTATATGCTAATAAATAACTTAGTTCGTGTGTCCATAGGAAAAAGAGATGCTTAGGGGCATTTTCGCCCGTTCGTGTCGCTCTGCAAAAAGGAAAAAAAAAAAAAGGCGGTGAAGGCAGAGACAGAATGGCATCGGGTGTCTTCATTCTTCATGACTGAGCATGCTCTCCTGAGGCTCATCCCTAACAAAGCATCTGCTCTATAGCTCGCTGTCCCCTGTGCTGGAGCAACCACAAACAGATCCCTCTTTAAGATGCTACCATGTTTGCTTATGGAAATTTTGGAGGACTTGATTTATTTTATTTTATTTTCAATTTGTTCATCCATTTGTCGCCGCCAGTACTGAGGCTCCACCTAGGGCCCGTCTCTAAAATTACATGCGTATTCATTATAAATGATCTCATCCTGTTTGATTGCATTATGTAAAGCAGTTATGCAAATAGGAGAACACTCTTGAGTGGTTTTTCACTCCCCCTCCCTCGGCTAGTGTCTAGCACGCAAAATTTTCTTTCGAAGCACTGAACAGTGAGGTGGTAAACGGGTGCGGGTTGCTTGCCAGTAAAGATGTGGTTAAGGTCTTAATTCTTGGCTTTGGATCAGTGCGTGGCAGGAATGCAGCCAGGTAACCTTCGAAACAGGTGGTCCCAGCTCAAAGGGCAGTAAAATGCAGCAAACAATCACCTCCTGTGGGTTCCCAGGGAACCTTGGGGAAGGCTTAATCAGACGGTCCAGAGCAAGATCAAAGAGCGACCACACAGAATTTGTTCTAACTTCGGGCATCTTCCTTTTCCATTTTGATTACGTGGATTTCTAGTCTTTCCTTCTGGTTCAGTCGGCGGTGTGGTTTTGTACATCCGGTCTCTCCAGCAGCGAGTGAAGCAGCGCGCTTTGAATTGAACTAGCATTCCAGTGTTTTGACTCACACTTGCCATCTGTCTGCTTAGTCAGCGAGCAGCCCCCTTCTCTTAAGTGACGATTTGCACTGGATGCAGGAATTGGCAGCAACACTTGTTGTGTTAGGAGACTGCAGGATTCCCGGTTTTCTTCATTCTTGTCATGATAGCAACATGGCACATTAATGTTTCAGATACTCACTTGGCTTTTTTTTGGAAATACAGTATATTCCTAAAGATCCTTAATGTGGGGAGAGTAGGGGTAAGAGAAGAATGCACACACGGAGATCAACAGCAGGCAACACAAAGCAGAGTGGACCGCCCCCAATGTCAGCCTTCAGTTTTTGCAGGCAGATCCCAGCTTTGACAGGTATCTAACTCTGCGCAGTCTGGGTTAAATTCTGTGTAAGTGAAAGGAGCAGATTTCTTCTTGCATATGGTTGACGGAACCAGGCAGGTGCTGTCCTTCAAGTGACTAGAGTAGGTCAGCACCTAGCCGGTCTAGGTAAACAGGTGCACTGCAGAATAGGGTATAGCCAGAAAAGCACGTATTCAACTTAATACCCATCACACACAACAACAGCAAGCTTAATATTGACTTTGTCAGCAGAAAACACACACACACACAGCACGTAGGTAAAGATTAAAATAAACCTGCTGATGTCCACTTTTTGGCATAAGAATAAAAAGTCTTACACAGAGTTATCATGGGCCCCATCCGTGCGGGGGTTCCAGTCCACATCCACACATGGTCCTTGATTGTAGAAACCGTCTCATACAAGACCCCTGTGCCCTGCTCAGTTTGGTCTTTGTGGAGCTCTTGTTCTCCCCAAGTCTCAACAACCTCCCCTGTTGGTGGACTTGGAGGGGGCGGGGAGGAGGGAGATGAGGGAGGGAGTGGGAGGGTAGGAGGGAATGGGGAAGGGGGCTACGCCTGGGATTCAAAGTACCTAACCTGTGATTGAGATAAAAATAAATAAATTTTAAAAAAAGAATAAAAAGTCTTACGGCAAACATAAAATTCTTGCTATAATAAAATAAAAGGAAAACAAATACATTTTAAAAAATGGATCCCTACCACCGTGTTGACATCCTCTTCTGTACACCTGACCTAGCATCGCCATTTGTCTCATTGTATTCTGCTCTCTATCACAGGCCACCATTGCCTTCAATTATATGTAAACCTTTATTTTTATTTTTTTTTACATTTATTTATTGATTGATTTGGGGAATGCCCAAATGCATGACGCACCAGTAGAGGTCAGAGGACAATCTGCAGGTGTCATTCCTCTCCTTCCACCATGGAGGTTTTTCAGAAGGAACTCAGGTTGTCAGTCTTGACAGCAAGCACCTCTGCTGCCTTCAAGCTGGCAATTGTAGCATCTGCTTTTGGTTCAGAGGCCATCAGGGTTAACACTGAGCCAAACTGGTAGCATCCAAGGGCTCTGGTGGCACACACTCCAGGGGACTTACCAGCCTTCTAACCTGTGAGTCAATACCACTAATAAACCCTGCTTATGTATGTTAAGTAGCCTATGATTTAATGCCAGAATAATCTTATGGGGCTATTATGCAGTGCGCGGCTATTCATGTATTGATCTGTTTCTCTATGGTACACTAATGCACAAACTACCTTAAGCTGCAGCACTGACCATTCATCTGTGTGAGCATCTGTATCTAATTTTGGTTTCGCTGGTTTATTCCCACAGTAGTCCCACATTAGTGAAAATTTAAATAATACTGGAAAATGATACCCTCTTCTACCCCAAACGGTGTATTTCTTTTTCATTGATGATCCTTTGTTCTCACTGGCACTCTTGGCCATTTTCTTTTTTGTATGAATGCTACTATTAGCTTATCAGGCTACACAAAAATAATCTAGTAACCATTATTCTACGGATTCATTGTCTTTGATGTAATTTTTTTTTCTGTTACATAAGCTGAATTTATACAAGTAAGTGTTACAGTACTTTAAAGGAGTATTGGGAAAGTAAGAAATAGCTCATGTAACATCAAAATCACAAAATTCATTTATCAGGACCTTATTTTGTCTAAGCAATGTAAACATCATAGCCTGTAGCAAAGTATAAGATCAGTGAATGTAAATCATATATGTTCTACCTCATGATACTCATTCTAAAACAGGGATTATTTGAAGAAAAACTAGAGTTTCAATAAAAGCAGAAAATAATCAATGATAGTAATTAGCCTGGCCCTGTAATAGATGCTACAGAAAATATGTACATAGAATAGATTATGGCTTCAGTTTTCTGGATGTTTTGTTTGTTTTGAGATAAGTTCCCACTATGAAGCCCTGGCTGGCCTAGGGCTTGCTGTGTATGTTTGGCTGGCCTCAAACTCACAGAGATCCTCCTGCTTCTGCCTCTTGAGCCCCGAGTTTCGAGGTGTGCACCATCACAATGGTTATCACTTCAGTTTCCTAACAATTAGCAATGAATTGTAGAAATAATCAACAGTAAAACTCCAAATGTCGTAGTTCTAAGTAGGAGCTGTTGGCAAACAAGAGCTCAGACGCTAGAAAGGGCTTTGAGAGTTGACTCTCAAGAGGACTCCCTTCTAAACAAATAGTACTAATTTTTGAAGGATATAATTACCCTGGCATGCATCTGACAACAAATATTGGCAAGTCGAGTGACATCAAACAATACGTTGTCACATGGATCCAGAGAGGTATTCATGGTGGTCTGGTGGGAAACTCATTGCTAAGTGCAACAGGAAGAATGAGTATGGCAAAGAGGAACTCAGCCACACAGCAATTGACTAATCTTTTCTTAAGATAATGAAAATCGGCAGCGGGGGAGGGGGGTGTCCCAACAATTTGCTCTCCAAAGGAAAGATGTGGATTTAATTCAGTAAAGCGCTTGCCTGACATGCCCAAAGCCTTGTAAAACTGGGCGTGGTGGCACAGACCTCTTATCACAGCACTTGGATACATTCAGGGCCATCCTCAGCATAGAAAGCTGGGGCCCAGCCTAGACCCTGAGATGCTCTCAGAAGGAATGCCTCATCCCACCCTTCTCCGTCCATCTTTCGTGGCCCACAGCCGCCCTCAGCATGCCACTCATTAGTACTGACTACGGGAGTGTGGAAACAATAGGCCAGGCGTGCGAGGTCTGTATCATGGGAAAAGCACCAGGACAGAGGAGAAGACAGCTGGAGTTCCCAAAACGTCCCGTCACATTTGAAGGGGAGGACTGGACTTTTCATATTTGCGCAGCACCAATGAATCTCACTCAGGTGGAGACAGTGCCTCACCCCCAAAGGGTACTTGTAAATCTTGACTGGCATTCCTCCTTCTCATGAGGATGATGGACACAGGCCCAACAGACCCTCAGTGTGATGGTAGCGGGTGCTGAGCAAACGCACTGTCTGTAGCAGTCCCACACAAGCGGTTAATCATTCTTCCAAAATGAGTAGTAAATCGTGGCTGCGTTAACAACTTGTGTAGTTTATTAACAAATAATTTAAGTTATGACTTTGATGTCAATACTCTTTCTTCTGCAGTACTGTAGGTGTCTGGGCTGAGGCTTAGTGAGTAAAGTGCTTGTTGTGCAGGCATGAGGATCTGAGTTCAGATGCCCAGAACTCACGTAAAAGCCAGACAGGGTGGCAGGAACCTGTAAGCTCAGCTCGAGAATTGGGTGAGAGAGGCGGGCAACAAAGGGCTTTCAGTCCAGACGGGTGAGCCAAAGAGCAAGTCCCAGGTTCAGTGAAACAACATACTGTCTCAGAAAGCACATGGTGAGTGGTCCTAGAAGAAAATACTTGAGGCCAATCTCTGACCTCCACAAACATGCAGGTAAGCTTGTATATACATGTGCAAGCACACACATACACACCAATTTAAAAATATGTATCTGATAAATGATAAATCACAAAATGTCCATCCACTCCATTTTCCTGAGAATCAATGTTCTAATAGAAGATCACAGACATAGTAAAAGATATCATTTCCAAATCCGGGAAAGCACAAATCAATTTAAAATGTCCAAAGCCTAAAAATTGAATAAAATATAGCATAGTTTTATATTATTAACATTTCTCCTGCCAAGCATAAAGGTCACCGAGAGGCCTAATTGCTGCTGAACTCATGTTTTTTAAAGAAATAGGGAATTCTCTTTTCCATAGCCTAGGAGAATGGAGGATTGTGTAGAGACACAGAGAATGAAGCCCATGTTATTCATCAACTGCGCTCTCCATTGCAGAGGAAAATAACACAAATCGTTCCAACAGCAGAGATTTCTTTCCTTCATGCAGAGAGAAAAACAGAAACAGAAAAGCGATCCTCTTTAACCGAATGTATTCCTCCTTTCCTGAGGGGACTCAATATAATTTTCTCCTGTTGCAAAAAAAAATGCATTTATTCCTTTTTTTTTCTCTGCCAGGGAAATTTTATTTCATTAATCTAAGTGGAAATTTGTGTTCTAATAATTTTCAGAATTAAAAGAGAGAGAGAAAAGCTTATGCAGAAAAATAGGAAAATGCTCAGCAGGTAGTAGCCGTAGTTCCGGGAGAGGAAGGAGGGATGAGATGCCTCTTTGACAGCAGGGGCAGCCGGGCTCCACCTCTTTGCCCTTCTGTTGTCACAAAAAAGGAACACAGACTCTGTTCTAGCTGTTCACAGCCTTTGGGTTGCGACTCCTTGGGGAGGGGTCGAGCCACCCTTTCGTGGGGGTTTCAGATCAGATATTTACATTTTGATTCCTAACTAGCATAATTACAGTCGTGAAGAAGCAACAGAAATAATTTTACGGCTGGGAATCACCACATCATGAGGAACTTTGTTGAGGGGTCGCAGCATTAGGAAGGCTGAGATCCACTGCTCTCGGCCCTCGCCCACAATGCAGCATTTTGTTACCATCTTGATGCTGAGAGGATTCAGTCCTCTGACACTCTTGTATATTTTTTGAGGATCCTTAGCAATAAATATATAGTACGTATTTTACTTTTAAGTTAAATTTCTGTATTAGTTACTATTCTGGTGCACTCTAACCAAAGGCAATGTAAGAAAAAGCTTATTTTTGTGGTTCCAGAAGGTTCCAGGGTGAGGGGGGCTATGGTATGAGGGGAGAAGCACAGTGTCAGGAACAGACATTTCATCCACACACAGGAAGGAGGAGGACAAAAGAGGGAGCCGGAGTAGAGCAGGGAGAGCGAGGGGGAAGAATCAGCGAGGGAAGGCTACAGACTCTCGAAGTCCCTACTCAGTGATGTATTTCCTCCAGCAAGGGCCCACCTCCTGATAGGCTTCCCAAATACCGTGACCATCGACCGGACCAAGTGTTCAGACACACGAGTCTACGAAGGACATCTCACAGTCGAATCACAGCACTTACCGAATATGATACCGTACGAAAGGTGCCAGTTCCATCCTTTCCAAAATGTTCATAACTTCACTTTCTTTCTTAGAGCTGAACAGTATTCCATTGTGTGTATGGGCCACCCAGGCCGATTCTATGTCCTTACGGCAGGAAGCACAGGTGTGCATACATCTCCACAATAGGGTAGAGTCCCCGTGTACATGCCTAAAAGCAGAATCGCTGGTGTCTTAAGTGGGGTCTCTATTGCTGTGAAGAGACCCTGTGGCATCTAATTGGAGCTGGCATAGAGTTTGGAGGTTTGGTCTGTTATCTTCATGGTGGGAAGCACAGTGGTGCGGTGCCTACGCTTGGTGCTGGAGAAGGAGCTGCAGTTTTAATAAATTTGGCTAACTGTGATCTGTATGGAGTCTGGTGGTCTTTTCCCAGTGATCTCAAACTCCGTAACAGGTAGGTCATAGGGCAGAACTGCTTTTAGTTTTTTGAGAAGACTGTACACAGATTTCCAGTGTCTGCACCAGTTTGCATTCCAACTGGTAAGTAAATAAGTTTTCCTCTCACACCTCCCCCCCTGCATCTTCTTCAGCCTTTGTTACTATTTGTTTTCCTTTCCGCTGCCACATATATTCATACATACATTTTTAACATCTCTAGAAGAAGAACCCCAGACTTTTCCCTCCTGTGTGTTTTCCCCTTGCTTCTTCGTGGTCCATGATGCCAGCTGAGGTTGTCAGTACAATGAAGCCAAACCGACAGCCTGGGTGCAGATTTTTGTGCCATTTTTTTTTCTAGGTCTTTGAGTAGCACAACGAATTTAGGACTGGCCTTCCCACCCTTGTTCAACCTGCCTGTGAGGTTCATAATGTGTGATCATCAATGCTTTCAAATTCACCAATGTGACCATGCTTCATCATCATAGTTTAGAAACTGGATGATGACTTTGGAGCTCGGCCTGACGAGGGCCTGGCATTTGCTTTACTTCTCAGCATTGTTGGTGCTCTTGAAAGCTGGGCCAGGGCATTCATGCGCACCATAGTGATGGCAGGGAGAGATGACAGAAAGAACACTGCTTGGTTTGTTTGTTTGTTTGTTTGTTTGCTTGGTTTTTTGTTTGTTTTGTTTTTGATTATTGGTGTGATATGGAAGCTCAATGCAGTATTGCAGTTTTTTTCCTGGTGGCTACGGATATTGAATACCTTACAGTTTTATTGGCTGTTTTTGTCTCTTCTTTTGAGAATTGTCTGTTCAGTTTGCCAGCCCATTAATTGGCTGGTTGTTGTTTTTTTGGGGGGAGAGGGGACTGTGTATAATTTTTACAGTTATTTATATATTCTAGATGTGAGCCATTTTTTTAACATACGGCTGCCAAAGATTTTTACCCATTGTGTAAGCTATCCATCCTGTTGATAGTTTCTTTCCCTTATAGAAGCTTTAAATTCCATGTGATCTCATTTGTCAGTTCTCGGGGCTAATCCCTGTGTTACAGGGATTTCTAGTCAGATGCTGTTAAGTTGTGCTCTCATTTTCATTTGATTCTAGTGTCTACTTAATATCTTTATTGATTACTTCACGAGCTCATTGGTCACTTAAGAGCATATTGTTCAGTTTCCATACCTGCTCTTGCTACTGTATTCTAATATTATTCATTATTTGATAAGATATAAGAAATAAGTTAATTTATTTTGTACTATTAAGGTCTGCTTTGTAACTTAGAATGTGTTTGTTTTACAGACAGGTCCATAAACTGTTGGGACGCATGTATATTCTATAGTATTCTGGAGGCATCACTTCAGTTTATCTGAACTACAATGTAGTTAAAACCCGATGTTTCTTTTTAAAATTTTTGTTGTTGTTTAAACTGCCAACTTAAAAAATGATAGTGAGATAGTGGAATTACCCACTGTTGTTGTATCAGGACCTACCTGATCCTTCTATGTTTATTGATATATATTTTGTAAAATCAGGAGCCCTAACTTTGGGTGCATATGTATTTATAATTATTGTATCTTTTAATTAATCTTTCTCTTTGGTAACAAATGTAGCTTTCTTTCTCTCTAGTTAGTTAACTATGGATTGAAGACCACTTTATTAGACATGAAAATATCTAACCCAGCTTGTTTCAGCTTCCATTTATTTGATTGGTTGATTTTCATCCTTTGACTCTCAGACGATAGGTATCATTGTTGACATCATGCTTTTCTTAGAGACTCTAAACAGTCGAATCTAAATCTTTAATTGAGTCAGCCTGTACACATCTGTTTGTTGGTTGTTTGATGCCATTTATATTTAAGATTATTGCCCTAATTATTTTCTATTGCCATGGCAAAACATTATAGCCAAGATAACGTATAAAAGAAAGCATTTAAGTTGGGGCTCATAGTTCCTGAGGATTAGAGTCCATGACCATCATAGCAGGAAGTATGGCCACAGGCAGAATGGTATGTTATTGGAGAGGTAGTTGAAAGCTTAAATCTGATCCATGCGCATAAGAAGGGGCAGGGGAAGAAAAGAGGGAGGGAGAAAGAGGAAAGAAGGGAAGGAGAGAGGGAGAAAGAGGGAACATGTGCGCGGGTGATAACTAACTAGAAATGGCCATACCTTCTAATCTTTTCCAGACATTTCTAACAACGAGGTACTAAGCATGCAAACATATGAGCCTATGGAGAGGGGTGCATTCTCATTCAAATCACCACAATTATTATAAATGGATGCTTATTAATATCTGTGATTTTTATTATTTGCTTTTTTGGTTGGTTGGATTGTTCTTAGTTCTACTCTATTAGTTTGGGGGTTTGCTTGTTTATTGTATTGGGCATGATGCATTTATTCCTATCTCAGCTCCTCCCGTGGTCTCTTGACTGTATCCCAGAGTTTCAGAATGTTCTGGCCATATCCCCCTCCCCCACCTTTTTTTAAAATTACTGTTTAAATGTGGTATTTCTTTCCCTTTGTTCTCCATCCCTGGTAGCCTTTCAAAATGCGTGGACAAGTTAAGTGTTTTCCACTGTAGTTTTGTTTTGGTTGGTTAGTTGGTTGGTTCATTATTTTTTTTTTCTTTTTTTAGGTTTTTCAAGACAAGGTTTCTCTGTGTAGCCCTGGCTGTCCTGGAACTCACTCTGTAGACCAGGCTGGCCTTGAACTCACAGAGATCTGCTTGCCTCTGCCTCCTGAGTGCTGGAACTGAAGGCATTTAAATTTTTTTCCTATGTTTTTGTTTTCTTTACAAAATACCTTTCTTTTTTCTGACTTTTTTGTTTTATATTTCTGAATTCTCATCCACTTTGCTGATTCTCTCCTCTGTGTTACCGACTTTCCTCTCCAATGTTTATAGTAGATTCTTCTGCTTACGTATATCCTCTTGCAGACCATCGACTGTCTTTACTAGGAAACTTTTGAAATCATCATCTTACATTTTTACCTATTTTGGTAATTTTTTAATTCAGTGGTTGAAAAGTTACATTTTTCTTTTTGAAGAATCATGTTGTTCTTTTTTATGCTCTGGTGTTTCTATAATTCAATTGGCTTATGGTTTGGGTTTTTCATCTGGTTATACGTAGGATTTATATTGTGCTACCTACTTGGACAGTGGTGAGCATTCCTTACCACTTGATGAGTCAAAATGAACTGTTATGACAGCAGCACAACATGAAACTATGTAAGACATGAACATACAATCTATTAAAAGTCACCAACCTATCACCAATGAGCAGAAACAGGAAATGACAAAGATAATGTGAAATGTGCTATGAAATTAAAAATTATGTAGGGTAAATGTGAAACTAGCAAAGGAATTAGATAAAGGAAGGAGGCAGAGATGGGAAAACAAAGGAGACACAAGATTAAATGAGTAAAAAAAAGAAAAGGGGTTGAAAAGAATTTTATAGAGGATGAGAGAAAGACAAAATATAATAAAAAAGAAAATGGACAAGATTTTTAATAATGAGGAAGTTCAAACACATCATTAGATAAGTGTAATAAGGGCATGAAAAAAATAGATTAGAAAGTTGGAAAAATAACCATAGGGAAACATGCTATTTTATAAGCTTACTTAAAAAATAACAGGTGTGTGCATGCCTACAGGTGTCTGTTGCTTACTTCCTCTAGGGTACAGCTTAGTTTACATACTCACTAGTTGATGTTTTTGACACCTTGCAGCCCTTTCCCAGACATTCATTTCTTCAACATTATTTCATAAGCACCTAACATTTACCATCACTTTTTGAGCCACCAGGAAAATGTCTCAACTAAAAAAAATGTTTCTCTCAGGAGCATATAATATACAAGTCATTTAAAAAATGTCATTTTCCCTTATAACTATACACACAGCAAAACCACAACATAATAAAAACAGCATTGTTTTTAGCAATCACACAGTCTCAGTTTTATTCTTATTTTGCCTCTTGGAAACTATATAGACAACTTTCCCGAGTCTCCATTTACACATTGAAACAAGAGGAATAAATCAAGTTCCCACCGAGTGGTACAGTGTCCATTAGCTACATATGGCTACTTAAGTGAAAGTTAAAATTAAGTATATTTTAATAAATATGAAAGGATGCTATACAATATTTTATTCATTCTTTCATAATTTAATGCATTCAAACCATGTATTTTGGTCATTTTTCCCCTCTATTCCTCTTCCACCTTTCCCAGAACTGACTCCCTCTGACCAAGCCCTCATATCATTTTAACTTTGTATCCTCTATTTTTTTCTCAATAATCTACTGATGCAATTTGTGCTGCTCACAAACTCATGAGGTGAGAATATGTTAGAATATGTTAGACTTTCCAGAGACCAGGCCCTTAAAGAATACTGACTCTGCCATAGAATCCATCAACATAGAATCCATAATGGCTCCCGGGCTGTGGTAGGAGCTAGTGAGCCTTATCAGTGACAAGCTGGATGTTGAGTGGATTGATCTTGTACAGGTCTGTGGAAGCAACCACAGTTGCTCTGAGTTTATGGGTGTAGCAGCTGAATCATCACATAGCCATTTTTTTTAATGCTCAAATGACACGTTTGCTAATGAAAAGGGAAGTGAAGCTTCTGATGTCCACAAAGGGTAGCCATGTTAAACAGAACATGTTTGAATGCGGGAACAACCAGGCCACCCTAATTCAGAGAAAACTGTGACTCTGATCTGACAGGTTTTGGCTAATGATGCTTCTGTAAGGAAGCATTTCAGAGGAGAACAACAGTCAAACTGCCAGTGTGAATGAACTGTTTTCTCTGCTGAACTAAGCATCACCTCTATGGCTGGTTCTTCTGTGATAACTTGACTTAAGATCCTTGTGCCATTATTTTCCTTTTTAGGGAGGAATTACTTGTTTTGGTTCATGGTTTCAGTTGTTTCCATGCATAGTCCTTGAGTCCTATTTCTGGGCCTATGGTGGGAGAGAACAACATAGCAGGTGTAGCATGTGGCAATCAGTTAGGAAGTACTTTATTTTCCTTCTGAAGTAAACTCGGAACAGTTTCTGGGCAAAGCTGATCTTTTCTCATTATGCTGGGACAAACTCTGAACTGCAGAAAAAGGCTTTCTTCTTGAATCCCTGAGTTCGGGAGTGCGAGTGAATGAGGTGGTATGTAGGTTGGGGTGGGAATTCATACGGGGGGGGGTAAGCTTTAATAATGATGATCTCCTAGCCAATACCACAAATCAATGTTGAGCTGGCATGTTAGTTACTTTTCTATTGCTGTGATAAAACAAATAAATTTAGAGAAGAAGGAGTTTATTTGAGCTCACAATTCCAGAGGGAGAAGAGTCAAACATGGCAGAGAGTCATGGCAGCAGGCATCAGACAGGGCAACAGGAAAAGCTGAGAGCTCATGTCTCCAACTGCAACCCGGAAGCAGGGAATGAACTGGGAATGGCAAGTGACTTTGAAAACTCAAAGCAGGTGTAGCATGGAAGACCACACCTCCTCATCCTACTCAAACAGCTGGGGAGCAAGCGTTCAAATGCCTGAGACTATGTGGAAGACATCGTATTCAGGGCCACCACAGTTTATACATCTTGGCTCATCTCCAGGCCTCTGGCTGTGCTTTATATTTTTAAGTCTAAGTAGCTAAAGCATACACCTTTACCTAGAGTTTCCTAAGTATACTAACTAGGGGGTCAAAAAGGGGATAGTTTGTTTAATACTTGGAAAATTATTTAAAGGAGTCTGAAGATATATTAATTTTAGATATTAATATTTTATGTTTATGTTTACAGTTTTGAAATATTTGTTATATAATAACCTTACAAGGCAGGAATTATCATTGTCTCCATTTCACAAATAAAGGAAGTTTAGAGAACCTAATAACTTTCCCAAAGTCATATACTTAGTAAATGACAGATCTATGGTTTGAACCTGGTCAGTATGAAGACAGAGACCACAACCTTAGTGATGGATATACATACATGCACATACGTACATTTACATATACACACATACTTCTGTCTATTGTATATATCAATATGTATATGTGTTTGCATTGGTTGGTTTTTTCAGTTTGACACAAATCCAGACATATCTGTGAGGAGGGAATCTTAATTGAGAAAGGCTTCCATAAGACTGGATAGGGGTTCCTATGGAGACTAATGCACCAACAGAGGACCCAGAACCCCTGCTCAGATGTGGCTGATTAGCAGCTCAGTCTCCATGTGGATCTCTGAATGAGGGGATCAGGGGCTGCATCTGTCATGAGCTCAGTTGACTGCTCTCTGATCACTCGCCCCTGATGCTGATGTTTTTTCACAGCAATAGAAACCCTGACTAAGACAATTTTATATACACATAAATGAACAAATAAAACCTCTTTAAATTTGTAACTAATTGTAACATAGCAGGTGATAGTAATGTTAGAAATGGATATTAATATACTATACAACAGATGATACTGTTATTAGTATGGATAAATAAAATGGTTTTAC
Source organism: Pachyuromys duprasi (assembly GCA_028658305.1). Taxonomy (NCBI): domain Eukaryota; kingdom Metazoa; phylum Chordata; class Mammalia; order Rodentia; family Muridae; genus Pachyuromys; species Pachyuromys duprasi. Next base: position 34,318,986 of record CM053749.1, read on the forward strand.
CTGTAAATTTTATGGTATCATTTTTCAACAGCTTAGCATACACCATTATATAAATATACCACGTTTTCTATATGCATTCTTCTGTTGAGGGATATATAGGTTGTTTTCAGTTTCTGTGTATTATCAATAGAGCGGCATTGAACATGGTTAAGCAAGTGTCCTTGTGGTAGATTGAAGCATCTTTTGGGTATATACACGAGACTGAATTTGGAGGTAGATTTATTCCCATCTTTCTAAGAGAACCTTTGATCTACAATCTGTCCTGCCTGCAAAATATGATAGGGCAATGGCGGCACAAACGGAAGTAAGCATCCAATGTCTGATTTGACTTAAGGCCCAGTCCACAAGATGGAATCCATACCAGACACTGTTTACATGACCAAGAACCAGAGACTAGATATCCCAGAGACCTAGGGTAAAACCAAACACTACTCATCTAAAACACAAAACAAACAAACAAGTAACAATGAAAAGACCCTAATGATATTCTACTATACTCATAGATGGGTACATTATTTGGCCAGAGAGGCATCCTTCTACAGCAGATGGGAACAAATACAGAGATCCATAGCAAGGCGTTATGTAGAGAGAGATCTTGGAACACAGAAATCTATGGCCTCACTTCAGTTCCTGCCTCCAGGTTCCTACCCTGGCTTCTCTCAGAGATGGACTGCTATCTGGGAGTTGTGAGCTGAAATAAACCTTTTCCTCCTGATTTTTTTTTTTTTTTAACCATGGTGCTTCTCACAGCCAGAGAAGCTAATTTGACCATCAAACCAGCTAAAGCTGCACCCATCATGTTCTTCTATCTAAATGTCTTCATGTTTACTTCTAAAGGGTTTCTGTTGTTTGGACCCACTAAAACTCATGTTGAACTTTGATTTCCATTGTTGTAGTGATAGATGATATCTTTAATCAATGATGGGTAATTAAAATGGTTATCACCTTTCTAATGAGATTGGGCTAACTCTTAATTGAGTGACAGGTCTCTGTACTCAGCATTGATTATAAAGAAAGCAGGTTGTTAGGATGTGAGGCTGTTTCCTGGGTTTTGCCCTTCCTGTGTGCCCTTTCATGTTCCCACCATGTTAAGATTCAACACAAAACTCACACCAACGCTAAGAACATTCCAGCACCATGACTCCAGATGTCCCAGCCTCCAGATTCATGGGTCAACATAAACCTATATTCTTAGTAAATCATGCAGACTAAAATAGTGGCATTGTTATATCTATCTGTCTGTCTGTCTATCTATCTATCTATCTATCTATCTATCTATCTATCTATCTATCTATCTATCTATCTATCTATCTATCTATCTCCCTCCAGCACTGCCCTGGCTAGCTCACCCAAGTGCCACAGCCAGCAAGGGGCAGGGCCAGCTCTCCTGCTCTCCTGGCCTCAGGGCTGGCTTACCCTTGCCTTTGCCACCAGGACCAGCTCTGCTGTGCTGCCAGGTGAGCCGCAGAGCTCTCTCTCCTGAGTGCTGGTGAGGGGTAGGGCCAGCTCTTCCCAGTGCCACAGCCAGCAAAGGGTGGGCCAGCTCTTTGTATCAACATGGTCCTAGGCAGCATCCCAGACCAGGGACAACTGCACAGCCTTTGGTGGTAACATGGGCCACTGACATCAACAGAGATCCCTGCTGCTGCATGGCTACGGACCTAGACATGGCCCTAAACAGCAGCGCCTGCTATTATTTTACCATGGCCTCGAGCGGCAGGGAAGGCTACTCACATCAGGATATTCCTCACCACCCTTTGTCTCCAGTTCTGCCTCTCATCATAGTACTCAAGTCAGTCTCCTTCTTTTTCTCTCCCATCTCTCCACCACATCATAACGGTTCCTGTGACAGACTGCCTCTGGGGGTCTTCCACCTGCCCCTCTTTTCTCCTTCAGTTTCGAGGGCACTAAGGTTGATTAATCTGGTTTTTGTTCTCCTTTCAAATGTTCTTGTGAGTGTAGAGTGAGAGCATGATGCATTCTAATTTACAAGTTCATGTATCAGTTGATCTATTATTTAGACCTAGAATATTAGATTCCCATCAGCTTTCTCCCCTTTCTACCCCTTAGAATATTATGAACTATTTTTTTCTCGATTCTAAATTTGTTAATCCTGTCATTCATTCATTTCTTTATTAGGCTTGTGTCAGATATTATAATAAAAGAAAATCACACCCACTTTAAACCAAATCTGTGCCACCAAAATAGTCATAATTGTTTTCACTTGGTGATAACATACAGATTTTTTTTCTGAGACAGGGTTTCCCCTGTGTAGCCTTGGCTGTCCTGGACTTGCTTTATAGACCAGTTATGGCCTCGAACTCACAGAAATCTACCTGCCTCTCCCTCCCTGAGTGCTAGAATCACAGGTGCGATTCTAACCGCCTAACATAAAATTTATTATGCTATTTTGTGGTGCATATGCTTGAATAGTTTCATGAGTATCAGCTAAATATGAAAATACCCACGGGGCTGAGAACTCTTTCTATAGAGTCCCTTCACTTTATCTTCAGAATGTTTTCATGAGCTACAGCTGTTTTACCGCCGGTCTGCCAACCACGTAGGGTCTTCTTGCGGTGTACTATTCCTATTTTACAATGAACTTATATAGAGTACGTAGTAAGTACCTAACCTGTGATTGAGATAAAAATAAATAAATTAAAAAAAATAGAGTACGTAGTTCTCTTAAGTGAAATATGATTATATTGATTAATGAGACTCTGGTTTAAATACACTCAAATAAGATCTACCCTTTTCAAAATTATGCTGCAATTTACATATGCATGATATTTTTATGCAACCACGCAGAGCTGGGCTTGAGGCCAGGATCTTCCACCACCCTTCTGGAGGCTTTAATAATGGCCTACTCCTCTTAGAGAGGATGGCCCTTCTGCGTGCAGACAGCCAGTGCGATGCCTAGCTCTTTGCAGTTCATTCATTTCTGTAGCCACACTCCGCAGTATTCCCAGCAAGAGCTTGTGTATACAGAGTCTCACCTTTGCTCATGCCCCTGTGGCCAGATCCCCTCCTTCCTGGCATCATTTAGTCCTGAGAAATTCATTTGACTCCCATAGCTAAAATGTTCAAATTACTGTGCTCTCTTAGGAGAGCCTCATTTATGATATTAATTTGCATAGTAAATATTTCCTTTCGTGATAGCTCTAAGGAAAGCAATAGCCCTGTTGGATTTGAACAATCTCAGTTCCTGAAATCAATGAGGTTCCAAATAATAAACTGTAATATAAATAATAGCTTGTCTATTTCAGCATGATGAATTCCAAACTTCCTGCAATTAGCGTAACTTTTCCTTCAGAACGGCATGATGGAAAAAGTTTTTTGTCTGCCAAATGAGACATACAAATGAATAACTGTCTCATAAAATATTAAAACTTACTTAGGGAAAAGGCATTCTTTGGATATGTAATGTTTGCTGGATGAAGGGAGCTTGTGTCCTTGCAAGCTTACCCGTGACTGATGGCAGCACATTTTCTGCTGGTGCTCATTTAGCACAAATGTAAATATCCTAACGCAATTATTGCTGGAAGGCTATGGCCTGGTGATGGATGCTACGGTCTGGGAGAATTCCTGGGGAAGGAGTTTTGGCTCTCATTTCTCTGTTAGTAGCTCCCAACATTTCTATTTTCATTCTTTAGTTCTTCTTTGACTACAATGTGTCCATGCTTTTTTGTCATTCTATAAGAGTTAAAATTTTTACGTTTCAGTACAGTTTGGATAATTTCTTATCATGAATGACTTAAATAATAGTGATTTTAAAAGGCAAACATTGGAAATAGGTGCTGATTTTAATAAAATTAAATGTGAGTCACAGTTATAATTCGGCTTCTTGCCCCAGTCATATCTTTAATCGTCACTTAATTTTGAAATGATATATGAAATGCTGCAAGAACACAAGTTGCAGATACACTCTAAACATGCTCGTTAAAACTCAAAAGCCTGTTAATGTTTTCATCAGGATTTATTGATAGGTACATGATGCTATTTAACTCTACATCCTGTTCTTATTTTGTGCATGTGGTCAGGAAAGAAAATGATCATGACTGCTCTCTATATCTTTACCTGGGCAGAGAAGCAGAATCATTGGAGAAGACAATACACATTTCTTTATGCATTTTCAAAGTTGCTATCTCCTTCTCTAATCATAAAATATCTTTATAAATCAGGACATGTACCACAAAAGAAATACGAAAATAAATATCATCTTTTTTTATCCAGAGACAGAGTAAATGTTTTTGCGCATGTCTTTTACTCTTATATTCAAGTTTCTTTTTTAAATCCATTGTTATGTTTAATGTGCAATGCCATTGTACATTTATATTCTTAATCCTTCCCTCAAACTAGGTGAATAAAGAATAAAATTTAGGTTTTTAAAATGAAAAATAATTCTGAGGAAAGATATACTATATACAAAGATTAAAACATAGTATGAAGACATTTTTAAAAAGCACTACTCACCAAGAAACCATCCCAAACTGAACAGCAGAGAAAATATTACTCACCCCTTGATCTTAGAAAGTGCTCACTGTAGCTAAAGCAGTCTGTGTTTACGTCCTGTACCTCCAATCATTTCATCAAAACACATGTCACATGAACTTAAAAACCAAGTAGAAAAATTGCAGACATAAAAAAGAAACACAAATTTAAAGTAATAAGAAAATTTTGGCAAGATAAAAATATTCTAAAATTAAAGCAGTAAAACAATTCACACATACAAAAGACTTGATAAATGTGATTCTCAAATTATGATTTCTGGTCTAGAAATGGTAGAAAACATGCCTCACATATAAAGTCTGGCTTTAATCCCCAGGACCAAAAATAATTACAGTTTTTGTTATTCCAAAACTACAGTTGCATTGAAAAGACACTTTTTTTTTTTGCATTGAGGAAATCAGACACACTGCCTGCTATCAAATATTAACTTAAAACATAAGTGGTGATTAATATTGCAGTGCTGTACTAAATACCTTAACAAAATCTGATAAAGATAATTGCTTCAATAGAAATTAGCACCTCGTAATAAGAGAGAGTCTAACATTATTAGATGCCTTTTAAAGCTTATCAGAATTAAAGCATGAGCTGCAAGCAAATTCCTCTTTTGTCACTCCATTTCAGTTTTCAAGAGTGAAAATATTGAATGTTGGTAAAAATGTAAGGGAAAAGCCATTCTTATATTCTTTTGGAGTAGAAATCAGCTTAAATCTTTTTATTTCTAATCTACCAGAATGTCTTAAGACAAATGTGTCCTGTATTGCAGTCATTCAGTTTTTATAATTTTTCCTCAAAGGCATTCTTTTATTAAAGAATGTAATATTCAAACATAAAGTCTCACAGTTATTTATAAAAGGAAATAGAAACACAATGAATAGCAATGTGATTAAATTATATTTCACAATAGTTTTAAAATTATTTAAAATTATTTAAAGCAATGGTTTGTGATACTAATTAGCTTATAAATGATGTTGAGGTTATTTGATCTCTTTATTCAATTTTCCTTTCAACGGACATGAAATATATTTAGCTTTTTGCTTATGTGGGTCATAGAGTGTGGCTACTGTACAGATGCCTTTTTCTTCTACATCATCTACACAAACGCAGCTAACTCTGAGAAATTTTCTGTAACAGCAATGTTTAGCTTACAATAATCTCCAGCACACAACCTTTAGCTACTGTCAAGTGAATGAAAACATGAGCGGACTGAGAAATGACCTCATTTAATTTTCAAAAGATCCAATGAAGTAGATGTTATGCTTTCTGCTTTACAGACAAGGAAGTACAGTTGGGAAGATGGCTTATCTGTTAAATGCCAGCTTTGCAAACACGAAGGTGATTGGGGAAACTAAACCAGAGACTGGAAGTAACTGGTACCAATTTGCAACTTCTGAGTGACAGCCAGATCTTTCTGGCTTATGACTTCAAATCTCTTAACTACACTACTCTGAAATGTAAAAAAAAAGCTATTGAATCTTATATCTTTAACTTATATTCCAATTGACTGAACTTTAGGATTTAGAGAAAAAAATACATTTGAATTACAGATTTTAAATCAGCATTCTTTATTCCATCTTGCAGAGTCCTCAATAAAGCTTCTGTTGAATTTTAAAGACTACTTCGGAAACAAGAACTCTCAAATGATTGTCAGTAGTATTTGTCAAGAGAAAATCAGAAAGGGTCTATTAATATTTTTGAATACATTATGCCCTTTAACACAAATTTTGCGACTTAAAAGTCATGTTTTCCTATCCCTTCAGATTTCTTATGATAAAAAGATTCCGGGGCTGGAGAGATGAAGTGGTCAGAGCACAGTTTTGTAGAGTCAGTTCTCTCCTTCCAGCTTTCAGGGGAAGAACTCAGGTTGCTGGACTTGTGCTGGCCCCAGGGACTCTGTTTTAACTCTTGAAAACCTCCCAAGTTTAAATGCTCTTTAACCAATGCTCTTCAAGCTTCTCTGAGCACATGAAGTGCAGGAAATGAAGACCCTAATTTTGTAGGTCTGGACTGGGACCTGAGCATCCAGCTGTTACGTGGATATTGTTCCTTGGCGGCTCTTGCTGTGAGAGGTTAAAAGACCCCAGGTGGCTTTTCTTTTTCTCTCTTATTTATGAACTTTCATTTTATGAGACAGCATCTTATTACATAACCATGCCCATCCTCCCATCTGCATCCCTCAGCGCTAGGATTTCAGGCATGAGCCCTCACTCTCCACTTCCAGCTGGTTTTCATATGGTCAAGTGCACATGCCCGCTTGGCTCACGGAACGTTTCAGTGCTTTCTCTTGCTCTGTTCATTAAATACGAAGCTTTGTATATTCGTTCAAAAGTTTTTTATAGCCTGCAATGGAAAAAGCTCAGGAGAGGAATTAAAAACAGCCTTTAAACAGCTTTAAAAAAATGCTCTTCAAAAAAGTAGCACTTCTGGGGCCATGGAGACCATTCAGTTTGGGAAGTGCTTGCTCACTGCTCATTATGAGGACCTGAGTTCAGATGCCCCCATCCCCCAAGTAAAAAGCCAGGCAGGGTGGCAAGTACCTGTCAGACTATTTCTGGGAGGGCAGGGTCGCTGAGGCATGCTAGCCAGCACCCTTGGCAAATCTGTGAGTTCCAGGATCAGGGAGAGCCCTCATTTCAAAAGATAAGGTGGGGGTTGTAGAGATGACTCGGTGGTTAAGAACACTGGCTGCTCTTTCCCAGCACCCACATGGCAGGTCAGAACCATCTAACTCCAGTTTCAGGGACTTCGGTGCCTCTTTCTGGCTTCCTGAGTCCGTATCTCTTTGCTCATTTTGTCAGCAGCAGGTGCGACTCCCAGTTTTCCCTTGTGCCCTCTTTCATTCTCTTCCTGTCGGCTAAACTAAAGATTGCCTTAAATCTCCATTTATACTTATGATACCTGACAGCAAACTCACACTTATGACAACTTAATAACATTTCCTCCCCAACATACATAATGGAGATACGAAACTCAGAAAATGTAGAATTTTAGAAAACATTTAAAGCTCTTCCTCTTCCATAATCCTAATTTGAAAAAAAAATGACTATTGACATGTTAGTTCATTTCCTTTTCACTAGTCATTTAAAAGTCCATTTGTTTTTGTTTAAACCATATTTAAACAGAAACTGCTTTAAGCCATACATGGGAGTCTTTATGATGCTTCCATCATACAGATCTTCCATATTTCCCACCTCCTACCCAGACACCGTCATGACTATTGGCTTGTTTATTTTGTTTTGTTTTTCAACACAAGTTTCTCTGTGTAGCCCTGGCTGTCCTAACTCTATAGACCATGCTGGCCTCAAACTCAGAAATCTGCCTGCCTCTGCTTCCTGAGTTCCGGGATTAAAGGCATGCGCCACGGCTACCCACTGAATGGTGTTAAAAAGTACCCTTGTTTGGAGTGGTGGTCTCTTTCTCTCTCCCTCTCTCCCTTTCGTCAAGACATGGTTTCTCTGTGTAGCATTGGCTGTCCTGGAACTCCCTCTGTGGGCCAGGCTGGCCTCAAACTCACAGAGATCCTCTTGCCTCTGCCTCCCGAGTGCTGGGATTAAAGGTGAGTACCACCTCTGCCCACCTGTTCTGGGTTACTCTTAACCTGCAATAATATGTTTCTGTCCAGTTCTTGGCTTACTGATTATGGACCATGTTTATCCAGTCTTCAGGAAGATGAGGATGTTTGAGCTGTATAGCACCTTCTTTCCTTGTTTTGGTGATTTCTTCAGTTATTAAAATTTGTAATGCTCATGGTGTTTCCTGGTTATACGTCTTTGGTGCTGGTTTATGGACTTCATTTGGAAATGTAAACTCCAGGGGAAGATGGGAAGGAGAGTAGGGAGGATTCAGCTGGATGCCCCCGCACTTAAATTTTGCTGGTGATAGCCCTTTCTTGAATAACTTGAAAACATTGCCTGTGAGCTTGTAATTTCCCTGTGTGTCCTTTGGAAAGGATCCCTGCTGCCTCTGAAGTTTGGGGCTGTCATTTTTACTCCGTTATTGCGTGTGTGTGTGTGTGTGTGTGTTTCTATGTATAAGAATTTCCTCAAACTCATTCCATGCCTTTCACTATTAACATCATTCAATCTTTTAAACATTTAATTAATTAACAACCTCTTAAATTCTTTTTTTGGAATTGTGAGAGGCAAAAGCCTAGAAATACAGTTCAGGACACCACGTAGCGACACCCTGCATGAGTTCTTTGTGATGAGCTTGATTCTTATCAGTTAGCCTAATTAATTGAGGTCTTTTGAAGAATGAAGATCAGATGAGGATGTGTCTGCGCGACAGGGACCTGAGGTCCCTTTCCCCTTGCATCTGTCCTTTGCTATTGGACCAGTCTCCATATTATATCCAACTTGTTCTAACCATCTATTTACATGGTGTCTGTAAACTATTGCTGTATATACCAGAAGGGAAGACGCTCAATGAGGTCCTGCTACTACTTCAGACTGCATCCATTTATTCATGTCTATGAGAGTATTTATTTACTTACCATCTCCATATGGTGAGTATTTGTCTGGGATTTCTGCATGTCGGGCATACCAGTCTGGAGTTGTGCAGAGGAGACCTGCTGTCTTTGTCATGCTTACATTCTAAGACCTTTTCTTGCCTGATGAGCCACAGCTTCTAGTATAGTGTGCATTAAAAAAACACCGGAATGGTAAGACCTAACGCTGCCAACTTAGAAGGGGCACTATCCAAATGTCAGCTGGCTCATTGACACTCCAAAATATCTTCTTATTTCTAAGTATTCAGACTCTGCACCCAAGAACAGTTTAATTTATATCATTGTATAGCATTTATAACATATAATTTATAATGTAATATCCACCATATATAATATATTGTTATATTTAATAATAACAATAATAATAATATTTGCAAGAGCAAACAAATACTAATAATAGAAATACTAACACTTAAAATTGGGGCTGGCTTGTAGCTCAGCTGTAATGGACTTATGGATGTGTAGATTTCTAGGTTCCACTCTAGCCTTATTAAAAAAAAAAACAAAATTTTAAAACAAAACCAGTGTTGTACAATATAAGAGTACTTTTAAAAATGGGCACAGCTATAAGGTGAAAATGTGAAAGTAAATATTTTTATAAATATTTTTAAATGCTGATTACAAAATAGTTGTATAATTTAGTTGGAGTCTCAGTGGGGTATTGTGGTAGTTTGAATAAAAATGCCCCCATAGGCTTATATATTTGAATGCCTGGTCCCTAGTTGATAGAACTGTTTGGGAAGGACTAGTAGGTGTGGTCTTATTGGAGGAGGCACCGTCACGGTGTACCTGGGTTTAGCTTTGGAGGTTTCAAAAGCCCACTCATTCCCATTCTCTCTTTCTGCCAACGGTTGGAGATCAGGAAATAAACTCTCAGCTACTATTCCAGAGCCAGGCCTGCTTGCCTGCTGCCATGCTCCCTATCATGATGGCCATGGACTCACCCTCTGAAATGATAGGCCCCAGACAAACCCTTTCTTTTGTAAGTCACCTTGGTCATAGCACCTCTTCCCAGCAACAGAAAGGTATAAAATACAGATATTAATAAAACTGTCTCATTTCTTGTCACGTCACTGCTCTCAGATATGTGTTGGTTGAACTCTAGGTTCCCATCACTCCAACATCTTGGAAAGATTCCATAACATTCTGGGGAGGCAGTATTTAAAACATAGTCTAGTTGTAAAACACTCTCATTTCTTATTCAGTCTCTTCTCCTTCCCCACACACCAGGATCTAGAACCATGAAGAAGACCAAGCCATGGTGCAGGAGAGAAGGTGTGCCACAGATCTGGGGGAAGAGAGGCCTGGCATCAGATTTTAACCCAAGGGGGCACCATCAGAGGCAGGGGGATGCCAACTTTCTTGCTACAGTTCAGTGTGTTGAGCTGAGACCATGATCCAGAGGACTAGATGTCTCCAAAGAGTCAAATCGTGGTTGCCTCGGCCAACATTTAGCTATGCCAAGGTTTGCTCTGTCTTTGAGGAAGGGAAGGACTTCTCTTCAGGGCTACCTGCATTCATCCTCCTAACTGTTCTTCTGGCCACCCAGAAGCCCATTTGGGCATGTCTTCTCCCTTCATAGGCAGTCAAGAAACCTCAGTGACATTTACCATGTCTTTATACATGGAGAACTAAGCTGGGATTGGAGCCCTCATTTTTTCTGAGCCTCTGTATCATAATGCCTTGCTAGCCAGGGTCATTTTCTTTTCAGTTTCAGATATTGCTAGACCAGAAATTGCTGAAAATTAAGGGTGTCAGTCTAAATAATGTTTATTATTTGCCCTGTGATTATTGCTGTGGTATTACTTAACTCACTATCATAATCCATAAGGCATGGACACCTGTTAGAGTTTATAATTGCCTTACTTACCTTCAGCTGGCAAATACTCAACCTATGCTGTCTCATATCTTCCAGCCCACTTCATATGCCATCTACCTTAGCCATGCCTATCTGGCCTATCTCCCACCCATAATTCCACAAATACTTGCTTATCCTTTATCTAGGCTGCTTCCTCCATGTGCTTTCAGAGTCCTTCCTCCCAGCCTACATGGTTCCTTTTCCACGCTAACCCGCTGTGGTTTCCTCCTCTCTACTCTTTCTCCATCTCTCTCCTTCCGGGGATTCCCCTCTCCCAAAACCTTCAAACTTTGGCCACACCTACCTGATTCTGCCCTGCCCAGGTTTAGACCATTTAATCAGCCAATCAGGAATACTTTCTTGGGGAAGGTTAAACAGCAGTACTTGGGGTGTACATGACAGTTTGCTCAAAAACAGTAAGAATCTCGGGGGTAGAGGGGAGGGCAAGCAATTAAGAAATTATACAAAGCACCAGAGCATATTCCAACAAGAAATATACATTAGCATTTAAGGATCTTCCTCTTATCAATGGGAACATTCTCAACAAGTGTCTCAAATACCCTATCCCAATGACAACACCACTGAACAAAGGGGTATGATATACCAGCAATCCTCCATGAGGTGTTAACTTCCCCTTCTTTTAGACACTGAATTTCTATAAGCTGTTTGGATTTCTACCTCTCATTCCTACCCACTGTGCTCTAGAAAAGTTACTTTGTTTTCCCCCTCTGTATAAAGGTGACTACAGCTTCTTCTGTCCTTTCCCACCCTGAGGCCCCTTTTGCTGGCTATGAAGAGAGTCATTTTCCAGACTGGGACTTGATACCTGTAAGCTGTCCTGAGGAAGGTGGTGAATCCTAATCATCTTATGGCTTATTTGAAGGTATATACAGTTTCAGGAAAGCAGGTGGGAAGGGGAGCCTGAGATGCCGGAATATGGAAAAATTTCCCCAGCATTTGTATTGTTTAATTGGTACGATGGGGGATGAAATTTTTATAGTTTTCCTATATGTGTTGGTTAATGACACAGTGTTGAGATATACCCCGCCTTTGTCTCAATTACTAATTGTGGTGTTTAGGTTGGGTCAAGGCACATAGAAATTGCTCCCTGAAAGAGATACTATGAACTCAGTCCTACCTACTTCTTTGATTCCTAGGAAGTCTGTCACGTATATATAGATACTGACAGAACGGAAATGCTTTAAGACCACTGCTTGCAAAGATTTTGTACAAAAAAAAATTGCCTGTCCCTTTGTTTTTTGTTTTTGTTTTTCAATAATACCACATTGGTGATATGGCTCAGTGGACAAAGTGCTTGCCTAGCATGCCTGGGGACTTGGATTTCACACTTAGCATTGCATAAGCCAGGGTGGTGGCATTAGGACAGGCCTGTAAGCTCAGCAGCTGATTGGTAAAGCCATGAGGATCAGAAATTCAAGGCCATTCACTGTCAGCTACTAAGGAATTCAAGGTTAGCCTGAAGTGGAGAATGTCTTAAAAGAGATGGAGGACACACACACACACATACACACACAGATCTAACAAAAAAGAAACAATACTAGCAGTTATTAGCGGCTGAGGACTGATGTTTTCCCCTGTGGGTAGGAAAGATCTGCAGCCGGTTATCTGACACGACATTCTTCGAGAACCACCGCTATTAAAGCCCAGTGTCTGGGACAACACTTCTCCACAAGCCTCTTTACACTTGGGGCACTTTTTTTTCATTCTATAATGTAGGTCACTGGTCTAACAGTTACTTAGGTATATGTAGTGAGACGAAACTGATGTGTCTTTTATAGTTTGCTTTCCCATGGAATCTTACTTCTAAAATTGCTTTCCAATTGTTTTAATTACCAAGATAATAATTTCAGGTGGCGAGATCGTAGATCAGTTAGACTTGGTGAGGCAGGCCAACAGTTAAAAAAAAGGGGGATGGTGGATATAAGTTGGTTTATCCCCAGATTTCACTCATCTGAAAGCTTTGATTGGAAATCACTTGAGAAATAAGTCGCGCATCATTTTTAATGGATTAAAATCCAAATAACTGCAAGGCTGCTTGTTTTTCTTCCATCCCCACGGATGGGCCTGGGAAGCTGATGCATCCTGCATCCGGCATCACAGGCATGGCCAGGCCCTGGGCGGAGAGAGATGCTGCGCCACAAAGAGCCGCCGCGATGGAGGGAGGGGAGGAGAGCACAGCGTCGCGGTCATGGCTCAGAAGACTCAAGGTTTAGTTGGTAGGCTTAAATCCGCAGAGACCAGCCGCTGTGACCTCGGCGTGGTGCTCAACGTCCTTTCCGGCACCTTCGGAGCCACAAATAGAGCCGGAGGGAAAGAAGGTAGATCAGGCCGCTTGCTTCGCAGGCGGCACTTTCGACAGCTGCTCCTTAATTTAATGCCCAGGCTTTGGTCTTAAATCACACACACACAAAAAAAAACCGTGTAAAATATTAAAAATAATTGCTAGAGCTTTTACTTAGCTGGACTGCATATTATTAAAAAGTTAATCCTCCAAATAAGCCTCTGATTTAAATAACGGATTGTATCGGTCACCCACTGGACAATAGAAAATGGCATCTACCACTGTGGGGTTGGGGGAGGCGCTCTTTGCGCGGGGTGGGGGGTATTAAGTTCTAATTCATGAATAGACAGGGTCCTACTGGGCTTTATTTATTTTTATTTATTAACTTAAATTTTTGTTTCCTATCAAGATGCAGCACATCCTACTTCAGCTGTTGCCTGGGTAGAACCGGATCCCTGGACTGAGAGGTGTGCTGATAAGGGTTATCAACTGGCTTTGGGAAAAACTCTGATTTGTGGCCATTTCCCGGTTTCTGTGCTGTGAATTTCTTCACCGTGTCTCACCTGGGACCATTGTGATGTTGTGTTATCCAGTTGCTGCCAACGCGGCAATGCGGCTTGGGTAGCCAGTACCATGCTTTGTGCTGGCTGCTGAACCCGGTCCAGTTCTCACACCAGCTGCACTTCATTGAGGTGACGGTGGGGTTGGAGCTGGCCCTCATGTTTGGTTGCACGTGTGTTTGCTATGTGATTGTGAGAGATTCTTGTGGGTGACCCACAGAACGCCATATCGGGGAGACGCTGAATTGCTGGGCACTCCACCTTCTCCCGTTTCAGCTTAGTAGAGCAAGGAAGGCCTGGAAATTCCAGTTTTACAGGACTGGATTTCAGGAGGCCAAGGCAGGAAGATTGCTGCCAGTTAGGTGCCAGCCTGGACATCAGAGAGACGCTCTTTCTCAAAATACAAACCCAACTTGCAAAATAAACACACACACACACACACACAGTGGATGGGGGTTGAGATTGATTCCCAAACCAAGCAGGGCAGTTCTGATTTCCGAGTTATAATTCTCTACAAGGAATTGTTTGAAGACAAAGGCCTAAGCACGGAAGAAAAGATAACAGTAGAAATCATGTGAATAGCTGAACTTATGTGTTCATTTTCATTTACAAAATCTGGCGAAGATATGGAACTGTAAATACGGATCAAATGCCTATGTGTCAGTGTAAACCCCTGTACTTGTACTGAACTCGCTGCGCATTCTCATTCTTGATTAAATAACTAGTCCTGGCTAAAAGAGACAACTGAGTCCGGTGGAGTTGTATTCATGTAACCACAGACCTGTTTAAAATTAGAAGGACCTTAGACATGGTTTTTTCCAAGGATGTTTAGATGTATTTAGCAAGTTCATTAGAACCCCCTTAGAAGGGGTATGTGAGAGAGAGAGCGCACAAGTGCACAGAGGTTGCAATCCATTTGTAGCCAGCCCTCTCTGCCATGTACCACACCGCAGTGCCCTTTCCCAGGAGCAGCTACTTTTTGCTATCTGCTTCCTGTGTTTTAAACACGGGGCTTTCATTTCAGAAGAGAGTGGTGGCAGGCAACCGATGCCGTAATTTGCTTTCCTAAAAATAAAACAGAAATCAGAACGGAGCCGAACAGCGAGCAACAACAGAAAGATACTAAACTTTAAAGGAGACTTTGCCACCGCTCATGCAGACCCTAGGAGGCAAAGTCAGATGTGGGATTCAGGAAGTAGGCTTCTAGCTCAGCATCACCTTTCTTTTCAGGAGTCAGCTTCCCACCACTGCTTCCTGACACACCTCTGTGGAAACAGTCTAAACATGGGCTGACCTTGAGGTACTACCACTAGCGAGAGAATACTTGAGGTGTGGCTCTTCTGAACTGAGATGTATCAAAGGATGAAGAGGTTTAGTCTGATCTTTTCAGACTGGAGAATTTAGAATTATGTGCTTTTCTGAAATATAAAAAGTTCACTGGTCTTTAAAAAAATATATATATATATGTGAGAAGTGAAATCCAACTTTTGATACAGGCTTGTTTTGTAAAAATTTGACACAGATGCAAAGCCCCTCCCCCAAATGAAATAAACTCTACAAAATTCAGTGCCCACTAATGACCTACTCTCTGATTTTAAAGAAAATTACTAGTTAATATGTAAATGGTTCAGTTCCTTTTCCCACTAACACAGTAAACAACCCCAAAATCTCATCGAGTATTCAATAATTCATCCTTTACATGGTGTAATAACCAAGAGCTGTGGGTCTTACAAAGATGATATGACAATGATAATCAGATTGGATTGAGTTTGTAAGGGTAGCTCCACCTTCTAGATCGTAAGTTGGCTGGAATCTTATCCCAAGTCCATTTTTTTCTTAAGCCATTCAGTTTTTAAAAAATATCTACCGTAGATGTTCTTTAAAACTTATTATCTTTTGCTAACAACCTATTTACCTAGTAAACAAACAAATAATTAATAAATTTAAAGCAGTATGAACAAAGTGAAGTTCCATTTTTTAAAAATTGTCAGACTTTGCTACTTATCACTTATTTAGGTAAAATACATGAAATTGCCACAATTTTATGTTTTTTTTGTTTGTTGCCTTTTTGTTGTTCTTTTGTTTAAGACAGGCTCTTGCTAGGTATACAGCCAAAGTTGGAAGCTGATGTATTCCTGTCTGAGCCTTACAGATATTGAATGATAGGTATCTGGCATACACAATATTTTGAAAGAATAGTGTTTTATAAACAACTGAATTTTTGCTAAGGATGGTCTACTGTTATAAGATTATATTACATACATGTGTATGCATATATGATATTTCCCCTTTTAAAACTGTGATCATTGCAATGTCCATATTGTCTGACGACAGGAAGGCTACTTTTATTCCTCTGGCTAGCGAATGGTTTGAAAGTTCCAACAAGTCCTTCCAACTCTGCAATAGTAGTTACCTCATGAGAAAAGCTGGAATGATTCTATTAAGAAACATTTGTAGGAACAGTTAAATATTCATGGTGTCATTGCCACAGAGCACCAAACATGGCAAAGTCCTGCAGAAAAAAAAAAGGCCATTTATTGGCCAACAGAGTTAGAAGTCATTGTGGTAACAGAGGAACCCTAGTGAGGCTAACAGTACAATCCCAGAGTACACAATGGTGAGCAGGATTCATCCCCAAACATAATCTTTAGAGACAGCAAACCTGATGCAATCAGGTTTCAATTAGCAGAAATGTTAAAATGTGGTTTAGTAGTTTCATTGCCTCTTTCCCTCCTCCCCCCCCCCCAAAGCTGTATCCTGTGTAGCACACTGAAGTGAAATGGCATTACCAGAAAGCTTCAGTCCTAACAGAATGACAGGTCAAACTGTGCCATGTAGAAAATTGAAATTATTATCATACACTTGGGATAACCCTTTAAAAAGTCAGTTCAGTGATTCAGTGCTTGGGAGCATTGGCTGCTCTTCCAAAGGACCCAGGTGTAATCCCCCAAACCTACATGGCAGCTCACAACTATTTGTAACTCCAGTTCCAGGGGTTCTTTCACTGTCACCCTCACAGACAGATGTGCAGGCAAAACACCAAAAGTTAATTCAGTAAAACTGGCTTTTATTTCGGGGGTTTTATAAATTCTTTTGGTCTTTATTTTCAAACTCAAATAAAGCAAGTGTTATCTCTAATAAAATAAGGCGAATAACTATGCTGCAACACTGAAATTGTTATTCGCAATTAGATCTTTCTGTCTGGGAGAGTTCTGAATTTTTCAGATTTTTTTTTCTTGACTTGCCAGTAATTCTATTCTCTGTTAAAGAACCAGGCCAAAGACGCTAAATTTGGAATTTAATAGCCCCGTGGTTCTATCCTGACCTCACAGGTACTACTCCCTGAATCTGTTTTCTGAAATCTAAATGATGGCTAACAGCCTCTAAGACCTGTGTTGAAACAGAATAGGACTATACCCCCGGAAACACTCTGAGTGCCCCGTTGTTAACAGCTGTCAGCTATCTCTGAGTGGGACAGTCCTTTTTTGGAGATGGCGGGAGGCGGTTGTCTAGGGAAATGGCATGTTTCTCAACTTTTCCCCAGCGTCCTTCTTTGATGATTGTTAAACTACTTTCTATTAACTCTGTCAATAATAAGAGTGAGCAATTTTGACAGAGAAGCTCCAGATTTACCTAAGTGATGTTAAGTATTTCATTGCAGTTTTTTTTTTTGGGGGGGGGGTGGTCCTTATTTCATTTCACTAAAGGACCACTGCTACCTCCCATGGATACCACAGGAAAATTCTGTGTGTCATAGGAAAATACGTAGAAAATTACATTTACAATATTTAGGCAGGTTGGTCTGTTCCTTGAAGAAAAAACGAAAGCTTTGAAATAGTGCGTACGCGGAAAAACGAAGCGAGGTGCGAGATGGCAACTATGATCTTTAATGGGCAAAGGATTGGAATATATTTGCGTCAAAGAATTCGGTTCCCTGCAGATGAAGGCTGAAATCCAGAGAGACACAGTCTTACATCAGGCACTGGATGAGAAGGCTCAGCGAGCTTCAAAGCCCCGCTGGAAAGACTGTTTTCTTTTTGGCTTTGCCCTACTGCAATTAATGCTGTTTGGTGCGCACGGTCAACTTGAAAAGGAAAAATTGCCACCCAGGCGCCTTTAGCCCACTGGCGTGCACTTCAGAATATTTCCTTAAAAAAAAAATTCTGCGAAAATATGTTCCGATTATCCTTTAGTCCCAGATCCTCTCCGGAACTTACACATCACGCTCAGGCCACTCAAGATGCATTGTCTCAAGAAAGCCCAGACCCGAGGCAAGAGCATCCTTAAAGTCCGGATCAACTTCCGCGGAGCCCGGGAAGCACGCTATGATTTCTTTACAACGAAATCCAAAACACTTAGAAAGGGATCGAAGCAGTTTCCAAGGGTTCCGTCCAGTGGCCGGTTTCACCAGCACTTTCCAGAGCCGGCATCCCACCTCGGGAAGGTTCTGCAACCTTTCGGTGGGACCTGGGCGACCCGCTCCGCGAGCTGCTGTTCCTGCGGATCGCGGCCCCGCCTCAGCGGCCGGCCAATGGCTGAGGCCGCTCGCCTCGCCATCCCGCCTCCCGGAGCCACAGTAGCCAATCGCAATGGCCGTGTGGAGCCGTCAGCCAATGGGAACTCGGGGATGTGGCGACCGGTCCTCCCGCGGTGCAAGCTGGGCCTCCGCTCCGTTGCCCGGGAGCCGAAGCCGCCGAGCCGCCGCCCGCAGCCGCGGTCCCTCCAGTGAGTGAGTTTCAACTCACCGAAGCCGCAGTCGGCAGCGTCCCGGTCCCCCCCGTCTCGGGCCGCAGCTGTAGGACTCGGGGATTCTTGGGCCGGTGATTCGGGTAGGAGCGGGAGCCACCGGCTTGGAGGGTGAGGGGCGGTCTGCGGCTGGGGGATGGACGCGATGGGGGCGAGGCGGGGGTGGGGCGGGAGAAAGTTGGGGGAGTGGGGTGTGTGAGCCCCGAAAAGCAGAAAGTTACCAGAGCGAAACCTCCGGAGGCTGGTGGGGATGGCGATGGGGAAGGAGGGCACGGGGCCCTTTCAGGGGCTCCGGAACTGTCTGGGGTATTATTATTATTTCACTATCATTTAAGGGGAAAGGCCCTTTGGTCCAGGCTGTGAATTACTTTCACACACCCTTGGGGCATGGAACGAAACGAGTAAAGGTAGTTGGTGAGACCTACCTGTTGGCAGGACTTGATTTGGGGTGGCTTCAGACGCCCTTTGCTTCGCGCTGGGTGAACAAGGGGACAGTGTCTCCCAGTGTGAGGAAGGGCTGGCCCGGTTCACTTCATGGGCCTTGTAAATCTGCATAGCAGACTTAGTGTGAGGATTCATTTTCTTTATGGAGATATTTGTATACCTATGTTTGGGTAAATGAATGGGCTGGGGGTGGTATGGAGGAAGGTTTTATGAAAGTAGATTTTCTTTTAGGATTGATTTTTTTTTTTTTTTCTGTCATGGACCAGTGCCTGCCTGCTCATTTCCACTCCGAAGTTTGAGGGTCTTAGCTCTTCACCCAGTACAGAGTATGTTTGACCGTATACATACATGTTTCACTCTGTATGGATGTTTATGCCCAACCATGCGTGTTCAGGATCAAAAGTCATTTAGGGCTTGAAAGGTGGTTTAACAGTTAAGAGCACTGACTGCTCTTCCAGGGGACCCAGGTTTGATTCCCAGCAGCCAAATGTCAGCTCACAACTGTCTGTAACTCCAGTTCCAGGGAATCCAATGCGCTCTTCTTGCCCCCATGGGCACCAGGAACATACCTGGTACATAGACATACATTCAGGCAAAACACCCACATAACTAGCTAACTAACCAACTAACTAAATAAATAAACATAAATAAGTAAAATTTAAAAGTTTCATCATTTGGGTTGGGGGTGGGAGAGCTACAGGTATCAAGGAGAAACATAAATGGAGGTTTCATGTCTCCCATGCTCATTAATTTGTATTCCTTTAGTCTCTTTCGAAACTTCAATTTTTAACATAATTTTTTTTATTTATTACAATTTATTCACTTTGTATCCCAGCTGTAGTTCCCTCCCTCGTCCCCTCCCAATCTCACCCTCTCTCCTTCCCTCATCTCCTCCTATGCCCCTCCCGCAGTCCACTGATAGGGGAGGGCCTCCTCTGCTCCATCTGACCCTAGCCTATCAGGTCTCATCAGAAGTCTTCCAAACTTCAATTTTATATTACCATTTATAATATTTCACCCTGTGATTAGTGTGTTTACTCAAACGTGGGACAGGGCTGGGTGGTGGTGGCGCACGCCTTTGATCCCAGCATTTGGGAAGCAGAGGCAGGTGGATCTGTGAGTTTAAGGACAGCCTGGTCTACAGATCGAGTTCCAGGACAGCCAAGGCTACACACAGAAACCCTGTCTCGGAAATGTATGATAGGAAAGACTAGTTTGCTTCAGTTCTTTAAGTTGATAAACTGTCATTGAGATGTCAAATCAGTTGATGCCGGTGATTGTAGCTTCCAGTTGAACCAGCCTCACTCACTACTTACTAATGGTCACAGCCAGTATCCTCATTTCAAGTCAGATTGTCCAATATTAATGTAATGTGAAGCATATTTATTTTTCAATAAGCATACAAAAATATAAGCAGGTAAAGTTAATTTTAATATATGGTAACTGAATAACCCTAAATATTGTTTCAACACATAATATAGAAAAGATTGTTAAAGAAATTTGTGTATGTGTATAAAAGTTTTTGGTTACCATACGAAGAAAAGGAATCTCACTGCCCAGTCATTTCTCCTCCTCACTTCCTTTAGATCTCTTCCTCCATTCCCATCATATATAAATTTACACCTGGTTTCCAGCCCTTGCTAAACCATTTACTGTTACAGGTGCTGTTTCTTCAATTGAGAGAAGCCCTTCTTCACCGCTGCCTGCCCTTAATAACTGCACTTGCCACTGCCCATCTCAGACACCCTCCCCCACATTATGCTGAGCTTAACCTCTCCTGATACCTGAAACAGAAGCAAGCCGAGCCTTGTCTGTTCTGGAAACCTCCCAGCTTCTTTTTGGTACTAACCTTGGTTCTCATTTCACCACCTCTGCTTGCTTTTAGCACCAGCAGCGGTGTTCTGTTGTGTTCTTTTTCTCCTCTTGGCTCAGAATGGTTTCTTACTCATTTTTAAATTTCTGACTTATCCAATGTATAATGCCTGACATTTGCTGGGTGTTGACCAGGTGTCTTATGGAGGAAGTACAGAACGTTCTGTTAGGTTTTCATTTGATTGACTAAACTTTGGGAATACATACTACCTTTATGCTTTCATTTAACTATTTCAAATGTTTTGTTTTTTTTTTAAGAAGCTGATTATGCCAAAGATGTGAAGGCCAGCATTTGCTGTGGTCTAACTGATCATATCAAAATAATACTTAGAAATCCAACATGGTTTACAAGGTTTTATTATTTTATTATTTTAATATTTTATTTTAACCAAATATAGCTTGATATTTAAGGAAGAAAATTTTTTGTATAAATAATTTTTTTTGGAAATATGCAGAAGCATATAAGTAGAGTGAGGAAACTGGATTTTAATCTTTTCCTGCTCTCTGTAGAATTTGCAGTTGTAGCTTGAAAGTAGCACTTTGACTCCTTACCTCCACCTCATCATTCATACTTCTTTTTCTTTTTTTGAGGAGAAAGAGTTCCTTATTTCCATTTTTCACTTCTAGTTTCTTTTAGCTTTCTTGCTCCGTTGCCTGTTAGCAGCTGAGGTAACCTGGGAACAATGTTTTATACACAGAAACCTAGCACAGGCTTTTGTTAGGGAGTTAAGAAAGCTTTGCTTTTATATACTTGGGCTCCTAGATTCACCTGAGCCGGGCGATCGCTCTGATAGTGTGTGTACGCAGTGATCTCTAGTGATTGTAGCTTACTTACTATCCTTGCGAACCTGCTTATGAAGGAAGCATTCCAGAATGGAAGGAATCCTTGGTATGTTATTTCCTGACCAGTTAAATGTAACCTGTATGGTTTGGGATTCTCGTTAAAAGAAGTTTACTTTTAGATAAAAAATGGAATGTTGTGGAATTGATAGTTTTCTGGCATTGCCATAGTGGTGCTCTTGCCTATTTTTAGGAAGTAACTGTTCTTACAGATTGAATTAGCACTACTCATATATATTGCTTTTAGCAGGTTAATTTTTTTTCAATCTAATGAAATTAAAAAACTTGCCAGGCGTTGTGGTACAGCCTTTGATCCCAACACTTGGGAGGCAGAAGCAGGTGGATTTCTGTGAGTTTGAGTGCAGCCTGGTCTACAAGGCAAGTCCAGGATAAGCAGGGCTACACAGAGAAACCCTGTCTCAAAAAAAAAAAACATCAACAACCCAATAAACAAACAAACAAACAAACCATTCCACCCCACCCCTCATTGACAGCAGAAACAGATAAAGCACCTGGCAACTGATTCCTTCTTGGTCACAATGACTAATTTAAATTAATTGGAAACCTACATATGGTACATAAATCTTCAGGGTTCTGTTAAGGTAAACATTTTTTAAAATTGAAAAATAGATTTTTATATACAATCTGATGATTTTTTTGCTGATGATGTTTCTTCCTCACCCAACCCCTCCTCCATCTTCTCTTCTTTCAATACCATGCAAATTCATACTCTTTTCCTCTCTCATTAGAAAACACACAGACATCTAAAAATATTAATAAAGCAAAATAAAACAAAATCAAACCAACCAGAGTAGGACAAAGGCAACAAAGAAAAAAAAGCCATAGAAAAGCACAAGAAACACATATAGATGCAGAGACACACATTCATACACAGAGAAATCCCATAAAAACACAAATCAAAGGAAACCATACACACACACACACACACACACACACACGCACACATATGTGGGTATACACACAAAAGACCAGCAAGCAAACAAACAAACAAAAGCCCTAAGTAAGCATTATGAGATAAAGGACCCCCAAAGATGCCATTGAGTTTGCTTTGTGTTGGTTGTCTGCTGTTGGGTCTGGGGCCTGTCCTTAACAGTGGTTTGTATACCCAGTGAAACTGCTGGAGAAAACTGCTGTTCCCTTCGCAAGTGCAGGCATTTATCAATCTGGGTTAGGGTTGGAGCTGTGTCCACTTAACCCTTCCAGTGCTGGGACCCCATCAGGCCCAGACCTGTGCAGGCCTGTGCATGCTGCCACAGTTTCTTTGAGTTGGTGGTTTGGTCCTGCTGTGTTTAGAAGGCCTTGTTTTGTTGTTGTCTTCCATCCTCTCTGGCTCTTACAATCTTTCTGCCTCTTCTTTCACAGAGTTTCCTGAGCCCCAAGGGGAGGGATATGAGGGAGATTTTTCATTTAGGACTGAGTGTTCCAACTGGTCTCACTTTCTGCACATTGTCTAATTGTGGGTATCCTCTCTGTATTTGTTCCTGTATACTACAGGAGGAAGCTTCTCTGATCGTGGCTGAATAAGAATGTTAGTAGGAGTCATCTTCTTGCTTTGTTTCTTTAAGCCACACATTTTGGGGGGGGTGGTTTTTAAAGAGTAATTACATATATTTGATGTCTAAGCCAGCTGTGGTGGCTCACACTTGTAATACCATCTCTTGGGATGCAGCAGTTGGGATCAAGGCCATCTTCAGCTACACAGTTGGCTGGCCAGCCTGGGCTACCTGAGCCCCTGTCTCCAAACCAGGAATATTAGTCAAGTGCAAATTGTAGATCTAAATGCAGGTGAACTTCACTTTGTCTGAAGCCCTATTAGATTTCTCAGTTATTTAAAATAAACCTGTAAAATTTTCTGACAGTAAATAGAAGAGTATTGCCAGTACTAATAAGGTCTATACAGGCAGAAGGACAGACCAATAGAATACAGTGACTGGGCGCACTGTAAGAGAATTCAGCCTGAAGCGTTTTTGAGAAGGTGACCTCTGTGCTGAGATCAGGATGAGGGAGCCATTGGTGGGAAGTTCTAGGTGGAGTAGGAAACCAGTACAAGGTCTGGCAGGTGGGAAGCACAGAAGGCCACTTATCCCAGGAAAAGAGATGGAAGCAGGCATGAGAAGGCTGGGGAAGGAAGCAGAGTGCTAAATCTCGGACAGGTTTGATTTTAAGGAATCAGATGGTCTCAGGAAGTAGATTGAGCAGGGAAGCCCTGCTGTCTAATCTCTGCTCCTGGTTGCTATTTCTGGCCGCTGCATTGAAGAATTAACTGTGGGAATGAAAGTAGGCTATCAGCACTGAGTGCCGAAGTGCAACTGAGAAAAGATGGTGACTCAGACTTGGGGTATAGCAATGCAGATGGCAAGAAGTGGGTAGATCTACAATACAGTATTTGGAGGTTAAACAGTCAGGTTTTGTAGATTACTTAGGAATGTGAAGAGAGAAGGGTCCAGGTGATCCTAGATTTGTAACTGGGGTCATTTAATAGGGAGAGGCCCCTTAATGAGGTCAGGAAAAAAGGTAAGAGTCAGGGGTGGAATGGAGACATTTTAATTTTGAACATATAAGTTTGAAATGATTTGTTCAATAGGAACAGGGGATATTGGAGTGTGAAAGTCAGACTTAGAGATAAATAAGGAGGGAATATAGACAAGGAAGTTAGTGTGGTTGGTCCACTGGGTGTTTAAACATTTGGCCATCAGGTAGAAAAGAGAATGCTTTCTGGAGGAAGCTCTGTAACGCCGTGCGGTCAGGTAGGAATAGGATGGAAATGAGCTGTTGGAGTTAGGACAGTGACTGGGTGGTGACCATGACAAAAGCTGTCTCTAGGAAACCTGACTAGTGTAGGTTTCAAAGCAAATGGCTGCAAGTGGACTTGACATTCCAGATTACAGGTGTCTCTCCAGCATCTTGTAGTTGGAAGCTTGGGCTGTAGGAGCAGCAGGATTTGTGGTCAGGTATCCTCTCCATCAGGGCATCTCTATGGATACAGACAGTAGAGTGCAGTTTGGGGATTATAATCTTGGGCACCAAGAGTATGAGTTTGAGTTTTCAAACTGGGCAGAAATGCATCTTCAGGATTACCAGCACTGGGAGGCTGAAATGTGGGATAGTTACAGGTAGAGTGGGGCTTATTAAGGAATGAAAACTGGATAACTGTGTTAGAATGCCAGTTCTATACAGGAGGAGGTTTTATTGTTCATAGAGGTTAAAATATTTTTAATACGAGAATGACCACAATGAATGACTCTCAGGCAACACTGAAGGTTAAAGGCCAGAGAAGCAGTGTTACAGGAGTTCTATAGAAAGTGACCTGACTTGGAATTCAGAACCTCTGAAAGTGTCAAGGGGACAGAAAAAAGACTTAGAGCTTTTCCTCCCTAAACGGTACATAGAGCACCCCTCTAACTGTATATAGAGCACCCCCTCTCTAGCTGTACATAGAGCGCCCCCTCCCTAAGCTTTACAAAGAGCTTCACACATAGAGCTTCCCTCCCTAAACTATAGAGCCTTGCTGAGTGACTTGTTTAAGGATATGAACCAGTAAATGATTGTAGGAATAAATAAAGATGACCCCTGTGGACTAGAAAGATATGGTGCAGTGATCAGGACTCAGATATAAACAATTCCACAGCAGCAGTGTACCAGGTTTAGAAATTAACTGGGTTAAGTCAGTAGGAAATTCAAAACTAATGTCAGAAGAAGAATGGAGTGGGTTTAGGCTATTGAGAGCATAAAAAGCCAGTATTTGTTAGGGTTATGGTAACAGGCATACTTTTTCCTCTCAGCAAGAAAAGGCTAGTTATATGTTCTGAAATGGAAGGCTTTAAAATTAGCACGTAGCTAGAATGTCAGAGCCATTTAAAATGAAGAGTGAGTTAAATTCTCATAGTCCAAAAATGGTAATTTATCTTTAGGGAATATGTTCTTCAGCCCCCATCGGATACCTGAAATTGAGGATGGTATAAAAGCCTGTATTGTCTATTGTATTCCTAGGATAAAGTATGCCTTATGAGCTAGGCATTATGATTAGCAATGTTAACTAGAGCAATTAAAGATACTATCATAAAATTATGTAAATACAGTCCTTTTCTTGGAATATATTGCGCTATAGGTTTTAGTCTATAACAATTTTTTTAAACTTTATTAGGAACTTTCAACTTTTTCACTTAACAGAACATGAACATCTTTTTATACAATTGTTGCATCATTGTTAGTGTGCTTTAGGACCATAGCTAAATAAAGTGTTGCTTCAACATAAGCATCATGGTTCAGTGGTGCTGACCTGCTAACCAGGCTGGCTATTCCATGAGTAATGGTCAGGTAGCGTGTACAGTGTAGGCAGACAGATGATTCATATCCCAAGCTGGACAGACTGGAATAACATGAGATACTGTGCTGCTAAGAATAGTGTGCCATTTAGAGGTTGGGCATTGTTTATTTTTGGAATCTCCCACTTAATAATTTTGGACCCGGTTGCCCATGAATGATGGGAGACTAAGCACAAAAAGTTTAAGTCTTTAACATACTTGTGGGGAGGAGGAGCTGGATATTGGGGTGTAGGAACTCTGTGGTTTAACTGTAAGCACTTGGGAGGAGGTAACAGTGCTGGTCTGTGCTTTCTTCCTCCTAGTCAAGAACAGCTGGCTGGCCCCTTGATGGTCTGGGTGAGGTCAGGGAGCTGCCTCTGCAGATGAAAACAATGCAGCTTTACCTTACATGATCAACTTTATCAGCGTATACACAAGTACACTTTATTACAAAGTTTACTTAATTGGTGAATTATTCCATTTAATCCGCAAAACAGTTCTCTAGTAGTTGCTATTAATTGTCTCACTGTATGGATGGCAGAGGGGGCGTATCAGGCTGGTGTGTATTTATCTTTGGTGTGGATACATGTGTGTACATGTGGGGACCGGAGGTGACATCCTGTGTTCCTCAGTTGCTCTTTACCTTTTTGTTTGAGACAGGTATTGTCACAAACACACTCTGGCCAATCCCTGAGCAAGGTGTTGGGGAAGATAGATTATGCTGGAAGCTTTGTTTTCGGTTTAACAAAAGTACTTTAATAATATCAATCCACCTAACACACACCCAGTCGCTATGAGCTAATACATATGTTAGTAGCATTGACAGCCCGCAGGTACGGACTCACGACACTTCCTGTCCTCTGGGATTCCGCGGCTGAGGCAGCTCTGGTGTTTCTGGGGTAAGGTGAAAATTTGGCCGGGCAGGTAGCAAGCTTGTCAATTGATTCCAAACTTCAGGGTGACGATTCCAAACTGCAGGGTAACAGGAAGTTCTCCTCAGAGCGCCAGCATATTCCGCTGCCCTAAACAAGAATGCTCGAGAAAGAGGGCTTCTTCATGCGGTCCGAGCTTTGGGTTTCTAAACCTTTTTATTTTTAAGAATGTCGTTATTCTATTGTATCATCCCTTATCTGTCTGTACCGGCTGGTTTCTGCCTTTTTCTGCTTATCTCCTACAACATGTGCTTATCCACACATGTTCACTCTCTCACTACAGGCGTCTGTCGCTGAACCTGGAGTTTACCAGTTTGGCTATGCTGGCTGTGCAGTAAACCCCAGGGTCTCTCCTGTCTCAGCAACTTCAGTGTTGGGATGTTGGAATGGCCCAACCATGGAGTTGTCTAGTAGAATTCTGAGTGCTTGTGAGAAAAAAGGTCAAGAAAACAAGACAAGACTCTTGTAACCTCAGTTTCATCAGAACACAGAATTGTTCTTGGAATGTGTTTGTGTGCTCTGTCCGGGCGTAGCAGATAGGAGTGGGTTTACTTTAGATTACTCATAAGGGTTGACCGCTATTTGTTCACGTGCCTCTATGGAAAAGCAGTTTGTTTGTTTATTGCTATGTGCAGCTTTTCCTTGTGGTTGTATACTTTCCTCATGTGATTTGCCTTCACTCTCAGAGTGTAAATTGTCTGATGTTCTGAGTAAAGTTGGCTATTGCATGAGACTTTAGTCTGCCTTGTTCTTGGCTAACTAGAGTAGTAAACCCTGGATAACTGATATGTGCTTCTGTAAGTAGCGTTTTAATTGTGGGTCGGGATCCAAACTCAGGTCATTGTACTTGGAGGGCAAGCTCTTTTTCTGACTGAGTCTTGCCAGACTTGATTTGTGTTTTGTTTTTCTATGTAGTAGTGCTTTGCCATGAGAACTGGTGATTTCAGATCCATTAATGAATTTTTAACACCCTAAGGGTGGCAGACATTGGTACATCAGGCTAAGATCAAAGTATTAAGTTTTCAGTGGTAGAGTATGTATCTAGCATGTGCAAGGGAGGCCCTGCACTGGACCCCAAGATTCTCTCTTTCTCTCCCATGTATTCAGAGAAACAGTAGTATCAGCATAACGAAGATGCTTATTCATACAGTTGCCAGCTCTTGGTGAACTTTCATATCTGCCCTTCTCTCTGGGTTATTTTGAAACAAACCTCAGATATTATTTACGTTTAGTTTGAAGTATTTGAACAGTTACCTCTAAAAGGTGAAGTGCACAATTGCATCTCACCGGAAGTACAGTAATTCCTTAACATTCAATGCCAGCCAGTGTTAAGTGTGCTCAGTGATCTTATGTTCTCTCATGCAAGTTGCTTGGGACGGCACGCTCGGGTCGCAGTCTGTTCTTGCTTCTGAAGAGTCAGTACACAGGCTGCCTCTTGAGCACAGATTGTTCTTGCAGTTTCGGAAGGTGCTTTATTGTACAGTTGCCACCACCTGCACTTTCTGTAAATTGCCTTAGACTTGGAGGCTTGATCAGATTCCGATTTAACACTGAGGCAGGAGGACAGATTTCTTCAGCATGTGTCCCCACAGGAGGTGCGTGTCTGCACATTTCTTTCCTATGATGTTCCCACCATTAGTGATCATTGCTTTGTTTCATTGTTTCATGAGGGGTTGAAAAATGACACGGTTCTAATTTTGCATTTTATCATTTCCCTTTCCACTATTTGCTATAAATAACCCTCTTGTTATTTTGAGATACAATTTTGGCACATAGGCAAGGTACATGTCCCCGTCCCCCAACATCTTGCAAAGGTCATTAGTTGGAGACTCATTTAGCAGCTCATGAAATTGTGGGATTAAGTATTTTTCATGTTTTAATCCCTTGCTGATGTAATCCTTATAAATGATTAAAGTCTTCTCTCTTTGAACAATAAGAGCTTCTTCAATTTGGCACATGAGCCCTTTCCACATCCTGTCAACAGTGGCTCATGACTTCTTTGCTCTTTAAAATAACCAGTCCATTGGATTCTTCAGTTCATCTTATATGCTTCCTCCTTCAGACATGGTCTTACACATTTGCATGCTTCTGCCTTCACAAATAATATCAGACATGTTCTCAAGGAAGTGGTATCTAGATATGATGTGTGGGACTGCCTAGCTGCTTTCTTGTTTCTAGGATTTCTCATTGGATATAAATAAAAACATGTTTGTTTTTTTTATTATTATTAAAAGATAAAACTCACCATGCATTCACATTGATGCTTCTGATTCAATTCTGGGATTAAGGCTGTGAAAACTCATATAAGCACATTCTTGTTTTTTCCGTATTGAACATTCCAATCAAGTACGGCCACAGCTGCCCACTTGCTTTGTTCGTGCTACACAAGTGTTAATGTGAGAGTAAAGTGCCAACAAAGATTACCCAATCCAGCCTTTAACACTTTTATCATTAGTTTTTATTACATATTTACAACATCTTTACTGGGTATTTACTGGTGTGTGTGTGTGTGTGTGCGTGTGCACATGTACGTATATATGTGTGTGAGTGTGTGTGTCCTTGCCTCCTGCAACTTGTATTTTAAAGTAATCTGAACTGGTTACTTTGTGTTTTTGCCACCAACTTTATATTACCTAATTTGTTTAATGTCTTAATGTATAGGAATTGCTTAAAAAAACCTTTCCCCAAATTATAGTTTTTGAAGTCAAGTGTGTAAACAGTTCTGTACAGTAGAAGTTAGTGTCCACTACTGACCTAAATTCTGTTCTCTCCCTTCTCTAGTAGCTGTTTTTCAGTAAGAAAACCACCGCTCATGTGGCTAGCTTTTCAAATTTAAATTTATTAAAGTGAAATAAGCATTTGTTCTTTAGTCACACCAGGGATAGTTTAAGTACGGTTACACAGGTGGTTCATGACCACATAGAACACGGACTGTAGAACTTCACTGACGTGGTCAAGAGTTGTACTTTACAGCCCTACCCTGAAGAACCTATTTCTTTAAACATTTTATTTTATCCTTTAATTTTAAAAATAAAAGGTTAGATATTTTTCCTCATGTCACAAAATACCCAAAGCTGAGTACTTAGAAAGAAGCAAGGTCAGTGTAGCTCACAGTAGAGATGGGAAACCCAAGGCTGGGCAGCTGTAGTACTGTGGTCTCCTGTGAGGACCTTCTGACAGATGATGGATGCCCTACATGGTGAAGATCACATGATGGGATAAGAAGCCAGTGGGGTTTGGGGGTCAGACCTGACCTATGGGCCCTCACCTAGGATAAGGGCTTTGCTTTCTACGTCAGAGAAGCTCTTGACCACTGAGCTGTATTCCCATCCCTTTATTTTCCTTTGAGAACGAGCCTTGCTCAGTTGCCCAGGCTGCTCTGGATCTCATGATCCTCCTACCTCATCCTTTCTTGTAGCTGGAATGATAGGTATGTAGCATCATGCTTGGTTCCGGCTTGGTTTTTATAAACAACACATCATCTCAAGAACTCACTGTGGGAGATCAGGGTTAATTCTTTCCAAGGGTAATACTCTCATGACCTAATTACTTTGTATAAATCTGGTGTCTTAAAGACACCGTCAGAAGACTCTGTCAGCCTGAGCGTAACGCTTCCCTGATCTCCTCAGCATCCCACAGCTTTCAACATGCTTCTCATGCTAGGCCAGTGGTGTGCCTTTGAGTGATGCCCCAGTCTGTCCTTAGAGTATCCTGGAGACTTTCACAGACTGTAGAATGGATACAGAAGTCAAGATTGTCCTTATCACTTCAGTAGCTGACAGTTAGAAGGCCAGCTCCTTGCTGGTGGCATTCTGGTAGTTGGAGTTTATCATTGAACTGTGAGTAGTGGTGTTGCTTGTGCATACATCTTTTCATGCATTAGGAAATGCTCTGCTATTAATATTAACTTCATCTATAGGGCTCTGTCTTCCAAATATTAAGAGAGGAATTCTTCTCATTATAAAAGTAACCCAATTCCATTTCTCTCCTTTTTTTTTTTTTTTTTTTTTTTTTATCTTGATGCTTTCAAGACAGGGTTTCTCTGTGTAGCTTTGGCTGATCTGGAACTCACTGTGTAGACCAGGCTGGCCTCAAACTCAAGAGATATGCTTACCTCTGCCCACCAAGTGCTGTGATTAAAGGCATGTGCCACTACTGCTCAGCCTCATTTTATTTTTCTACCTCATTTTTTACAGGGTACTAGGAAATACTTGTGCTAAGAATGATTTTTTTTTTCACCAAATATGTTTTAAAGTTTATACTTTTGTTTTACATTTTTATAGTCAATCCTAGGTAATTTTTTTAAATTTTATTTTATGTGCGTTAGTGGTTTTGCCTGCATATATGTCTGTGTGAAGGTCTGGATCTGGAGTTTCAGACAGTTATAAGCTGTCATGTGGGTGCTGGGAATTGAACTTAGGACCTCTGGAAGAACAGCCAGTGCTCTTAACCTCTGAGCCATCTCTCCAGCCGCCGGTATTTTTCTTACTAGCAGGTTTTTTTTTTTTAGTTGACATTTATTCAGAAGGAATGTTATTTTGTAGGCCATGACAGAACATGTCTTATTTCAAATATGTAAGCTAACATATAAAAATATAAATGGTAACCTCTTCTTTATCATTATATGCTGTAAGTTATTTTGCCTGTAGTCACTCTCCATTTGATTAGAGAAATCATCTCATGACCCTTTGCTGAGTCTGCTTTCTTTCCTCACCGTAGGGAATAAAGCCTGTCTTGTGTTTACGGATGTGGACTACAGACATAGTATGAAGAAAACCAACTGCACATAAATAAACATTATTACCAGGATACTACGAAAATACTCTTCAGTATTTTCATGAATCTATAAAATTATGTGATGAGAGGTCATTGTTCCAGACAATGGGGGAAAGATCCAGAAGCCCAGGTACTGATCAAAAAAGAAAAGCAGGCAAGCAATATTGCTCTCATTACTCGTCTGACTTTGGATCCTCACCACAGTCTTCTGGACACTCATCGCCCATCAATGCGTCTTCGTGTAGGAAGGAGAAGAATGCCAAACAACAGTTGTCAGACAACCAAAGTAAGTGTCTGCAGAAGATCCCAGGCACCCTTGACACTCAGGTGCAGCGTAGCAAAGACCTGTGTGAATGAAGCTTTTCTTTCAGTGGGTAGATTGCAGTGTATGCAGAATGAGCTGATTTGCATTGCAAATAGGCTTTATTTTCATAAATTTGAGGTTGCTTATACTTATATATTACTACATATTACCATTTTTATGCTTAGTCATATAGGAGAAAGCACCATTTTTCTTCTTCTTAAGGAGACATTTTTGTGATCTCTGAGGCACTTACTCTAAAGGCAAAACCTACAAAGCAATTGTACTTTTCTGTATTTTTGTTTTCTAAAGTAATTGGATGCAGTTCCTTTAAAATTGGTTATGAGGCATTTTTATGGACAGAGGTGTTGGCCTTAGCACAGTGCTCACTGAAAATGTACACTTCAACATGGGCTGGGTTTAGGACTCTGTGGACTATCGTCCAGTTTGTTTACCGTTCACTGGCTTAAAGGAGACTAGGATATTTATTAGTAAGCATTTTTTACTAAAATGTTACCATTTTGTAGCATGTTTAGCTGTGTAATGTTATATAAATATCTTCATTTTAATAAATTTGTAGGTCTGGAAAATCCCACTGTTCTGAACAACAAAATGCACAAAGTTTGTAAGAACAGCACAGACCAATAAGCTGTGTTGAGTGAGGTAATTATGAGCCACTGATGCATGTAGCACAGTTATGATAGTAACAAATACAGACCGTTGAGATTTTCTGATGCCAGGTAGAAAGTGGGAAGTTGGGATTCTGAGAAGAAAACAGAAGCCACATAGCAAACTACCAATATCCTATGCTAGTAGACTATAGTCATTATTTTGTGGATGACAGCCATTGGACCATTTAAGAAAGGATTTGATTAAGTTTTCATTAGAAATTATTACTTTGAAGGGCAATGTTTACACATTAAAAGCAACAAAGAGGACCAGCGAGGTGGCTCAGCATCAGGTAAAAGGTGTTTGTCCCTCAAGCCTAATGGCATGAGTTTGACCTAGGAACTGTGGAGGAAGGAGAGCCCTAACTTTACAAGTTGCTCTTTGACTTCCACATGTGCACACATCCCCTCCAATAACAATAAAAAAAGAAGGAAAGCACAAAAAAATACGTATCCCCTTGAGAGCCACCTGTTCATAGACCCTGTTCTAGCTCTTCAGGAAGTCCATCTACTGACATTTGAGTGATTCTCTTGTTTGAAAGCCATTCATTTCCAGCTTTCTCTCTGTTCTGAGCATCATCTTTGTCTTTAACCTTCCTCTGAGTCTGGTTCTTACAATTAATTGGGAGCATGGTCTCAAGGTGCTTTATAACTACAAAACTTGTCAAGTTGAACCTTAGAAAGTGCCTGGGATTCCTAAGGATAATTTCTGTATCTGAGGTATTGTTGGCAAGAAGTGCTTTAATTTTTCCGTTTCGTCCCTGGAAGCTCCCCAGCTAAGGAGTCAGAACTTTGTGAGCCTTAATTTGAGAACCTTTCTGAAAAGAAACAGTGATAAACAATCCCAGCAGCAGTCAGGAAATTCAGTTAATATTTTCCCTCTGCATGGCTTTCTGCTCTGTGCTGTCTTTTGAAATAAACTCTGAGGTCATTTATCTGTCTTAGATCAAGCCACAGGACCCAAATGAATTAATTTTTTGTGTTAGTTACTGTTCTGTTGCTACGAGGTGATGTCATGACCAATGGCATCTTAGGAAAGACACGGCAGTTCTTATGAAAGAAAGCATTTAATTGGGAACTTGCTTACAGTTTTAGAGGGTTAGTCCATGGTCATCATAGAAAGGGGGAAGTAGCCAGGAAGAGAGAAAGAAAGAGAGACTGGGCCTGGCATGGGCTTTTGAAGCCCATCCCCAGTGATACACCTTCTCCAACAAGGCCACACCTCCCAATCCTTCTCAAATAGTTCCACTAACTGTGGATAAAAAACATTCAAACATATGAGCCTGTGGGGACCATTTCCATTCAAACCACCATACTCCTGGTACCAGTATCTGAAATAGTTACTGTGCTGTTACTGTGAAAGACACCAATGTACCATGCACATTTTAAAAAAGCTTTTAACTGGTGTCTTGCTTACAGTTTCAGATGGTTAACCTGTTAATCATGACAGGGAGTGTGCTGGAACTTGAGCAGGCGTGGCACTGGAAAGTTAGCTGAGAGCTGCACATGCAGACAGCAGGCAGCAGGCAGGGGATGAGACTGAGCCTGGTGCGATCTTTTGACTTGCAAGCTGATTTTGTTTATTTGTTATTTTTTTATTTGAATCTTTTAATAGGCTTTTGAATACCTCTTTTAAAGAGTAGGTCTATATATATCCTGAAGCTTACTCTCAATAAATCTTTAACACCGTAAAACTCTGAGAAAAGTTATAGTTTAATATGTATACTGTAAGAATTCTATGTGCTTTAAAACTGACATTTATTTTATTTGTGTATGTCTTTCCGTGTGTGTGTGTGTGTGTGTGTAACTCATGTGTATGTGTGTGGGGAAGTTGGAAGACGACATTGGGTGTCATTTCTCAGGAGCACCCACCTTGCCTTTTGAGGCAGTAACTCTTCATTGGTTTGTATCTTGCCCAAGTGGCTGGCTGGCTAGTGAGTCTCAGGGATCTTCCTGTGTTTACCTTTGAAGTGCTGGGATTACAAGCTTATATCACCATGCCTGGCTTTTTATGGTGGCTGATTTTACCAAGGCTGGCTTTTTTATGTGGCTTGTGGAGAGTAAACTCTGTTTCTTGTGCTTGTATGACAAATACTTTGCCAACTGAGACATTTCTCTCCCCCAAACCTCTTTAAATAGAAGTCAAGACCTTAAAAAATAATGTTCCTGGTATTTAATTTTTGCATAGCCCTAGCCAGCCTGGAACTTGCTGTATGTACGAGGCTGGCCTCCAACTCAGACCCACTTACCCCTGCCTTCCAAGTGCTGGGATTAAAGGCATGCATCAGTGCACTTAGCTTGTAAAATCATTTTTTTTTTCAGAACAAAAATTAGGGGGAAAAAAAAGTAGATTTACTTGTGAATACATACGGCCTTCACTTACATTATGACTGTTTCTCTTTTAGACCCTACGAAAGTGAGTGCTAAGCCTGTACCCACCACCAAAAAGGGATCCCAAGTGGGATTGCGGTCACAAAGCCTCAATAGAGAGCCGCTTCGGAAAGATACAGATATCGTAACAAAGCGAGTTCTTTCTGCAAGACTTCTGAAAATCAACGAGTTGCAGAACGAAGTGTCCGAACTGCAAGTCAGGTTAGCCCAGCTGCTGAAAGAAAACAAGGCTTTGAAAAGCCTTCAGTATCGCCAGGAGAAAGCACTGAATAAATTCGAAGATGCGGAGAGCGAAATCTCTCAACTGATACACCGTCATAACAACGAGGTTACTGCGCTCAAAGAACGCCTACGGAAATCTCAGGAGAAAGAACGGGCGACGGAGAAGAGGGTGAAAGATACAGAAGGCGAACTATATAGGACGAAATTTTCCTTACAGAAACTGAAAAAGATCTCCGAGGCTAGGCACCTTCCAGAACGAGATGATTTGGCCAAGAAACTAGTTTTGGCAGAATTAAAGTTAGATGACACCGAGAGAAAAATTAAGGTAAAATTGTATGCCTTCCCATTGTGTTCGGTGATAGGTTTGCAGGCTCTGATTAAGCAGCCCATTGCAACGCAGCCTTAGCTTAGACCTGAGAGTAGTTTTTAATGTTAATTTTCTGAGATCGAAATTAAGGATAGAGCCAGGTTGGTGGTGTGGCCCTTTAGCACCAACACTCAGCTATCAGAGGCCAGGGCATCTTGGCAAGTTTGAGATTGCGCTGGTCTACATTCTCGGCCAGCTTGTGCTACATGGTAATACCCTGTCTCAAATAACAACAGCAACAACAAAACCACAAAAGAAATTAAGGACAGCTGAGAATGTGTGTGCAGGATCTGGGGAGAGAGCTCAGGCTGTAAAGTACTTGCCCCTCAAACAGGAGGAGCTGAGTCCCACCCTCAGCACTTACATGAAAATAGCTGGGTGTGGTTGGTGGTGGTGAGCACTTGTAATTTCAGTGCTGGGGAGGGGAGGTGCAGACCGGCAGATCCTGAGGCTCATAAGCAGCTAGCCTGGTCTAACTGAGCTCCAGGTGCTAGTGAAAGACCAAGGTGGACAGCAGCTAGGAAAGAAACCCAGGGTTGATCTCTGGCCTTGACACATGCACACACATGTATGTATACCTTAACTTACACAAAAGATTGTATATGTAAGAACGTACTGTCAAAAATTGTATTTGTTAATAATCTATCTCCTGATTGATAAGTTTGAATCTTAGTCATTTCTGGAAATGTTATGTTTGGTAAATACTCTGTACAAAGCTTCCCTTTCCAAGAAGCTGGAAGTTCATGAAGGAGGAGATCATAAGGAGGCAGAGAGAAGGCCATGGAATACCATGATAAAAACAAACAAACAAAAACCTAGTTTTATGTTGAGATCTGTAATCCACTTGGACTTTAATTTTGTGCAGGGTGATAAATATGGATCTATTTGCATTTTTCTACATGTAGACATCCAGTTGGACCAGCACCATTTATTGAAGATGCTATCTGTTTTCCATTGTATGGTTTTGGCATTTTTGTCAAAGATCAGGTGTCCCTAGTGTGTAGGTTTATTTCTGGGTCTTCTATTCAGTTCCATTGATCCATCATTCTGTTTCTATACCAGTACCATGGAGTTTTTATTACTGTTTCTCTATAGTACAGCTTTAGATCAGGGATGGAGATACCTCCAGAAGATCTTTTATTGTAGAGGATTGTTTTAGCAATTCTGAGTTTCTTGTTATTCCATATTGAAGTTGAGAATT
Organism: Pachyuromys duprasi; assembly: GCA_028658305.1. Classification (NCBI taxonomy): domain Eukaryota; kingdom Metazoa; phylum Chordata; class Mammalia; order Rodentia; family Muridae; genus Pachyuromys; species Pachyuromys duprasi. The sequence continues at coordinate 34,355,804 of CM053749.1, forward strand.
TTTCTTTCAAGGTCTATAAAGAATTGTGTTGGTAATTTGACAGGAATTGCATTGAATCTGTAGATTGCTTTTGGTAGGATGGCCATTTTTACTATGTTAATCCTGCCAAACCATGAACATGGGAGATCTTTCCATCTTCGGATATCTTCTTTTTCTTTCTTCAGAGACCTGAAGTTATTCTTCATAAAAGTCTTCGACTTACTTGGTTAGAGTTACACCAAGATACTTTGTCTTTTGTGGGTATTGCGACGGGTGCTGTTTCCGTAATTTCTTTCTCAGCCCTTTTGTCTTTTGCATACAGAGCTACTGATTTTTTTGAGTTAATTTTGTATCTAGCCATTTTGCTGAAGCTGTTTATCAGCTGTAGGAATTCCTTGGTAGATTTTTTTAGGGTCACTCATGTATACTATCATATCATCTGCAAATAGTGATACTTTGACTTCTTCCCTTCTGATTTGAATCCCCTTTATCTCCATTAATTGTCTTATTGCTCTAGCAAGGACTTGATATGGAAAGAGTGGGCAACCTTGCCTTGTTCCTGATTTCAGTGGGGTTGATTTAAGTTTCTCTCCATTTAGTTTGATGTTGACTGTAGGCTTGCTGTATATTGCCTTTAGTATGTTTAGGTATGTGCCTTGTATCCCTGATCACTTAAACATAAATGAATGTTGGATATTATCGAATGCTTTTTCAGCATGTAAGGAGATGATTATGTGGTTTTTCTCCTTTAGTTTGTTTATATGGTGATTACATTGATGGATTTCCATATATTGAACCACCTCTGCATATCTTGGATGAAGCCTTCTTGGTCATAGTGGCTGATATATTTGGTGTATTCTTGGATTTGGTTCGCTGAGTATTTTGTTGAGTATTTTTGCATCAATATTCATAAGGGAGATTGGCCTCAAATTCTCTTTGTTGGGTCTTTGTAAGGTTTAGGTATCAAGATGACTGTGGCTTCATAGAATGAATTTAGTAATGTTCCTTCTGTTTCTCTTTTGTGGAATAGTTTGAAGAAAATTGGAGTTAGCTCTTTTTGAAGATCTGGTAGAAATCTTCATGGAAATCATCTGACCCTGGGCTTTTTTTTTTTTTTTTTAATGTTTTTTGGATGGGAGACTTTTGATGACTGCTTCTATTTCCTTAGGGGATATAGGACTATTTAATTTATCTACCTGGTCTTGATTCAGCTTTGGTAAGTGGAATGGATCAAGAAAATTGTCCATTTCATTTAGATTTTCAAATTTTGTGGTGTATAGGTTTTTGTAGTAAGACCTAATAATTGTTTGGTTTTCTTCAGTGTCTGTTGTTATGTCCCCCTTTTCATTTCTGATTTTGTTGAATAGTGTCTCTCTGCCTTTTAGTTAGTTTGGCTAAGTGTTTGTCTTGTTCATTTTCTCAAAGAACCAGCCCTTGGTTTCATTGATTCTTTGAATTGTTCTCTTTGTTTCTAGTTTATTGATTTCGGCCCCGAGTTTGATTATTTCCAGCTGTCTACTCCTCTTGGGTATGTCTGCTTCTCCACTCCCCACCCCCAACCCCCAGGGCTTTTAGGTGAGCCATTAAGTTGCTTGAATTAGATGTCTCGAATTTCTTCTTGAAGGCACTTAGTGCTATCAATTTTCCTCTTAGCACTGCTTTCATTGTGTTCCATAAATTTGAGTATGTTGTGCCTTCACTTTCATTGAATTCTAGGAAGTTGTTAATATCTTTTTTACTTCTTCCCTTACCCATCTGTCTTTGAGTAGAGAGTTGTTCAGTTTCCATGTGTGTGTAGGCTTTTTGCTGTTTCTGTTATTGTTGAGGTCCAGCTTTAGTCCATGGTGATCTGATAGGATACAAGGGATTATTTCAATTTTCTTGTATCTGTTGAGGCTTGCTTTGTGACCTACTATATGGTCTAGTTTAGAGACAGTTCCATGAGGTGCTGAGAAGAAGGTAACTTCTTTTGTGTTTGGGTGAAAGGTTCTGTAGACGTCTGTTAGGTCCATTTGATTCATGACATCTGTTAGTGTCATTGTTTCTTTGTTTAATTTCTATTTCAATGACCTGTTCTTTGCTAAGAGTGAGGTGTTGCAGTCTCCCACTGTTAATGTGTTTGGGATCTATGTGTGGTTTAAGTTTTATTAATGTTTCTTTTTTTTAAGATTTATTTATTTATTTATCTATCTATCTATCTATCTATCTATCTATTTATTTATTTATTTATTTGATGTATATGAGTGTTCTATCTGCATTTACACCGGCCAGAAGAAGGAATCAGTTCACATTATAGATGGTTGTGAGCCACCATGTGGTTGCTGGGAATTGAACTCATGACCTTTGGAAGAGCAGACAGTGCTCTTAACCACTGAGCCATCTCTCCAGCCCTTATTAATGTTTCTTTTACAAATGTGGGTGCCCTTTTATTTGGGGCATAGATGTTCAAAATTGTGATATCTTCGTGGTGGAATTTTCCTTTGATGAGTATAAAGTGAACTTCCCCATCTCTTTTGATTAATTTTAAAGTCTATTTTATTAGATATTGGAATGGCTACTCCTGCTTGCTTCTTGGGTCCATTTGCTTGGAGAACCGTCTTCCAGCCCTTTACTCTCAGGTAATGTCTATCTTTGTGACTTAGGTGCGTTTCTTGTATGCAACAGATTGTTTACGCATCCGTTCTGTTAGTCTGTGTCTTTTTATTGGAGCGTTGAATCCATTGATGTTGAGATTAATGACCAGTGGCTGTTAGATCCTTTGATTTTGATGTTGGTTGTGGTAGTGTGTTTGGGTGCATGGCTACTTTTAGTTTTGCTGTAGTGAGGTTATTTATTTTCTATGTTTTCCTGAATGTTATTAGTTTTCTTGGGTTGTATTTTTCCTTCTAGTATCTTTTGTAAGTCTGAACTTGTAGGTAGGTGTTGTTTAAATTTGTTTTTGTCATTGAATATCTTGTTTTCTCCAATTATGATGGCTGAGGTTTTGCTGGGTTTAGTAGCCTGGGCTGACATCTGTATTCTCTTAGGGTCTGCATAATATCCGTCCAGGCCTTTCTGGCTTTCATAGTCTCTGTTGAGAAGTCGGGTGTGATTCTGATGGGTTTACCATTATATGTTACTTGGCCTTTTTCTCTTGCAGCTTTTAGTATTTTTTCGTTGTTCTGTATACTTACTGTTTTGATTATTATGTGGCGGGAGGATTTTATTTTCTGGTCTAATTTATTAGGTGTTCTGTAGGCCTCTTGTATGCTTATTGACCTCTCCTTTAAATTGGGATAATTTTCCTCTATGATTTTGTTGAAAATATTTTCTGGGCCTGGGAGATGGGAATCTTCTTTTTCCTGTATTCCTATTATTTTTGGGTTTTGTCTTTTCATGTTGTCTTGGATTTCTTGGATGGTTTGTGTCAGGAATTTTTTAAAAATATTTATTTATTTTTATTCTTACATTATTCTGTCTGCCAGAAGAGGACACAAGATCTCATTATAGATGGTGCTGAGCCACCATGTGGTTGCTGGGAATTGAACTCAGGACCTTTGGAAGAACAGCCAGTGCTCTTAACCTCTGAGCCATCTCTCCAGCCCAGGAATTTTTTTTTTATTTAATATTTTCTTTGATGGATACATCGATTTCTTCCACTGTATCTACCGTACCTGAGATCTTTCTTCCATCTCTTGTAGTCTGTTGGTTATGCTTACCTCTGTAGTACTGTTTTCTTCCCTAAGTTCTTCCTCGCCATGATTTCTCCGTTTGTATTTTCTTTAATTTTTCTAATTTTATCTTCAGATCTTGAACCATTTTGTTGATTTCCTTCACCTGTCTCACTGTATTTTCCTTCAGTTCCTTTACTGTTTGAACATTCCTCTATTTCTTTTATTTCTTTCAGTGATTTAATTATTTCCTCTCTAAAGGCCACAAACTGTTTGGCTGCAGCTTCCTGTATTTCTTTACAGATGGCCATAATCTGTTTGACTTTATCTTCCTCTGTTTCTTTACGTATTTCATTTGTTTCCTCCATTATCCTCTTCATAAGCATAAATGTAAGGTCTTCTTCTTGAATTTCACTGATGTTAGGGTGTCCAGGGCTACTTGCCCCTGGATAACTGGGTTCTGGAGATGCCATCTTGCTTTGGCTTTTGTTGGTTGTGCTTTTACACTGGCCTCTACCCATCTGGCTGTTAGGTGTTGGCTGTTAGTTTCTGGTGCCTGCTGGAATCCCGGGGTGGGGAGAATGCCCTTGGCAGGAAGACGGTTGTTCTTGAAGGAGGCCTCCTCAGCTTTTTGGGTATGGTCACCTAATGGCCAGTGCTTCTCAGGGAATTGCCACAGCTCACTTCAGGTGTGTGGACCTTTAGGGTAACTGGGGTTGTTGGTAGGCAGGGGGCTCTCCTCAACAAGAGACAGCTGCCTGCCACTGGGTTTCTTATTCTGAATTTAGTGAGCTGCTGCTGCTCTTAAACTGTGTTTGCTGGGTGTAGCCCTCTTGAAGAACCAGGGAGCCCTGCGGTTTGGTCAGTTTAGCTAGGGACACTGATTGCACCTTGGAGCAGTGTCTGGGGGGAGAGGTTGCTGAAACTGTGGATCCCAGCCTTCTGTAGGTCTGAGGTTGGAGTTCTGTGCCCCAGTACACAATGGTAATCAATGACAGGTGAGCCCAGCACATAGGCTAGAGCCCGGAGCCTGCAGGAACCCAGGAACTTTTCAGTGGATTAGGTGGGTATCCTGAGGTCGGACCTGGTATTTCTCCCACTGTGGGGCTTCCTCCTGACAGGGAAATCCTGTCTGTGGTGTTTTGAGGCCGACAGTTCAGTCTGGGGTGGTGAGTAAAGCATGCAGGCACAGATGAGTAGCTCCACACTGGCGACTGGGCTCCTGCAGGAACTCCAGGAACTTTTCTCGGGACCTTTTGTGGGGGTGGGGGTGGGTGGGTGGGGGTGTTCGGCTGGGTGCCTTGAGGTCAGACCTGCTGTTTCCCTCATTGTGCCAACAGGGAATTCCCGTCTCTGGTGCTCTGGGGCCTACAGTTCTGTCTGGGACAGTGAGTTGGGTATGCAGCAGGTGTCTGTGCTGGCAGCTGAGTGCCCGCCTGACCCCTGGTCCTTTTCCAGGGATTGCCTGGGTGACCTGAGGTCAGTCCTGTATGGTGTTCTCAGTCGCTGGTGTTGTGGTGCCCACAGTTCAGTCTGGGATGGTGATCAGAGCATGCAGGCATGTGGCTCTGGCCTGGGACCCAGGAACTCTTCCCTGGTTTAGCTGGGTGACCTGAACCCGAGTGCTTCCCACACCGTGGGGTTTCCTCTCACCTGGGAAACACAGTCGTTGGTGTTTAAGGATCCAGAGTTCGGTCGCTGTCCTGCTTGTCAGACACAATGTCCTCCAGTGCTGCCATTTTGGATCCCTGATTTATTTCATTTTTGCAGGTGCGTGCTTGCCTTCACACATACGCCCCCCTTTGTGTGTGTGTGCGCGTGTGTGAGTGCTTGCTGTGTGTGTGTCTGTGCACATGCTTGCACATGTGTGTGTGTTTGCATTGGCTCCCCTGTTAATTGGGTTACAGGCAGTTTTGAGCTACCTGATTTGGATACTGGAGCTCAGTGGGGGGTCTTCTGGAAGAGCAGCAAGCACTCTCAACTACTCATGTGTGCCTGAAGTTTTGCTAGGAACTGTTTTGTGCACAGATCATTTTGTAGTAAAGGCCACCTCAAGTTTTCCAGCTATGAGTGCAAGGTGTCTCTGTGCATTTGATTCCTGTTTGATTTTTAAATAGTTTCAGTTTTTTTCAGATCATTTTAAACATTTTTTTAATTTTTAAAGCTTATTTCTATTGTAAAAAATAGATTTTCAGTTGACTGTTTTATGTACACAAAAGATCATGTTTTTAGAAAAGACCCAGGTTTTAGGATAACGGATTTATAAGCTCCTGTCTCAGTCTGAGATCTGACCCATGCTGCTTCTGTGAATTAAAGTGGTGTTGGGACCTTCCTGTGCTGAGTCTCTGGTGTCCCATCTGCTGCCACACCTTACCCCCTCTGTGTGTGGTGTCTCCTGGAGCTCCCCCCGGGAACTTCTTCTTTACCCGTTAGCTTATTCCTTTACTCTTCCTGACACCTTTGGTGTCTGACTCAGGATGTGTAATTATTTCCTTTCTAATCTTACTAATTAACTGAGAACCTAAAAATAGTTGTTACTGAGTGTATAATTTGGCTCTGAAGTGTGGCTTTTGCTATTGTGCCTCATTCAGCTTCTTACATTTTGCCTCATCCACTCTGAAGTTCATTTCCCCCTCCAGATCAGTTGGTGATGGCGAAGGCCAGTGACTGGTTAAGGGATCCAGGGAGGAGCCTGATTGCGATGTTGCATTTCGCACACAATAGAACTCAAGGGTGGCCTTGGCTCTGGCTGGCAGTTGGGTGAGCACATCTGCAGTTGTGCTCTTCCCCTGAGGATGACTGGCTGTGTGGTACTGAGACATTTAAAAAAAAATTTTTTTGCTGTTTTTTAAAATATATTATCTGTGTATGGACCACATACATCTTTCAAAACAAAAATTTTATGTCTTTCAGCTTGTTTTACTTTACTTTGTTATGTTTTACTTTTAAATGCATTTTCTCATGCATAACACATTGAACATAATGTTATTACTAGATACATATACTAAAAATGATTACAATCATAAAACAAACTGTTATCTCAAAGAGTTGTATATATTTCTTCTTTGTGATATGAACAGTTAGCATGTACTCATATTTAACATCTTGATCACATTATACTAATTAACCTAGTTTTCATACTGTATATCACATCTTTGATATTTTTGATATTTTTATATTCAATTTATTAATTTTTGAGACTTTCCTACATTTACTATAATCATTTATATCCCATACTCTTCCTCCAACTCTTCCAGTGTACCGCTTCCACACTCTCTCACCTGCATGGCTTCTTTCATTACTGTCATATTACATGTAAATGCAGCCTGCCGAGTCCATTCAGTGTTGCTCATATGTACATGTCTTTTGCAATGACTTGGGATTGGCTAACCTTGGCGGCTCATCCTTGGGAGAGGCTGAGGCTTCCTCTCTTGGATGCATTCATTTCCTGTAGCTCTTCATAAATAGATGGCGCCTTATGAAACTTCCTCCATCCATGTTGAATGTCAACTGTTGTTATCATTGTTCAGGTCTTGTTTTGGAGAGTATATTGTTTAATATTTCAGGGATGCAACATCCCTGTATAGAATATGGAATCTTGTAGCAGAGGATGTGGTCCTCTGGCTCTTACAGGTTTTCTTCCTTCTCTTCCACAGTGTTTGCTGAGCCTTAAGTGTCGGGGTTGTGTTATAGATATATCTATAGACAAGGCTTGGCACCTGCAGTTGCTCTCTGCATTTCAAGTAGATTTCTGTGCTTGTCTCCATCTGCTATAAAAGAAGCTTTTTTGATGAAGTTTTAGAGCTACATGTTGCTAATAGGTATTTAGTTAGAAATTACCCTGGCTTAGGAACATGATAATAGCAGGCTCTCTTCTAGGGTCCATGACCTCACCAACCACAGGGAGTTGGCAAGGTTTACAGTTCCTGACATCAATTCCCTCCTGTTGATCAGACTTTAAATCCTAGGAGGAGACTATTGTGTTACCCCCAAGATTTAAATGTCACTGTTGGACTCTTGGTATGCTTGCCATGCTGGTCATTATTGTGAGTTGTAGGCTTTACAGCTGGATAGTACTTTCAGTTGCTTTACTTGGCAACTTGCATAACACCTTGAGAAACTCTGAGAGCTAGTTGTCAAGAAGGAAGCTTCCTGGTCCCTTCCAGCTTGACTTCTCCATGTCCTGTGTCTGAAGTATTTGTTGTCTTCAGCAATGGGTTCATACCTTCAAGTTCTGAGAGACAATCAGGGGCAACAGCATTCCTATATTATTTGGGGACACCCCCGACAAATGGCTGGAAGGAAGATTTCCCATTTCTTGCACTGGATTTTTTTGTTAGCCCATGGCTCTTTGAAGGCCATTATCACCCACGTGGCATAATTTCATTTTAATTATTTAACATATACTATATATATTTTAAGTAAATGTAGTGTTTCCCTGTTTTTTTTCATTCATCCTTTGTATCTTTTATCCCTCCTCCCTCCCGCTCCTCAATATTGCCTTCATTCCCTCCTCCCCTTCATTGTTTTTTTCTTTGCCCCTCCATAGCACCAACGTTTACTATTCCCATCTATATAGCTCCTCCCCCTTCTGGTTCCCAGTCCCTTATTCCACTCCTGGTTTCTGCAGTGACTCCAGGTTGTAGACTCACATCTAAACAGTCAGAGCCAGGATCCACAAATAAGCAAGAATGTATGGCATTTGTCTTTCTGGGGCCAGTCTACCTTGCTCAGTGTAATACCTTCTAGTTCCATCCATTTACTTGTAAATTTCATGATTTTATTTGTCTTTACAACTAAATAATATTCCATAATGTGTAGGTACCATACTTTCCTTATCCATTCATAAGTGTGTGGGTGTTTAAATTGATTCCATTTCCTAGTTCTTGAGAATAGAGCATCAGTGAACATGGCTGAGTAATTATCTGTGGAGTAGGAGGTCAGGCCCTTTGGTCATATGCTGAAGAATGGTATAGCTGGGCCACATGGTGGATTTACTTTTAGTTTAGTTTCTTTTTTAATTTCTTTATTTATATATTAATCACAGGTTATGTACTATGTATCCCAGCCATAGCCCCTCCCACATTCCCTTCCACTCTTCCCATCCCTCTGTCATCTCCTCCCTGCCCCTTTCCAAGTCCACTGATAGGGGAGGACCTCCTCCCCTTCCATCTGACCCTAGCTTATCAGGTCTCTTCAGGGCTGGCTGCAATGTCCTCTTCTGGGGTCTAGCAAGGCTGCTCCTCCCTCGGGGGGAGGGGGGTCAGGGTCAAAAAGCCAGCCATTGAGTTCATGACAGAAATAGTCCCTGTTCCGCTTACTAGGGTACCCAGTTGGATACTGAGCTACCATGGGCTATATCTGAGCAGGAGTTCTTGGTTATATCCATACATGGTTCTTGGTTGGAGAAACAGTCTCATAAAAGACCCCTATGCCCTGATACATTTGGTCTTTGTGGAGCTCTTGTCCTCTCCAAGTCTTACTAACTCCCCCTTCTTTCATATGATTCCCTGCACTCTGCGGAAGGTTTGATTGTAAGTCTTAATATCTGCTTTGATACATTGCTAGGTAGAGTCTTTCAGAGGCCTTCTGTGGTAGGCTCCTGTCCTGTTGCTTGTTTTCTCCTACATCCAATGTCCATCCCATTTGTCTGTCTAAGTGAGGATTGATCAACTTACCCGGGTCCTTTTTCTTGTTTATCTTCTTTAGGTGTATAGATTTCAGTGTGTTTATCCTATCTTATAGGTCTATAGAAATGAGTATATACCATGTGCTTCTTTCTGCTTTTGGGATACCTCACTCAGGATGATCATTTCCAGGTCCCACCATTTGCCTGCGAATTTCATGATTTCCTCCTTTTTAATTGCTGAGTAGTATTCCATTGTGTAAAAGTACCATAATTTCTGTATCCATTCCTCGACTGAGGGACATCTGGGTTGTTTCCAGGTTCTGGCTGTTATGAATAAAGCTGCTATGAACATGGTTGAGCAAATGTCATTGTTGTATTCTTGAGCATCTTTGGATATATGCCTAAGAGTGGTATAGCTGGGTTTTGAGGAATAACTATTCCTAATTGTCTAAGAAAGTGCCAAATTGATTTCCAGAGTGGTTGTACAAGTTTGCATTCCCACCAGCAATGGAGGAGGGTTCCCCTTTCTCCACAACCTCTCCAGCATGTGTTGTCAGGAGCGCTACTGATTTTTTTTTTTTTTTTTTGAGTTGATTTCGTATCCAGCCACTTTGCTGAAGGTGTTTATCAGTTGAAGGAGTTCTCTGGTTGAATTTTTGGGGTCACTCATGTACATTATCATATTGTCTGCAAATAGTGATACTTTGACTTCTTCCTTTCCAATTTGTATCCCCTTGATCTCCTTTAGTTGATTATTGCTCTAGCTAGGACCTCAAGTAGTATGTTGAAGAGATATGGAGAGAGTAGGCAGCCTTGCCTTGTTCCTGATTTCAGTGGGATTGATTTAAGTTTCTCTCCATTTAGTTTGATATTGACTATAGGCTTGCTGTATATTGCCTTTACTATGTTTAGGTATGTGCCTTGTATCCTTGATCTCTCTAAGACTTTAAACATGAATGTGTGTTGGATTTTGTCAGATGCTTTTTGGCATCTAAGGATGTGATCATGTGGTTTTCCCCATTTAGTTTGTTTACATGGTGGATCATATTGGTGGATTTCCGTATATTGAACCACCCCTGTATGCCTGGAAGGGTGGAGCTTAAGCGTGGAAACAGGTAAAGGTGCTGGTGCTGGTGCAGTTTGCGGGCGCAATGCACTTTCGCAGGTGCCCTGGATACCTCAGTGGCCCATAAGCCTGTGGTGCTGTTCTCCTATTACTCAGATCGATCTGGGCTCCAGGAATTGTTTGCCTGAACTCCACTGGTATACCCACAGAACAGGGGCTTCAATGTTGAGAACGCTGTCCCCAGGATCCGCATGTTGCCTACAGTGGGGGTGTGGGTGGGAGAGATGTCTGGCTGCCAGTGTAGAGGGACCCTGAATCCCTGGGGCTCTTCAAGCACTCACTTGAAGGTGCACTCACTTACTCGCAGGCCTAATCAAAAAGCACAGGGGTTCCCCTGTTCTCTACTCTCAGATTTGGGCCCACAGAGGCAAATGAGAGTGTAGGAGATCCTTCAACTCTGTACTTGGGGTAACTGTCTGTGCTGTCTCAGTCACAGCACGGAGGCTCCTGCTTGGACTAGCCACTGGCCTACTGCAGCAACAGCCCTAGGAGGCCCATCTGTGCAGTTTCAGTCACCAAGCATAGAGGCCTGTGCTTGGGGCAGAGGCCACTGCTGGCCACCCCTGCTGAGCAGGGAGACCCATGGTTGGTGCAAGGGGAAGTACAGGGGTGTTGAATATTCGCCACTCTTAGTCCTGGAGACAACCATGGGTGACCTGGATCCAAACTGTCCCAGATCATGGCTTGTCCCCTCTCACTCAGTGTGGATGTTCTGGCTTCAGCTGCCCCTCCACTCACCAATTTCGGAGTTTTGGATCCTGTGCCCCTCAGACACAGTACATGGTGGTCACAACCATGTTGGACCCAGTAGTGGGGTTCTTAACTGCTGAGGCTTTCCTTCATATAACTGTTATCAAATGTTACAGAGATTAAAACTCTTAATGTTAAAAACATGAAGTGCTTGAAAAAGAAAACCTAGGTCACTGCAAATTTTTGACTATAATACAATTCTAAAAATTGCCAGGACACGTATGTTAATAGAATTGAATATATATATTTAATAACTTCAACAGTTATATTTGGAGGATCCATGGAAACTTCTCATTTCATAGAGCAACTATTTTAGTTTTATGTTAATATTTACATAAGAATTTTTATGCGGAGGAAGGAACAGAAGCAATAAGAGGGTCTTTAGCACTGTGAATAGCTTTGCAGTGAAGTATGATTTCCTCAGTCAGTGTTTATAAGCATCTCCAAAGAGTCAGTCTCCACTGGGAAGTAGTCTTTGCCTTGCAAGCCCCTCACAGTGTATTAGTGTCATTCCATACCCTCTTACCTCAGACAGGAGTGTACCGTAGCAATTGTTTAGTACATTACTTTTTCACTGAGAAGTATATATTTTAAAAATTTGTTTTTTAATAAATTACAGTTTATTTATTATGCATCCCAACTGTAGCACCCTCCCTCTCTCATGTCCTCCCATGCCCCTCCCCAAATCCACTGATAGGGGAGATCCTCCTTCCCTTCCATCTGACTCTAGCCTATCAGGTCTCATCAGGACTGGCTGCAGTGTCCTCCTCTGTGGCCTGGTAAGGCTGCTGTCCCCCATCAGGGGAAGGTGATCAAAGAGCCAGCCACTGAGTTCATGTCAGAGACAGTCCCAGTTCCCATTACTAGGGAACCCACTTGGACACTGAGCTGCCATGGGCTACATCTGTTTAGGGCTTCTAGGTTATCTCCATGCATGGTCCTTGGTTGGAGCATCTCAGAAAAGACCCCTGTGCCCAGAATTTTTGGTTCTGTTGCTCTCCTTGTGGAGCTCCTGTCTGCTCCAAGTCTTTTTTTTTTTAATTAAATTTTATTTTTTATATTAACTACAGTTTATATACTTTGTATCCCAGCTGTAGCCCCTTCCCTTATTCTCTCCCAAGCCCATCCTTCCTCTCTCATCTCCCTGTCCCTCTCTAAGTCCACTGATAGGGGAAGTTCTCCTCTCCTTCCATCTGACCCTAGCTTATCAGGTCTCATCAGGACTGGCTGCAATGTCCTCCTCTGTGGTCTAGCAAGGCTGTTCCTCCCTTGGGAGCAGGGGGATGTCAAAGAGCCAGCCACTGAGTTCATGTCAGAGATAGTCCCTATTCCCCTTACTAGGGAACCCACTTGGATACTGAGTTACCATGGGCTACATCTGAGCAGGGATTCTAAGTTATATCCATGCATGGTCCTTGTTTGGAGAATCAGGTCTTTTTTTTTTTTTTATCTCCCCTTCTTTCATATGATTCCCTGCACTCTGCCCAAAGTTTGGCTATGATTCTCAGCATCTGCTTCGATACCTTGCTGGGTAGAGCCTTTCAAAGGACCTCTGTGGTAGGCTCCTGTCCTGTTGGCTGTTTTCTCCCTCCTCTGATGTCCATCCTCTTTGCCTTTCTGAATGGGGATTGAGCATCTTACCCAGGGTCCTCCCTATTGCTTAGCTCCTTTAGGTGTACAGATTTTAGTATGTTTATCCTATCTTATAGGTCTAATATCCACTTATAAGTGAGTATATACCATGTGTGTCTTTCTGCTTCTGAGATACCTCACTCAGGATGATCTTTTCTAGATCCCACCATTTGCCTGCAGGTTTCATGATTTCCTTGTTTTTAATAGCTGAGTAGTATTCCATTGTGTAAATGTACCACAATTTCTGTATCCATTCCTCAGGTGAGGGACATCTGGGTTATTTCCATATTCTGGCTATTATAAATAAAGCTGCTACAAACACGGCTGAGCAAATGTCCTTGTTATATACTTGAATTTGTTTTGGATATATGCCTAGGAGTGGTATAGCTGGATCTTGAGGAAGCACTATTCCTAATTGTCTGAGAAAGCGCCAGATTGTTTCCAAAGTGGCTGTACAAGTTTACATTGAGAAGTATGTTTTGGGTGCTGGGGATTCAAATTCAGGTCTTTATGCCTATGCAGCAAGCACTGTCCATACGGAACCATTTCCTTATCCCTTTATTTTCTTGTTTTACTGAAGAAACAGCAACTGAAAATAAACACCAGTTGAAAATAATGTTAGAAAGCTTTACAAGCACGTCTGTGACTCCCCCCACGTTTGCTGCACACACGCCACTGTGAACATGCAGATGTTTCTAGGTGATGCTCTAAATGTGATGTTAGGTTTTGTCCTCTTTAGCTTTCAGTTGACCGGACTCTTAAAGGTCTAGAAACAGCCTACTTTGGTTTTGTGCTCACAGTAGTTGATATGCTGTCTGGAGTGGAAATAATGTTTCTGGAAAGAGTAAGTGAATGGATGAATTCATAAGGCATTTGTGACAGGTCCAGAAATGTGGAAGATGGCTAGTTTGATGCTGAAGAGATCAAAATGGAATATATTTCTAGGCCGAAAATTTTCCACCAAATAATTAAAAATTGATTATGGTTAACTATTAACTTTTCATTAAAAAAAGAAAAAACAACCCCAAAACCAAAAAACAGCTGTGTGGATATCTATTGTGGAACCTGTGGCTGAATAGTTCAGGTTCTCAAAAAGAACATATTTTAGTTATTAAGGCTGTATTGCTGCTTAAAGTGCCAAAAAGGAAAGAGTTATTCAGTGTCAGTGATGGGAATTATCATGGGGTAAGAGGTATTGTTAAATCTGCTGAGATCATATCTAATAAAATGTACAAAATATAGAGAGCAAACAGGATAGCTTAGGAAGTTAAAAACAACAACAAGCCTGTCACGTAAGACATGCTGAAACAGAGCCAGTCTTTGGGATGACTCAGCACGTAAAGGTGCTTGCAGCCAAGTCTGATGACCTGAGTTCAATCCCAGGGACACGTATGGTGGAAGAGGAGAACTGACTCCCACAGATTGCCCTCTGACCTACATGTGTGCTTTGTGGCACAGGTGCATGTACACGCACACACACATACACAACACAGCACATGTACACACAAATGCAATAAAATATCTTAAAAGAAATGAAATAAATATGGAGGCATGGAGGCTGTGGCATGGAAGAGGAGAACACTGTGTGTGTGTGTGTGTGTGTGTATTTTCTTGGTGCAATACAAGCCTGATGACCCTTACATAGAAACTGGTTACCATTCGTCTGTAAGGAGGAATCATTGAAATTTGCCTGTTGTCTGCCAGGCTCCTATGTGGCAGCCTGTAAGGTGGGCTGGTGAGGTGAGCGTCAGGCTCCTGCCTCCACAAGGCTGCAGTCTTCAGAACTTAGCCAGCAACACTGAGTAGTGGTGAAGACAACATGAACAGACCCATTTAAGCAAATGTTGGTTTAATAATATTCCCAGTGATACTCAGGTGGTGTCTAATGGTATTCCTCCTTATTAAGGAAGAATGAATAAAGGAAAGTAAATCAGCAGCTTTGAGTCTGTTGCACAGGTGTTGAGCCTTGATCACCCCTAGTCTGTCTCTGGAAAGAGTTAGGATTCTGACATACTTCACTTTGTGAAGAGTTGAATGTTTAATTTTTTTTGTTTCATTTGAAATTTATTGTAAATTAGTGGGGGAAAGTCTCCGTAGGCTTACCAGCCAAAGATGCTATCCTAAGTTGCTTTTCCATTTAATTTTTTAATTTCTAAAAATATTTTTCTTAAGTAATAATGTATAACATAAGAGAATATCTAAAATGTTCATGTTCTTACTTGATTTCTGTTTTTGCGTTTGGTCTTATTTTGAAAAAGAAGACAATGTTAATAAAGTTCCCTGTGGCCCCCGTCCTCAGGGCTTACTCCACTGAAGCTATGAGGAGTGTCTTCTTCCTAGCCATCTTATTTTCAAACACGTCTGGAGAATCAGTCTTTTAATTTTCCATGTTCATTTTTAAAAAGAGGAAAAATCTCTGAAAATGAAATAGTCTTGCTGTCTAGAGATCACAGCTTTTAGCATTCTTCTGGATCTTTCTCTGTGAGTGAAAATTATACATAACAGGAAACACAGTATTGGGTTTGTTTTAAATAATAAACTGCATCTTGTCGGGTGCTTGGATGCCTGCCTTTGCTGTATCCACCAGAATGATTAATGCATTTTTGTTTCATTAATGTGACATATTTAGATCTATTTAGATGCATTAGGGGTTAATGCTATTTTGCTCAATGCAGTTTCACATATTGCTTAGTTCTTTAGGTTAATATTGGAGAATTTTACATCCGTGTTCACATATAATTTAATTTTATTCCAAGCTGGCCTTGTGTTGTTTATAAAACTCGAAGCTGTAAGATCCTCTTCTGGAATGGTGTGTAAGGCTTTCTCTCCTTTTTATCTCTACTCTCATTTCACCTCTCAAGCGTCTGGACTGAGTGCTTATTTCTAAATTAGTATTTGTCTTCCTCTTTCTTCTGATTATGCCTTTCACTCAACACTTATAGGCTCATGGCTTGTATTTAATTTTCAGTTCTTTGGAGTATTTACATTTGTTCATTTCTTCTCAGGTTTTATCTTGCCATCCTTAAGTTAACATCATTTTTATTAGTACATATCAATGTACATGTTAGTGGGAGTCACTGGTATTCTCATGGAGGCATCTGACATGGATCACTATAGTTGTATACCCTTCCCAGGCCCTAGTGATCACTGTTCTGTTTTTAGGATGATGGGTTTTTGTTTCTGCATATGGGAGTGTGTAGTGCTTGTCTTCCTGTGTCTGGCTTATTTTGCTGAAATGATGACTTCCAGTTCCATTGAATTTTCTGAAAATGACAGAACCTTATTCTTATCAGCTAAATAATATGTGTATGTGTATATGTGGAATATATGCGTGTAAATGGTATGTGCATGTATATATATATGGTATGTGTTTATGTATGTATATGCTATATGTATGAATGTATATGGTATGTGTGTATATGTTATGCATGTATATGGTAAGTGTTATATTTGTATATAATATGTGTGTATGTATGTACATGGTATTATGTGTGTATATAGTATGTGTGTATGTGGAAATATGGTATGCATGTATGTGTATATACATATGTACATAGCTGTATATGTGTGTATATATGTACATGGTATTATGTGTATATGGTGTGTGTGCAAGTGTGTTTTCATCTGTTGCCGAGCACCTAGGCTCGTTCTTACTGTTGTGGATAGAGCCGCAGCACTCAGGCAGCACGTAGCTCTTTGGTGAGTTTGAACACTCCCTTTGTTAAGTTGTTTTTGTCTGGTGTGTTGTTACAGGCTTGGCAGTGACTCCGTCAACCCTGGCTTGTCTTTACTGGGAGATACTTCATTATTGCCTTAACCCAACTGTTTCTTCTAGGTCTGTTTACGTTGTTTGTATCATTTTCATTTAATTCTGGTAGTTCTTAGGAGTCTAGACATTGAACTGTTTCTTCTAATTTTTCATATTATTGATAATATTTATCTGTTCAGACAGTTAACTTTGTTTCACTGTATTCTTTGTTTCTTTAATATTCTTTCTTTCGGTTTTTTATTTGTTTTAGTTTTTTGAGACAGGTGTGTGTGTGTGTGTGTGTGTGTGTGTGTGTGTGTGTGTGTGTGTATGTGTGTGTAGCCCTTGCTGTCTAGGGTCTCAATCTGTAGACCAGGGTGGCCCTGAACTCAGAGATTCACTTGCCTCTGCTTCCCAGGTGCTGGTATTAAAGGTGTGCACCACTACCACCTGGCTACTATTGTTTTCTTGTGTGTGTTTGTTTCTCTGATCTTCATTATTTTTTTTCCCATCTACTAATGTGTGGTTTGGATTGCTCTTGTTTTTCTGAGACCTTGATGTATAGCAGTAGGTTATTTATTTGAGATCTCTCTGGTTCTTTTAATGTAGGCATACATCGCAGTAAGCATTCCCCGTAGAACTACCTGGTAAGTTGTCTTTTCACTTTCATTTGATTCATAGCTGTTACACGTATTCCACACATGTCTCTTCAGTCTGTTCCCTGTGATCCATCCTAACTTTAAAGTTTTTCCTTGTCCTCATGGCATGTTTACATGTAAGCGTTGGCATGTTGAGATTCCCGTTGTTTTATCTGCACCTGTATTATTTGTTTAAGAAATTGAGTGTAACCGTGCGTGGTACACATATGTTTAACACCATTGCATCCTCTTGATGGATGGTTCCTTTTGTTAATGGATTTGCTCTTCTTCATCTTCTCCAGTTCTGGTTTGAGGTCTATTTTATCATGTTATGCCACCTGTTCCTGCTTGTTTACAGTGTTTGTGTGCTTGGTGAGTCCCTTTCCAGCCCTTCTGCTTCAGAGTGTGTATCTTTGCCAGTGAAGTTGGATTTTGTTTGTCATCTTATAAGCGAGACTGCAGTTTTTAATTGGAGAGTTAACAACCACTTACTTAGGTTCAGGATCAATATTGAGAGTAATTTGCTACTCCTGTAATTTTGTTGGCTTTTCCCTCCGTGGTTGTTTTGTGTGCTTTTTGTTCTTTTCTCTCTTCCTTGTTTATTGTAGGAATTTGCCAAATACTGAGTTAAATATGCTTGATTCTTTCCTTATTCTCACTTTTTTCATCTATTTCTATTGTAAAATATCTCCTGTAATGCTAGTTTACTAGTCATGAATTGCTTTAGTATGTGCTTATCTTGGAAAGCATCTCCTTTATATTAAAGGATAACGTTGATATGTATGATAATCTTAATAGGCAGTTGTTTAATGGTCCATGTTTTTAGGGTATTTGGGCTTTCTGCAGGGAGGTGTCTGATGGTCTTTGATGGCGTGTTACCTATGTGCTTGAAAACATTCTTTTCTGGTCTTTTCTGGAATTCTTAATGCCTCTTATACTTAGATGTCTATTATTCCCCCTTGATGTGGAGAACATTTTCAAACTGTAACTTTAGTGACTATGTTTTCTGCATTTGTAGTTTGTATTTCAGCCCCTTCTAGCCATGAATTCTCAGGTTTGGCTTTGATCATGTCCTATAGTTTATCAGTCTCGTGGTCAGTGGAATGTGTACATCCTGATCAACAGACAAGAAATTCCTGAGAATCGAGACAAGGGCGCTGGTTGATCCCGTGTGCCCTGACCCTGCTGTTGTCTCATCTTCAGCACAGCTGGTCTCTTTGTTTGCCCCAGACTTCTGGCTGCAGCTTCCCTGATGCTTTCTCTTTGCACTTCCCCTTTGCTGAGGCTTGAACTTTCCACTTTCCACTTAAGTAGATCTGTGCATCTGTGAGGGGAGGTTACCAGTTCCTTACAATGTCTGTGAGGTAGAATTTGGAGGGGTTTTTTTGTTTTGTTTTGTTTTTTGAAATGATTTCTTCTGTTATCCTTGGCTGACATGTTTGTCAATCCCAGACAATGTCTGTGGAGTCAGAGAAATTGAGGTGTACAAAGCTTCCAAAATCTTGAGTTTACAACTTAAGACAGTAGTCTCATTTTAAGATGACTCCTCAGATTTTCTAGGTTTGGCATTGTTCTATGCTTGTCACTATTGCTCAGTATTGATTCCTTCCTTCAGGGTTCATATTCTTTCCTACTGAAACATTTTCTTTTAGTAAGGACTTCTGAGTTGCAAACCTTTTCATCTTTTCTGAAAATATTTTGTCTTTATTTTGAGGTTCTTTTTCACGGGTCTCACTTCGATTCTTGCTGTTAAGCACTGTCATTTGGAAATTGAGCATATTTTATCCAGTTTCACCTATGGTATGTTTTCTTTCTTCAGATTAATGGCTTCCTAATTTGTCTCAAAATATTCAGAGGCATAGGTTTTTTTGTTTGTTTTTTGGCTACATATTTTAAGCTTAAATAGAGTTGCAAATCTAAAGTGCTACAATGAATACTAAACAGTTTACCAACTCACCTATTGTAAACATTTAACATGTTTGGTTTATATTATACAGTCGTGGGATTCCATGTTCTACCTGTGTCATGTGCAGACATATAGATTAACTTTCTGAGGAGAAATTACATATAACATGTCCCTTGACCCTAAATATATCAATATTGTGATTTACATATATAGTAATTCCTTTTAGTCTGCTTTTCCTAGTTTTTTTTTCCTGTTGACTCAGTTCCTTTCCTCCTACAGTTCTTTCCTCCTACAGTACAGGATTCAGCCTGCAGTAAATATGGTGCTGACCTGTGTGGGTCTTCTATACAACGTTTTCACTTAGTACCATGTCGTTGTTTTTGTTACGATCTGGATTTTTGGGAGACTCTTACCAGGCTGCCTTCCAGTTCAGGCTCCTGCTGCTTCAGCCTTCCCATATCTGAGATTACAGGCATAAATCACCAAGCTCAGATTAGAACATCCTTAATTTTTCATTTCTGTGATGTATCATGGTCATCAAACCAAGTTCATCCATTGTTAGCGGAATATTGATTGGGTGATATGTCCTTAAGATCAGTCTGGGGTTCATGATGTCTACGTGGCCAGGTGTTCTTCCTAGTGTAGTCGCATAGAATAAACTGTTTTACCCTGCTTTTCATCATTAACTCCTTAATTGACACATTGAGGAAAGTCACCGAGGCAAGCCACCTATTTGGGGCTCCTGGAGCTCCTTACTTTTGCCTTGAAAACCCAGGTTACGTTGCACACTGTGCATTCCGCTCAGGGCATTGAATATTGATAGCTGTTCATCTGTGTGAGCCATTGTCATTTGAGCTTCCTATTTTAGACATTCTAACAGATAGGTGATATCTCTTTATTGTGCTTTAGATTCCATTTTCTCCACAGCTAACAATTCTGGAGCCTCATGTTTGGTGCTTATTTGTCTCTGTCTTCTTTGGTAAATTACCTGTTAAATATTTTCTCTGCTTTTCACTGAGCTCTTTGGTTTCTTATTACTGAATATACATACATATACGTGTGTGTGTATATATATATTATATATAATATATATATACATCGTGTGTGTTGATATGTTGATATATAAATCAGATAAGTTGTTTACCCCCAAAATGGCTTTTTAATTACTTTGTTTCTTTCAAAGATGGGATCTCTTAATTTCCATTAGATTCGGGAAACTTCATTTTTTAACATTGCCCTGGGGAAATAATTTATGTTTGAAGTTATTTATTCTGGGATATTCATTATGGGAAAAACTGGAAGCACAGAAAAACTGGGACAGCAGAATCTGGTTAAATAAATTATGCTGATTTACAAAGTGGAATGTGATTCTATTTTAAAGGATTGTGGTACTAAAATCTGTTTCTTTTGGTTTTTATGATAGTGAGGGGAAAAAAAACACATAGAAGTCTCAGGTTGTGTTCTGAGATGTTGGCAAGGATGATTACTGAGTAGTGAGATTAAAACTGCTTTTTAACTTCCTTTTTTATATGCGATTTTATATTTTGCTTATAAGACTTTATTTTCATCTAGAAGGTAGGCAAGTAACATCTTATTTTAAAATACAGTGTTTTAATGTGAATTCTTCATAACCTTGATGAGACATGTTCGGAGACCATGGGAACAGCTAGTTTCCTGAGTGAGTGTTCCAGTGCATCTGTGTTGCTTGCTGTTATCTACTGTGGTATCTGCTTCCCAGCCAGCAGTGATTTCTGGAGGCCCCTGTTTAGCACTTGTGTCTTTTGAGTCCTCAAGAGACTATGCTGCAGGCAGACGTGTAAGCGTTGATGACCCACCATCAGGAAAAGCAAGGAGGGATCACCAAGTGAGATGTTCTTAGTTGTTAGTGAGCCTGGTTCCTGAACACTGAGCTTAGCCTGGTCTGTAAGTTTTGTCAGTGCTACAAGATGTTGTCTGACACTGGTAAGTCCTGCATTTTACTCTTGGTTTTGTTGTTGTTACACAAAGGAGCTATCGAAAAACCTGGAGCTGAGCACTAACAGTTTCCAGCGGCAGTTGCTTGCCGAAAGGAAAAGGGCATTTGAGGCTCATGATGAAAATAAACTTCTCCAGAAGGAGGTGCAGAGGCTCGGTCACAAGCTGAAGGTAAGCATGTCCTCTTAGACTGCATTATTTCTTCTGTCACATAAACCACACGAAAACCTAGTACTTAAAAACGAGTCAGTCACTCTACATATTCATTACCATGCAATCTACAAAATTCTATTATATGTAACTCAGAAAGAAAAGCATTGCTAATATAATTGCTGTAACGAAGTACTGTATATGCCAATAGGAACAACACAAATGAAATAAATTACAGAGTAGACAAGAACCATGGACATGAGTGTGTGCATCACTCTCTTGAATGATCCAGTAACCTTTGCATGATTCCAGGAGGGCTTGCTTTTAAAGTTCATTTTGTTTAGAGGAAACCCAATTCACATTAGTTAATTGTGTTAAAGATGCTTTCATTTTATGGAGACATTCGTGGGCTGAAATTTTGTTCAGAATTCTACAGAATTATGCATTATCTTATATAGTTTTCTCTTTGATCACCAAATTGTCAGAAAAAGCATTATTCCCATATTGTGAAGATCCCTTTTGTTGAAAAGCATGATCTAACTTTTAAGTCAGCAATAACATAAAATTCATATTTACAAGAGACTTCCTTTGTCTCCGTGGCTAAGCCTGAATGACAGAGAGGCATTCCTAGCTCAGTTGGGGGGAGGGAGTAGAGCTTGTGGTATTTGCATCCTTTCTGCCTCCTCCTTTTCCCTTTCACCTTCTTTTTCCTCCCCTTTCGTCTCCTGTGAGATAGTTCTTTCTCCAGTTTGATAGTTATAGTGGAAAGCTGACCATGAGATATTTCAGTTTGATATAGAACATATTGTTCAACACATTGAGGGTTTGTTTAATCTTAAACTGATTATCTTCCTTCCTTATATTGGGTTTTTCAGGAAAAGGAGAGAGAACTGGATATAAAAAATATATACTCTAATCGTCTGCCGAAGTCCTCTCCAAAAAAAGAAAAAGAAGCTATTTCAAGGAAAAATGGTACAGTAGGATTATTGCTGAATCTAAAACTGGAGATGTTACTAGTCAACAGGTTCTAAAGTAAAGGGAACGAAGGGGAAGAGCGTCCTCAGAATATATTTAATCTGTTTTCTTATAAATCAACTTTACTCGCAATCCAAGTCTTTCAGCTTTTGTTTTTCTTAAGGAGAGGTCATTAAAACAACATTGGGGGGGGGGCTGGAAAGATGGCTTAGGGGTTCAGAGTGCTCGCTGCTCTCCCAGCGCATCCATGCAAGGTGCTCACAGTGACTGAAACTTCAGTTCCAGGGGAATTGACACCCTATTTTGGGCTCCTTGAGCACCCAGACATGGGACACAGACACACAGACAACCAAACACATAAATTAAAAAAAAAAAATAGATTTACACAATTAAAAGGATACGTTTTACACAGCCTTTAAAAAACTTCTGTATGTCCTGTATTGAAGTATCACAAAGGATGTTAATACAGTTTTTATGTTACCACTAAATAAACTTAATTTTAATAAAAGATTAAAAACCTTATTGTAATTTTAATACTATAAAATACATAATTATTCCCAAGTATTAAGTTCCTAGCTTTAACAGTTCTACTCTTTACTGCTGCTATTTCATCCACTTCTTCTACTTTCTAGTAGTGTATTTGAAAGCAAATCCCAGATATTATTTCACTTCACTTATGCTTTGTATTTTTGTGCAGTTTTACTTTTCTTAAACAAAAGCATAATTCTCCTATGTGTTACAGAAACTTTAAAGTATTAACTTTGCAAGAGATGATTAGCATTTGTAGTATAATTGCCCTCAAATCATATAACTGTGAGTTGATTGTTCGTGAACAAAGTGTGAGCTCTCCTTTAGATGAATATATATCAGCATTGTTCAGTGGGCTTAGAAAACTTTTTTATGTTTTTTTCTTGGTAGTATCATGCCAGAGTGACTTTACAGATCTGTGTACAAAAGGAGTACAGACCAGTGAAGACTCTGAGCTGGAAGACTTTCCTATAACACCACAGACAGTTCTATGTTATGAGAACAAATGGGATGGACCAGAATATCTTTCTTCGGTGAGTTTAATGCAGACTAGGGTCCAACTCCTGGAAAGCTGTTTTCACAGCTGTGGTCAGAAGCTCCACGCATACGTCCCACTGCTCTCTCACTGGTCCCGTATCCTCTGGGGAGGTGTGCTGGTTACCTTCTTGTGTCTATGACCAAATATTTCATAAGCTGCAGCCCAAGGAAGAGAGGGTTCCTTCTGGCTCTTGACTTGAGGGGATGTCCTCCATCATGGTGGAGAATGTGAGACAGCTGGTGACATTACATCTAGTCAGAAAGCAGAGCTGTGTGGCCACTTGGGTGGCCCTGTCCCTTTCTTCTTTCAGTCCCCAGCCAGTAGGCTGCACCCACACATTCAGCATGGGCCTTCCTTCTCAGTTAAGTTTCTCTGGGATATACCCAGGTGTGTATCTCCAAGGTAATTGATTCTAAGCTGGCAATGAAGACTGAGCCTCATGGGGGTTAATGAATAAATGTATAACATTACTTGAATTAAATGCTACATAATTAATTAGAGAGGTTACACATAGTGTAGATTTGAAAGATTCAATGTAACTGTCAATGCTATGTTCTGTAATTCAACGTAATCTCAGTTGGCTACCATAGCTGGTTAGTAGTCATTTCTGGTTAGCTGGATTAGTCAGACTTTGTTGTAAAAGTATACAAACCAAAGCTACTTTTACAGCTTACCTCTTCACAATTTATACGTTGGGTGTTGGTTTTATTTTCATTCTGTTGATTGGTTCTAATATGTATTATATTGCTTTAAAATTTTAGCTAAATTAAATAATCCTTTCTCTTTTTAAGTATCTTTCAAAACATGGTTAGTTGTGATTTGTTGGTTTATTAAATGAAGATTAGATTAATTTCTTAGTTGGTGATCACACTTAATGGATGATCTACCATGTTTAAAGACTGTTTTCCCTCTTTCTATATGAATTCACATTTTTGACATGCATAATAGTACTTGGAATACCAAGAGCAAAATGAGCCTGGAGCGGAGAGTCTAAATTCCATTTTGAAAAAAGAAGAAAAGAGCAGTGACGATCAGGAGACATCGAGCTCTGAAAAGCAGGAGGGCGGGAAGCTGGAGAGTGGTAAGAGTTTGTGCAAGCAGTGACAACTCAGTACCTGGGAGGTGTGCAGGGGACGAGAAGAGGCTAAGGTGGTAGCAGAGGGTGGTGAACGGGGAGTCACAGCAACTGAGAGGCGTTTCAAAAGAAAATGAAGTCTGAAAGCTGCTCCTGGGGCTTGGGAATTATGAATAAATTAACTCTGGAGAATTTAGATGAAACAGTGTTTAATCAAAGAGGAATGCTATTCCCGTGCAGAAACTAAATCTTGAGAAATAACAGAGAGGCCTTTGTTGTCTTGGCCTTGCATTAGTTGAAACACAAAGATCACTGGTGTGCAATGCCATGAGTATTCCTGTAATTTTTGTTTGATTTTAAATTGCAAATCTTTAATAGCATTGTTTATAAGTTCAGAGAAACAGGTCGCATAGTTTAGATGGAAATGAAGTTTGATCCTGTCTTGATAGGACACGCTAGGGGTGTGGGCGCTGGAGTCCCAGACTGACTTCCATATGCCATTAGTTTCATGGTAATTGCATACAGAGAAACCTTTTGAGTTTGTTGGTTTTGAGCTGAAAATTTCTGGAGTAGAAGATTGTAGTCTAATCATTACTTAAAGTTGTTTGTATGTGGGTTGGATGGGAAATGATATTTGTATCACTGTTGGCCAGAGACGGAGCAAGATGCTTTCACGTGTTAAACCGTAGAATGGGAAACTGTTATGTTCAGTTCATTTTAGGGAACAAGAAAAGGAATAAAATAACAGAAGCCCAGTGGCCTGGTCCTTTAGGCTGTCTCCCCACCCCTATTCTATATGGGATGATCTAATATCAGCATGATATCAGAATGTATGCTATGTACTAAAATTGTATTTTAAGAGTTTTAATTCTTTCACTTGAAAATGACTTCAAAATTATAGAGAACTGCCAGGAATGGTCAAACAAACAAACAAACAAAACAAACCCCAAAACACAAACAACAAAATCTTTGCAAATGAATTCTGTGCCTTACATCGGTACCCGTAAGATCTTGGTGTGTTTGTGTTTTTCCTCCAAGCACAGACCCTCTCTTTTAGTTCCCATCATAGTTCGCACAGTTAGGAGCTTTAACTTTGACACATTTAGCTGGTCTGTTGTCCATCTTGTGATTTTGTTGGTAAACATGAGATTGTAGAAGCATTTTTTCCCCTCAGAGCATGATCATAAATTCTGTTAAATTCTCACCTCTAAGGACATTTTTTTTTTTACTGTGGAGTAATTTTGCTTATGGCTTTTAGTCTGTGAAATTAATATTTTTGATGAGTACATACCTTTTTAAAAAATAGAATGCTCTTCATTTTAGATTTAACTGAGGATTTCTCTTGAATTGAATCAGTGTACTTGCTGTCTGTGTAAGGGTTGCTTTCTCAGGTCAGCCAAGAATTTATGATTAAGTACCTTGTTCTGTCCACCTCACCACATATCATGAATTGAACAGTACAACATAGAGAACCTTGCTCCTGCTACACTGAAGAAAAAAGTGTGCTGTATGACACTTAAGTGCAATTCATGTTAATTATTTTCTAATCCAGGGTGTCAAGTATAGAAACAAAATATTCCTATCTCTATTATACCTTTCTTCAAATGTCAAATGTAGATTAAAAAAAATTTTTTTGCAAAAGATGGTAGCTGAGTTTTTCATTTATACTTATTGCTATAAAATTCCTTTTCAAAATTTCATTTTATGCAGAATGGGAAAGAGAAGAACTTGATCCTTTAAAAGGTAAGCCATCTTTGCTAGGAAGAGCAGAGAAGCCAGAGTTGGAAGCTGGAAGGTTCCAAAAGGAATCGTACCAAACTGAGAATTTTGATAAACTCGACGAGGCAGAAAGACTAAAGACAGAAATGCTTCTTGCCAAGCTGAATGAAATCAACAAAGAACTCCAAGATCCTCTGAACCTCAGCCAGACCTCTTTGCCATTGCTACCTAACTTTGAATCAAAACTGCACTCTCCAGACAGAAGCCCCAAACCAAACATGTTCTTCGAGTCCTCAGACAGATCATTTAATGGACATAATTTGCCAGACATGAGTTTTTTAAGTCCCAGAGGAGAAGGCCGGAGTCCAGGACGGGTTCGAAGTCCGGCCCTTCCAGATGAGTATGCATTTGGTAGCTATGTGCCTTCATTTGCAAAAACATCAGGGAAGTCGAATCTACTTGGCCAAAAAGGTAGCCTTTTAGATTTCCAAAACAGCAGTTTGGAAAGCCTGAGTAGAGACAGTGTAGATTTACTTTCCAGAAAGGAGAAGAAGGCAAACCTGATGGAGCAGCTGTTTGGCGCCAGCGCCAGCACCAGCCCCAGCAACACCACTGTCTCCTCCAAGAGCAATGACCCACATTTTCCAGCTGCCAGCAGAGGTGACTTGGACCCTCTTCACTTTCTCTCTGGAGAGAAAAGCAACAGAGTCCGGGAACCTGACGATGACGATGAGGACTTTTTCCTCAGTGAAGGAAGAAGTTTTAATCCAAATAGACACCGCTTGAAGCACCCAAGTAATAAGCCAACAGTCACGGCTGTTGACTCTGTTGACGAGGACATTGAAGAGGTCACACTCAGATGACTGACTGCAGACAGAGTATATATATTTTTTCAATTGTAAATATTAAAATATTTTAATACAGTATTTATTATAAACATTTAAACTTTTAATGGTGATATAGCCTTATTAGGGAATAATATTTAGTGACTAAATATGGCACAATTAAACAAGTGGTGCCATACCACATAGCCACATTGCTAAGAATGCTTTTTTGGTTTGAAATGAACCAAAAAGAGAGTTGTCGCTTACTTTTTTCCTGTTGTTACAGCTAGGTTTCACTGAGCTGGTCCAATGGGAAGTTTTGCTTTACTAGAGTCTTCCTCATTTCTTAATTTTACCTCTGTTTTTGGTCAAATCTCACTGAGCCTAAGTATTATTTTCCCACTGATGGCTAAATGGAAATTAAGGGTCACCAGTAGGAGTGAAGACGTCAGGTGACAGCAGTGGGACTTAGGAGCTGTGCCCTTGTCTGAGGTGACAAAGCCAAGCCACTCCTGACTGTCAGTGGTGATGGTGGGACTTTCTTTTTGTTTGGAAATACCCCCCAGGTATTGGGGTATTTACTGAGGTGCAGACTGGGGTGTTTACTACTCCTGAGGAGTTACAGTCCTGAAGTCACTCACTGTGCTCTGCTGGCCAGTCAGGCGAGTCCCAGTGGGCCCCAGGAGACATTGTTGCTCTTAGTCCCTCTCCTCCAGTACACCCTGTATTCTGCTGACCAGGTGGAAGATTCCCTACCAGGTACAGGAGGTAAAAGAAATGCCAGGTCAACACAGAATGATTTTCAACTCAATTATGTTGGAAATTCTAATGCATACTTTTAAGATTTGAACTTGTGCTCAAACCCAGGAGACAGCAGTGTGAGAGATACTCTTGGTTGACAGGACTGCTGTTGCAGCAACGCCACGTAGAAGCTTTCAGAATTGGGGCTCCTGCCCTGCTGTGTAGACCAATGGTTTCCTGTTGAAAGGCACAGGCTTTTTACCACTTAGTTAAGGACAGTTGCAGAGGCATCTGCTGAATAGACCTGGTCTGTTGGAGCAGTAATCTATCAGCCAAGGACAAACACTATGTAACGTGAGCAACCTGAGCAGTGTGACCATTTGTTCATGGTGTGGGTCTTACGTGAGGCATATATACTGACTGGGGAAAGAGTTTCCGTGGTATCTGGGTCATTCTAAATGCTGACTCATGAACATTGCTTGCTGATACATGATAACCTTACCTGGTTAGGTCCTCATTCACAGCTGTACTGCCTGGCATCTGGATTGGGTTTTTTGTCATTTATTGGGAACAGACTCTCCTCAAAGTGCTAAATAACATTGAAAAGTTTTCCCAAAGAGGATTTTAGATCTTCTGTGAATAAGCACTTACTATAGTGCAAATCATTGTAATATAGGTAAACATGTTATTTGTGATACAGTTCTTGATAAAACATTATGTAATGTTAATTTGTTTGTGGCTGTAAGTTTTCTACTGAAGTATTCTAATTTTAAGGTTTTTAAAATTTTTTTCAGAAAAAATTTTATTCATTACTTTAATTAGACTTATGCCTTTTTTCTACCTGAAAGTCTATTTAACCCAACGAAAAAAGAATTATTAAAATTAAATTAAAAGCTTAAAAGCATTATGATGTTTAGTATTAAAATTGGATATTAAAATGTATAGAACTTAGAGAAAAAAATCAGCTTTTTCTAAATGTCAAGTTAAATTTATTTGTACTCAGAACTCTTACTAATAAAAATTTAAAACACATCAAGACTCTATTTGAATGATACTTTATATTTTGGAAATGTGCAGTAGGAAAGGCATCTGGAAGGTTTCATTTCCCTTTCTTTTGTTTAGCAGTTTTAATTGAAGCATGCAAATTTGTGCTAACTCACAAACCTTATCAGATAACTCTAATTAATCTTTTCTGCCTGAACCAGCTATTGCAACAACACATATTTCACATGTCAATAAAGAGAAGGTACAGGCAGGGAGGATTAAGTTGAATTGTAAACACAGGCCTGTTTCCTGGCTGACCCTGTATTTCCTGCTCATCATCTTCATTTCAGGTTCTAAGCAGGTGTCGCTGACTAGTAAGGACACCTGGAAGAGAAATGTGCACAGTAGCAACAATGTGAAGACTTTAGAACTAAAGTCTTTACTTCTAAAGTATTCACATTAGAGAGAATGCCTGTAAAACGCTTTTTTCAGCTTCACAATACATACTCTTCTCACATTAATGTCCATTTAAAAAAAATCAATCAAGAGTATTCTTTTACTGAGATAGCTCGAGAGGGTGGGAATCACCCTCCAAGCGCTGGCCTCATTTGGCTTCTTCTGTCTGTGGACTATGGCTTTCCCAGCTCATAAAGGTCTTCTGTGGTCTTGAAACACTGAGGTTAATGCTCCGTCAAGTGCCCAGAACATTGTAAGTACTTGATAAGCAGCTGGTACTACCATAGCTAATTATGAGTTTCATGGAATAATTGAAAAAGTGGAGCAGACACACACACACACACATAGCCTACAAGACATAAGCAGATAAGGCTTCTAAGCTCCCAACCATAAAGCATTCATACTAAAGATATTGGGTCTTGGGTCTGTACTTACTAGTCCTTTATTCAGCACTGTGAACTCTTCCACAGAACAGCAGAAAGAGAACATGGGAAGGTTTTTTGACATGGGGCAAGGGAAAAGCTTCACAGCAATTAAAAGTGTGGATAATGCTGGGTCTTATGGTCGCATGATCTAATGATTCACACCCCACTTCTGCCACAGTCTGTGTCTCAATAAGCTAGGAAACCTCTGAGTCTCCATTGTCTCTCTACAAAACTGATACAAAACCATGCTTAGAGCCACAGGCACTCAAATGGTAGCTGCTTTGTTGTTGTTATGGAAAAGGAATTAAAAGGGGAGGCTATATTTTTTTAAATGCCTGAGATGGTAGTTCCTACTTTGGTGTCCTTTGGCTTATTTCTCACAGAGCTTTTTCCTGAGTAGCTGGTACTTTATCAGTCATTGCTGTTCAGTTTACAATTGAGGCAAATATATATGTTACCACATATACCCAGATTTCACAGGTAATATATGGATGGCACTCAGTACTCACAGCATAAAACCAAACAAGCAAATGAAAAACTACATCAGCACTCTACAGAAATAGCTTACACAAAACAGGTTCCTTTTGCTGTGTCTTGCTTTCAGGTAATCTTTCGGTAAGAATATTAAGTTGGTAGCTTCAAACCTACATAATCCCTTCAGTTGGCACCTATCTCCCTAAAATTCCTACAAGCTGGCAGAAGGGTCATTGGCCCACGTTCACCCTGCAGTATGCTCATACTCTGTGCTGTTGCCCTATATAGGGAATGGTAGTCTCCTTGCTTTTACCCTGGTCAGAAGGTCAGAAATGGGGCAGGCATGCTTCCACTGATGGAGGAATTTTGGACAGTTGGTGGCTGCTGGGGAGAGTTGGTTTTCTGTAAGAGTGTTGACACTGGTATGTTGGCTCTACTCCAGTGGTTGGCCCAACCCGACACTCATTAATATATGGGCAACACACAATGGAGTTGGTTTTGCTCAAAAGATGTGAGGTTGGGAGGGAGTGTATCAGAGGAGTTATGTGGGGCAGGTGAATGTGATCAAAATACACTATTAAACTCTCAAAGAATAAAAAAAAATTCTGTTCAGGAAGTTGCCTCTTATGCCAATGAGTTCAAGGCTCTTCCCCACTTTTCTAACAGCTTTAGTATGTCTGGTTTTATGTTGAGGTCTTTGATCCTCTTGGACTTCAGTTTTGTGTAGGGTGATAAGCATGGATCTGTTTGCATTTTTCTACATGTAGACATCCAGTTAGACCAGCACCATTTGTTGAATCTTTTTGCTATTGTATGGTTTTGGCATCTTTGTCAATGATCAGGTATCCATAGGTATGTGGGTTTGTTTCTGGGTCTTCTATTTGATTCCATTAATCCACCAATCTGCTTCTATGTCCGTACCATGCAGTTTTTGTTACCGTTGCTCTATAGAACACCAACAGCACAGGCTCTAAGATCAACAATCAATAAATGAGACCTCATGAAACTGAAAAGCTTCTGTAAAGCAAAAGACACTGTTGTCAGAACAAAATAGCAGCCTAAAGACTGGGAAAGGATCTTCACCAACCATATATCTGACAGAGGGCTAATATCCAGAATACATAAAGAAATGCTCAGTGTCCTTAGTCAACAGGGAGATGCAAATCAAAACCTTACACCCATCAGAATGTCTAAGATCAAAAACTCAAGTGACAGTATATGCTAGAGAGGATGCAGAGAAAGGGCAACCCTTCTCCAATGCTGGTGGGAATGTAAACTTGTATAACCACTTTTGAAATCAATCTAGTGTTTTCTCAGACAATTAAGAATAGTGCTACCTCAAGATCCAGCTATACCACTCCTAGGCATATATCCAAAATATGCTCAAGTATACAACAAGGACATTTGCTCAGCCATGTTTGCAGCAGCTTTATTTGTAATAGCCAGAATCTGGAAATAACCCAGATGTCCCTCACCTGAGGAATGGATACAGAAATTGTGGTATGTTTACACGATGGAATACTACTCAACCATTAAAAACAAGGAAATCATGAAATTTGCAGGCAAATGGTAAGAACTAGAAAAGATCATCCTGAGTGAGGTATCTCAGAAGCAGAAAGACACACATGGTATATACTCACTTATAAGTGGATATTAGACCTAGAAGATAGGATAAACATACTAAAATCTGTACACCTAAAGAAGCTAACCAATAAGGAGGACCCTGGGTAAGATGCTCAGTCTTCATTCAGAAAGGCAAATGGGATAGATATTGGGAGAGGGAGAAAACAGCCAACAGGACAGGAGCCTACCACAGAGGTCCTTTGAAAGATTCTACCCAGCAGGGTATCGAAGCAGATGCTGAGAATCATAGCCAAACTTTGGGCAGAGTGCAGGGAATCTTATGAAAGAAGGGGGAGATAGAAAGACCTGGAGGGGACAGGAGCTCAACAAGGAGAGTAATAGAACCAAGAAACTGGACTCAGGGGTGTTTTCTGAGACTGATACTCCAGCCAAGGACCATGCATGGAGATAACCTAGAACCCCTGCACAGGGGTAGTCCTTGACAGCTTAGTGGCCATGTGGGCACCCCAGTAAGGGGAACAGGGGCTGTCTCTGATATGAACTCAGTGGCCGGCTTTTTGATCACCTCCCCCTGAGGGGGTGGGGACAGCCTTACCAGGCCACAGAGGAAGACAGTACAGCCAGCTGTGGTGAGACCTAATAGGTTAGGGTGAGATGGAAGGGGAGGAGGACCTCACCTATCAGTGGACTGGGGGAGGGGCATGGGAAGGGAAGACAGTGGGAGTGTGAGATTGGGAGGGGATGAGGGAGGGAGTTATAGCTGGGATACAAAGTGAATAAATTGTAAATTAAAAAAAATAAAAGCATTTAAAAATTTTAATAGTTTATTTCTGGCATATGTCTATACTTAGGTGAATATATTCAGCCTATCCCTATTACAAAATAAAAATTAGAAATGAGTAAAAACAGGCTAGAAAAATATTTGGGTTTGAGATCAGGAAAGAGCTTAGACTTCACTGTTTACAAATTATAATTTTCATCAAATAATTTGTCCTCAAGTTCCTTACATGTGAAATGTGACTGATCATATCTTACATGTGTATTATAAGAATCAACTGGTATGGTGTATTTTTAGGAGAAAAATGTAGCTGAATGAGGCATGTCATAAGAGGGGAAATATTGTCTGCTCTGTATTTAAAAGATAAACCCTTGGGATAGGGAGATGACTAAATGGATAAAGCAAAGCAATTGTCTGCCTGTCGCCTTTGTGCTCTGGAGATGGAGAAAAGAGAGCCCTGGGGCAAGCTTCCTATCTAGACTAACCAAATCAAATGGATGGGCTCAGGTTTGGCAAAAGATTTCAGTTGGGTAGTGAAGACAGAGAGTGATCAAGGAAGACACATTAAGTCAACCTCTCGCTTATATACACATACACTAACACACACACGGGTACATGTAGACATTCAGCAAACATGAATGTTCTCACACCACATTCATACACAAAGCATTTATCACCAAATATTTTTCTTTTTAAAGCCAAGGCTTATCAATATGAACATTTAAAAAGGTAGGCGTGTTCTTAGCCATCTTCAGCTGAAGCAGCTCTCTTCTTGACTCATGCAGAGGCTGCAGTCCTTCACAGAAAGATTTTGTCTGTGAAGAGGCAGCCTGTGGTTGTGGAGAAGCAAGTCTGCACAGAACTTTGCTTCGCTGCTGCACTCACAGGCAAACTCAAGCGGAGTACAAAGTTCCTAGAGAAAGCCGAGTTCCAGGGCTGTCTGTCTTCACCAAGTGACATGATGAAAAGAAATCCACACTTCTTGTTCAGTAGGCATCGATTCTGGCTAGTTACACTTTTCATACAATCTATGTAATAGGACATTGTTAATGTCTAGTTTTTACCATGATAAAAATTCAAGAGGTTATATACAGTCAGTCATGGATGCTTGAAACTGCTGGTTTGCCTAGAAACAAAAATTTGTTTGCTTTTTCCTCCTTTAGAATTTCTAAAAATCTTATTTAGCTTCATTGTGTGCTTCTAATCTGTGTGCTATGGGCAATATTTACTCTCTTAAGGAGTGGAGGGAGGGGCTCCTTCAAATAATGGGTACAAACACACATGCCACTTAAATAAATAATTTCCTAGGGTCAAAGGGAAAGAGAGGAGGATCTCTCTATCAGTGGACTTGGGGAGGGGCATGGGAGGAGATGAGGGAGGGTGAGAGTGGGTGAGTATGAGGGAGGGGGCTACGGCTGGGATAAAAGTGAATTAACTAATAAAAATATGAATATATTATTTTACTTAATAAAAAAATAAAAATAAATAATTTACAGAAGAGATGTAGAATGACTAGGCCCGAAAAGCAGCAATCAGGAAAACGGCTGTGTTCTGACCAGGGCATTTGTATAGAACAGTGAAGTCCATGAACCTGGAGTCTAGTTTACTGTCAGTATCCATGCATACCTCATCCTAGGCAGGGCATAGTTTCTTTGGACAGGACCCCTGTTTTCCTCCTGAACAAACTGAGCGATATTTAAATAGATTTACTTTATACTTCATGTGGTAATTTTCAAAGTTTGTCCCCCCAGAACTGAAACACTTCCTGGAAGCTAAGGGAAGATACGTGTGGGCAGCTGTGTTAGCAACCTACTGTGTCGACACTGCATCCGACCGCACCAGTACCCGATTGAGCCCTCCAGGGCATCCTGATACAGCTGGAGTTTGAGAACCGCTTTGTATTAAAGGCAAAGGGGATGGGTGTGCTCTTTTAAGTGTTGGCATGGCCGTAGTGTTTTGCAAACTCAAATCCGGTGCTTGGAAGCTTGTGATTCTAGTGTGCAGATGAGAAGTGAACCCTGCACCTCTCACCATGTTCTCTAGAAAGAAATTATCTTCAAAGTGTGTGTGTGTGTGTGTGTGTGTGTGTGTGTGTGTGTGTGTGTGTGTGTGAAGGTGCTGTTCATGGATGTAGGTAAGGGCACACACATCACACATGCTTATAGCTTTTTAGCTTTAGGGCAGCGGTTGAGACATAGTTTCTTTGCTGCAGTTGGCTATGCTAGCCAGCCTGGGAGCTCTGGAAAGTCTTCTGTCTCTGTCACCTGCAATACACCAAGATTACAGACGCTTGCATCACTGCATCCAGCTTTGATGTAGGTTCTGGGGATCCCAACCCAGATCACTAGGTTTGCATAGCAATCGCTTTTTCTCCACTGAGCCATCTCCCCAGCCTAGAAATGATCTTTTTAATGGCTACAACTACTTTTGGTCTGTTACTGTCAGTTTTCTGGCTAGTATGTCAGAAAATTTGAGCAAGTGGAAGGAAGGAAGGAAGGAAGGAAGGAAGGAAGGAAGGAAGGAAGGAAGGAAGGAAGGAAGGAAGGAAGACAGAGAAAGCTCCTATTAAAACAACCAACACCAGAACAATCAGGCAGTTCATATGGCATTCCTCTGTTATGTCCTATAATCCCCAGATTTCCAGAAAGGCGGGGGGGACTTGAAAATGCATAGTATTCCCTCAAGAAGGATTAGTCAGGGGCTTAAGTTTGATATTTTGTATGAACATACGATTACGTTAGCAAACAGGTCTCTTAAAATTATAGGTTTTTTGAAAGTTTAAAAAACGGTATGTATGTGTGTTCTTAGTGGTCCAACCAAAAACTTATGAGTGAGGCTTAAGATATACTAAAGTTATCTGAAAGGATTATTCTATATGCAGGAGATGGTGTAGGTAAAAGCAAAATAGAACTAACGACTTGAACTCTTGCGCACTTTTCAGCACCTGAAAAGACCTGTGTGCCATTTATGGTTGTGATGTTTGAAAGAAAATGGCCTCAGC
The DNA here is from genome assembly GCA_028658305.1 of Pachyuromys duprasi. Classification (NCBI taxonomy): domain Eukaryota; kingdom Metazoa; phylum Chordata; class Mammalia; order Rodentia; family Muridae; genus Pachyuromys; species Pachyuromys duprasi. The sequence goes on from CM053749.1 coordinate 34,391,088, forward strand.
AGGCCCGCAGGGAGTGGCACTATTAGGAGGTGTGGCCTTGTTGGAGGAAGTAGTCGCTGGGGGCAGGCTCTGAGGTCTCAGATGCTCAAGCCACGCCCTTTGCATCTCACTTCGTTGCTGCCCATGGATCCAGATGTAGAGCTCTCGGCTACCTCTCCAGCTCCATGCCTGCCTGTACACCGTCATGCCTCGCTCCGTGACAATAATGGACTAATGGACCAAACCTCTGGAACTGTCAGCCAGCCCCAATTAAATGTTTCCCTTTTTTAGAAATGCCGTGGTCCTGGTGTGTCTTCGCAGCAATAGAAACCCTAAGTAATACAACGGTCAGTGTTCACTGGGTTTTTATGACGAAGGACTTTTTGTTTTTGCTTTTTGTTTTTCAAGGCAGGGTTTCTCTGTGTAGCCTTAGCTGTCCTGGACTCACTTTGTAGACCAGGCTGGCCTCGAACTCACAGAGATCCACCTGCCTCTGCCTCCCCAAATGCTGGGATTACAGGTGTGTTCTACCTCACCTGGCTGTGAAGTAGGATTTTTGTTTGCAATGTCTATCCTCACGTGTCTTTCATTGCCTTCCTGACTTACTACAAAGTCAAACAAACCATTTCATCTTGAACAGACCTGTTTTTGTGAAATTTGTTTATGTGGAATTTGTTAGTATACCAAATATGGAGCCATGTTTTAAAAAAAAAAAAATACGGACAGTGGAGAGATGGTAGTGGTTGTGATAGTGGAGATAACTATCCCTGGTGATTCCTGATCTGAACCAAGCATTTTCTCCAAGGCACAGGCTCCAGAGAATGTATGCTGGGTAGGCCAGTGAAACTGTAGCACTGTTACAAGTTTTGAACTTTTTTGTAAAACTGTGATTACCCCAGTACGATTTTTTTTTTTTTTTGCCTTGGGACTAGTAGTCTCCTAAGTAATTAATACATTCCTTCTGGCCCCTCCGCTGAACTCAACTTGGTTCATCTTCTCTTACGATTCTGCCTGCTTAGAAACACGTTCTAGTGGCCTCATTTACTTTCACAGCCCTCTTCTTTCTCTTCTTCCCCAGCCGTTTCAGCTGAGGCTTAATTTCTGTTTCTGTGTTTAAGTATCCTTTTGATGAACTAGAAAGTTTGATGGAGTCCAGTGGCATAATTAAGTCCATGAGCAGTGTCAGTTGGGTGTTCCTTAGCTGCAGACATGTTGCTAGGATACTCTTAAAGATACAATTCTCTTGATTAACTGCACAAGCTAGCATTTTTTTTTATCGTTCATAAAAATACAGGTCAGGTTGCATTTAAATTTATAGCAAGATGAGTGCTATCCAACTCTGAGTGCTTTTAGCATCACAGAAATGCATTTAGGTATGCGCACAAAGAATGTGTTTGGAATAATAATTTAGTGGCTGAGAATTAGTCATCTATTTTAGGGGGAGCTCAGTGTCCATGGATTTGAAGCTGAAAGAATTCTGAATTTAAATCACCACTGGGAGAATTCATCTCCACCGTGTGTGTAGCTCTGCAGAAATCCCACTGTGCTTATTATGATTGTTATTATTTACTGGTGTATTTGATTCCAAAATTTCATTACAAATTGCAATCATGGTCCCTGGTTGACTTAGTAAAATAAAATCAAGAAGCTTACAAAGAAAAATAGAAATTCATCTATTGTAATTGGTTTCATATGGACAGTTGTTTTTGAGGTTAAGGATTGGCAAATAGCTTTTATTTGGGTGGTGTTCTAACAATTATTTTATGGCTAATAATTATGAAAATGTCAGTGTCTTTGACTATTCCCTGCCTATGATGTACTTGTTAATTTGTTTATTTGTTTAACAAGTGCTTTAAGGGCTTCTATGGTATACAATACAATTGCTAGAAACCATAAGAGGAATTTTAAATGTCACTATGAAATTGATTTTCATTTTGGAACCATCCATTCCATACTAATGTAGAAGATGGATTGCACAACTCAGGAATTGCAGATAAGACTTAATGAAAGAGTCAGTGGGAATCCACTACATAAATGAATAGTACAGTTATTTATAAGACAGCATTGACAGCTCTCAGTAATCAATTGAATGAGTGGGAGGGAGAGAGAAGTCTGCGGTTACTAAGGAGGTGACAGTGGCTGGCAGGAACAGCCATGAGGACTACTGAGATCAAATCTGTTCTTCTCACGTGCAGAAGTGACAAGTAGCTTTATTTTAATTCATCTTTTTCTTTTCTTTTCTGTCCATTTTGTTTTGTTTACATCAAGACCTTTTTTTTTTGTAGTTGAAGCTGGCCTTGGGCTCTTGACCCTTCTCCCCTAACTCTCTTTGTGCTGAGATTATAGGTAACACACCACTGTGCCTGGCTTGTAGCTTTTTCTTAAATGTTTTGAGTTGTTGAACGTGCCTGCAGACACGTGCAAGCAGCAAAAGGAAGGCAGGCTTGCAGCCGAGATGCTGATGGAAGGCTTTATGACACACGTACGGCACTTATAGTCAGGGATCTGCACAAGGTTATTTAAACCTGCAAAACGTGTGTGTTAAACAGGGTTGTAATAACACTGAGATGATTGCGTCCATTGGAAACATTTGTTTCCTTAAAAATAATTCCTCAAGAGAACGGGAGAGTTGGCCCTGCCCGTTACCAGCTGTAGTACATAGGAGAGCAGGCCTGTGAACACGGAAGACCTGACCCCACCACTTGTCTGCCTAGTGGTGGTGTAGGCGAGGAAGAGATGCTCTCCTCCCCACCCACCTTGGCTCTAGCCGCCTATGGCAGGTGGAAGAGCTGGCCCTGAGATCTTGACAGTGGAAGAACTGTCCCTACCCCTTACTGGTGGCAGAACTTGGAGAGGAGGCCCTGCACCTCGCCTGGGCAACACAGTAGAGCTGGCCCCATTGGCATAGGTGTGGATGAGCCGGTCCCCAGAGCATGAGAGCTGTCTCTTACCTCTTGCCAGCTGCAGCATCGGGTGAGCTAGCCGGGGCAGGGCTGGAGAGTTCACCCTGGTGGTGTGGGTAACAGGAGAGCAGGCAAGGAGATCAGCTCAGATATCACCCAGGTCTAGATCCAGGGCTTTTGAGTTGACCCACCTCAACATCTATGCCATCTCTGAGCAAACTGAGTATGTGAAGGGTCTGATTCTGCAGATCCGAAGCTGCAGGATCTCTCTGCACAGGGCAACAGCAGGTTGTCTGAGAGGAGTCCCAGGGACAATCCAGTATAGGTGGCCTAGCAAAAGCCAGAGGCCTCCAACCAGACCAGTGACTCAGTGCAATGAACATTTGCAAGTAAAAAAAAAAATGTGAACAAAAGGGTGTACTATGGGATGCACTGTGACAGTGACACACTACAGCTTCCACAAAGAAAAAAAATTTTTTCCTTTTGGGGAGGAGGTTGCAAAGGTGGAGGGTGGATATGAGGGGACAGGGTGAGTACGAGTGGGGCCCACCCCAAATTTGAGGCTTACAAAGATGCCTCAAAAGTCAAGAGCTATGCTGGGCTCACAAGAGACCCAGCACCCTCCTCGGAGGTCATGCAGCCAATTGTGACTTTAGCTCTGTGGCATCCAGCACCCTCTTCTGGCCTCTGCGGTACTGCATGCAAGGGGTGCACAAACATGCACGCAGGGAAAACACTTACAGACATTAAAAAACCCGATATATAAAGAAATGCAAAGGAAAATTTAAAATCTGTTCCAGTTTATTTTGTCTTTCCTTAGAACTTTTATATGTAATTTGTTTTTAATCATTCTAGAATCATAAAGAATTCTGTTATAGTCATGTATAATGAGATGATACAGCTTTAACTGATTTTTTTTTTCTAAAAGACTATTGAACTTCATCTTGACACTATTTCATAAGAGTCCATTTGAGGGTTTGGCCTGCTCTTGGCTCTAGGTTCAATTCCAAGCCTAACAAAACAAAACAATACAAAATGACAAAGTCGAATTTGGAGTTGTACTTGAAATTTCAACTTTTTATATAAGATTTATTATTTGAGAATTTTATACAGTGCACTTTGAAATATCTTTATAACAACCTGAATTATTATGCACAATAGGAACTATCTCAGATTTGATTCTATCCTGTTTCATGTGCTAGTTGTTGCCCTGTCATTATTGGACGCCATACAATTTATTTTAATCTTGGCAGTAGACTACACACCTGAGTTTTTCAGTGTTTACAAACATACACACATACATACACGTACACACTCATACATGCACACACACATTTTGTGCTTTAAAGACCTTATAAGTTTATTTTGGTTTTCTTGGTTTTTTGAAACAGTGTTTTTATGGCAGCCAGACGTTGTATCTGCAATGCCTCTACTTCCCAAGTGCTGGTATTATAGGAACACATCCTTATGCTTGGCAAATATTTGTGCCTTTTCCCTCCTCAGTGCTGGGAAATCAACCCTAGGCCCTTATGCATGCTAAGCAGGCACTCGAACTAAGTTACATCCCAGACCTAGGGAAAAATTATTTAGCTTAAAAAACCCTTTGGGGATATTCTTAAATTTTTAATTTATTGTGTGTGTGTGTGTGTGTTTTGTCTACATTGTATGTCTATGCACCACATGTGTGCAGTGCCTGTGGAGGCCAGAAGAGGGTGACAGATCCAACGGGACTAGAGTTGTGGCTGGCTGCAAGTTACCATGTGGGTGCTGCAAATGGAACCCAGGACACCTGGAAGAGCAGCCAGTGCGGTGACCTCCTCATCCATCTTTCCAACCCCTGCAGTATTTTTATTAAAACAATACTGATACTTCCGTAATGTTATCCTACATATCTGAGAATATGGCCTGTACTCTGTTCAGTTCTATGAACTTCAATCGTGTTTTAAGGTTTTGTTGGATTGTTTTTGTACAGCATTTACATATTTCATGGTAAGTTTATTCTCAGGCATCTTTTATTTTGTCTTGTGTTTCTGAGGATGGATCCCAGGGCCTTTTGAATACTGAGTGCCCTAGCGCTGAGCTATATGCCTGGGCCCAGTTTTATTTTTCATTGTTACTGAAATACATCATTTTTTTTTCATAGTATCTTTTATATGAATACTGCCTATATGTGTAAAAATTAAATTTTTTGAGGTTTTTGAGGTATGTAAACATTTTGATAATGATAATTTTCACTCCTTATTCCCATATGATATCACTTTTACTTCCCTGGGCAATTGCATTGGCTCCTTCCTCCAGTGCTTTGATACAATGCTGAAGTTGTCCATTAACTGTGCCATGCAGAATATTAATAGTAACACATTAATGGTTTTCACTTTAAGTGTGGCTCTAACTTTGGGGGCTGAGATAGATTTAGTTTTTCTCATATTAAATGCATATATTTTCTCATTTTACTTAAGAATTTTAATCAAGACCTGTTGTCCAGTTGTTTTCAAGTGCTGATTTTTTTTCATGGCTAGCAACACAATTATGTACTTGTTCATTCAGGCCTAATGTAGTAGATTGTATAAGAGATTTTCTATTTCCATTGTAGCTGCTGTGTTTTTTTTAACTTTATACAATATGCTGAAGTGTTATTTGATGCATAAAAGATTTATAATTACATTCTCACTGTGAATTGGGCTATTAACGTTAAGAATGTTGTTATTTTTATGGATTTGAGGGTTGAATTTCACCTTTCCTATTAAGATTCTGATCCTGTTTTTATTGTGAGTATATTTGAGTCCCGTTTATTTTTAGCCTTGTTTTGTGATCCAGCCTCAAAACCACTTTCAATATATAAATTAAGTTACTTGACATTTATTGCTATCCAGATAAGTTTGATTTTTTTATTCCACACTGTTATTTTATATACTCATGTGTCTGCAGATTTTTTTAAAAATATCTTTCCCTTATGTGGATTTTCCTTTGCCTATATATGCACCTTTTGATATTAAGAAAGGTTACTGTCTTTTCCCCCCAGTGTCTAACACCCCTTCCCTCTATTCTTTTAGATCATGTCTACATAATTCCCTAACCAGGACATTAACAATTAACATGTTTCTTTTCCCAGTGCACTCTTCACCAACAAAAACTTTTAGTCGGCATTATCTTTCTTATTCTTTGTATTAATGAATATTATCATGTTTCTGCTCCTTGGTTCATCAACTTTTAAATGAGGTCTTTCAACTTTAAACCACTGTAGAGGAGGCTGAGAATTTCTTCTTCTCTTCCCAACTTTATTCGTTTTATAATGTCTATGCTATCGGGACATAACATTTACATTCCCTTCTGGTAATCTCTTCAGCATTGGCACTGGTCCTCTGTTAAATACATTCAGCATTCAGAGGCAGTCCTTCCGGACCATTTTCCACAGTCATCGCTCATTTACCAGAGGAGGTTCATCTCCCTGCACTAGGATTCTCACTGCCAGCTGACTCCTGAATTAGGCTCTAGATAGAATACAGAGCATTGGCTTTCTAGGACTATTTTGAGTTAATTTATGTTTCTTGGAAATAAAGAAAAAAAACTCAACATGAGACCTTGTGAACAAGCAGATAGTTGACTTGGAAAGGGCTTCCAGAAAGGAGGGACAAGAGACCACGGAGAATGAAGTGGAAAAAGACAGCTCCAATACACTCATGCATTAGTGAATTGATATTCTTAGATGGTTCTTGGTGCCACAGGAATATCCTGAAGACTGTATTGAATGTTTATTGGACCTGAAAAAGGAAGTATTCTCTACCAGTCGTCATCCTAATCGGTTAAAAGCTTTAGCCTTCTCACTCTTACAGGTTGGGAATGTGTGAGCACCGAGTATGATTCACCACTCAGTTGAGCTGCTACCCACAGAAACAGACGGTAGTCTACATGGAACAGCATGCCATTGGAGAGGGTGGCTGGAGTCAGATGAGAGGAAGGGGATATGAGATGGTACACAGGAGGCCTCAGATACAGTAATGCCCCATATTCTGGTTTACATTCTGTCTTTGACTAGAGGGTTAGGGTTATTTGATATTTCTGATTAATTTTAACTTGTAGTTTACTGCTACTATAGACTGTTAATTTTCTACTTTATTCTTACTGTCATGTATATGACAGAATGGTCACTTTGGGGGAATTTATAGAGATTTTATTTTAAGGCTTAGCATATGATCTAAGTTTGTAGGGTTTCCATGAATACATGTGCCTTGTTTGTAGAACACAGGATTTCAACATTATAGTCATTTAAATCATTGTTTGTTCAAATCCTCTGTATTCAGTTTTCTTCTTTATCCTTCTGAGTTAGGGAACAATATTGTTCCATAGGGTCTCACTCTATGAAACCAAAACTCACTACATAAATCATACTGGCCTCAAACTCAGAGGTCCACCTGCCTCTGCCTCCTGAGTCCTATGATTAAAGCTTAGGCCACCGTGGCTGGCAGGTCTCTCTTTTCTAAAGTGATTTTTGTCCATTTCTTCTTATATACTGCTTTAATGTATTTTCACTGAAGTTAGTGACTCCGGGAGAATGTTACTTACAGCTTTTGCCTTTTCGGCTCATAAACCACTTGAAAAGGATACTTAGACATCAGACCAAGATGACATAGGAGTTTCGCTGAATGCAAAACCAGATTAGAAAATACCATCTGGTTTCTAATTAAGATAGACGCTACTGTTCACCCACTATTAACTAGTCACGAGTGGAATGCCTGGCTGGGCAAAGGCCTTGGCCCGAGAACTTCTGAGTAGCTGAAGCAGAGCAACACCCACAGTTGGAGGCCCATGCTAGGGAAGACAGAGTGGAACCAGAACCACAGCATACTATTTTTTTTTAAGCTTTATTCACAAAAGTGTTTATTTTGTTGAGAAACCCAAGGTTTAAGAATTTAAATTATACAATGTGACTCAGTTTATGTGTAGAAAATATAGAATTTTTTTCAATTTCATTTTTTTTTATTAATTGCACTTTATTCACTTTGTATCCCTGCTGTAGCTCCCTCCCTCCTCCCCTCTCCAAGTCCACTGACAGGGGAGGTCTTCCTCTCCTTCCTTCTGATCCTAGTCTATTAGGTCTCATCAGGACTAGCTGCATTGTCTTCCTCTGTGGCCTGGCATGCTATTTTACTGCTCGTTTGAAGAATGTGGATAGCAAGGGCGTCCTTCAAACCAAGGCACTAATTCTGCCACTTGGTGAATTTCAGGAGCTCCCACGGACAGCTCATGTTCTTTTTCCAGCAGGAGGCTCTAAGGGTGTGTCAAAGAGTGCAGTCCGTGATGGTGAAGTAATGCTCGCCTGCTCAGCTCTCCTGAGGCAAGGCACACCCACAAGTTTAAACACAGCAGTTCTGAAGGCTGTGCTGAGAGCTTCCTGCTGGAAGGGGTCTACCTTGCCTGTTGCCATGACTGTGTAAATTTTAGCAACCTTAAAACTTCCCATCTAGCCAGGCATGGTGGCACATGCTTGTAATCCTAGCACTCAGGGAGGCAGAGGCAGGCAGATTGCTGTGAGTTCAAGGCCATCCTGGTCTACAAAGCGAGTCCAGGAAAGCCAAAGCTACACAAGAGAAACCCTGTCTCGAAAAACCAAACCAAACCAAATAAAACAAAACAAAAAAGGAACTTCCCTTTTGCATTAGTGCTGGCAACCAGACTCCCTGCTTGGCTGGTGTCTTAGTTAGGGTTTCTATGGCTTTGAAGAGACACCATGACAAAGGCAGCTCTTATAAAGGGAAACATTTACTAGAGGCTGGCTTGCACTTTCAGAGGTTTAGTCCAGTATCATCGTGGCAGGAAGCATGGCAGCATCCAGGCAGACATGGCGCTGGAGGAAGGAAGAATTCTGCATCTTAATCAGGCAGCCAGGAGGAGGCTGTGCATCACACTGGCCAGACTTGAGCATGTATAGGCATGAGAGACCTCAAAGCCCCTCCTCCACAGTGACATACTTCCTTGAACAAGGCTACAGCTTTTTCAACAAGGTCACTTCCCATGGGACAAGCATACTCAAACCACATTGGTTTGCATGTCTCCTCTATTTGTGGCATCCGTTGACTAACACTTTCTTTCCTTTTTTTTTTTATTTTGGAAAGAATCCTATAAAGAAAATATACTTACATATTTTTTTTTCTTTTCAAAATCTAGTGGTCCAGTATTGGTTACATTATGTCTTTTATTCCAGCACTCAGGAGATGGAGGCAGTAGATCTCTGAGTCTGAGGCCAGCCTGGTCTGCAGAGTGAGTTCCAGGACAGCAAGGCTAACCAGAGAAACCTTGTCTTGAAAAAAAAATCAAAATCCAGTGTAAGTGTTCTTGTTTTTCCACACTTACGGTTGTCACTCCTGGCTTTTTTTTTCAACAATATAGTTATCACTTTCTTAATTTATTGTCACTGTTTGGTTTTTCTTCTTGCTCATGATTTGAAAATTATTAATTTGATATATTTTCTTTTTGTGTTGTGCACATGTGTGCACAGGGTATATGTTCATGGGTGTGGGCACATAGGCATGTGTGTATACAGCATTTGGAGCTGGCTAGATGACAAGCTATGGTGTCATCTTCAGAAGCACTGTCTGGCTCCTTTGAGATAGGACCTCTCGTTGTCATGGAGGTCACCAAAGAGGCAAGGCCGGAAAGCAAACTCCAGGATTCTTGTCTACCTTTACTTGGAACTGGGATTTCAAGTATGCACCATCTTGACTGATATTTTCATGCAGCTTCTAGGAGTCAGGGCCTCATGCTTGCATTCCCAGCGCTTTAGCAACTGGGCTGTCTCTCCAGCCCCAAGTACTACAGAACTTTAATTCTGTTTTCTCTTTCAAGACTTTTGCCTATCATCCATAAACCTAATAGCTATATTAACAATTAGATTTAAGCTGGACTGCATTGGTTTTATTGCTTATAGAATTTTATCCTAAAATCGTTGTCTTTTAAATTTTTGATAGTATGTTTTGGCGTATCATGTATTTTCTAAGCAATTTATATTGACAGTATGCTTTTTCCCTTAAAATGAAATAGGCTAACATTTGTCAAATGCTGACTTTGAGGCTGAAACAATTTGGCAAAGTGTAGGGTAAACAATGTTAAACAACTGTCTTTTCTGTGAACGTCTGTGATTCTGTATTGTGTAATTACACGTCTTAGAGATGTGCCTCACTTCCCAAACTTGAACCACTCCAATTCTCTCATCATTTACTGTTACAGAGAACAGTCGTGCTCACATTTCCTTCCTTTAGTAACTTGTTTGCTGGCCTAGATTTCATCTGTGAGGAAAATGAGAGCATCTATGGGATTCGTATACATCAGGTGTCTCGCTTCTATCAGAGTTTGATGTTTGAAACAGAATCCATCCTAAATATTTCACACACAAAGAATTTGATAACAGAACCCTGGAGCTTGTGAAAGTGGAGCTGGTGGACTTTGTGGAGTGGGCATAAAGAGATAATTCCCAGAACACTGGAAGGCTGAAACACCCAGTCTGCCATCTCAGGAGGCCACCTGATACAGGAACACATCTCCACAGCTACAGTGTAGGGGCACATGAGGCCCAATTAGAAGGTCACTGCCAGTCCAAACGTGGAACACAGGAGTTGTCCACCTAAGCAGCCAGAAACTATATTTGGTCCTCAGTAGAAAAATATCCCAAACGGGAGGAAGACGTCCTTCAGAATCCTAGGTCAAAACAAATCTCTGTCCAAATGTCAGTCTCGGGTCTCTAGTCTTCTGTGCAGGATAACAGATTGTCTCCTCTGGGGGTCACTCTTCTAGTTGAACCTGAGCACCACTTCCCAGGGTCCAGGGTTTGTCATTCATCAGAATCCAGAGCGTTCAGACTTCCTCTCGGGGGCCATCACTTTTTCCTTCCTCAGACCTTTTTTCACAAGGGTAGTGAGAGTTCACGGCCAGCACAAACAACTGCAGATGAGGTTGCATCAACCGTCACTCAAGGAGCAACTGATGATTACCAGCATGTTGTGAAGTTTTCTTGCTTTTAATACGGATCTCCAGAGAATTGTACAAGGGGCCAGGCCAAATCCCTCCTATTGAGGTGACATACAATAAACTTTGCTCTTTAAAATTCTATAACTCCTCAGACACATCCAAGTCCACAAATTCTTTGAATATGAAGTGTGTGAGCTCAGACAGCATGGCCAGGAATGAGTTTGCATTTGTGTGTGAGATGGAACTTCTTTTTAAATTTATTTTTTTATATTTACTACGGTTTATTCACTTTGTATCCCAGCTGTAGCCCCCTCCCTCATTTCCTCCCTTTCCCCTCCCCAAGTCCACTGATAAGGGGAGGTCCTCCTCCCCTTCCCTCTGACCCTAGCCTATCAGGTCTCAGCAGGACTGGCTGCATTGTCTTTCTTTATACCCTGATAAGGCTGCTCTCCCCTCAGGAGGAGGTGAGCAGCCACTGAGTTCATGTCAGAGACAGTCCCAGTTCCCATTACTATGGAATCCACTTGGACACTGCTATGGGCTACATCTGTGCAGGGGATCTAGGTTATCTCCATGCATGGTCCTGGGTTGGAGTATCAGTCTCAGAAAAGACCTTTGGGCCCAGATTCTTTTGTTCTGTTGCTCTCTTTGTGGAGCTCCTGTCCACTCCAGGTCTTTCTATCTCCCTCTTCTTTCATAAGATTCCCTGCACTCTGCCTAAAGTTTGGTTATGAGCCTAAGCATCTGCTTTGATACACTGTTGGGTATAGTCTTTCAGAGTCCCTCTGTGGTAGGCTCCTGTCCTATTCCCTGTTTTCTCCCTCTTCCAATGTCCATCTAGATGGGACTTCTTATAACACGTGTGTGAATGTTCGTGGCAACAGCCCCCTTGTCTTCCCTGTTCAGGGATGCACTGCTTTGGAATTATCTCCAATGCTCTCTTTACTTGCTGAAAACAATGAACCTTTCCTTGCCCTGTTATTTTCTAGTTTTTCCTGTGAGCTTTGCATCCACTGAGGAGTGAACTTGTTGTGTTTGGGTTGTATCTCTACCTGAAGAAGAAACTGATTCTGAGATGGATACAACTAGAAATAAGCCCCCGGATTTGGTTTCTCTCTGGTTATCACAAGATCTAGTAAGCTGTTTAACCATGGATGCTCTGTGCCAAGATTCACTTCAGTAGAATCTTATTTAATCTACTGACTCACTCTCTGTCCTTCCCTCTCTCCTGGCCCCCTGTAGTGTCTCTGTGTGTGCATCATACTGGCACACCATGTGTATGAGGAGGCCATGTTGGATATCACTCTTTATCATGCCCTGTTAGATCATGGGCCTCCAATTTTAGGCCAGATCTCAGAGCCGAGTGGAAATCAGGCCATGCTTCCCTCCCTACTCCCCCCCCCCGCACCCCCCGCCCTGGCAGAGAGTTGAGAAGCAGTAGACTCAGTGACCTGACAGCTCTCAATTTATGACTCAGCCTGGCTCCTCCAGGGTCATTATCACATACACTTTTCTGAACTAAATCATCAGATGCGAAACTTCCCACCATCCGTAAGAGATTACGCAGAGTCAGATCTTTCTTTTTTTTTTCTGGGGATTGGCCCAGAAGGCTGCTCTGAAGACCGCTCTCTGCAGAGACTCCCTGTTCCTTCCTCCTCACTCTCAAGCTTCTTTCCAGGTTTTGAAGAGAACCATTCTTTTCTTTTAAGGCCCCATCACGTTTACAGCTCAGCTCAGTTTTTATCTAATGCCCTCCCTCCAATGTCAGGGCTGTGATGAGGCTCTGAAACTCTTCCATTGTAATAAATCCTCCATGTGAAAGGAATTTGTGTTTACTTCCTTTCCAGACCAACCATTGCTTTACTTCTCTTTACTTAATGCTCTTTGCCTTTATTTTTATTTTTTAATTGAAAATTTATACAATATATTCTGATCACAACTTTGCCCCTCTATCTCCTCCCAGAGCCCACCCTGCCCCCAATCTCTCCACCCATCCAATTTCAGTTCGTTTCCACCTTTAGTTTTCGATACCGGGTGTCTTACTGAACCCAAAGCTCACTGTCGGCCTGGGTTGGGGGCCACGGAGCTCTGAAGATCCTCCTGTCCCTGCTGTGCTGGAATTATAGGCCAGCACTGCCCAGCCCTGTTTTATGTGGGTGCTGGGGAATCAAACTCAGCTCTGTGTGCGTGTGTGTGTGTGTGTGTGTGTGTGTGTGTGCGCGCGCGCATGTGTCAGTCCCTTTGCTGATGAAGTCCTGTTGACTCTTTTCTGTTTGTCCTATCTCACAGTACTTCAACCCTCTCCATGATTCCTTCTTTCTAGTCACCAACATGTCACTAAAATCTATCAGAAGTAAGATTGGTGAAACTAATTGTTCCTTTGTTCACAGGAAACACAAGATGACTCACAGCTGAATAAATAGACAATCTGCCGGGCCACGGACACAGGTGCACATATTCTCCTTTAGCTGTTTGATGAAGCAGCCAAGACCTGATTCCTCCACCCCTGTCCTGACCAGGAAAAAGAGCCCGGTTATCTTGGGCAGTTTTCTGAAACAGCAAAAACGACTCTCTTGCTGTGTTTCTGGATATGCCATAGGAGGCATTTAGACAAGACCTGACTCATTCAGGATGACATAGCTGTAGACAGGGGGCACCTGAAAAAGTGCACATCTTACCGGTTGCTTTGCAACATCTCTAAAAGCCGAAAGAAGATTCTCAGCATCTGCTTCAATCCCCTGTTGGGTGGAACCTTTCAGAGGACCCTCTACAGTAGGCTCCTGTTCTGTTCCCTCTCTCCTGCCGCTTCTGGTGTCTATCCTGTTTGCCATTCTAAATGAGATTTAAGCATCCTTCCTAGGGTCCTCCTCATTGTATAGCCTCTTTAGGTCTGTAGATTTTAGAATCGTTATCCTGTATTATATGGCTAATATCAGCTTAGACCGACAAAGCTAAAAATTCTGAACCCAGGGGGTCCTGCAGAGAATGATGCCTCAATCAACCACGATGCATGGAGAGGACCTAGACCCCTGCTCAGATGCAGCCCATAGGCAGCTACACCTCAGTCTCCACATGGATCTCTGAGTGAGGGGAGCAGGGGCTGCCTCTGTCACAAACTCAGTTGCCTACTCTGTGATCACTTGCCCCTGGCAATGTGGCCTTGCCAGGCCGTAGAGGAAGAGGATCCAGGCAGTGCTGATGAGACTTGATAAGCTACAGGCAGATGACAGGGGAGGAGAACTCCCCCTTTCAGTGGACTAGGGGAAGGGGAGAGGGGGAAGAGGGAGGGAGGGTAGGACTGGGAGGAGTTGAGGGAAGGGGCTACAATCGGGATAGACAGTGAATAAATTGTAATAGATAAATAAATAATTTTTAAAAAGCCACAAGAAGATTCTTTCCTTGCTAGCCTAAATATTTTACCAGGACAGTGACCATTTCAAAATATTGTCTCCAGGAAGACCTACAAAAAGGACTCTAAGGGGAAGTACTTTCAGTCTCCAGCCAGGTACTTTGCTGTCATATTAGACAGCCCCACTGATACTTGACACAGGGCCGTAAGGATCAAAGGGCCATAAAGATAAGTGAGACTAAGAAAGATTGGGAACTTCAGCTAGCAAGTGTTCTCAGGCCTACTTGGTTACCTTTCCTTTTACTTCCCTACCATCCAAGTGACACTAGAGAGACTGCCCAACAAGCCATGTAAAGATACTTACACAGTCAGTAAGTCAGGTGTGTGCTCACACCCCGCTGACCAGACAGTGCTTTGTCTGGACAGGCAGAATTGGACTGTGACAGTAGTTCCCCTTCTGAGAATGCACAGGAGCACAAGAGCCAAAGTGAAAGCTCACGTGGTGTAGACAACACTCTGAAGGCGGATAGATGGTTTCTCCAACACTCAGGTATACTGAGGTCCCTTATTGCCCAGGCTATTTGCTTGTGTGCTCACCTAGAGTCCTGCATGTACAACAAAGTCCATCAAATCCCATTTTCCCTGAGCAGGATTTTGGTTATGGAAGTCTGCATATGTCCTACCACTCACGGGGAGAACCAAGGTCCATCACAGTCCCTGCCCAAGTAGCTATGTGACCGGCTGCAGCGGTGGCAGGCTCCTCAAAGGCGTGTCTTTGGCATCTACTTCAAGTCGCCAAACTTAAAAAGACAAGAGGACAGGAGGAGGAAGTCGATGTCACATGCCACCCTGGAAATTTAAGAATGTGTACTTAAATGAGACCTGTCTTTTGCATGGACACACGGAAGGAAAACCCAAACAAACATTTAAGGTCCCCTTTAGTTCTAACTTGTGATTTTCAAAATGCATCCCCAGAGGTTTGTGATTGAAGTGAGTTTGTGGGGTGTCAGAGACCTCCACTCTGAGCAGCTCCCCATCCCTGCCGCTCTGGCAAACACGCCTTTTAGCTTTGGTCTTACTTTGAAGGGGCTGCTAAAAATGGCTCTCTTTGCCTTAATTCTCGATTTCACCGAAACAACGCGTCACATCTACTTAAGGAGATAGAGTGACCAGCTTGCTTTAGGAACAGAAGCAGCTTCGGTTGAAATGTGCCTCATAACCTTGATTATCCCTAAATCTGAGGAACAAGATTTTTTGTTTCCATTAATATTCAACCTAATATAGCTCTGAGTGATTTAACATTCCTACAGTCAGTAGGAAGATGATGGCTGGAGAGTTAATCTTCCCACACAATCCTTCTCAGACTCAGCTGTAGATTTTCTTTTCTTCATTTTTCTCAAATTTAAAAAAAATAATTTTTTATAATTTATTCATTATATATCCCAATTGTAGCCCCCTCCCTCAACTCCTCCCAGTCCCACCCTCCCTTCCACTCCTCCCTCCATCCCTTCCCCTAGTCCACCAAAAGTGGGGGGTTCTCCTCCCTTGCCATCACCCCATAGCTTGTCAAGTCTCATCAGGATGCCTGGATCCTCTTCCTCTATGTCCTGGCAAGGCTGTATCACCAGGAACAAGTAATCCAAGAGCAGGTAACTGAGTTCATAATAGAGGCGGCCCCTGCACCCCTTACTCGGTAACCCTCATGGAGACTGAGTCTACGGGCTACATCTGAGCAGGGTTCTAGGTCCTCTCCATGCATGGCCTTTGGTTGTTGCATCAGTCTGTGGAGGAACCCCTGGGCTCAGATTTTTTTTGTTGTTGTTTTTTTGGTCTGCTTGTAGAGCTCCTGTCTCCTATGTGAGTGTGACCTTCTATCCCCCTGCCCCCACTTTTTCCATAAGACTCCCTGTACTCTGCACAAAATTTGGCTGTGAGTCTCAGCATCGTGCAGATTTTCTAGCTCTATTGTTATGAGCTGCTCTTTGACCTCACAAGGAACAGTGCAGGGGAAGATGCTGAGCACAGCAGAAGTACATATGCCAAGTGCCAAGCTAACTTCCTTCTATTGCCTAATAAGTCTGGATTTCGATTATTTTAAAAAATATCTTGTCTGTGTGCCTGTGTGTGCGTGTATACATGCGTGCATATTTGTGTGAGTGAATGCAGGCACGTGCATGCCACGGGACATAGGTGTTCATCCTCTCCCTTGTTTGAGACAGATCTTGTTTATTGTTGCATGTGCTAGGCTAGATGGACTGTGAGCTTCCAGGAATTCTTCTGGGTCTCCACCTCCCATGTCACGCAGGGAGTGTTGGGGTCACAGATGTGAACTAGGCATCCCAGCTTTACATGAACTCTGGGGCTTTAAACTCAGGTTCTCATGCTTAAGCAGCAAATGCCATTTGAGCCATCTTCCAACACCCTGGACTTGAACTCCAAAGAAGTCTCAGAAGTGTTCATCATGTTCTATATATGTGGGTTTGATACAGAAGAAACAAAATGACTCCCGTTCCTTTCCGTCACCCTGTGACCAGCTGAGGCCACTCATTTCTAGCACTAACACTTACCTGCGTTCATCGACATGGATCTCTAAGCCATTTCTACCCTCAGACCCCCACTGTGGAAAGTCTTACCTCATATTTCTTACGGCATCATCAAGCAAGTTTTGAATATCCTCTGTATATCGTGCTGAATGGAGAAAATTAAAGAATAAACCACGACATCAGACGGATGAACAAGTTCATAAGTTTTCACATCACTCTTTTCTTTCAATTTTCATATGCTTAGTCACAGACTTGTGCTGGCCTTCTTCTAATCCAGCCTATTTGACTATTTTCCTAATATGCAGCTGTTCAGTTTGCACTGGACAAAAACTGACAATGCTTTTCCAGCACTTAACTCTACACATGTTCCCTTCAGGGAATCACATTTTCCCAAGACATGTATGGGTACATGTTCCTCATGGTTCATCAGTTCTGATGTCTAATTTTTTACTCAGAAAACATTCTCCCCACCCCTGTGGGACCTTTCTATAAGATGGGGTACTTAATAGTGAACAGAACTAAGTATAGCTAAAATGGCTCTACCGTGCAATCCAAGATTGATATTGACAGCTCCTTGATATCTGTGGTAAGAGCTATGTTGAATTCCTTTTGTAATATTAAATCCATGTCATAAATTACAACTAAGCAGCATGTGGCTGAATTAAACCTAGATATTGAATGTACATCACATGAATTTCCTTTAGAGGGCACTATTGATTCTCTGAAACCATGGGAACCGCTCTTCACTTCCCTTGGTAAGGTTGGCCAAACTTGAAAGCTTACTAGGTTTCGAATCTTCTCAGAAGGAAGTTAATGTAGTTTACCAGTCCAGTATGTGGCCTAGGCTGTCCATTACTAGAGCAGTTCAGAAGCTAATCCACAGTATTTGTTAAGATCCATCATCAGAACAGTATGCAGGATTCTCCATTTGGTAACACCAATGAGTGCACTTGCCTTTTGAAACTCTTCAAATGAGAATTTGCTTTTATAACTTAATATAACATTTAAATTCCAATATATTTTTGTTTAGAAACATAATCATCCATATTCTTAGCATCCATCACCTCATTCTAGAAACAGAGAACATGTATTTGAGGGACCCTGTATTCACAGAATTATTATTCAGAAATGTGTTTAGACTATCTGGAGATGTATAAAATTTTGCTTTTGGCCAGGTGTGATGGCACAAGCCAAGCCTGTTATTCCAGCACTTTGGGATGCAGAGGCAGGCTGATCTTTGGGTTCAAGGCCAGCCTGATCTACAAAACAAGTTCAGGATAGCGAAGGGTATACAGAGAAACCATGTCTTGAAGAACAAAAACAAAAAATTGGTTTTGAATTTGTTGTGCCTTATAGAATCTGCTAATTTGCTGAATCTGGATAAATGACAAAGAGAACTTTTTTCCATCTAAGTTAACGGACACATTGATAGGTTGGTTCTCTGCATTTTTAACATAATTTAAAATAAAGGGAAACCCCAAATGTTACACTGCTCAAAAGCACAAAATTGTGGATGCAACTACTTCCATATCATTATTCATAAAGGCTTGCCTCACCTTGCTATCACAAAGTATTGTTCTGTGTCTTGTATAGAATTTCTTACTGAATTGCCAATCATCTATGTCAAGAAAAGGCAATCATCTTGTAGATATGTTATAAACAAAGAAATGAAAATGCCATTATGTTCCAAAGATCTTACAAAACAATAAATTTTCATTATCTAATGAGTTCAATGTTAATTTCTCAGGTCAGCCCTTTGAACTCTTCCTAGAATGCCCAGTGTCTACCTTCTTAGCCTCAGATTCCTCTACCAATAATCTAAGCTCCCAGAAAATGATACCTCCCGTATTGTTACATATGTAACAATACCTTCTGGCACGTATTTCCAGAAACTTAAACAGCCATTCAATGTATGTTTCACAGCATTTGGGATATTACTAACTCAACGATGTCCTCTCTGAACCTCCCTAGCAATGCTCGCTGCCTTGAGGCTGGAAGCATTTGTCTGGAGATGTCGGTCACACCCAGCTTGTGCATCCAGAGCTAGAAAAGCTTCTGGCTGGCTTTCACAACTCCAGGAACCTGGATGAAGGTTGCCTCTGCACACCACCAACACCTGCATTCACCTGGCAGTATCTAGGGAAAAAGTCTCCTTCCCAGCCCCAGAGGTCGAAACTGTAATCACCCTCTCAAGGTTTCTCAGTGACTTCAACCCTGTTAAATGCTTGCATTATACTGGTGGGGTGTAGGGAAGTTCTCCTTTCAACATGATGGCCTAGGGACTGTGCCTGCTGGTACAAAAGCCTGAGAGCACTCCACATTCTTCTCCAGAGACCAGGGAAAGAGCCCATTCATACCATTCATGTCCAGGATTGTGACTACCAATGCCACAAGATTTATCACTGCCAGATCTCTGTCCACCCCGCCCTATGGGACGTTCCTACCCCTGCTCTGCCGGCTCAAGACCATACAGACTAAAACCAAAAGCTTCAGAACTCCCTGTACTCAGCCCACAGACCCAGTGAAGGTCTTCATCACACCCTCTACCACAAGATGTATAGACACTACTTCTATTAGTCAAAATGCCACTCACCTGTACATGCCATAAAAAAACCTAAGCAATATCTCAGAGACCCATGGACTTCAGACCACAGCTGTTGGTGCCCAGCATCCTAGAGTCATTTTTATTCCCTCGAACAAGGAGAAGGATACATCTGGATCCCCTAGCTCAGTAGAAGAAGCTAGCAGCTCTGCAACTCTTGCAACCAAAGTCAATCTCCCCACAGTAATGAAGGAAGATAGACTTTGTGTCGAACCATCTTAAATCCAATATTGGTAGTGCCACAGACAGCAGAATCAAATGTACTCATCTGGCAGGATCTGAGAAAAGCCCTTATCTGTGATGCAGGAATTGCCTGATGGTGCCAAATATTCAACTGTCTCCAACATTCATCCTGAGAGTCCTGGACAAGGTCTTCTTCATATCTGTGCTGCCCAAAACTGTGGCTGCTTGGGCCAAACCCATGGGCATCCACTGTGCTTGCCCTAAGAGATCTGAGGACAGCCTTTCCACATCACCATCATGTAGCAGACATCTCTATATCGACCAGCAGCATCAAGGATCAACCCTTTGAAGCTTAAAGGCACGCCTCAGGAGTAACTCTTTTTAATAATTTAATAATAAATTCATTTATTCAGTTTATTCACTTTGTATCCCCTCTGTAGCTCCCTCCTCCCTGAGTAAGTAACTCTTTACAAATAGACAGGAAGGGTGTAAGGTGAAATCTCAGGGTCATTTTGATTTGCATATAACCTAATAGAAAAGAAGTAGAGAATTTAAATATAAACAAACTAATAGCAATAACTATTTTTTTGTCTTATAGAAGCTCAGGATCTGATGGCTTTGCTGCTAAATTTTATAAAATGTTTTAGTAAGAATTAGTTCCAGTTATTTTTAAAATATTGAAAAAATTAGAATGGGAGTCTTTCAAACTCTTTTTAAGAAGCCCGTTGTACTTTAAGGCCAAACCCAGAGGAAGCTACAGTCAAAAGAGAAAACTAATAACCCTACACCCCATTGAATATAAGAGCCACAATTCTAAATAATAGTCTAAAATCCATTTTTTTTGGCCACTGTTATAATGCTGTCTGTAGGTCATATAAGGGCATTACTACGTTGAGGTGTGTTTCTTCTCTTCCAGTTTTATTCAGGGCTTTCATCATGGAAAGAGTCTGTATTCTTCTAAGGGCCTTTTCTGCATCAAATGATATGCGTGTGATTCCTGGACCTTCGCCTACTTATGTGCTGAATTACCCTTATTGACTTGTGTATATTAAGCCAACCTTGCATCATTGGAATTAAATAAACTTGGTCATGGTATATGATATTCCTAATGTGTTTTTGAATTTGGTTTGCAATAACTTTATTAACATTTCTTGCAAACATGTTCATCAGGAAACTTGGTCTCTATTTTTTCCCCTTGTCTCCTTATCCTGGTTTGGAATCATATAGTGACATTAATAATGACCCTTTCTTAGAAACATTGATAATTAGTTGTTCTCTAAACATTTGATAAAATTTGGAAGTGAGTCCATATGGTCCTGGGTTTTGTTCCCCTATTTTTCATTACTGTTTCAATTTTATTAATAAAGTTTTTTTTAAGTTGTTTATATGTCCCTCTTGTGTTTACAAGATGTGTTCGTTACTTTTCTATGTTAAGATCCTGGTCAAAAGCAACTTGGAGAATAAGGAATTTATTTGGCTTATACTTCCAAATCACAGTTCATTATCAAATGAAATCACAGCAGGAACCGAAGCAGAAGCCATGGAGGAATACTGCTTACTGGCTTGATCCTTATGACTTTGTCAGATTTTCTTATTCAACTCAGAACCACCTGCTCATTGATGGCACCCTCTCATATCAATCAATAATCAAGAAAATGCCCCACAGACCTGCCTACAGGCAGTGTGATGGAGACATTTTCTCAGTTGATGTTGCTTTTCCTAGATAAATCTGACATATTAAAGTTGACATAAAACTGGCCAAGATACAGCATTTTATCCATTTCTTCTAAATTTTCCAGTTGCATGGAATATAATTTTTGAAGTAACGCCTAATAATTCTCTAAATTTTGCTAGAGTCTATAGTAACATGTCTGTTTTCATTTCCAATTTTATTAAATTTGTTCATGTTCTCTTTCTTTTGGCTTGACTAGGGGATTGCCAATTATTTATTTCTTTAAAGATACAGCTCTTTGGTAGAGTCTATTTACTGTTATTTTAGTCCCCATTTCATTTATTTCTGCTCTAATTATCATTTCTTGTGGTCTACTGCTTTTGGGTCTGGAACAGTCTTGTTTCTGATAAGACCTTAAGGAGCACTTTCATGTTATTTATTTAAGGTCTTTCTAATTTTTTAAAAAGAAATATGAATGCTTCATAAATGTGCATGTCATCCTTGCATAGGAACCATACTAATCTTTTCCACTTCATCCTAACTTTAGTATATGTGCCATTTGAAATGAGAATTATTTTTGATGTAAGTACTCATAGCAATAATTTTTTTAACAGAATGGTCTTCAGTGTATCCCAAAGGATCTAGTAAGTTGTGCTTTAATTTTATTTTGACCCTAGGGACTCTTTAATTTACGCTCTGATATTTTTCAAAGAACATTCAAGAATTGTTCATTCTCCTTGTATGTGTGTAGTTTCTATAGTATTTCTTTCCAGTGATTGCTAATTTGAGTATAATCAGATGATATATAAGTGTTATTTTGATTCTTTTGTAGTTTGTAAAACATGACTTGTAGCCTAAAATATAGCCTATTTTAGAAAAGATACCCTGAAATTCTGAGAAAAATGTATTCTATTTCTATTGGATGGGAAATTTTGTTGGATAGATATTTGTTAAGTCACTTTGATCTATAATTTAACTTTGAGGTTTCTGTTGATTTTTAGTTTTGATAACCTATCTAAAAATAAGGGTGGGATATTAAAATCAGTTATTATTATTATCAGGACATATCAGACTTTAATGTCCATTCGTTCTTGTTTTATGAAATTAGAATGCTCAACATTTTGCACATATATTTATAATTACTGTATCTTTCAATTCATTGAATTGTTACATTTATTAGTATAGAGTTGTTTTCTCTATCTCATCTGAAGAATTTTGGATTGGGTCTTATTTATCAGATATCACCAACTTTGTTTTGATTTCTCTTCACTTGATAAATGGTTTTCTACCCTTTGTTCTCAATATGTAAGATTCTTTACCAGTGAGGTATGTTTCTTAGAAATGATAGTCAATTATATCTAGGTTTTAAATCCTGTCTGCTAGACTATACCTTTTTATTGGTGAATTGAGGTCATTTACATTTAATGTTATTATTGAGAGATATTTACTCATTTCTATAACTGTCATTGTTTATCAGATTAATGCTTATTGTTTACTTTCTTCCTTATTCATAACAATATGTGTTAGGTATTTGATGATTTACTGCATAGACTATGAAAAATTACCTCTTTGCTTTCTTCATTCAGCTACTCTTACATAATTTTACTTTCCTATGGTTTCATGATTGAGACTCTTACTTCATTCTCTGTGTCTATTAATTCTCTAAGTGCCTTCTGCAATGCTAGCTTGGTAGTCACAAACTATTTTAGTTTGTGCTTGTCTTGACATTTCCTTATTTTGTCAGCAATCTTAGATTGTTTTGCTGGATAATGCGTTTTGGTTGGCAGTTGCTTACTTTGAGAACTTGAAATTCCTTCTTTCCTTCATTACTTACTGATAAGGAATCTGACGATTTTTTTTGATATTTCTCCCTTTGTAGATGTGTTTGTATTTTTCTTTCAGCCTTTAATTTTGCTGCTTTGTTTTATGCTTTTGAAATCTATATTTAACTTCTCTGGTCATGTGTATGTGGAGCTTTAAGTGGTTCATATTTATATATTTACTTCTTTCTCTAGTTTAGATAATTTTCTCCTATAATTTTATTAAATAAATTCCTTGTGTGTCTACTCTCAGCTCCTCTTCCAACCTGTGGATTCTTTAGGTTTGGTTTCTTGATTATTTACCAGAGTTCTTAGATACTGTTGTCATTGTTTTTCTCCTTGGTCATTTGGTTGATTTCAATGCTCTTCACTGGAATCAGCTGTTTGGTTCATTTACTTGTTAAATATTGCTTAATTTCTGTCTTAGTTAGGGTTTTATTGCTGTAAAGAGATACCATGACCACTACTACTCTTACAAAGGAAAACATCTAATTGGGGCTGGTTTACAGTTCATAAGTTTAGTCCATTGTCATCACGGCAGGAAACATGGCAGCGTGCAGGCAGACATGGTGCTGAAGAAGGAACTGAGAGTTCTACATCTTGATCTGCAAGCAGCAGGAAGACAGCTGACTTGAACTTCTGAGACCTTAAAGAACCCTAGTCATGCACCTCCTCCAATAAAGCTACACCTAATACAAGGAGGCCATACCTCCTAATACTGCTACTTGCTATGGGGGCTGTTTTCTTTCAAACCACAATTTCTAACAATTCTACTTACTGTGTATGATTTTTTTCTCAAAAATCTCAATTTCCTTGGTGAGGTTTTTATTTATATTGCTGATATATGATTCATTTTGTTGATTTTCTCCCCTCAATGTTGCTAATTTCCCCCATGGAACTGTTTATTTGTCTTTTTTTAAAAAGTAATTGATAATTTTTTTTTATCAGAAAATCTTTGGAATATTCATCTGGCATGAGTTCAACAGTTTAAAAGCTATGGCTTTTAGAAAATTGTTATCTTGAGTTTTCGTGTCTTTTGCATTTCTATGTTGTGATTTACACATATATGTTTGAATGTTGCTATTCTGGCTAGTTTAATGTCAACTTGTTACAAGCTACAGTCACTGAAGAGGAGTAAGCCTCAGTTTAGAAAATACTTCCATAAGATCAGGCTGTAGCAAAGACTGTGAAGGCGTTTTAAAAATTCCTGATTGTTATTGGAGGGACCAGCCTAATGTGGGTGAGGGCTGCTTGGGCTGCTGGTCCTAGGTTCTATAAGAAGCAGGAAGTAAGCACATGGGAAGAAAAAGAAAAAGAAAGCTGAGTGTTGGAGTAGTTCTTCTGGGTCCTCAAGAACTGGAGACCTCTAGTTATAAATAGATGAGGAGCCTCAGCTAGTCTCATGAATGCATGGGGGCATCAGATAAGCCTGTGGATGTAACTCTCCTATGGTTTTGCTGTGGTTGACTCTGTATTGGACAAGAATGTGATGTCCACCAGAGTCCTCTTCATCAGGGGCCTCTATTGGACACACTCTACCTTGTGATCTGCACTGATTTCATCAATTGCCAGAGTCTTCCTAGATCACACCCTGGGGGCCAGCTAACATTTTACCGGGGAGAAAGGGCTGTCTCCTAAACGTGGTGGGAGAGTAGAAAGCAGTAGTAGTTCTGAGGACAGTATAAGCAGAGGATGGCCTCTGGTGTTCAGTCACCCTGCTGGGGAATGTTGCACCGAGTATCAAGTACACCCTTTGGAACATCAGCGTTCTCAGACACTATTGCACTGAAGGATGGAAAGGTGGCTACAGAATTTCATCTCTCTACAGGCCTCAGGCTCAGAGCTGTCCAAACCACAGCTACTCTCAGTGGATGAGATCCGCTCCTGGCCTGCAGCTATGGAACGCAGGCTATCTCTCAGCCAGAGCACAACCTCTTACCCTGAGCCCTTAGATTTTGCTTGTTAGTTTTACCACTCATACTCACCACAACTACTCTTCGCCCCCCCCCTTTCCCCGTTGTCTAGGGGATCTGTGGTTGTTTCCTGTTCCCAGTTCCCAAGTTAGCTCTTCTTTTAACAAGAGTCCCTTGTAGGATGGTGCCTTGTCTGCTGCCATGACAAAATGGGATTTCCCTCTGACAATGAGCCATTTAATTGACAAACAACTGTTTTACCCAAACTCACCACTGTACTGGGGCTTGAGAGGGCTGTACATTTTTCCTGAAGGTAAGCTTTTCTTCACCGAATAGCTTTTATTGAATTATTTTTGACAGCTTTACATCCATTTTGATTGTTGTAACTGCCACCCACTTTCATTTTCTTCCGTCACTGCTCTACAAGTTCTTTTCCGTCATTTATGACTTTTTTTTAAAATTGTTTTTGATCCTCACTGCATTTAAACAGGGTCCTCTAAAAGGGATGTTTGAGGGTTCAACGCTAAACAGGAGGTTGGCAGCTCACCACTTAGAATCAGCTTTTCTCAGACAGCAGAGAGCTGCCTGAATGGCTGAGGCTGCCTTCTCTTCTTTGCCCCCTCTGCTTTTCTTGGTCTCCTTTAATTTCTTGCATGGATTTCTAACGAGTTTCCTCTATTTCTCTCTTTGAGATTCTACTTCTACCTATTCTCTCTCTTTGGCTGGCTTACACAGAGGCAGCCATTATCTGCCATCTTACCCAGAAGTACTAACTACTTTTCTGCAAAGATACAAAGAACACACAGTCAGAGAAAGCCAGTACCTTTTTACCCCTTTCCTGCCATTTATTACCTCATTGATGTTGAAATTGCCAGCATCCAGAATATGTCTGGCACATAACAGACACTCAATAAATGTTTGTTGAATAATTAGTTAATTAATTATAGACACAGTATTCATATAATAGAAAACACAAGTAATGTTCAGACCCATGCTAATGCTTCTCCTGCTCTCCCCTTCTTCTTCCTCCTCCTCCCTCCTTATCTGCTCCTCCTCCTCTCCTTGTTCTTTGGTGGTTTATGACTGTAATATAAACATGGACAGGCTTTGGAGGCTGAGGCAGTATGGAAAGCCGATATCTTTAATAACTGGCCCTCAGTTTTATGTCATGCTCAGTTGGCAAATCACCAGTGCAATGTAAATCAGACCATAATGAGATGTCATCTTGCTTCCATTAGAGTGGCTATCTTCTCAAAGACAAAAAAAAAATAACAACAACCCAGTGACAATGCAGAGAAACAGGGACCCTTATGCAACTGCTGGTGAGAATATAAACTAGTACAGTCATTACAGAGCTTCCTCCCCAAACTAAAGGTGAACTGTTGTATGAGCCAGCATTCCTTTAAATTCAAAGGAGAGGAAATAGTTTTACCAGAAGGGTTCATGCACTCCCATGTTCACCGTAGGGCTAGTCATAGGCCGGAAGCCCTTCAGAAGCTGAACGATGCAAAGAAAACATGTCCTATTTTATTCAACCATAAAAATTAACAAAATGCTGTCACATGCAGAGACATGGGTAGAACTGGATGTCATTATGTTAACTGAACTAAGCCAGACTCAAAAAGGCAAATACCACATGCTCTTAATCACTAGTGAATTGTTAGATGACAATTGTGCAGAAGAATGGAATGAATTCTACTAGCGGGTGGGGCAAATGGGTAAAGGAGACAGAAATAAGTTCAATTAAGGGCACCAAACATGGAGTGGAGGGATATTTTTGATTTGTCTGCAATACAATGGGATAAGCAGAGGTTAAAACAACCTATGAAATGCCTAGAAGAACAAGAATCTACAAACGCATAAGAAAGATTAATGGGGAGATTGCTCAGCAGTTAAGTGCTTCCAGGCAAGCCAGAGGATCAGAGTTTGGATATTCAGAATCCATGTAAACACTAAGCATCCTAGTGTTTGGCCCAGGTGGCTTAAATGAAGTCTTCTTGTAATGCCAGCCTTAGAGACAAGGGATCCCCCAGAGACTAGCCATATCTAAGAGCTCTGGGTTTGATTAAGAGACACCACCTCGATGAATAAGGCAGAAGAAAGTTGGGAAAAGATTCCCAATATCAATCTTGGGCTGCCACACACGAGGATGTACATGTATAGGCTCAACTGTGCATCTACATAGGAGAACATACATGCACCCCCCACATATACACACATACACCATCTATACAAGCATACATACCACATATATACACATACACACTCACACACTCACACCACATATATACACACACCACATATACACACATACACACATATATATACATATGCACAAATGCACACACACACATATACACATACCCACATACCACATATATACACATATATAAACATTTATACACACACCACATATATACATACACATATACACACATACCAGATATATACACATACACAAACCTCATATACACACATTCACACACACCACATATATACACATACATATACATACAACATACATACACCTTTTTTTTACTGGTCCATCATATTTATAGATTTTTATTTCCTAAATATTTGAATTTGTTGGGCCTTCTTTGTACCCACCACCATGTATGTAAATCAGACATGTTTTTATCTTTATTTGGACAATGTGGTTGCTTACTGTGGCTGTCTACATTCTGGGCACCTATTTACCTATCCTCTTCTTCACTCGCCCACCGGAAAGCTCTTCCTAAAATGTAAATCTTATTGTGCCACTAAGTGGCTTGGAACTCTTCAGTGGCTTCCCATGACCCACACCGTACTGTCTAAACCCTTAACTGACCCTTTTAAACACTGCACCCACCCATCTCACCTCCTAACAGACCAGTGTGTACATGCCTCCACAGCACGCTACTCCACTGTGGCTTAGATGCCTTCCTAGCAACGAATTTCTTAAAAAATATATTTCTTTTTCATTTCCTTGATGATCCTTGTACGGTCCGCGAAACCACGGTCTGAGAGCTTTTAAAGTTCGCGGTCCTGGCATCTCTCTACGTGTGTGGTAAGTGCATGGTCAATACATACTAACCGAACGACACATAAAAAGAGTAACATTCCAAAGAGATGGAGGTGGGGATTCGCGGAGATGCAACTTTTTTGGAAGAGGAGATACAGTGGAGGGGAAAAGTGGCGAGGGCAGACTCCGCCGGCAATGGCTATCATCAGGGGAGCTGAAACAGCTCCATAGAATAATGAGTTTGGAGAGCTGATTTTTTAAGATTGTCACTTAATTTGTTTTAGTTTTAAAATCTTGTTGGGGAAGAGTGAATTCAAGAAAAAGAATACATGACCAGAGTAAGAGCCACAGGAAGAGATGAGCTCAAAGGCACGGGGGCGGGGATGGCCTTTGCAGTGAGCCACTGTAACACCCAGAACCTTTTGTGGTAGCAAACCGTATTTACTTCCAAGTTCTGACACCGCTTTCCAAGCCCCACTTTACAGGCTGACTATCTCCAGGAAGCATGATTCCCACTGTATTTTAAATGGGCGTCATAGAACCCGGTTCCAGAATAGAAATCTAGAGGAACTGTGCCATTATGTTAGACTGCAGTGAAGTTCCCAGAATAGCATGGAGCTTGTAGAGACTCAGAGCACGTGGAATGGGTAAAGCGGTGTCTGGGGAATGCGGGCAAAGGAGGCTCAGTTTGTGATAAATGAAGGAAACGTTGAGCAGGAAAGAAGTTCTAGAATGATCAGTTCTATGTGCCATGGTTTAATTTGCGAAGTATAATGCATTGTAAACACTCTTAAGCAGTGCATGCTCTCATCATGTCAAGACTGTTGAAGTGAGGGCAATGCTGATGTCACGAGTTACCCTGCTTTAAAGGGTCGTGGTTGTGGAGCCTGAGGGCCAGGAAGAACACTCTGTAATAACAGCAGATCTGGTCTCCAAAACACCTAGCTGCTCTGTTTCCCCTGGAGCTTGCTTCTCTCATCCTGGATTTTTCTACCAGTCACATCCCAAGGAAACGGGTCATGCAGGGGTGGACATTTACAGGGGTCCTAAGTTGAAAACCAGCTTGCCACCCTGCTCTTCCAGCTTGTCAGCTCTGTGGAGCCAATGACTGATGCCAGAGGCCTTTTCTCAGGCCTCCTTTTGGAAGCAGCCCCTCTGTTTCTGTTTGTTTTCTCTCCTTGGCCTTCTTCTTATGTTTAACTTCATTTGCTAGAGCTCAAGCATAGAGATTTCTTGAGTTCCCTCCATTCTGTCACCCCTCCCCACCCCCCATAAGCGCTTGCATGTTTACCTAACAGAGATGTGGGAATAGGTGGGGAAATGCAGTGAAACACATTGAGATAAAGTCTTCTGCAAAAGATAGGTTTGGGACATTGGGGACAAAAGACAGATTTCTAATGCTTGACCTTTAAATGCTTTTCTGAGATGAGTGAGTGCAGAGAAGCCTTATTAATCAGTATGAGAAAGAAAAAGCAGAAGATGCAATACATTGCTGAGTAGAGTTGTGGTTCAAAATGAACTTAACATACTGGGACATGAGGTGTAATAATGTCATAGGACTTTGTAAGAATTAATATAAAGGCTAGATACTGAATCAAAGATTCAGCTTGGGCTGAAATCTAAGAATTAATAGAAGAAACTTAGATGCGGGCAGGCTGTTCTAAGCAGGGGCTCCAGTGTGAAGTTTGAGGGAAATTTTACTTGATTCCAGGCTCCACCTCCAATGTATACAGACTGAAGGAGCCTGGGGTTTGGGCCAATCTGAGCACGGTCTGTACTGCATGACTCAGTTCACAACAGTGGCTCTCAACCTTCCTAATGCTGTGACCCTTCAATACAGTTTCTCATGTTGTGATGACCCCCGACCATAAAATTATTTTCCTTGCTACTTCATAACTGTAATTCTGTTACTCTTATGAATCAGAATGTAAATATCTGATATGTGGGGTATCTGAAATGCTACCCCCAAATAGGTTAAGAATAGACTCCTCCAGGACCCCTAGGAAGTATGGCAAACAGATGACTGAAGAGGCTTGAGGTCATGGTGAGAAAAAGATTTAGGAAAAACTAGGCATTTTCTTTAAGTAATGAAAGCGACATCTGTTTGCTCATATCCATTACATAGCATGACAGTATTTACACATAACTTACACACATGCTGCCTTATGTGTTGCCATCTCTAGATTACTTATAACAGCTAATGCAGTGTAAATGCTTTGTAAATGGTGTCACGCTGTGGTGCTTCAGAAACCGTGGGAAAGGTCTGTACATCTTCAGGATGGTGATAATTTTTTTAAAAAGATTTTGGTTTGAGTTTTCTCGAGTCTGGCTGTAGAAAGGAATGAGGGAGATTTCCATCTCCTAGAAGTAGCCTGAAAACTAGTCAAAACCAGAAGAGGCAGATAAGTTCCATTTAAGAAAGGACTCCTAAATATTTGCATCAATCTATAAATGAAATATGTTATCTGGTGAATTAATGAACATCTGAATCAAGTGATCTCAAAGGTATTTCATATCTAGGAATTAATGATTTATGAACTTTGAAACCTGTCTAACAGATGTA
Source organism: Pachyuromys duprasi (assembly GCA_028658305.1). NCBI lineage: Eukaryota > Metazoa > Chordata > Mammalia > Rodentia > Muridae > Pachyuromys > Pachyuromys duprasi. Next base: position 34,421,578 of record CM053749.1, read on the forward strand.
AAGAGAACCACCATTAATCTGGTATAAATACCTTTTCAATATTTTTCATAAAAATGTACATATATCATTTATTCATAGTCTACATAATTTTTTATTATTCTTTATATATCGTATTGAATGATTTTTTTTTCATGTAAGGTAGCAGACATTTTCTGTGTTATTAAATGATTTTTATAAACTTTTTATAGGCTACATAACATAGATTCCCTCCCTCCCTATTTTAAACACACTTTCTCCAGTGTTCTTTTTTTTAATTTTTCTTACATTTACTCATGTGATAAACTTCCATGTTGTAGCTTCAACAACTAGTGAAAACATCAAATCCAACAAAAATTAGTGTAAATAAGAAAACTAACTTGTTCTTTGTGTGCGTGTGTGTGTTTTGTTTTGATTTTTTTGTTGTTGCTGTTGTTGGCTTGTTTGCTTGGCTTTGTTCTTGAGACAGAGCCTCACTCTGTAGTTTAGGTTGGGCTGGAATTCACAGTTCAGGCTAGTTTTGAGCTTGTACCAATCTCCTGTCTTTCAAGTGCTGGAGTGAAAGGCATGAGCCACCACACATGGCTCAAATTTATTCCTAACATTTAAAAAGCGTCTAATTTTCCTTAGCTTGGAAACATTTTGAGGCAGAAATTCTGGTTTTCAAATGTCTGTGCAGCGAAGAACATACCATTTTATGTGTTAGGTTGGGTATTTTCCCACTTATAAAATTACCCACTTCATATCAAAAATGCTTCCATGTATAAGTAAAAAAGATATATATGTATATATATATAAACCATTTAATTAAATATGTGAAGCAGATTACTAGCATAGTAGTGTAATCAATGCTGACAATAATATAAAATATAATAGTGACCTTTGAAAACATAGACAGGATACGAAGTATTTCAAATTATAGTACTACATAATAAGTAAGAGCACTACACTAGATAAAAACACATTAGTTTGAAATAATGCTGTTTATTTATTTCATTTCCCAGTTCTGAGATAATTGCACTAAAAGCAAAACATTTGAATCAAGAAGACTTTGAAAGCAAAGATCACAGGAATGGGATGGGGTAGTTACGAACACGCCTGAAATATTTTCCCTTCACAAGTAATGATCAGTTTTATCAATTCAAACCCTTTTATTTTGTATATCCTATCATTTGGCCAAACAAAAGTGTGTGGAAAGATTTTGTTTGTAAATAAAGCCCAACAGCATTGACCACACAGGCATAAAATGAATGCTGGATCCAGTCTGCTTTTTTTCTAAAGAGTTTTTTCTTTCTTTTTTTAAATCTTAAGATGGGTAACACTTACAGAAATTAACGAAATAACTGTAGAAATGGTCGATCAAAGAAGACTGAAGGTGAGCTAAGAATTGAAGTGGCAAATATCCAGGAATAAGTAATTGTCTCTGCTGAAGTATTTGCTCAAGGGAACAGGGTGGCCTAGCACTTACTGCAGAACTTTCAAAGGAACTCAAGGACTTTCAACGGGAACTCTTGTAGGGCTTGGGACAGTTGCTCCTCAATCACCCTGTGCCTTCAGCCTTATTATTTGATGATCCCGGAATAAGTTTTTATTGCTCTCCATTTTCAGAGGATGGGGCAGTCTCTCTTCTGCCATGGAAATAAGACTTTCAGCCTTTGGCCTTCGGGGTGGCCGACACTTGATTTATTCTTTTTAAAATTTTTATTTATTTTTATTTTTTAATTATCATTTATTACAATTTATTCAATTCGTATCCTGGCTATGGCCCCTTCCCTTGTTTCTTTCCAATCCTACCCCTCCTCCTCCTTCTCCCCCTATACCCCTCCCCTAGTCTCTGATCACCTTCTCTTGGGGGGAGCAGCCTTGCCAGGCCACAGAGGAAGATAAGGCAATGCAACTAGTCCTGATGAGACCTGATAGTCTAGGGTCAAATATGAGGGGAAGAAGGCGTCCCCTTCAGTGGATTTATTCTCTTTAAGCTGCAGGTGAGGTCACCCTCACCAGTAGCATCTTTTGGGGACCTGGGCCCAGGAGTTTCCTCAGTCTGCTCTGTGGACTTCTGTCCAGATGTAAGCAATGGTTCTGACTTGCTGTCCTTCAGGTGGGCTTGTCATTCTGAATTCAGTGTGACCCAGCAGTGGCTGAGAACAGGGTCTTTGGGGTGTAGATGGTTTTGTGCCTTGAAATAGTTGGGGAAAGTACTGAATGGAAAGAAAAAAGGAGAAAAGAGCAAAGGAAAACTGTGAGTGTGTGTGTGTGTGTTAAATAAATAACTATTAAATTGTCCCATCCAAAGATTCCTCCTTAACCCTGCTCAGCCTATGCCCATGACAGGCTATGCGTTCTGGCCTGCCTCCTCTCACCGTGATTTCCTGAAACAACATTTTGGAAGAGGTAGAGAAGCATGACTAGGTCAACTATAAGACAGGAAGCTTTCCAGAGTAATGGCATTTACACAGGAGATTGTTCAGAGGCAGTTCGGGTCCAGCTATCTCAGGAACAAGTTCCATCTTGCTAGCAGGGTCAACACTTAGTTCATATTCCCAGGCACAGGAACCAAACTGTCTTGCTTCTTCAGGTACTTTCATGTTTGTTTGTTAATCAGTAAAGGGTGTAAAGAGGGAAGTTGCCACTAACCTTTATCTAAGCTAAGGCATGCAAGTCATATTTTTTTTGCCTGTCTTAATTAACTAAGTGCAGATAGTCTACTCCTCCCTGGCCCTCCCCATCACTCTAAATTACAGGCCAAAGTCCAAGACAGGACCTGACTGCAAAAACCTGAGGGTCCTGAAACCAGCTGACCGGAATAAGGCCAATCACCAGCTGAAGTACTAGCTCAAACCCTTGTGCCAAAATATGATCGGTCAATGCAACAGCCCACCCAACTCCTGTTCCCATCCTTTAAAAATGTTGTACAATCTCCCTTTGGGGACAAGGTTCAGGTCCCAAACTGGCCACCTCCCTGCAAGGGCAGAAAATGAAGCTTGCAGTTTAAGCTTCTGTCTCTAAAGTGCGTTTTCTTGGCTTCTATCCGGACCCCATCAGAAACGTGGTAGAAACATTACTGGGTATTCACACAGGAGCCTCTGAGGGTCACAGCGGGTCTGATGCCTCGTGGTCCAAATTCTAGTCCCATCGTTCAGAATTCATCATCGGCTTCTTAAAAGAATTCTGTTTGGACATCATATATTTAAGAAATAGAATGAAAATACAAATTTATACAGTTCCAATCCAGTAATGCTGAAACGTAAAAAAGGAAAAACTACCTAGAATGACTGTAAGCTTTCAGCGAACACTGATCCTTCTTGCCTGCTCCATTGTGCAGTCCCATCCCCAGGGATCAGCTTACCTGGAGTCTGCGGCATGAGGGGTCCAGTCCTTCAGAGGGCTCAGCATCATCCCACACCGTACCTTCCCCAGGCCACCCTACCACAGTGTAGAATTTATGCTACTCTGTAATTATAATGGTGGAATCACGAAATAGGTAGCGAGTTTCACTCCTTTGGAAACAGCTCTGCGTCTGGCTGGCTTCCGTCTTTTTACTTCTCATTGATGGTCTTGCAGCCATATTAACTAGTTTACCAACAGAGGGTTTCCCCTGTATTTCCAAAGTAACCCTTAAGCTCTGTGGCAAGTTGGAAGTTCCGAGATTCCCTTGTTCTGGCTGGAGAGTGTGTTCTCAGATTTTTCTGTGTGGCCCTTTCATCTCTGTACAGGCAAGAGACACACCTCAAACAGGAAGGCTGCACTGCTCTGGATCCACAAGTCTGCAGCCACGCCTTTGTATTGAGTTAGGAAAGCCCAGTGCCTCTGCTCGAAGAAACTAGCATCCAGTGCATAGCTATCCCACCGCCCTGTGCGTCTGAGTTGCTCTGAAGTTCATGTCCTTAGGCAACTGTCAGGCTTATCAGCTAAGAAATGAGTCTCCATCAGGTTTTGTGCTCAACTCACCTTTGCCTCCAACAAGGTAGTTCAATTTCTTCCTCCCCAGAGGCCTTTTCTATTCTACTTCTCATTCTTCCATCAGCATCCACTGTCCCCCCCATTTACTTGCACTTACCCAGCCTCTTCCACCCTCATGGCATATATATTTCCATCTGGAATGATGTTCTGTCCTTCCAGCAAGTCCAAAGCCTGGCAGCCCTTCCTTCTGAAGCAAAAAACCCTTCTAACTTCCTCAATTCCAAAAGCCTCTACTAAACTCCTAATTTCAGTTTCTACCCTCCCTGACCTCCAAATGAACCTATATTCATATACTCAAACATGATTAGTTGGAAAGAACCTTGAAGGACATTCAGTAATCTCCCTGTGGGGGCAGCAGCTGGCCCAGCCCACATCTGAAATGGAAGGAAAGTACCCAACCCCCTCCAGCGCCAATTCAAAGCTTTCCTAACGTAAAGCAACAGGCTGCTGCCTGTCTCCTCCGTGTCCCCTACAACAAAGCCAAGCACAACACATTTGCTTGTGCTGGACTTGTTTTTAAAGTAGACACAATGAGCTCAAAAAATCACCCTCAGAAATTGCAGTTGTTAACCAGAAATTACAGTAAATACATTTTTCTGTATGTGGTGCCTTGTTTTGGTATGGCCCTCAAGCTCAGTTTTCTTCCATATTTAAAACAGATTTTTTTTTTCTTTTTAAATTTGGCTGAATGTTACCTGTAGTCGTTGACTTACAATTAAAGGATACTTCCTATAAAACGCTTCTTTTATGAATCATATTAATTGAGGGGGCCACAATGTGAGAATTGTCTGAGATAAGAGTAAACATGTGCTCATTTCAGAAGGGTCTCAGCTTCTTTCCTTAGTGATGGGTTTCAGATAATTCACAGACCTCTGAGCCACCCACAACTGTTTATGTAGCTTTTGTCATTTGGTGGTCTCTGATGACTACCGCTTTTCCTCTTTTCCCAAACAGCTCCGTTTGTTGATGTTACAAATGCTGGCTGTCTCAGAAAGGAGACATGCTTCTAGGTGCAGCTACAGAAAGGATGGCTTCCAGGTATAATGCAGGAAGGGCATGCTCCCAAGTACAACACAGAAAAAGCATACTCCCTGGTATAATGCAGAAAGGGCATGTTTCCAAGTGAAGCTGCAGAAAGGGCATGCTTCCAGGCACATTTATACATGCTTTCAGGTGTGGCTGTGTGGAGTCTGGATTTGGATGCGGTCACAGCAAACCTCCTCTAAGAAGCAAATGAGAAGTAAAAGTGTTTGTGTTGATGTTCAGACAAGCAATCAGATGAACATCTGCAAATTTGCAGTCCCCCTCAGGAGAATGAGACAGTAGGTCAGTCAGTTGCAGCTTTCTTGAGGCAGGGGCTGCTGTGAAGTTCTCAGCAGGAAAGCATCTTGGCAAGCACTAGAAGTGTTTGTTGGTTTACAATTCAACCCCAGTTCTAGGCAGCCCAGGACATAAAATCAGAGGTTGAGAAAGAAAGCGGGGAGGAGTTTGGAGCATGTTCCATTTTTCTTTAAATGAACCATAACATTACTTTTTCTCTATCCCACCTCTATACAGGGATGCATGCCCACACGTGCACTTGCACACACCATCCACTTGGCCCTCCAAACTGGTCTGTTCAGATTTCTGAGGCACAGAGCAGGAATGTAGCAAGCAGGGGACAGGAGGCAGGCTCCTGGCTCCCACCCACTGCCAGCAGAGCAGCTGTTTCAAATATGTTGTTCTTTGATGAGAGGGTTTGAAAATAAAGAGAAGGAGGAAGAGGAGTGGATGGAGCAAAAGGGGTGTGGGGAGGAACAGAAGAGGCAGAGGGGGAGGGAGCAGAAGTTTTAGCAGGAGACCACCGGAAAGGGCCCTCAGGGCACGAGAGGTCTCTAAGCAGGGACTAGCCTAGCCATCATTCTTAGGGTTAATAGCTTAATGTCAGGAAGCCTGCCTCTTGCCTCCACTCTGCTCACTAACAATTGTCCTTTTTAAAATTTTATTACTTTATATATGTTGCTGAGCAGACAATGTTCACCATGGGACACCACTGCAGGAGAGAAGTAACAAGACAGCTTTGTCAAGCTCACTCTTTGCGCTCAGAAAAACTGAACATTTTTTTTCCCCAGGGTCTGTGGGATGCCAGAGAAGCCTTTGGAATATGTCTGGCTTAGGGGTGACTCTAGCGAAAGGCCTAAATCAGTGGTTCTCAATGTGTGGGGCACAGCACCTTTGCAGTAGCGTATTAGCTAGCCTGTGTGTCAGATATTTACATTATGATTCATCACAGTAGCAAAATTACAGTTCTGAAGTAGCAATGAAATAATTTTATGGTTAGGGGGGGTCACCGCAACATGAGAAACCACATAAAAGTGTTGTTGTTGCTGCATCAGGAAGGTTGAGAACGTCCAGCTGTCTAAATGTTCCTGTGTGTGAGACAATGGATACAGGGCCATTGAGAGGAGGGCTGAGGGGTTTTCAGAGACATTGAGTCCTGGATTAGTAGAGGCAGAACCTGTGGGCCTCAGGGAATGGTGCCAGGAGGCTGGAGCCCACTCTCGTTAAGAGACAGTTTTCTGGGCCCAACCATCTCAGGAACAAGTTCCATCTTGCTGGCAGGGTCGAAACTGCCAACAAGGTCATATTCCTAGGCCCTAGAGCCCAAATTGCTTCTTCAGGAGTTTTCATGTTTGTTTGTTAATCAGTAAAAGGCTGTAAAGAGGAAAGTTGCCACCATCCATTATCTAAGCTAAGGCACACAGGAAGTAAATGTGTTGACTGTCTTGACCTAAAGCTTGCCACTCCTTTGTTCCTTTATCATTCTAAATTCCAGGCCAAAGTCCAGGAGAGGATGTGATTGTAAAAAGCTGAGTTGAGGGCCCTGAAAACCAGGTGACCTGGAAACACCCTGTCACCCACATTTACTTCCTTGCTCAATCTTTAGTGTCAAAATATGATTGGTCAATACAACAGCCCACCTTGCTCCTCTTCTCTTTGTGTCCCCATCCTTTAAAAATATTGTACAATCTCCCTTCAGGGGACAGGGTTCGCATCCCAAATTTACCTCCTCCCTGTGCACACTTTCATTTTAAGCTTCTGTCTCTGAAGTGAATTTTTCTCGGCTTCCACCCCGAAACCCAACGTTCTAAAGCCAGCAGACATGGACTGAGATCTCCTGTGTCTCCAGTTGAACAACTTAGATTTTGTTCTTTGAGCACAAAGAAACATTGGTCTTTCTTCCTTCCTTCGTTCCTTCTTTTTCCCTCCCTCCTTCCTAGCTTCTATTTTGTTCTCTTTTTCCTTTTCTTTTCAAGGGGATAATAGGGCTGGTTTCCAGAGCCCTGAAATGGAGAAACCCATCCTTTCCCCTCAGGGTTGTGGTGAGAATTAAAGAGAAGTGACTGTTATCATTACACATCGGGGCCTGTGTAAATATGACAGGAGATTTTGGGCTTCACCCAGCCTGGGTGAAGTCTCAGCTCACTATGTTAGTTCAGATCTAGGAAAGGGGCAAGTTACTGTAAAACAGAGACAGCAAGAGATGGCTCACAGGTTAAGAACACTGGCTGCTCATCCGAAGGTCCTGAGTTCAATTCACAGTAACCACATGGTGGCTCATAACCATCTATAGTGAGATCTGATGCCCTCTTCTGGTACACAGGCACACATGCAAACAGTAATAAATGAATGAATGTAAAAAAAAGAAGGAAGAAAGAAAGAGAGAGAGAGAGAGAAAGAAAGAAAGAAAGAAAGAAAGAAAGAAAGAAAGAAAGAAAGAAAGAAAGAGAGCGCATGCCCCATGGCACAGAAGTGACACCTGAGGCCAGGGTGAGAGAAGGTAAAGGTAATCCGGGTTGCTTTTTATCCCGACTGAAGAGAAAGTTGAGTCCACTGGCAGCAGCTAACAGCTTGAGGAGAAGCGAGCGGAGCACGGCCATTCGTGGGTTGGTTCAAATGGACAAGAGTGCATTAACAGACAGAGCCACGTGGTAGCTGTCAGTGCTGAATGCTCGGACTGCAGGTCCTGGTGAAGAGCACGTGTAGAGGGCTCCTGCGTTTCTGATGCCACAATCGGTAATAGACATTTCTAAGGCAGGAGAATAGAGAGCAAGGTCCAGCACATCTTGTGCCAAGCCTTAGCTAAATTAACACATAAAAAACTTGATGAAGAAGGCTCAAACGCCTCCTGTAAGGACCACTAAAATTCAGTCACTGGTGCAGGCACAGTCACTCCGGAGTCCTACAGCAGCCTGTGACTAATCATAATATTAAAATTACCATGGGTGACAATTTAAGATGGCACCGTTGAAACTGCAGCAGGCTTCCTCCTTTGCAAATGTATACTTTCTTAATAAATTTCTCTCATGTAGCTTGACACTATCCACATAACTTCATTAAATTCTTTGTTCTGGACCCCTCCTAAGATACTCACCAAACAAAATATCTACTGTATTATTATAAGGTTGATTAAGATCGAGAAAAGAATAAAGAGAAGAGGTGATAAGGGGTGTATATTTTGGAAAGCATCATTTGCCCTTTGTTTTTGTGAGGAATTGGGTTTTTTTTTTCCTATCAAAGGCAATTAGCCCACCAAGGGTCCCTATTCTCTGAATCTCCGCTTTACCCTTTGCCTTGATTAGCCAATCACTTCAGATTATAAAGACACTTCAGATTATTAAGCTTCCATCAAAGGGTTGAGACACAGTCACTGCCTACATCGGGTATAAAAGACAGATGCTACACGGATATGTATAGTCAGTAGCCCATTGACCATACCATGGGTTCTGTAAGTGCTTACAAAAAGAACTTACCTTGCCAAGTTACCCCCACTTTATCCATGTGTCCCTTTGTGTGATGCCAAGGTTCTTATTAACCAACATATTGACATATACATGTTATTTCTTTTAAAAGACTTTCCATTGATTCTTTGTGAGTTTCATATCATGCACCCCAGTCCTGTGTATCAACTTGTTCCCTCATATCCACTTTTTACTCTTGCAACCTCCTTCCCAAAATAACACACAACACACACACACAACCACCACCACCACCACCAGCAGCAACAGCAACAACAAAGCATAGAAAACATCTCATTGTGGAAGCCGTAGTATGTCACAGTGTGTCACACAGTATAACCCTCTCTCCACACCTCTTCACTTGCAAATGTTCATCATAGTAGAGCCATTGGTCTAGTTCAAGATCTCTGGCTTCTGTGACATCATCAATAGTGGATCCTCACCAGGCCTCCTCCCAGTTCTCCTGTTGTTGTCCTGTGCCATTGAGATTCTGCAGCTTTGGATCAGCAAGCCTGGCCCTTTCATGCATCCCAGCTGTTTGTAGATGCTATAGAGTTTTGGAATGAGCCAACTCAGGGCCCAGGCTCTAGGGCTGGGTGATAGATGAGTTGGTCACCACTCTAATACTACCAGGGCTCTCCAGCGCTGCTTCAGCTAGGCCACCAAATGCTGCCATCAGCAGGAAGCAGGGTCAGCTTTCCTGCTCTCATGCCCTCAGGGATGGTTCACTCATGCCCATGCCTTCAGAGAAAGCTCCACTGTGCTTCACAGTCAAGGCACAGGACTCACTCTAATGTCCTGAAGTTTGAGAAGGGCTAGGCCAGCGCTTCCTCAATCCTGCCTTCAGGGGCTGGCTCACTCATGTCCCCGCTAGCAGGGCCAGCTCTACGGTGCTGCTCAGGCAAGCCAGGGCCTGCTCTTCCGAGTGCTGCAGCTGGTGAGGGACAGGGCCCTCCCATTCTCATGATCCCAGGACCAGCTCTCCTTACTGCCAGAGGTGGTGAGGGGTAATGTGGGGGAGGGCATCTTATTTTCCCCCAAAGCCATGTTCCCTCATGGCAGATGAGTGGCAGGGTTAGCTCTTCAGTGCTTTCACCCTTGGTGTTCTTACCACCAGGGACAGCTCTGCTGTGCTGTCCAGGTGAAGTGCAGGGACCACTCTCCCGAGAGCTGCAGCTGGTGAGGGACAGGGCTAGCTCTCCACAGCATCTCAGCCAGGGAGGGGCGGAGGAGCCAGTTCTCCACAGCTCCCTGGACATCCGCGTGGTCCCTGGTGGCTGCCTGACCAGGGACGTCTCCATTGTTTCTAATGGTAATATGAACCAAGGGCATGTACACTGGCCCATGTCAATGCATAGACTCAGACCCAGACATGGCCCTCAGTGGCAGCTCAGTCTGGGACCTCATCATGGCCCCAGATGGCAGGGCTGGCCACTCACAACAGGCTCTTTCTTGCATGCTCTAGTCTCCAGTTCCATCTCTCTTCTTAATACTCAAGCTGCTCTGTTTCTCTTTCTCTCCCATCTGACCACCACATACTTGTACATGTGGTGGCTCCTGATTCAGGCTGGCCCCATGGCTGGTGGTAGCTTGGGTGACCTCCTCCAGTAAGTGAGTGTCTAAGGCCGCTTGTGCCCATGTACTAGAGTGCAGGTTTGTGGTCTGCAGGTTTCTGTCTGTCTTTCTCCTCCTGTGCTGCACTGCTTGTATTTGATTTGATTTTGATTTTGATGTGTCCTAGGCATAAAACAGCATTGGGCCACCAAGACAGGCATCAAACTAGAATGAATGAATGAATGAAATACTACCACCTGGTTTGCCCTTGACTGGCATAAGAACCCCACAACCAACAAGGTGTCTCTGTATCCATTGACAGGGAGTAAAATGTTATTTTTTTTGCAGCATATTTTTTATAGTATATTTCAAGAATTGAGGGGAAGGAGAAGGCTGATGTGATTTTCAGAAATTTTTAAGATTTATAAAAGTAATGCAGTTGTCCCTTGGTGTCTGTGGGGCCAAGATCTTCCTCTGATTAACAGGCAACTCAAGTCCCTTGTATAAGTTGGTATAGTGCTTGTATATGTTCTAAGTGCATGCTGCCTTCTACTTTGACTCCTCTCTAGATGACTGACAGTGCTGAAGACAAGGTAAGTGCCTGTATTGCTAAAGCCATGATGAAAGAAGACAGTATCCAAAAAAAAAATGGAATGTACCTATTTTGTAACCTTGTAGACATTTATTTTTTTTTAATTAATTGAGTCGCCACTTCATTAACTGTGATGGTCCATGGTACAGTCCACAGTGGTGTATACATGCAAAAATTCATCAGGGAGAGGGAATTGCACCAAGTCTCTTTGTAAACATTCAGGAGTATTCTCTTCCAAATAACTATTTATCAATGGGCAAACACACAGTTTTTCTATTCTTCAAAACCACTTTTCTATTGTTTTTTTTTTCTCCACTTAGAAACCATCTGGTCTGCCCTTGATGTTTTTCTCTTGTCCTAGAGGTTCTAAAGAGGCACCATGATAAATGGCCACTGTGCTCACATGCACAAGCCTTAACACTGGGAAGTCCAACATAAGGTCAGAGGGCACTGTCATTTCCCACCAACTGCAGTTGCTAGTGCTCTCTGAGAACTGCGGCTCTTCCAGCTCTGGAGATAGGCTTTGCTGCTCACCCAGTCTAAGGAAATACAGCCATCACATAAAACGTTTAAACCACAATTAACAAGAACAGCTGTCAACAGCTCAACTATGATTCACATCCAGTCACAGTCAAGCAGCACTGTCTTTCTAGAAACAAGCATAATCCCATCCCACCAGCATTTGAAAGGCACAGTGCACACTGGGGAGAAAGGATTTTTGCTGCCTGACTGGATGGAACACTCCACCATCCCTACCTATTCATGGAGAACACTTGCTTTCATGAGATAAGTTCAAACATTGTTGATCAAAATGTGAGGTTTTTACAGATTGCTAATTTTATTCACTTTGTTATCTATAAAAAAAAAAAAAGAATCCCAGAAGCTTGAACTGGAGAGATGGCTCAGTGGTTAGGAGCACTCACTGCTCTTGCAAGAGGTCCCAAGTTCAGTTCCCAGCACCTACACCAAGTGGTTCATAACTGTCTGTAACTCCATTTTCAGGGAATCCAGTGACCTCTTCTGACCCTCTGAGGTTAGTGCACGCATGTGTTCACACAGACACATAGCCACACACATATTCACATGAATAAAAATGAATTAAAAAAAGTTACCTGTCTTGTTAATATTTAATAGTCTTGCAAGCTGAATGGACTATTCCTGGAAGAAAAGCTCATGAATGGTCTTCAGTGTTTACGCATCTAGGTTGCTCACAGAGGTGTAATTCACCAGTCTCTTGTTTATCTCTCCAGAAGGATGATTTTCCATAGTTTTCTCACCAGAAAACAGAAAAATGTGAGAATACAGCTCTGGTGGCTCTGGACTGTAAGAAATGGAGGCAGGGCGGAGACCGAGTTCCCTCAGATGTCACCTGCTCAGAAGCACAGCAATTCACTCAGCCCGAAAGAGCAGTTCCAAGTTATTTATCTTCAGTAGATGAAGCAAAAATTTCCTAGACAGCACATACAGCTGGCTGGTCAGAAGACTAACAGAGAAACTCATAGTCAAAATGAACTCAAGAACTAAAAAACTTCCCTGTCTCTCTGTATCTCTCTGTCTCTATCTCTCTGTGAGTGTGTCCTCATTGCTTAGGATTCTCATCACTGCTGTTAAAATGCTAGTGTTCTTCACTGAGGTATATATTTGTGTGACAATCAAGAAGTTCTTAAATGGATGATAGTGTAATCCTTACTCAAATTCCAATGAAAATACAAAAATTCAGGGAGACACATAAAACAAACAAAATGAGAACAACAGTAAAGTGGCTTTTCTTTAATGATTAACATCTCATATTTTGCTATTTTGCCATACAAGGCATGTGCCCTGGTTAGCAACTACTTCAAAGTATATGAAAGATTTGGAGGAGACCTGGACCCAGCCTGTAGCCTAAAGCAAGTCTGCTTAATCTAACGGGCACAGATGAGAAATGACTTTCCTCCCACTGTTCGTACCAATGAGGCTTGGTGTCAAATGTTGTTGTTTTAGAGATGTTGACTGATGAGCAAGTGTTGACATGGTTACTCTAAACTCTTTCCATACGCCAGGCCATTGAGTCCTCAATATAACATCATCTTCACTGCTCATGACGCTGAGGCACAGTAGCTAATGCATGTAGTTGGTAAGCACAACATTCAAACCTGCGCTGTCCAGGCTCTGGCACAGTGCTTCCCAAGATTCTCTGTTTCCAGATGTCAGTCCACCCAAAGTCTAACTCTTCTCCTCCAACTCAGCAAGGCTAAATTCACCTTCTTTCTCTGATCCTTGATGTCAGTGGCCTTCATATATTTTTGTTCTTAGACCTCCTAGGAAATCTAAAAACTACGAGGAAGAGTCACCTGAAATTGTGAAGCCATAAAAATCCATCCTTAATGCACTACCGAATTTTTTTTTCATGAAAAACAGTCAAATGGTGGCTGTCTCACTTGACTCAACCTACCTTGCCACACATATTAAAAGTAACATTGAACGCCTCTCATTCTAACATCTTAAACATCACAAAGGTTGTGACTGAGAATGTTGAAAATATTAAATCTGCAGATGAAGATGCTTCATATTATTTTTATAGGCCATGGATCTTTTAATGGAGACAAAATCTACACAGCACAAAATTAATGGTTTAAACTATTTTTAAGTGGAGAGTTGGGTGGAGTTTGTGCATTCATGAAACTATCCAACCATTACCTTCACCTGTCCCTAAATCATTTGCCTCATCCCGGAGGCGGGCATATGTATGAGCAGTCATTTTCCATCTTTCATCATCAGGGAACTGTTCATTTGCTTTCTTTCTTTCTTGACGGGTTTGCCTGTTCTGGACAGTTTGTGGAAGTAAATCATACAGTAGATGTTTGTGATTATTTTATTTCTTTTGGCATAATGTTGTCAAGATTTATCCATATTGTGGTAATGCACATTCCTTTTGTATGGCTGAATAACATTCCATTTTATAAATATGCCAAATTTTAACTGATCATCGGTTGATGGACATTTGGGTAATTTTCACTTTTTCATTATTAATAATTCTGCAACGAATATTTGTGCCAAAATTTTGTATGCATCTGTTTTCAGTCCTTTCGGTGAACACACACACAGGGTGGGATTGCTAGGGTACACGTGAAGGTTCAGCTGTTCTATAGTGATTAAATGTTCCTCAGTTTATTTTAAGCTCTTGCCTAAAATCCAGATTTCTAAAAACATTTGTTTTCTCCACTTTTTTTTTCAGTTTCTTAACTGCTTTTTGTCTGTGGAGAGACAGATACTTGGATATATCCTTTCCACTGACAGTTCGCAAGTTATAGTGATTTGATTCCATCTTTTTATAAGAATACATTTTTAAAAGTTCGGAAAAGGGTAAAGCACTTGCCTAACATATTCAAAGATCTAGGTTCAATACCTAGGATCTAGATAATGCTAGGATCAACAGCATTCCACACCCCACTCCTCCCCCACCCCCCCAAAGGAACACAGTGAGACTCTATCAGAGAGTGAGAAATGGCTCAGCAGTTAGGAGAGCTTGCTGCTCTTCTCAAAGACCCAGGTTCAGTTCCCAACACCCACAGCAGGCAGCCAACAACCATCTACAGCTCTAGCTTTAGGGGAGCCAACTTCTTCTGGCCTCTGTCGACATCTGCACACACATGATGCACATAAACTCATACAAGCACATGTGTGTGTGTATATATATATACACACACATACACACACATACATGCACAAACACACACATACCACAAACAACAAATAAATAACACAAAAAGTTTATAAAGCTCACAAAATTCAGCATTTCATATTATTTTTCTTAAAGCTAAATGATCATTCAAATTTTATGATGCTATCATGAAAATTTATCATTATGATTACAATTTTTATTACCACATGGCTTTCCTCTGAATATTCCCTCTGAATACATAGTATGAGGCTTAAAGCAATGGTGAGCTTTAAGAACGAGGCCTTACAGTTCCAAGCACATTTGGGGAAAACACATGTGAAATGAATGGGGCGTCCCTCTTCTTGCTTAGAGCGTCTTCCTTCAGATGAATCACTTCTGCTGAAACCAATCAAGGCGCAGAGGGAGATCTTGTTCACGTAAATAAGTAAACACTGTTGATTTTAGTTACAACACTGCTACTCAGTGATTTGAATTCCAGTTGAACTGGATGCTAAAAGCACTTGTGTAATTAAAATGATTTTATTTTTGTTTTCTGTGAGTGGGATCCCATCCTCCTCGATGGACATCACTGTCCTCTGTGGACACATGTGTGTGCTTGGTTTTCAGCTTCTAGTAAGGACCAAAGGGAGAAGACAGTTATTGTCAGGGAGGTCATATAGACATAGCCAAGTTAGTAACCCTGAATTGAAGATTTGAATACTCCCCTGTTATTCAAGAGACCCGAACTCGCTGAGCAGTGCTTCTACAAGACACACAGAGAGTCACACAGGCCCACATAGAAAAGGTCATGAGATAATAGAGGCTGACTAGTCACAAACCAGAGTGTCCACAGACCCCAAAATTTAGCTCAAAAAAGAGCCACTTCAGAGAGAGGTGAATTTCCATGCATACCACTTCCAGGAATGTTCTGGCAACTCTCCCTCTGTGTTACTTGTTGACCACAGATAATAACTTCCTGCTACTGCCCCACGGTGTTCACCATCATTATGGTTTCCTTATGTCCTGCTCATATTTACAAATAATCCCATTACTACAACTCCCTGGATTTAGTGACTCCATTGAGAATGTCATGTGTTTTCTCCAACATGGCGCTATGTGGTCACCATGACAGACTCAGTCTACCCCACCCAATTGGAGATTGTGTTCTCTTCAATTCTATGAATGTAAAGGTTATACGTTACCTAACTTGGAAAAAAAATAGTTAAGGCTGAAATATTGAATACAGTAGCCACCAGTCACATTTCATTACATTCATCTTTTTTTTTTTCCTGCAGTACTAGGCACTGAACCCAGGACATTATACATTCTGGAGCTGAATTTAAATTAATTGAAATGAACTGCAACTTAAAATCCAATCCTGCAGTCACATAAACCATATTTCAGGAGCTCACTGTTTACACTTAGCTAATGGCTACAATGTTGGAACATGGCTGACATAGAACAGAAATATCTGTAGAACTGTGTGTGTATATATGCACGTATGTATGACCACAGAAAGCAGCATGTTAGACTGTTTGTACTATGAACATCCTGTCAAACATCTATAGTAGGATGTAATAGCCATCAAACTAATATAAAGTTAAGATTATTTTTCTTATATTTCTCAACCCATAAAACCGCTCAATTAGGCTATTTTTCAGAATGAATTATTATCTTAAAGGTTAATAACAGTTGTATTTTATTTATTTATAGTTATATAAATATTTAAAGTATTTTGATAGTGGCTAGCTGAATATTAGAAATAATGTAGGCATAATATATTAGATATACTTCAAAGTTTCTGCATCAGTTTTCTGTGACGACTATACCAACATGCCTGGTGGTGGATTTTTCTCATAGCAGACGCCCTTGGTACAGAGTTTCTGTGCACACACGAGGAGAGATTCTGTGTCTTACATAGTCTAGCTTTGAAAGGCTGTGTGGTGACACTGTAGCTCATAGCTGCATCCGCCTCTGTCTTCACAGAGGTTTTTCTTCACCAACTTGCATGTCTCTTAGAAGGGCTGGAGAGATAGATGGTTCATAATTTAAGAGCACTTGTGGCTGTTCCAGAGAAACCAGGTTCACTTCCCATGGACTCAGGTTCATCTCCCAATACAGACATCAGACAGCTTACCACTACCTGTAAGACTTATTTCAGGGGACCTCACACCGTCTTCTAACTTCTTCAGGCACATACATGCACGCTGCACACAGTACATACCTTCAATCTCAAATTAATAAGATTGTAGACAAAAGGGAGACACTGCAAATGGTGTGGATGAAATCCAGAGGATCGTAAGATCATACTTCAAAAAGCTATATCCTTAATTATAAAATCTAAAATAAAGGATTAATTTTTAAATATCTATGACCTGCCAAAGCTAAACCAAAAATGACCTAAGAGCCACAGTCAACTCCCTCATTTAAGGGTCACAGGTGGTTGTGAGCAGGCTCTCTGTTGTAGGTTAGAGTCCCTTGGGTATATGTCTAAGAACGGTACAGCTGGAGCATATGGAACTCCTATTTTTAGCTTTCAGTTTTTCTCAATCTTTTGAGATTATAATATAATTATATCATTTCCTCCTTCCCCTTTCCTGTCTTTAAACCTTCCAATACATACCCTTCCTTGCTCCCTTTCAAATTCCTGGCTTCTTTTTCTTTAATTGCTGTTACATAAATACATTTATATATTACTAAATACATAGATATAACCCGCCCAATCCATGTAATGTTACTTGTATGTATATGTTTTCAGGACAACAGTGATACCTGTGCATCCATGAACATTGCAGCTCTAGACGCAATAGAGGTAGGAAACGGAATTAGCCAAGATCTTGTCCACAAACTGATGAATGAATATTGAAAATGGGATTCATATGTATAGTAGATTTCTATTCCATTGTTAAATTGTGAGACTATGAGATTTTCAGGAAAATAGATGGCACTGGGAAATAGTATATTGAATGAGGCAACCCAGGCCCAAAAAGACAAACACCATATGTTCTCTCTCATATGCATATCCTAGCTAGCTTTGAATTTTTAGATTTCTATATTTAAACTTAAGTAAGGGTCTGTAGAGGCCAGGCATCAATGAGGGATCCTTGTGAAGTGGACATACTAAAACGGAGAGGGTTTGAAAATAGCAGGGATCCTAATAATGAAGTCTTAGACAGGACTGAGGTGGGGAAATGTGGGAGAGGGAGGAGGGAAAAGGGTTAACAAAAATTTAGTATGTATTTTAAAAGTCACGCAGAACCCAAAATATATAACTTTAAAAATTAGTTTTAATCCTGAGTGAGCTATCCCAGAAGCAGAAAGACACACATGGTATATATTCACTCATATAGACATATAATACAGGATAAACCTACTAAAATCTGTACACCTAAAGAAACTAATCAAGAGGGAGGACTCTGGCTAAAATGCTCAATCCCCATCCAGAAAGGCAAAGAGGATGGTCATCAAAAGAAAGAGAAAACAGGGAACAAGATAGGACCCTGCCACAGAGGGCCTCTGAAAGGCTCTGCCCTGCAGACTATCAAAGCAGATGCTGAGACTTATGGCCAACTGTTGGGCAGAGTGCAGGGAATCTTATGAAAGAAGTGGGAAATAGTAAGATCTGGAGAGGACAGGAGCTCCACAAGGAGAGCAACAGAAGCAAGAAATCTGAGCACAGGGGTCTTTCCTGAGACTGATACTCCAACCAAGTACCATGCATGAAGATAACCTAGAACCCCTGCACAGATGTAGCCCATGGCAGTTCAGTGTCCAAGTGGGTTCCGTAGTAATGGGAACAGGGATTGCCTCTGACATGAATTGATTGGCCTGCTCTTTAATCACCTCACCCTGAGCGGGGAGCAGCCTTACCAGACCACAGAAGAAGACAATGCAGCCACTCCTGGTGAGACCTGAAAGACTAGGATCAGAAAGAAGGAAAAGAAGAACTCCCCTATCAGTGGACTTTGGGAGGGGAATGGGTGGAGAAAGGGAAGAAAGGGAGAGTTTGGGAGGGGAGGAGGGAGGGAACTACAGGGGGATACAAAGTGAATAAAGTGTAATTAATAAAAAAAATTTTAAAAGATTATAAAAAAAAGACTATAAAAAACCCCAAATGTTTGTGTACAGAATGTGGAATTTGAGATGAAGGGAAATAAACAGCTTTTGTGGTCTGGGAAAAAATTATATTTAAATAAAAATAAAATAAAACTGGGAGGTACCATTTATGGATGAAGAATATCACATGTCTGAATCACAGGCTTTTCAAGAAGGACCAGTGCCAGGGAAGATTTCTCCCTAAGAGTTGTTGGCCAGAAAGTTCTCAGAAGACTCCAAAATATAGAGGTTTTTTTTTTTTTTTTTTGCTATTGCTCTTGTTTAATCGCCAGAACTAGAGAGTAATACTCATGCTAGAGACACCACACATTTTAGCCACAGGACTTGTAATAGTCAAGAATGGACTTGAGCTGGCTAGCATTCATATTGCCTGGAAGGCTATGCACCTTTGTAAAAATTTCATGGTTTCATTCTTTATCCGCTAAATAGAATTTCACTGTTTTATGAAACACATTTTCAATGTCTTCTCATCAATTGATAGACATGTATGCTAGTGGGTGAGAAAACTCATCAGTGTCTCACTCAGCTCTAGACTATGTGTGCTACAACCCTGGCCCACCAGACATATACCCACCTTTGCAGTAGTGGGCATTAGCATATCAGGGATAATAAGCCCCTCTGTGATTAGATTTGAGGCTCACTACATGAGAGGAAACGTATACCTAATGCTATAAGCCTGTTCAAAAGCCCATGGTTAGGGTTACTTTTGCTTCCCTAAGTGAACATATTGCCAAACTGCCTTTAAGTATTTGTGTTTATAGCCATAGAATACTAGTTCAGCTGCCAGCCTAGGGTGGAAGAAAAACTCTTTTTCTCAGAGGTAACAGTTGATACAGAAACCCAGATCTGGTCAAAGTGCTAAGAATAAATGACTAACGAGTGTACAGCCTTAAAAGGGACTCTTTCCACCACATCCATCAAGACCCAGAGAATGTTACAGAAAACACGTTGGAAAGAATTTAGGACCCAAGGATGGAGAAGAATGATATGAAATGCTCCCATCCGGATAAGACATTGCATGTCAACCACGAACACACAGCACCTATGAATACCTGCACAAGTTGGGCCTTTGATTTTCCACTATGGATGGAAGAAGTACCCATGAGGATCCATCATTTTTATTTTTTATTTTTTTGAGGAGGTAACAACTGCTCAGGTGGCTGAATATGACAAGAGGGGCTGTCATATTCTCTAATGGTGTATAGATGGTGTAGCCACTGGATGACTATGGGAAGAAGAAGGATTCAGAGTGGGGAAAAAGGTAAAGGGATAACAAAGGGTAATGGGAAATGACAATAACTGTAAATGTGTGTGTGTGTGTTCAAAACTAAAGGAAAAAAATCTTAATGTTGGGCATTGTGAAACATGTCTGCAATCATAACATTTGGAGGTAGAGACAGGAGGTTAGTACAAATTCAAGCCCATCCTGGTCTACACAGTGAGTTCCAAGCCAGCCAAGGCTGCGTACTGAGACCCTATCTTAGCAACAGCCAAGGCAGCAATGAAGGGGCTAAAGGATGTGTCAGTGAGTAAAGTGCTTACTGTGCAACTGTGAGGACTTGAGTTTGAATGCCCAGAACCTACCTAATGCTGGATTTTATATCATGTCTCTGCCATATCAGCATTCACATAGAGAGATGGGAGGCAGAGAGAAGAGGAGCCCCTAGATGTTTGTGTGCTAGATAGCCTGGCTGGTAAATTGGGTACAAATAAACAGTGTGGAAAGTGAGGTACACTCTGTAGCAAGCCCACAGCCTCATTCACACACACAAATGCATGCAAGTGAACACACGTGTGCATACACACACATGCAGAGTGAGAGAATGAATAAACACTCAAAGTGAAAGACAAAGTGGCAGTTTGTTATGTTCATCATCTTTCTCACAGAAGCATCTCAATTGTGACAGTAAAGTTGGACAAAATCTGGCCTGAAAACTACTTACGAGCTGAAGAATCTCAAGAATTATCCCCCTATATCCACGAACAAAGACCCATTTAATGTCAGTGTCAATATTGAAGCTTGACTTAAGAGGCCTTGAAAAGACATGGCAGATGGCTTTACAAACAGACACTTGAGAATCGTTACATATGGATTGCTTGGTAATTTCATCTAATGCTTGAAATTTATTAAGTTTATAATTACACATTTGACAGTGTTAAAATATCAACATCTGACAGGAAGAAATTAATCCTAATTAAATAAGGATGATTTCTAAATTTTAGGATATTATATCCTAGATTTTATCTTGAGCATATTTTGTTAGATACTCATAGCTATCTAGGTATATTTGGTTTTGTTGTAGTGTAACAACAGAGAAGTCCAAACACCATGCCCTTAACCATTTCAAGGGATTACAACAGGGCATTATCATGAGCAATGCTTGGTGGGCTATTATAGTGTAGTGATGTGAAATGCAAGAATGAAAAAACACATAACTGATGAGTGACAGGAAACTTGTCTATGAACATGTATCCACGGATGGATTTTGTCATAGAGCAATCTCTTTGGAAAGACTTGGTGGTGGTATTCATGTGCATTTTCATCTCTTTCTCTTTGAAAGCATGCAACTGAAACAGAGGCCACAATGCAGGAAAAACAATGCAGTCCTAAAGTTCATTCTTAGAGAGAATAACAAATGTGTAGGGAAAATACAGATCTTAGACAAAATGAACTTAAAAGTCTGTTTTCCACAGCTGAATATTCTAATTATATATTAAATGAAAGCTTTTGGTGAAAAAGCCATTGTTTACATTGTCACTTGAGCAGCATAATGTACTCAGACCTTTAATATTTCATACTGGTCATCTCCTTTGTCAATATTTTATACTTTAATTTATCCTTTTGGTTTGATGAGAGATTTATATACAATTAAAAATGTGTGATGATCGGAGTCAGGAGGGTAAAGGTTTGGTTTTCTTGGGTAACCTGGGAGAACTACTAGTGAAACAGCCATAGACTGGTTAGTTATTTTTCTCATTGTTGTAATAAAATGCCTAACGAAAGCAACTTGTGCTACATAGTTTTATGTCCACTTGAAACAAGCTAAAGTCACCTGAGAGGAAGGAACCTCAATTAAGAAAATGCCTCCATAAGACTGAATTGTAGGCAAGCCTGAAGAGCATTTTCTTAATTAATGATCGATGGGGGAAGGACAGCTCATTGTGGGTGGTGCCATACCTGGGCTGGTGGTCCTGAGTTCTATAACGATATTCTGCTATGCTCACAGACAGGAGCCTAGCCTAGCCTAGCCTAGCATAGCTGTCCTCTGAGAGGCTCTACCCAACAGTGGATTGAAACAGATGCTGAGGCTCACTGGCGAAGTATAGGGAGTTTTGTGGAAAAGCGGGTGGAAGAGTAGAAGGACCTGGAGCTGACAGGAGCTCCACAAGAAGACCAACAGAGCCAACTAACTAGGGCCCAGAGGGGCTTATGGAGACTGAAGCACCAACCAAGGACCATGCATAAACTGGACCTAGGTCCTCTATGCTGATGTAGCTGATGGGCAGCTAAGGCTTCATGTGGGTTCGCTAGTAAGGGGAATGGTGGCTGGCTTTGACATGGACTGTGTTGCCTACTTTCAATCACTTTTCCCTGGCAGGCCTGCCTTCCAGGCCCCAGCGGAAGAGGATGTGCTCAGTCCTGATATGACTTGATGAGCCGGGGTGAGTATGTAGGGGGCTCCCCCTTTTTGAGGAATAGGGGAAGGGGATGGGGAAAAAGAGAGGAAGGGTAGGACCAGGGGGAGAGGAAGGAGAGGGGTCCTATCAGGATGTAAAGTGAATAAATAAATAAATGATAATAAAAAGAGAAAGCAGGCTAAGCAAACCATGAGGAGCAAGCCAGTAAGCAGCACCCCTCCACAGCCTCTACATCAGCTCCTGCCTCCAGGTTCCTGCCCTGCATGAGCTCCTGTGCCGACTTCTTTCGATGACGAACAGTGATATGGAAGTGTAAGTCAAATAAACCATTTCCTCCACAGCTTGGGTTTTGGTCTTGGTGTTTCATCAAGGTAACAATAATCTTAACTAAGACACAACTTCTGGAAAGACTTAACTTTTCTCAGTTTAACGGTGAATTCCTTCACAGCAGAGAAGGCATGGTGGTGTGAGGCATGTGACAACTGGTCATATTGCACCCAGAGTCAAAAATCAGAGAGAGATGAACACTAGTGCTCAATTACTTTCTCCTTTTTATCACTCAGGGTTGGGGTGGTCTTCCCATTTTTAATTAACCTAATCTAGAACATCCCTAACATACATGTACAGAGATTTGTCTCCAGGATGACTGTAGAGCCCGTCAGGTTGACAATCAATATGTCATGGTGAGAGAAACCTTAAAGCTATTCATTCTGGGTCTTTTAGGACAGGTCTGCTTGTCTGTTAATGCATACATACCCCAGTTTGAACAGCATTGTTCTGCATTGTCTTGTATTTGGTACCAAGCCCTTTAGATGATTATCCATGTAAGTAGCGTGTGCCATACTGCCAGCAGTCTACGTTGTTGATGCTCCCATTTCCTTCCAGGAATGCCACAGATATTTTGCATGATTCCTATCAAGGCAACTTTAATTAGATAAGAATTCAAATTTACACATTTACTTCCTTCCTTTATGCCTTTTACGCACTTGAATGTTTTAAGATTTATTAAATCCAGGTATTCAGGAGGAAAGAGCTTACCCGATTTGATCATACCAATCTGTTCATTTTCAAGAATTACTTTAAGAAATCTTAATGCAGGGAATATTCTCTCTCTGTGCCTTTTCTGGTTTGTTTTTTTCTTTGTGGGTGTTGTTTTGTCGCTGCTGAGACATGGTCTCATGTATTTCAATGCCTGGAGCTTGCTATATCTGAATCTGCTTTGAACATCTGATCTTCCTTCTTCCATTTCTCAACTGCTGGGACTACAGCTGTGGACCACCATGACCAGCTACTAAAGTTATGCTTTTTGTTTGTTTGGTTTGAGACAGAGTCTCACCCTGTAGCCCAAGTTGGCCTCAAACTCTCAGTAATCCTCCTGCTTCTGCCTTTCAGGAATAGGGTTTATAGGTGTTATCTACCAAGCCTGCCCTCTGAGACATTATTGACCGAAAATATTTTAGACATTATAGAATCTTATGAAAGGTTATTTTTCTTATGCTATAACAGATGAGCACCAAAGAAAGGCATTTGTATCTAATTTGGGGCAAGTTTTAAATTGCTTTCTAGCAAAGGTCCCCATGGTTTCCTCATGAGCACAGATAAATCTGCTTCTGGGACCAGAAGTGGGCAGAACAACCATGCAACTTCTCATTCAAAATTTGGTAGCATCACATTAAAAAATGTTTCGCTTAAATAATTAGCATTTTTGTTTTTCTAGGAAAAAGTTACATGAGACAGGAAAAAAATTTTTCCTAGGTGGTCCTTTTTGCATCAATATCAAACTAGACATAAAAAGAAGGGACAAGGTATCCAAATGTGCAATTTGGGCCAATATGTCAGAGCCTTGAACTCCCAAGGACACTGCAGTTTAAAGGAAAATGCTCAGTGAGTATGTGCGGTCGGCTGGCTCTGACTGCTACCACAGCTGTGCTTCCTTTTGAGATACACGAGAAAGACAAAGACAAAGCAAAAGGCAAATATCTAGAGGTTGGTATAACCAAAGAGCTATATTATAGCAAGACCACCCAACCCCGCTGGAATCAACCCAGAAGACCAGGGTGGCCACTAATTGTCCTGTACTTTATTATAATGGCGTTTCCATCCTCTCCATCATCATCATCACCAACCATCATCGATACGCACAGGCTGAAAGAAAGAAAAAGTTCCACAAGTGGAAGTCAAAAGTGAGCAGAAATAGCTACATTATATCAGATGACGTTGACTTTGCATTATAAACTGTCCAAAGAAACACCAAAGCATTATTTACTGATAAATGGATCAATTAGCAAGAACATTTTAGAATTGTAAATATATATGAACTCAAAACAGAACCTTTCAAAGATTTAAATGAAATATTATATCTCGAGAGGGATGGACTTTGAAAACAGTAACAGTGGGAGGATCTAACATACCTCACTGGAAAGAAATTCCAACAGATGAAACAATTGTATATAGAGATCAGAGAGATCTCATAGGCAACCACAGGCCATTCCACACAATAGGCAGAAATTAATGATAGTTCAGCCTTTTTATAAGAACTCAAGAATACATATTATATTAAAAATTTCCATTTGTAAAAGCTACTCAGGTGATATCTTGAACAGGAAAATATAAAAATCTAGTTCTTCAAATCAAAGTTCATCTGTAGATCTTTTATATCACAAAATCTCATGTTTCAAAAAAGTGAAAACTGAGAGCTTTTAGTCTAGTTTTTCCCTTCCTTCCTTTTTTACCCCTTCCTTCCTCTCTTCCTTCCTCCATCCCTCTCTTTTCTCCTCTCATTTCCTTCCTTCCTTTCTTTCTTTCTCTCTCTTTTTTCCTTTCCTTCTATTTTTCTTTTTCTTGATTTTTTTTTTTTTTTTTTGAGACAGGGTTTCTCTATGTAGCCCTGGTTGCCCTGGATTCACTTTGTAGATCAGGCTGGCCTCAAACTCACAGGTCTGTCTCTGCCTACTGAGTAATGGGATTAGAGGCATGGGCCATCACCCCTGGCTTCTTTCTATCTCTTTTTCTATCTTTGCCTCTGTCTCTGTGTATCTGTTTCTGCCTCTCCTGTTTGCATTCTATTCTAATTGCTTTGTGTCTGTTCATGATAATGGTTTCCATGTCCATCATTTTATTCGTCATCTCATGTTCTAAGAAACAACTGACTAACAAAAGCTGTGACCACTTTACTTATGTGGCATTTTAAAAATGCTTTAGCACTATGCTTAATTTTAATATGTGTGCATATATGTGTATGAATATATGTGCACATGTGTGAATAAAAGTGTTTTAAGGATATTTTTGATGACTATAAGTACTTTAAGAAAAGCATGTGTTTCAAGTTCCTTATTTTAACCAAACCGAGACAAAATTCAACTCTAAAAATTTGGAGTTAAATAGGGAAAAGAAAAAAGTTCTTTTCTGTGTACTGGTTTAAAGGCTTGCAAAGGCATTTTGAGGTTTACAGACGATCTTAGTGTTTTTCATTATGGCGGAACTGTAATTTATCTTTTACAATGCATCTGGGGAAACTGCTCATCTCTGTGCTTTCGTATCTTTAAAGAAAGACAACATAAGTTAGGCTAATAGTTATTAAACAACTAGCATGATACTACAAAGATAAATGGGTGACTCAAAAGGTTAAAAAAAAAGAAAAGGAAAGGCAAAGAAAAATAGAAAGGCCTGTTTTTCTTCCTACCTTTGATTGGCTTGTAGACCTAAATGAGAAATTAATTTAAAAAAATACAGTTTCCAAGTGTTTATTATGAGAAGATTTAAATCTTGAGCAAATAGTTAATCAATTTGTTAAGAAAATATGGGAACTATTACATTTTTTTCCTGTATTGATAGTTGCTTAATATTTAAGATATCACCTACATGTTTTCTGTGTTTCAGATGCAGTGTTTTGGGATTCATTTAAAATATAATTGCTTTATAAAGAAAACAGCTTCTTCTAAAATTTGTAAAGAAAAACAAGGTTGAATGAAACCATAAGTAAAACAAAGAGATGTAAATACACCTACAATGTTTTTCGGGTTAAGATTAAAGAAAAGGGTAATGCTTTTAGATGAGGAATTTTTTTTTTTACATGAAGAGTTTGTCCTTCATGTAAAGGATTAATAACGTAAACAGACAAGCACAGAACTGGAAGGTTAAAGCATGTTTTGAGAAGATTGTGAGAGTCAAAACTTAAGGAAGGGTAAAATGGATATAAATAAACTGACTACCATGGAAGTTTATTACACTTCTTAAGGTTCAAAATCCAATTCCCAGAGATAAAGCTGATGCCTTATTTTTTTCAGTTGAGATTCTCAAATACGTCTAGGTTTGTGTTTAGTTGAACTTACCAGGCATATATGATAGGTTGGCATAAACCAAGCAAAAACATGAGACACCAAAGAAATCAAGCATAAAACCCATATAATCATTTCAACACACACACACAAAAGCATGCAATGATTTGGATTTCCTGTCAGGATAAAAATCTCTGTTCTACAACTCAGACATACAATGAACACACCTCAAAATACAGAAGTCAAATATAAGAAAAGAGGCCACACTTCTACCTAACTGCACATGCTTTCAGCTTTTCCCCAGATTAGAAACAAGAAAAGGATTTCATTTTCACCACTCTTGTTTAATAGAGTACTGGAATTCTTAGCAGAAACAATTAAGGAAGAGATAAATAAATAAATAAATAAATAAATAAATAAATAAATAAATAAATAAAATAAGTAAATGGACTCTAAATTGGAAAGGAAGGCATTAATAATCTGTGTTGGTAGATGATAATTTCTATAGTTAGAAGCATCCAATCTTCCGTCCAAATACAAAATCAGCGTACAAAAAATGATAGAATTTTTACACTAATAGTAAAATTACTCAAAAAAATTTAAGAAAACAGTCCATTCTCAATTTGTATAAAAATGGCAGTAAGCGGGGCAGTAAAACATCTATAGTGAAAATTATGGAGCATGGACTAAAAACAGAAAATATGGAGGAAGTAAAAATGGAAGGATGTTAGGTGTCTGCAGACCAGAAGAATAACTATTGTCACATGAGGCTGGGGAGATGGCTCAGCACCACTGTGCGCATACTGCTCTTGCGGAGGATTCAGATTCGGTTTTTGGCACCCACATCAGCCAGCTCACAAACACCTGTCACCTCAGTATCAAGGGGCCTGACACCCTTTTCCAGCCTCCCTGGGCACGTATGTGGTATACATGCATGTAGTCGGGGTCACACACATGTATAAACTAAAAAAAAATATTCTTAAAATGACCACACTTACATGAAGAGATATGGAGATTTGACGCAATTTTCATCAAAATAAATGTGCCTGGGTCTGGAGGGTTGGCTCTGCAGTCATGAGCAGAGGCTCCTTCACATATATGAAGACACATAAATAGTAATAAATTTAAGCAAACAGGTAAGTAAAAATGACTTTCATCATAGAAAAAAAAAAACCACAATCCTATAAGTCCTATGAAACCACAAAGGATCCAAGCAGCCAACATTTTACTTAGAAAAATAAATAGATAAACTCCAAACAAATGAACAAACACCACGCAGGGGAAGGACTCTTGAGTCAGGAAAGGCAATAAAAAGGGGTTTTTCCAGCTTCAGCTTTCTCATGGTTAATGGGAAGGTGTGAGTGCATGCAGGCACAGTTGGCAGTGAAAATGCAACATCCCAGAAGTGTCACAGCCTCAGACAGTTGTTCTAGCCAACTGCAAGTTTACTTGGATATGTAGAGTTTGAGACTGGGCAAAGGTTTGCTTGAGGGGCTATGTTAATTTATCTGTGTTTATTGGTGGATTTAGTATAACAAAGTGATCTTTATATTTAAAACACACATGCACGCACACACGCACACACACACACAATGTGTCAGTACCACGGCACTTGATAATGCTGTAGTGTGTAAACTGCTCAATGCACCGTGACCCCCCAGCTTGTGAGTGACACAATGCCTTTTGGACCACAGTCCAAACGTTTCTTGCAGGGTGTCCTTCCACATTACATCTGGAAAGTAGACCGGGAAATAGAAGGTAGAAGGTATTGGATAACACTGAAAACAACACAAGCATTTTCAGTAGTCTAAGGGTTCACACCACAGTTAAAGTTCGTAGTCAGAATTCTTTAAAACAATCCTGGCAGACATTTCTTGATCCAGCTGGTGCATAGAAGTAAACTAGCAGGACCAGAAGAATAAAGCTTGAGCATTTGATGACATCACTTGGAAACATGAGTCCCCTACGCTCTTCACGGCCATAAGCAACATGTAGTTCTTCAGCCATGTTATCACTGTGAGATAGGGTGAGAGCAGATCTTATTTCACTGCTTCCGTGTTTCCTCCAGTTGTCAGGCAATACTCCCTGAAGTTGTTTCTCATAGCAGACAGCCTAGTAGCCACAACAGACATTTCAAACTCTATATTTTTACCAACATCCACTCTTTTTTAGCACTCAAATTCCAAACCTCAGTTCAAATCATAAGTCTTGTATAGGATGAGCAAAATTATTAGAAACACATGGAGTCAGAGAGGCACCGACCCCAGGAACATCAACAGCATTTGAAAAGTATAATTATATATAATACATATTTACTAAAATAAAACCCTAATATTATGTTATATATTACGTAATTATATATATTTATATATATATATATATATATATATATATATATATATATATATATTGCAAGTTTGAGGATCTCAGTCTTGAATTCCCATTTGGTTCTGGCGGAAAACAATGGAAGTGCAAAATTGACTGTCAGCAGAGGTGGACAGAAGTGTGTGTGACCCTCTGCCCACAACTTGCCTGCCTTACACGCCTTCAGTTGCAGTCGCTGCTTTCATTCTGTCCTAGAGTCTGTGACCTGACATGTCAACCGAGAAGGCAAGGATGGAAAATCCAAATAGCCAAACCACTTTCAGAAGAATATACTAACAACTAGCAAATAAAGTATTTTCCAGTGGAAACTTAATTGTTAAGTTAAGAAAAGGATTTCTCTTCCTTATCTCAGAAGTGGAATTCAAGAAGAGAGGTGTTCACTAATTAAAATTCAAATTTATGCAGAAATTAGTGAAATAGTAAAATAAAACCCACTGATAGTCCACACTTCCTAAATCTTTCCATTCTCACCCATCTCTCTTGTTGTTAGGAGGTATTTAAATGCAAGGAATCTTATGAAAGAAGTGGGAAATAGTAAGATCTGGAGAGGACAGGAGCTCCACAAGGACAGCAACAGAAGCAAAAAATCTGAGCACAGGGGTCTTTCCTGAGACTGATACTCCAACCAAGGACCATGCATGGAGATAATTTAGAACCCCTGAACAGATGTAGCCCATGGCAGTTCAGTGTCCAAGTGGGACACTTGGACATAGTAATGGGAACAGGGACTGCCTCTGACATGAACTGATTGGCCTGCTCTTTGATCATCTCCCCCTGAGGGGGGAGCAGCCTTACCAGGCCACAGAGGAAGACAATGCAGCCACTCCAGATGAGAGCTGATAGACTAGGATCAGAAGGAGAGGAAAAGAAGACCTTCCCTATCAGTGGACTTGGGAGGGGCATGTGTGGAGAAGGGGGAGGGAAAGTGGGATTGGGAGGGGAGGAGGGAGGGAGTTACAGGGGGGATACAAAGTGAATAAAGTGCAATTAATAAAAAAGTTTTAAGAGTGTAATTGTTTTTAAATTTAAAAAAAGCAGAGCACAGCCTCATGTCATTATATTTTCATGGGTGCTTCAATGTACATCTCCTCAAAATTAAGGAAATGTTCTTTTATAACCACCATGCCATGTGAGTAAATTTCTAAATAACAATTCGTTATTTGAAAGAAAATATGTGAGTCAGGAAGATCAGGAGTTCAAGGTCATCCTCAGTTACTCACAGAATTTGAGGCTAGCTTGGAATATATAAGATCTTGAGATTCTGTCCAAAAAAAAAAAAAGGCAAAGAAAATATTTCCTGTTTCTATAGTACCCATATGCATATTAAAAGTATATATAAATAAAGTACATATTAAAAGATAAAAAGGCATAAAGCTAAAACTGAGGTAAGAATAAGATGGCAAAATTAAGCCAGCAACAAAAATATTAAACACCAATCCACCCTGAAGATCTTATTCTTAACTTTAGATCTACTGCTTGCTTCACAGGGGGCTAAGCAGGGAGCAAACCCTGCCAGTCGCAAGACTCAGCGTCGATAAAGGAGAAATAGCATCAATTCTCTAGAGAACGTAGCTTTCCCTGTCCCTACAGTCTGAGCGGAATTTCTCCTTGATATCTTCATGAAGAAGACAGTGTGAGATTTATTGGACAATACACTTTACAAAATCCCCACAATAAATACAAAAGCCATTTTGTGCTGCTCCGGTTAGCGTGCCCCCGTGGCAGGATACAGCCGAGCTGAGGTTCCGCTGTGTAAAAGTCATCCGGTAAGGGCCAGCGCCTCACCTCATGTCCACCTGGCTGCCACCCTCCCCACATAGAGCATAAAGCCCATTCATTTCAGATAAGCGTTTAATCTCCCTCGCAGACTCCCAGCATCCCAATTCCCCCATTAATAACACAGTCCTAATTTTAAAAACTCAAATCCAGCTGTTACTACTTTTAAGTGCTGTTATCCATCGCAACTCAGCGTGACACCAAATGTGTCTTCCACGTTCATTCATCATTCGTGGATTTGGCCCGGTCACTGGATTTGCTTCCCCCCCGTTGTTCAGAAGGGGTGCAAATGCCAAAAGCAATCAATCTATGCGGCAAATCAATGTGAACAGCCGTCAGCGGGGAGCGCAAACCCTGCGGCATTTTTTTTTTTCTTTTTCTTTTTTTAGATAACAGCCGAGTTTGTCTTTGGATCTAATGACTATAATACCCATGCACTAAAGGGGCCATCTCCAGTTTTTTTTAAAAACAAACAAACAAACAAACAAACAAACAAACAAACAGACAACCTCTTCCCCATGGCTAGCTTTGCAGAGTTTCCAAGCTGCGGAACAGCTTGAGGGTAGGGTGGGGTGGTCCTGTCCTCAATGATGCTGGCTGGGCAGCCAGCCCCGGCAGCCTCAGCTCTCTCCCTCTGCGGCATGGATCTTCCTTAAGCGCTTGGCTTCCCAGCATCCTTCTACCTACTGAGGATATGTGCGGAGGTGCAAAAAAAAAAAAATGCAATTTCTTTGTGTCCTCTGTGAGTGTGACATAGCTCATTGCGTTTTTAAAGATTTCCTCTTGGCTTCTGCTAACAGCCTTTGCGAGCTTCCTGCAGTTCTGCTTAGCACATGCCTATAATAAACCTGTTTGATGTTGCCATCTCTCAGGAGTCCAAGCAGAAAACATCCTGAAATCATATATTTATGTGAGTTGACAGCAAGGAACAATAAGGAAAATAAAAAAGGAAATCTGCGTACGTAAATAATTTCTTATGAAATGGAAGAAAGAGAAAACAAAAAAAAAATATTTAGGGAAAATTCGAACCACCCACAGTGGTAAAATACGTCCTATTCACACATTTCATGTTTTCCTGGGTAGAACATTCTCATTTTAAAACCCCAGCAACAGTTCCAAGAAACAAATGTCTTTGAAAATTTTGTTTCAGGGGAGTGTCCCTGTATGCATTTAAGATTTTTGCCTTCTGAAAATGGTCGCAAACAGCATGAAAAAACACCAGCGCAGGAAACAGAATGGAGGTAATGGATGGCCTTTAAAAAGAGGGGGATAAAAATATTCAAGAAATATTATGTTTGAGTCACTAATGCTAATACTTAGGTAAAAATTATTCCCTGTAGGCAAGAAAGTAGGCAAGATGCCTGCAGTGTAACACGTAAAATCACAGTATCGGGGAAATAAACTTAGGAAAGCCAGTAGCAGTTCTAGATCACTTTAGAAAGCCGTCAGACAGAGCATCTAGTGGGTAGCTAAGAGCTGTGAATACTTCATGCGAGCTGGAAATGTCAGCTCGCCTTTATCTTCCAATAGACCACAGAGGATTTTGTTGTTTTCAGCCTGTGGTATCCAGATTATTCTGTTTTCTGAATTCCTTTGGAGACATTTGCATTTTTGCTCTGTCACAAACGCCTTCCCCCCACCCCCCACTTTTGCTCAGCCTTACTTTTAGGTTTATATTTGTAATTAAATACATCATGAGTATCCCAAAGACAGTCTTTCACATTAAAAGACCTAGCATTGTCTTACTTTCCTGTTTTGTTTTGTTTTTAGATATTTGCTTCCTAAATCCAAACCACAAATTACGCATGCCTCACAGTGACTTTGTCTTGATTGAGGGCTTTGTGCCCAATCTGTGCTCAGTACCTGTAGACTTACAGTACAATCAAAGAACCTACAGTTACATTTAAAAAATTAAACTAGAGGCTAAAGTTTGGATAGTTGCTGGGAAAAGTTCTAACTCCATGTTAAAAACAGGAAGGATTTGGGGTTTAAAGGTGGTTCTATATAGGATAATGTGTCATAAAAAATAAATAAAAACCCTGAGTCAAAGTTGGAAAGCTCGTGTGGAATTAATTCTGGCAGAGATGGTTGGAAGCCATTTTGCTTCGCTTATGATGGATTATAAAAGCCATCCTTCTGGCAAGACCCAACGAAAGATCTGGAAGGTGTTGTATCTGGTATGCCCTCCTCAGTGTGCCACTGGGGGAAAGCAGGGCCATTTACTCAGTGAATGTACCACAACCTCAGCCGAAGAAACCCAGCCACTGAGATCGGAGTCCGAGAGGAGTGTGGGCATGATTAAAGCTTTTTGGTAACGAGCTGTTCCACGCTGCTTTAGAAGTTAACATTGCTTCAAGTACTCAACTCTTACAATGCACGGAGCGCCCTTCTGGAACTCATCCACTTCTCCGTCCACTATAGCTGAGTCTTTCTTCTCCTAATTAAGAGCTTCCAGTTCTTAATTGCCTAAATCTCTCTAGGGAAGTCTCAATTCACAAATCACAGATTGATTTGTTTGTGGTGGGACAAAATTACTGCTTTCCCTGTAGTTTTAAATTCTCTCCTAAATACCTGTAAGAATCTATGATTGGGGTCATTCTTTCTATAAAGTAGTAGTATATTACAGGAGGGAGATTCTTAATGGCTTAATCCATATTTAGACTCACCATAGGCACTGAATCTCAAGTTTTATAATCAGGCTTCAAGACTGGAGTAAAAAGAGGGATGGGGATTAGAGAAAATCCTTTAATTCCCTACATGATATTCTAATTTGAGGTAATAAATGAGAGCGAATATTCACTTTTTAAAAAAAAAATTAAACCTAATCCTTCACAGCTTTTGCAGAGTGCACAGAGTGTCCTGAATATACTTGGAAACTGGTTTTCAAATAATGTGTCCTAGGAGTTCATGGTCAGCAAACTATCTTCTTTAAATCTAGTCCAAGGACCCCAACCGCTTTACTGGAAACATCCTGGTGTGGATGCTGACATTGCTAGAGGGCTATAGAGCTGTTTGTCTTACATAGAAGTGATTGGTTTTTCTGCCACTTCCCCAGCTAAGCAACGTCAGGAACATCTGCATTTTCTATTGTGAGGAATAGCAAGCTGTATATTTGTTATTTCAAATCCTGGGTACCACGTGAGAATTACAGGAATTGAGAACACTTTTTTTTTTTTTTGAGAGGAAAGATGTCTAAGTGTGTTAGTGGTAATTTGGACATCAGCTACATACATAACCTGGTGAATGTTACTCATTGGAATGGTAAGAGATTATATATGAAGATAAACAAGAAAGAGGACCTGGGGTAAGATGATCAATTCTCACTTAGAAAGGCAAATGGGATGGACATTGGATTTAGGAGAAAATAAGTAACAGGACAGGAGCCTACCACAGAGGGCCCCTGAAAGACTCTTCCTAGCAGTGTATCAAAACAGATGCTGCGACTTATAACCAAACCTTGGGCAGAGTGCAGGGAATCATATGAAAGAAGGGGGAGTTAGTAAGACCTGGAGAGGACAGGAGCTCTGCAAGAACCAAATATATCCCGGCCCAGGGGTCTTTTTTGATACTGTTTCTCCAACCAAGGACCATGAATGGATATAACCTAGAACCCCTGCTTAGATATAGCCATAGCAGCTCAGTATCCAAGTGGGTTCCCTAGTTAGGGGAACAGGGACTGTCTCAACATGAACTCAATGGCTGGCTCTTTGACCTCCCCTTCCCTGCCCCCAGGGAGGAGCAGCCTTGCTAGGCCACAGAAGAGGATGTGGTAGCCAGCCCTGAAGAGATCTGATAAGCTAGGATCAGATGGAAGGGGAGGAGGTCCTCCCCCATCAGTGGACTTAGAGAGGGGCGGGGAGGATATGAGGGAGCAATGGAGGGATTGGGAGGGAATGAAGGAGGGAGCTACAGCTGGGATACAAAGTGAATAAACCATAATTAATATAAAAAATAATAAATAAAAATTGCATTGGCTATTCTACATTTTAACTGGAAAATTCAGCCAATATGTATTGATTGGGTTAGTCTGCCCTTTTTAACATAGTCTGAATTTCTTTTGGACAATTTTCTTGTTTTCTCATTTTTTGTTTCCCTCAACTTTGGTATTTTATATTTGTTGCTCTTCTTACAGTGAATGAATTATACAGTTAAGTATGTGTATTTATACGTTATGTGTGTACACACACACATAAACTCCATAAATTTAATAAACATGCTTTAGCAACTCCACAAAAAAAGAAATTATATATGCACTTCCATTGGTTGGCATCATTAGGACATCAGTTTAAAACTTTGCTATTTGGGGTACAGCAGTTCTTAAACACAAATGAAAATATATGAGTTTTAGCAGCTTAGAAATCACAACTGGTGTCAACAGCCTGACTTTGCCAGAACATTCCACAGTTCAGCAAAAGTTGTATTAGAATCATCAAAAGTTGTCATGTGATCTTTCATTCATTTTTTTCTTCGTTTCTTTGCATGATCAACTGATTAAAAGCTAGTGGCTCTCCCAGCAACGAACATACCTTAGAGAACTCGGCTCCCTGGCTTCTGCTGGCTTCCCTGGCTCTTCCTCTGACTCATGCTGGCTTCCCCCAAGGGGCAGTTGAGCTGCCCATTTTTACCATGTGATCAAGACAGTGGATGTACCCGGATCCCGAAGGACTTCATCTGCTCTAGACATTCCCGTCTAATCAGTACAAAAAATGTCTGTCATAGTAAATGCCACTTTAATTATAAGCTTGCTTCAACTGGATTAGATTCAAAATAAGCGTGCTTAAGACAAAAATGAGATCCGAAAAGCAAAATTGGTAATAGAGCCACTGGGACAAAAGTCCATTTTTATTTCACGATTAAGTGATTTCCTTTCCTAATTATCATTTGAATATATAGACCATTATCCAATGCCGCATATTGGTTCACAAGTAATTCAGTTTCTTTTTCTGGGACTTCAGGTTTACTGTCTTTCTCTGTATTTCAAGGCACCTGAAATTTGGGATGCAAGAGTGAAGCACTGTTCGTAAGCAGTATGAACAGGCGCTTCAGTCAGACTTGGTTTCAAAATCTGGCAGTAATACTTTTTTAACAAAATAACCAGTGTGCCACGTTTATTTCTCTCTGCTTAGTAAGGCTAGTAAGCAATAACACTTATTTAACAGGGTGATTTTAAAGGCTAGATGAACAAGTACCTGTAATGCCTTTGGCAGATGGACTGGCAAATACAGTAATATGAACTAAGGAATTTTAGCTATTGAAATAAAAAGGAGGATGCTTGCTAGATCCATGAATAAAGCCGGAATGCAGAAGACAAGTTCCCACTCTAGCTCCAGTTTGTTGGAACTGTGAGCAGAAACAGGCTGTTTCAGTTTTGCGTGTTCTTAGAAAATGCAACCCAGAGGGGATGAAAAGAGCAGGGTGACCAGCGTGGCCCCTGGGTGTCCCCAGTACAGGCTTCTTCTAAAAGATCACCTCATCTCCACTTACATACGTGGGATAAAGCAGCCAAGAAATCTTTTTTTTTTTTTTTTTCTGAAAATGTCCTGGTGGTAATTAAAGGAACAATTATTCCTTAGAGAGTCCCAGGGGCATCTCTTCTTCTTCTGGCCCCGTAGCTGGGAACACCTCTTATCAAAACCATTCAAGTTATGAAGAAGCAGACTTCTTGCTCTCGGTGAGGACTGTGTGACTGGAACGGGCATCTCCCTCTTGTGCTTTCATTTGATGGGTTTAGATATACCACGAGGGCAGCCTGTACAACGGGCCCTCAGCTTGGAACAGGCTCTAATCTGCAGCAGTCTGGGGCTGATAACGTGGGAGAACCCAATACCTCCGATGTTCTAAAAGCAAGACTTCCTTTTCTAGTCAGAGACAAAAATACTGTCTGGGAAGCAGCTGCATTATAATAATAGGATACACAAATGAGAGTACAAGGTGGTTAATTTTATGTCAGAACGTGACGGAGTTAAACTAAAGCTACTCTTGGGTACCCATGAGGTTGTGTCTACAATGTGCTCCTGTGTCTGTGTGTGTGTGCGCGCGAGGTTTGTCTGTGTGTATTAGAATATGCCTGTGAGAGTATGTGTGTATATGAGAGTATGTCTCTGAGGGGGGATGGCGAGTGTGTATGTGTGTATGTCTGTGAGAGACTGAGAGAGTTTGTGTGTGCCTGTGAGGGTGTGGCTGTGTGTGAGAGAGAGAGACAGAGACAGAAGGGTGTGCCTTTGAGAGTGCCTGTGAGTGTCCTTCAGTGACATGTCTAGAGGGGACTAGCACTTGAATCAGTGAACCTAGGACTGCTCCTCACCAGGCAGCAACATCGAATCCACTGACAGCCTTAACAGAGCAGGAGAGTCAGAAAGGACTGAGCTTTCTCTCATTTTCACGCGTTGCATGTCTCTGACCCTCAGACACCAGGTCTCACACCAGCACCTACCATGGCATCCGAATCCCTGGGTCTCTAGCAGATAGTGTATTTTGGCACTTTTCAGCCTCCATTACCACACAGGCCAATTCCCTAAACAACTTTCTTCTGTATATTAAACTTCCCTGTATGATCTGTCCGTTTGGAGACCCCTCTGTAGACAGCAATCTGCCAAAAGGCCTTGCGACAGGTTTTATTGCTGCTCTTAGTTCTTTGCTGCTCTGGGGGAGGGGGAGAGTTCTTACTTCCCTATTTCCTTGGTGGCAGGTTTAGTCAAGCCACTTTATTTGCTCAAGGAAACATGAGCAGTGTGCTCTGACCAACAGAGCCCCTTTAAAGGATTTGCTCTAATGCTTCCTTTGTGTAGGTCAGAAGCTTGTAAAGGGCACTGGGCCTAACCGGCCTCTTGTTGATGAGGTGACACAAATGCAGCATTTCATGGTGTATCAATAAATCCGTCATTTTTTACTTTAGGGTAAAATCTACACAAACATGCACACACAACACAAACACACCTGGGCATGCTCAAACACATGCACACACACATATACATCCTTCGTATATATTTACTTTTCAAGACAGTTGAGTAATTCCCTGACTATGTTCTCTTCTGTGAGATAATTCAACTTCTTAATGAAGTTGGAAAAATGTGGTGCAAATGATACTGTAGTGCATGAAAGGACTTCATCAACTTCTAATTAGAAACTGACTCACTATGTGCAGAGCATGATAAAATAGCCTGGTTTTAGTAATGTACTACAGAAATTGGTTTGGGGGGGGGGAGTTAATTGTGAAGATAAAATAATAAGCCCTAGGCTAGGCCTTGGGTGTTGTGTTTATCTTTAATCCCAGCACTTGGAAGGCAGAGGTCTGGGGAGACCTGTGAGTTTCAGGCTAGCCTAGCCTACATACACACTGAGTTCCAGGCCAGCCAGGGTTACGAAAAACTAAACCAAGAGTAATAAGATCCAATTAAATGCATTTAAAAATATTTCTCTAACCTATGAATCAGTATTTTTCAGTGGAACTTTCTCTAATGGTGAAAGGTGTCTAAACCTGTGCTATTAACCTCTCGTTAAAAATAACTACGAGGTATTTGAAACCTAATAGAAACCTACAGAAACCAAGCAAGTGAGGAACTTTAAGTTTACTGGTGTCTTGGCTGTTGCTCACTTCTTTGAGTGCTTGCTTAGGATGCAAGAAGCATCGGGTCCAGTCCCCAGGACTTTATAAATGAGTCATGGTGGTGAATTCCTGGAAGGATGGAGGGTCAGAAGTAAGAAGTTCAAGGTCATTCTGTTCTAGTCTGAGAACCTGGATATATGAGAACACCCCCCCTAAAATTATATTTAAATTTAAACACATATTATAGCTACTGAATTAGACAGTAGACCTTAGATTCTGTCTTAAGAGGGTATCTTTTTCTAGTAACTGAATTTTTGCTTACATTACTGTATATGGTGATAATAAGCTTATATGTGTGTATATGTATCAATATCAGTCTTATTATGCGTGAATGCAAGTATGGAGCTGCCTTACCTTAGCTAGTCAAGTAATCATGCTATTGTGGATCTAAGAAAGTGTAGCCTGTTCCATGTCAGGCTCACAGTAAGTACTCCCAGTGTGATATAGACTAGCTATATGAGGAAAATCATCCATAAAACATTTCCCTAAGATATCCCCCATATACAAAGGCATGGTAGAACACCCTCAAATTATAAGTCCAAGAGCTTGTTCAATTCATTCACTGCTCTAGAAAAAGCCATTCTTAAATTATCCTAACAACTTCCAATGTCACATTAACAAGTCTTTATACGTTTTACTTTCCCGACTTTATATTAGAAATTAGACTCCTAAATCCTTCGACCAAATTTTAGTTACCCTGGGTCATTAAATTGAAGCTGAAAATATAATTCGATATCATTATGTACTTAAGGCAATTATGTCCAGTGTTTTCAAAGGATTTGTCTTACTGTTAAGATATGTTTCTGGGATTACTTGCAATTACAAGAACACGAAACCTGGAAAACAGGGATTCCAGGTAGAGAAGTCATAATTATCTGGGGAAGGTGCAGGCTGGCACAGTATGAAGAAAATTTGGGCACCCGCTCTACTTTCTATGGAATCAGCCCTCCTGTGGGCCTTTGCAAGTTGAGAGACCAAGACAGATCCACCAACACTCACTCCATTGGACCTGCCTTAGAGAGGCTTACTCATCCCTCACTAATTAATTAAGACATTTAATCTTTCTCAATGTTGCTTCAGTATGTCCCTTTTCACTCTAGTGCTGGGCACCAGAAACAACAAACAAACAAACAGACTGATTCTATTTCTGAATGCCAGGGTAAGAATCAGTTCACCTCTAGACCTTAATACAAATTCACTAATGCCATGCCCTCAGTAAACAAGTATCAGTACTATGTTTATTGAGTTTTAAAACAAAAAGAGCAATAGTTTCTAACAAACACAAGGGCTCTTGGAATGAAGTTCAGGGCTAGTCAGTAGGGATGAAGCAAACACATCGATATGAAATAACCCTCTAAGTGTGAGAATATAAAGGTTTCTGTTGAGAAATATAACATGATGAAAAAGTAAGGTCAAGGTCCCTTCTGCAGATAGGTGTGCTCATCTTGACCTTTATTAATATGAGAAAAGAATTTGGTGAACATGAACCAAGTAACCAGAGGCACTGATTTCTCCCCCACCCCCCAGGATGTTGACTTTGTTCAAATGCTAGGTGGTAGAGTGTTTCCAGGATTTAATCAGCATCTGCCTTGAGCCCACCTGAGTGTAATTCACAAAAATCATAAGGCACCTTCCTGAGAGCAGGGAGTCACACGGGAGTGCAGCTAACAAGCAGAGAAGGCACCGGAATCCACAGAGAGAGAAAACAATGCCCGCGCAGGATTAGCTAAAACGTACACAGTTGAGGTGGCGTTTAAGTCAAAAATTATGATAGGCATGATGGTGGATGCCTATAACCCCAGCACTGAGAATGTGGGGATAAGAGTCAGGAGTTCAAGTCCAGCCTCAATTACATAGTGAGTCTAACAGGTAGGACCTTGTCTCCAAAAGAAAATTAACTTGGACAGTCTTAAAAATATATTAACTATTTTAGACATAAACCCTACGGAGGTGACATTTTCCAAACTGCTAACCACCGTGGGAAATAGCACGAGCAATGGATTCTGGCTCTCAAAGGAAAAAAAAAAGTCAAAACATGGGAGCAGCTTGTCCTTTTATAGTACTTAATGTTAAATATCTGTCGATTTCATACAGGTTGTACCTAATGTTAAAGATAACACAAGAAGACTATTTCCTAAAGTACAAATAAAGCAGAACTCGGAAAGAAGTGGATCGGACAAGAATGTGTTTCGTATTTGTTGTTTCTTTAATTCGTGGGGGGAAATGTGAAACTAGACAGCTACATCATCAATTTTCATTGTTTGATGGTGGTAACAGTCAGGAATTTGCTCCAGGGAAAAGAAAGCAGAAATCTCGACAGCAAAGCTGGTTTTTAACTGTTAGCTTCCAAGTGGTGGGAGAGGAGAGGGAGCCTGCTTGGACTTCATGCATTCAGTTCAACCCTCTTTCTTCCACTGACTTGTTAGGTGTTTGCTGGCTTATGTACACATGTGGTTTTGTTACATTGTTAGTCTTCAAAGCAACTTTAAAGTTTTCTTATTTAGGAAATATTCCTATAGTCTCTGTACACAGGGTATCTACGTATACGTGTAGACACAGATTTATTTTTTTATATTCAAGCAAAACAGTGGATTAATTCCAAGTTGTACAGCCAGCTCTATCTGGAAAATACCAATTCTCCACACTGCTGGTGAAAACTCTCCCCTTCCTCTCTTGCCTAATTCTGTATTGTCCAGTCTCTTTATTTCCCAACTATAGGAATAGGTCTTCTCCCCAGTGAGATGAGCATAATCTACTGTAGAGCATACTGAAGCGTCAGAAACAAGAAAAATAAGACAGGAGATTCCACGTAATAACAATAGCAATCATCAGGACACTCATTTAAATTAATGCGGTTAATCAAGGAACCCAAACATTACAATGCAGAGGCTAAAGGAGAATGTAAAGTTAAATCAACATTCTACCCAGGGAGGTCAAAACAAGGGAAGAGAAAGGGTGAATTTGAGAAGATATTCTTACGTTAGCCACTGTCAGTATCAGCCTGTCTTTTCTCCCTAGTCTTGTTTTTCATCCTTTGGCATGACAATCCCGATTCTCCAGCCTCCCCGGGAAGAAGAGAAAAATCCCCCTGATGCTGAACTAAATTCATCAGCAAACAAAATTACATTCATTTGATAAAATGCTAAATGGAAAAAGGCAGGTTTATTTTAAGCCGTCAACAGGCTGCTTTAGTTAACATGCAAGGCGCACAAGGCAGGAGTTCGGTTGCTAAGAAAATGGTTGGCAGGTTTCCAGGAGCTCCATGTGATGGGAAATGCATCTGTTCATTTTAATAGCGAAATAGAAGGAGAGTGAAATAAACAGCACAGGGCATGTTTGGTGAGTCACGGCAGAACACAGGGCTAGGATGACTTATGTGTCTTCAGCTTACTTTATTAAACCTCACTGTTATGACATTAGCTTTTTCTTATAATTCAAAAAAGTAACTTAATTTAACAGTGATGTTTTGTTAGAAGATTAATGCATATTCATTGTAAATTGAAAAATGTAATATAACATTAGAGTCTGCTTTAACATGCACACACACACATACACACAACAATATCTGAATGTCTGTTACATGCATAGAAGTAAATAAATTTCATGTTTATTTATTGAATTTGTCAAATCGTGTATCTAACTTGCCTTTTCATTGAGATACTTATCACACAAATATTTTATGTTATTAAAGGCTCTTCTTCAGGGTCATTTTGATGGTTTCATTATTGTGGAACACATAAGCTGTGTGGAACTTCCTCAGTGGCCAGTGACCAGAACCCTGTCAGCGAGTCTGATGCTCTGAGATGCTCATGAAATTCAAACAGGTTTAATACCATGGGCTTGGATATCACACCTATTTCTCTGGGGTTTGAGATACCGAATGAAATGTATTAGCCTTTATGAGCTGGTTCAATTCCCCCTCCAACCACCAGACAGGAATTTTCACTGCTGATCTAAGAATAATTGTGCTACATTCAGATGTACTAATTTGAAAGACAATGGCCAAAGACAGCAACCACTTTAACAACCTCCCTTACTCTCTCCACCACCCCCCGTCTCTGTCTCTGTCTCTCTCTGTCTCTGTCTCTGTCTCTCTCTCTCTCACACACACACACCCACACCATGATAGTCCTTAGAGAAAAGTATGCATGAACATCATGCCCATAGCATCTTTGACATTGCTGCTGTGTAAAACTAGAACAGGACAAACAGACTGTATTGAGGGGCTGGCAAAGTGACTCAATGCCTCCAAGACTGAGGACT
The DNA here is from genome assembly GCA_028658305.1 of Pachyuromys duprasi. NCBI lineage: Eukaryota > Metazoa > Chordata > Mammalia > Rodentia > Muridae > Pachyuromys > Pachyuromys duprasi. The sequence goes on from CM053749.1 coordinate 34,464,146, forward strand.
CATGTTCAGTCCCTGGTACCCACCTGGAGGACTGACTCATGTACATTTACATGTGTACCAAGCCTATACACACAGACTTGCACTAGTGTGAAAGAATATGTTACAACAAAGCTTTTTTTTTTTTTTTTTTTTTTGGATTGCATGCTCTAGAGGCTGAGAAGGCCAAAACAGAAAAACGAGAAGCAGAGAAACATGTTCTTCTAAGAACTGTCTTCACTCTGGACACAGGGGAAAACAGGGAAATTCCAGTTAAAACAATAGAGGGCATGCAGATTTTTGATACTGCTGTGAAATCCTCAGCTGGCTGATGACAAGGAAGAATTTTAGTATCAACAAGAAAATTGAAATGTCTGCAAGTTCATTATCACAAGGTGTATTAGAGAGCTAAAACCAGTTGTAGAAAGTGTATCTGCCATTCACAAGGCTTTGGGTTTTATGACCAGCAGAGAGAGAGAAATAGAGAGAGAGACAGAGACACACAGAGAGACAGACACAGAGAAATAGAGACAGAGAACAAGTGGCTTACCAGACACAGGCACAGCTCCTTTGTATCAAGGTACCTCACTGAACTCACTATCAAGCCACTCTACAGTAAGAAAGCACATTCCACAGCCGTACCTAACTTGCAAAGAAAGCTTAAACTAAGTCAGTTCATGGGTTACTTGAAGTGTTACAATTAAACTGAATTACACTGCAGATAAATAGACCTAAAAGTGTATAAAAACTTAAACAAAACAGTTTATTTTTGTACAATTAACAAACCAAGACATGCATTCCTGGTTGGTGGTAGAGATTTATTTGCATAGTGACTCAGGGACCCAGATTCACTTTGTCTTTTATATTTATCACCTGCTGCCAGTCTGTAAACACTTTGTCCTTCATGTAACATTTGTCTTCACTTGGTGGATGAAAATGGGTGTGTGAAGAAGGTCTTCCTGCTTTGTGAAAGCCTTGGATTAGAACCAGCATCAATCCTAGACTCATACCTAAAAATTGCAGGGAGGGTATGATGTAAAGTCCTTCTGTATACCCAAGAGAAGAAGGGGAAGCTAATGTTACCTCACATTCTTTAAAGCTGATTGTATTGGGACTATTGAAGTAAGTTCTCATTTCAGTTTGACAGTACTGTACAACAGGAAAAGTGCAATTTATGCCTTAGTGAATAAACATTTTAAATCGTTGCCATAAAAAGGAACACAATTTCTGAGTTGAATAGACACACAAAAGCTCTCAAACTTTTCTTTAAATATCAAACTAACTTTGAAATACTTTCCTACGTATACCCCCACATGTAGTATACTCCTGCCATGCTGTTACCTATAACATTAGTAATACTGAACACGGCAGAAAGTTTTAAAAGTTTTTTTTTTAAGCTAGGAAATAATTCAAGCAAGAAAAAAAAAACACAAGTGAGAGATGAAAAGCAAAACAAAACACCTACTACCATACCACAAAAGGAGAGCAGAGATGTTTTAGAGGGAACTCAAAGTGGAAGAGACTGAAAACAGCTAATCACATTCACAGCCCGGTTTCTGCAATATTGTGCAGTCAGTCCCCTTCCTAGGGAATGGTCCTGCCCACAGTGGGTGGATGTTCCCCCTCCAGTGAACTAAACTAGAAAAATCTTCCAAAGGCAGGCCAACAGGTCAGCTTAATCTAGACAGTCTCTCATGGAGACTCCCTTCTCAGGTGAGTCTACACTGTGTCAAGTCTACAATCAAAACTAACCATAAGAGGTAGACACTACTAATTATTTTTGACCGTTTATCCAACACTTCTACATATAAATTCATAGAAGACATGTTTTTTGATTGTGAAGTTGTTGGAGAAGGATTACTGAATAGAGGCACCTAGCATTTGCTTCCTCCTCCACAAAAACCCTGCAGTGCATAATGAGCTAAAAGATGAAGGGAGAACACTGGACATGAAAGGGAAATGGAACACCCAGTTTCACAGCTAGAGGAAGGCATCTCTCTCCTCCCCAGGGCTGGGACTGCAAAGACAGGAGAGTGCCTGAGGCCCAGGGAACAACCAGTTTAGCTGAATGCTAAACTCCAAGTTCAATGTCTCAAAGAATAAAGTGCAGAACGATTGAGGAAGACACCCACCATCGACTTTTGACATTTAAAGTGCATGCATACATACTGACACACACCTGAACAAACACAAGCATGGATACACGGACACACACAGATACACACACACACACAATTCTGTCATCTGCTGCAAAATGAATGGAACTAAGGACAACTCGCTAAGCTAAATAAATAAGACATAGGAATGGCACAATAATTAAGAGCTGTTCTTACAGAGGAGCTGGGTTCAATTCCTAGCACCCACATGGTGGCTCGCAAACATCTGTCACTCCAGTTCCAGGGATTTGATGCCCTCTTCTGGCCTCCAGAAGGCACACATGTAGTGCATACACACAGGTGTTGGCAAAACATGCATATCTATAAAAAATGAATATATCTTTAAAAAATTAAAATAAAAAATAAAGGAGACACAAAAAGCACGACACAATCTATGTTACACACAGAAACTATTTTTTAAAGTTGTCCTTAAAGTAGAGAGGGATTACCAATGACTGGAAGAGATGCCAGGGGGTACATGCAGGATTGGTAGGAAGGCGGCTTCCACAAGCATGGATGTGTATTGCACTCACGTAGGGAAGCATTACAGTGCATTAGTGCATACAACTAAAACGCTCATTAAAATAGGTGCTGAGAATCTCAAACTGTATACTTAACATGCGTGTACTTTATTAAGTACAAATTACATCCCAATAAAGTTCACTGTAGTAGAAGAAAAAAAAGTGTTAAACTGTAACCTCCTACGTTTCCTATTTTTCTCTCCTTTTTGTTTTTGTCTTTTGTTTGTATTTTTCTTTTGTGTGTGTGATTATGTCTTGCTTTTGCTTTTGGAGACAGGTTCTTTGTAGCATTTCCTCAAGCTTGCTGCAATATTGTGGTGGTCTTTATGCCACAGCCTTCTGAGTTGGGGCGATTGGTGAATACTACCACACCTGACCTTTCTTTTCTCTTTCTTTCTTTCTTTCTTTTTTTTTTTCCTTTTTTTAAAAAAATGTAATTTATTTATTTTTATATCAATCACAGGTTAGGTACTTTGCATCCCCGGCGTAGCCCCCTCCCTCATTCCCTCCCACTCTCCCCATCCCTCCCTCATCTCCTCCCCGCCCCCTCCTCTCTTTCTTTCTGTATCTCCCTCATCCCTTCTTATCCACCTGCTTGACTTTTTTCTTCCTTCTTTCACGTAAACTTTCCCTCACCCTGTTGTTTATAAGTAGTTTCTGCTGTTTTCTGTTACTTTATTTACGACACTGTTTTCCATGTAGACTTTATACTGTCTTTATACAGTGAATTATAGTCTGTCCTTGGTAGCATTTGCATTTCTAAACAGAACAGCTAAAGGTCCTGTCTCCTTGCTTTTTAAAACACATCTGTTTATGTATTTACTTTCACTCGTTCATCCTTCCATCTGGGGCACCGAGTGCGTCACTGCACTCATATGGAGACCAAAGGTCAACCTGTGGCATCGGCTCTCGCCTTCCGCTGTCTAGTTCCCGGGTTCCAGCCCAGGTCGTCAGGCGTGGCAGCAAACGCCTTGACACCTCCACCTCATTTCTTTCTACTCCACCTTACTGTTTTTGTGAAATATCCCTCACAGTCTCGTATATTTGAACTTTCAGTGTTCAGCTGGTGGTGCTGTTCTGAGAGAGTCTGGCATCTTCAGGATGTGGAGACGGCTGGAGGAGGTCCTGGGTCGCAGCTGCCTCTGACCTGAGCTCTCCCAGGCTGCTTTGTGCTCCTGTGGCTGCGGAGGAGCCCTCCACCCACTGCACTCCTGGCAGAAGAAACCCTTCTTCCCTTCAGTTGCTTCTTGTTGGTATTTGGTCAAAGCAGTGAGAAATGTGACTAAACATCACCATACATTCTTTTTAAATTTATACTTGATCCAAATAATAATTGAGAGTAGTTTTGAAGGATTGCTTATCGTTTCTTAGTGTCAAATCTATCAATATTTTTTCTTTAAGGTTGTTGCATGAGATACTTTCTCAGCAAACTCTCTGCTACATTTATGGTTATTTTATCAACAATCATACATGAAAATATAACGTTTCTCTAAATTACTGGCTAATTATGCTATCAGCATTTACCATTCTGCACTCTAACTAAAGGGGCCCTTTAAGGATTCACCTCTGCTCCTTATTTACCAGAACTTGACATGGCCAAAGCTTCATCCCTGATTTTGTTCTAACATCATTTAAAAGACAGGTGTGTGTGTGTACGCACACGCGCTCAGCTTAGTGATAGCCACAGATAACCCACTTAAGAAATCAATGAAATAAAAAAAACAAAAATTAAAAAAAATCGAACAAACATTTCATCTTAAGCTTTTCACACTGGTCTTTTAAAAAGATATTTTATTTATGTGGATGTCTGTGGTCTGTGCTGTCTTCTGAAACCATGTGGAAGTCTATGATTTACGCTCCTGCTTACTGTGAAGGACAAGGAAGTTACTTTTGCAGTAGTATCGATGACTGCAGATTCACAGTCGAGAAAGAGAGTCAGGGAAGGCTTCTGTGACAACCTCTACCCACCCACCCCACTCCCCCAAACAGTAACCGCCTAGACAGGAAGCCGTTCAAAAGAACTCTTAAAAATTGGGACAAGGACGCCAAAGGGTGGCTCTCCGCAACTGACGGCTTCTGGAAGGAGTGCAGGTGAGGAAGGACTCACTTCTCTTTAAGGGGCTGGCCGCTGGGAGTTTGAGCGTGCTCCAGTGAGTATATGGGCAAAGCCAATTGGACATGGTTTGCTGTTTTTGGTTTGTTGTGGGTTTTTGCTTTGCTTTGCTTTCTTTTTTCTGGGGGAGATCACAACAAAGGGTAGAGGGGGGCGAACCTGGGAGAACTTGGAAATGAGTATGCTTGGGGTGCATTATGTGAGATTTACAAATAATAAATAAAAATATTATGTTGGAAAATATCTTATTTATTATTACTTTGTGTGTGTGTGTGTGTGTGTGTGTGTGTGTGTGTGTGTGTACAGGTGTATGGAGGTCAGAGATTAACTTTCAGGATTTGGCTTTTTCCTTCTACTGTGGGCCCTGGGATTCGAACTCAGGTCATCATTCTTTCCCAGAGCTGTGTAAACGCACTGAGCATCTCTCAGGTCCTCTACTGGACTCAGTTCAGAAATGCCAGCTAACCTAAGCTTTCATATAAGTGTAGCTAGAATAATGATTTGTGATGGGGAATAAAAATATTTTCCAAAGTTCATTAAAAGTCAGGCAATGGTGCCTCATATGTGTAATTTTGGTACTTTGGAGGCTGAGGCAGGAGGATCATGAATTAGATGCCAACTCTGAGTTGTCCCCTAACAAAAGAAAACAAAACAACAAAATGCACCATGAGGGCATATTTCCTCCTTCTAACTGTCTTCAATTCTGCATCTCAGTGACTACAAGTAGAAGAAAGCTGAATTTTTTTTTTTTGACGAAATGAAACCCACATGTTCTTCCTGGAACCTGACACCACTATGATTTTATAGAGTAAGAATCAGGAGACAGGAGGGATTAAAGGATTAGAGAGAGTTAAGTAAAAGCAAGCCACCAAGAGGAGACAAGAGGAGACAGATTTTCTTTTTTTTTTGACTCTGGAATTTAGGATTAGTCAATCAGCAACTCACAAAACTTTCTTTTAATGAGGTCCTTCCTTGTCCTGGAGGGCTCAGTTCAGTATTTCATTAAGGATCTCAAAGACTCTCAGATGCCCCTTCATCTTTGTTTGAGTGGGAGGTTGGGGGAAGAGTTAACAGATGATCCTGGACTCTGACAATGGGGTTTTCAAAAATAATTATGGTTCAGTCATGGTCTACACCAGCACTTCTCGAACCATTATGGCTAAGAACCAGGTTTTCTTTCCCAACCTATGATGGAAGTTTTCTATGAATATACTGAAAGCTACTTGCTAAAATAATAGCTTCACTCGAGTGAGAATGTGAGTGTGTATGCGTAAAATCCTGGCTTCTGCTAATAGTTACGACAAACATAAAACTACTGCATCAGCTTTCTATCAGACTTCATAATGCTGTCTTCAGTTCCTTCCACACAGTGGGCTAGTGGGCTGACTGGGCTCCATCTTTCATATTTTGGATGACATTGTTTTATTCATTTCTGGCTTTTCCACGATTTCTTTTCAAAGTGAGTGTCTCTGGTGACACTGGAGAAGGTAGCCAGCTGACAGTCATGTATGCCAGTGGACAAATGCTATGACTTCCCTGTTTCTAGGCGCCAGATACAGCTTCCAAAATACATACTTTGACTTATTTAATTTTTTAATTTTAATTTAAAAAATTTTATGAGTGCGTTGCCTGTGTGTATATATGTGTGCCACATGCTGTTGTCCGGTCCTCTGGAACTGGAATTTCAATTTGGTGTGAGCCACTGTGTTGGTCCTGGGAACCAAGCTTGTGTCCTCTGTGAGAGCAGCAAGTGCTCTTAATCACTGAGCCTTAATCAGTTCAGCCTATGACATATTTAGTGTGTACAAAAATCGTGGTCTATAAATAATATTCAAATCCCAGAGGATCTATTTGTATAGCATGTCTAATACACGTTTTCCATAGTCAAAAGCCCGTTTTAAAATACCACTGCCCATGAATTTAGTGCCCTAATGAATGGTTCATGGCAAAGGAGCTGTGCGTTCTGGTTTTGCTCCAAGCAAGCATTCTCTAGATTCCCTTTGGTGCTGTGGTTTGCTAAGCTGGGGGCTCTTGGTTTTCACACTGGCTCAGCCTTTCCTTAACCCTGTGGAACACATGGCATCCAGACAGGAGCATCCATGGAGAACTTTTTATTAATCTCATTTTCTCTATCCCCATGACTCAGCCTAAGCTCCCAGCATCCTGTTTATCCTGAGATATGTACTACCCAGCGTGACTGGACAGGGCTGTGCACTGAGTAATCACAGCTATGTTGGTAAGCAGTGAGGACAGCCCTTTCTTGATCATCCTTTCCTTCTGAAATATGTAGATTGAATCTCTTGAAGGAAGTGAAAACAAAAGCAAAAATGAAAAAAAAGCAATGTTTATGCAGTTTACTTCATGACATGGTTGCCAGCTGCACTTACTGCTTGAATTGCAAGGAATGATTTTCTGCAGCAGGGTTATTTCATACAATAAAATATTGGTCTTTAGACCATCTTTGAGCATTTGTAAAAATGCTGAGAAAAAATTAAGCTGTCTATCTACCTACTGGAGTATAGTTCCTTCAACAACCTTTGACTGTAGCTTATTAAAAAATAGTCACTGTATAGTTATTGCAACAATCATGGAAACTATGTAAGGTCTTATGTTACTTTCCCTGTAAAATGTCATTATATGCTATTAATTTTGTGGCAATGTGTCTGGGCTCATTGGCCTTACTGACAGCTCTACTGTGGCATTTACACATGATCTGACCTTGTTTTTTGTTAATTGCTATCCTCCTTACCTCCTTAAATATGATACATTATTGTTTTAAGAGAGGAAAATCTGCTAGTATAAAGGTCCACATTTATGAGACACTACTTTGAAAGCATTTGCATGCCAATCAAAGTGTATGCTACGTATGGTTACACATACTAATTAATGACAATTATGAGCAGGGATAATTTCTAAGCCCTATTTCCAGATAAGCTCTCATCATTCTGCAGGAAGATAAAGTCCGTTCTTTGTCTTAAGCGTCTCTCTTGGGTCTGATGATCAGAAAAGGCCATAACAGTTTGAAGGCAGGAAAGGGCCTCAAGTTCCAGAAGTGAGACATTTCTCTCGGAATGGGACGAGGAGGTTGAAAGACCACAGTGAGGTCAGCCACGCATTCTGAGAACTAACAGTTAGGAAAATGTGGTTCCAGTGCTGTTAGTGCTGCGGAGAGGCCTTAGGCTAGCTACAGACAACATGGTTAAGCACCAGGCATCCTCTTGTTGTGTACGAGGCATTCCACCACCTCTCCTCTGCATCCCTCATCTTGCAACCTGCTTCCTCCTGTGCAACCTTATCCCTCATATGATTTTCAACGTGCAGCTATAGGGAAATCATGAATCACCAGATTCTTGTATCTTGTTCATGAAAAGATGAGAAGACTTCTAAAGCACTTATTAACGATCCTTACATCTCCAGTCCCTGGAGTTGCACTGATAAACTCTTCTTCACATTCACTACCACTATCTAGATCAAAGACAGAGCACAGCTAAGGCACCTGCAGCTGCCTTGGTTAAACGCTGTTGATAACTAGTATTGGAGTTTGAATTTCTAGTTAGAATAATCGCCTTCCCCAGGGTCCAGAATAAAATGAAATAAAGTCATATTGATACAATACTGCCTGATGAAGTATTTTTAAATTATAGGCCATATGTCACATTCCTTTAAAAACTTGGGTTTCATGACGTAGAGTACTTTGTTAGGATGGTCAATTGGTGTTTATGCATACTCTGTGGTTATCAGGCTTCCATCTCTGTCATCTTAAAGTCTTTTCCTCGTCCTTATGATACAGACGCTAACTGCAGTATGCTGGGTCCCGTGTTGTTCCTGCATGACATCGAGTTTCAAGTTATCGGTGCTGTTGGCTGGGAGCAGTGGTAGAACATTGCCTACACTATTGGTCTTCTTCCCATAATTTCAGCCTTACCCATTCCTCAGTCCTACCTTCCCTTTGCTGCCTACTTGGAAATGTTTTAATTATACTTATTTTAAAAAACAACAACCTTGATTCATGTATAAGATGAGAGTCTGGAAAGTTAACTAAGTGGAATATTCCATGTTCATTGTTCAGTAAAGGAAGGCTCACCATCCATGACATGGTTAAAAAGGAGGAGAGAAGGATCAGTTTATTTTATTAGGCCTGAAAGCTCTCTCAAAAATGCTCAACCTGACAAATGAATAAAGAAGCACCCAAGGATAGTGCTGTACAAATTCTTTGGGATAAAGCAAAACCAGTACAGATTCACTGGTAGATTACCCTTCACATATTTCTAGCAAAACAGACAGCCTGCTCTTTACTGACAACTGAATCCTCTCCTGTCTTAAATGTATAATATTTCCCTGTATGGACTAGTTTTAAATTACCTTCAAAGATCCCAGATCAAACAAGAGAGTTAGAAGTGGGTGTGTAGGGCTGGAGAGATGGCTCAGATGTTAAGAAGTGGGTGTGCACTCTTGGGTGAGTGGGAGTCAGGGAGATTTTCTTTCCAGTACCCAGTGGTTAAGTGTGATCTCTACCTGCCTGAGACTATGTGGATCTAACCCATTGCAAGCAGGAAATGTAGGTTTTCCACTCAGAATAGCTGAGAACTCTCCCTACCATGGCTTGGAATGTTGGGAGTGCCTTTCTTTTGGTTCAAATATATCTTATGTGTGTGCAGGGGATATGAGAATGGCCACCCATGGTAAATGAAAACTTGAGAAGAGCTTCAATGGCAAGGAAAAAAAAGGAACAGATTTGGAGTAGGGATGTGTTTTTTAAAGTCTTCTTTCTATCTTTGCTGACAGAATTCTGAGGGCTTTTTGAGTTTTCTTTGAAATGGCCCCGCTATTCCCAGAGAATGATGAAGCAGCTGGAAGAGCAAAGGAGATTCCTGTTTTGACTCAATTGGCACGAGGCATACACCTGACAGTTTTTAGATGTCATGCTTGTTTTCTCACACAAAAGGTGCTATGTGTCCTACTGAGGACCTGTATCCAAAGACACAGCTTGGGCAGGAAAAAAAGAGGCAAAGTACAAGCATGTGTACGGTTTTGTGTTTTCATTACACATATACTAAGTCATGAATAACACAGAAGCATGTAGCATTCATTTAACAATTCCGTGATTGACTATCACTTAGTCAGTAAACACTAGTGGGACAGACTTCAAGTATCTGCTGCCCTCGACTGCCATCCGTTCCTAAGGACCTTGTACGTCATTGAAACCAGCAGTTAGAAGAGAACTAAACACAGAATTACAGCCTGCCATCCCTGCCTTCATTCTTTGTCTGTCTCCTTAACTGAGGCTCACCCACTTACTGCATGTTAACCATTCCTGGAGCGTCAGCCTAAACATATCTAAGCCCTCTCCAAAGTGGAAGGTGCAGAGATAAGTCATTGAATGGATTTGCTGTCACCTTAGGTTCCAGGAACAGCAGAACTCATAGATGGACTCTCGCTGGACTTCCTCCCAGATGAGAGCAGAATCCACAATGGTAAGGCTTCATCCTAGAGCAGAAGGGAACCATCTCCTGAGAACCAGACTGATACCTTAAAAGAAGACAGTGATCAGGACTTCCTGGGGCCATTGCACAGACCCGGGACTGAGGCAGTAAGCAGCCAGACCACAACCTGACTAAGAACATTTAATTATGCATACCTCGATTCCCCTGTCCCAATTCTTCCTATTTTAATTTTAAAACTCATGTGTATCATTACTATAAAGATGAACTGGGGTGGGGATGTCACTGGATTCTTTTACTTGTTTCCATTCCTGATGTGATCCTTGAGTAAATCACTTCTGTTTGCCACCATTATTTATCTCTCCAGTTTGCGTATTGGGAGCAGGCGGCTGAGTCTAGCTTGGGGAGAAGGTGCTACGGAACCCAGTCTATTGCTTAAAAGCAAACAAACAAACAAACAAAGAAAACAAACCACCACCACCAACAAAACCCTACAGTTACATCAAGGTCCTCTTACTGTGTACAGGATAATTATCATATTAATTTATTCTGTATGTGTATATTTGCATGTGTGTGCATGTTTGTGTGTGTGTATTGCCGTGTCACAGGCCAAAGAACAATTCTGGATTGTCATTTTCATGAATACCTTCTTCAAGACAGGGTCTCAATTCCACTTTTGAGAAAGGGTCGCTCATTGACCTGCACTCCCCTATTTGTCTAAACTCGCTGGCAGCAAACTCCAGGGATCTGCCTGTATCTATTCCCCTAATACCAGGAATACAAATGCACAAAGGTACACTGCCATGCCTGTCTTTTTTGTTTATGCACAGATGCAGCGAAATGAACTCACGTCCTCACGTTTGCTCAGCAAGTACTTTACCAACTACCAACTGAGCTATCCCTTTACTTCATAGTGTAGCCCACCCAAGCTGATCTTAAACTCGCGATCTGCCTTCCTCCTCTTCAGCATTTGCTTACCGGCACTCATGATGCTCAAAGCATTTAGCAACTAATGTCAGAAAAAAAAAAGAATATAGGAAAACATGATATCTGTACAAGTTAAAAAGGGACTGATTCCTCCTCAGTCCTCATAATTTTTTTTATCACTGCATCTTAACACACATATCACAGAGAATAACCCATCACAGAGTAGCTCAGAGCAGTGGCTCATACTTCTGCCTTGTACAGCATCATCTTCAATGGTCAAGATGCTCAAATTGTAGAGAAATGACAGGGCAATGGGAAACAAGTCTAAGGGCAAGAGACTGGAAGGCTGAAAACATTGGAAGAACCCATCAGGATAAGTTTTGCTTGCCCAGTCCTGTGGTTCTGTCTCTCAACTGGCAAGAGCTGTCTTCAATAATAGAGAATGTATATCCTATCTTTAAGCAGAAAAGCGGAGGAAATACAGTTTATCTTCTGGTTGCTGTTCCTTCACTGTCTTTAGTTCAAAAACACTTTCTCTACCAGAGCTATATTTGGGATGACATATTTTGGCTATTTTGTTGTTGTTTTGTTTTTGTTTTTTTCTAGAACATGTTCCTTTTTACTTTTTTATTCATTATATACCCCAATTGAAGCCCCTCCATCAACTCTTCCCAGTCTTACCCTCTTTCCCTCTTCCTCCCTATCACCTCCCCTAGTCCACTGAAAGAGGGAGTTCTCTTCCTCTGCCATCTGCCCATAGCTTAACAAGTCTCATCAGCACTGCCTGGATCCTCTTCTTCTGTGGCCTTGCAATCACCAGGGGCAAGTGTCTAAAGAGCTGGCAACCGAGTTCCTGACAGAGGCAACCCCTGATCCCCTTACTCGGGTACCCACATGGAGACTGAGCTGCCAATCAGGTCCATTTGAGCAGGGGTGTGTAGGCCCTCTTCATGCATATTCTGACTTCTTTCACCATTTCACATCTCTTCCCAGGGATTAATTGTCCTTTGTCACCAATACCTGTGAAAACAGCAGCTTTGAGGTTAACACGGCTCCCCATCAAGGTAACCTCAAGAATCCCTAATTTTTCTGAATCTCAGTTATCTGCTATTTCCCAAGGGCTTTGGTAGGATCTAATTAAAATAATGGTGGCAATGCATTTACAGAAGTTTCTGCCTCCTGATAAAATCAGAAGAAGTCATAGGGATCCTAAAAGGAAAAATTGATGGCAACAAGGACGTGTCCCAGCTCTTCTCTGCTCCAGCCAGTACCGTTGTCTAGCCTTTTGCTGAATCACCAGCTATGTTCACACCCACTCAATCTGTTTCCAAAACCCTCTTATTTGCTTCCAGTTCATCTAATTGTGTGTGTGTAAAAGGACATTGCTTGTAGTGAACATAAGGACCTCAGCAGTAGATTGTTCCTCCCTTGAACATGGCTATGGGGAAGCATCAGCCCTCTGCCCTGCAAACAAAGAGGAGTGCACACACACACACACACACACACACACACACACACACACACCACACCTGGGGGGCAGAGAGAAAGAGATGGAGGGAGGGGGAGAGAGAGAACAAGCCTATGCTTTATTCAAATTTCTCTCCAATAAAATTAGGACCTAAACATATTTGGAATTTTCCCCCCAAGGCTATCATTACAAGCAGGAAGACATTCTTTCTGTTGGTTAATGGGATGAGGTGGCACTTGCTGATGCCATTCTAGACTGTGCTGGAAGGTGACCTTTGATATGCTTATCTGCCTGATTTTATATCTATTTCTACTTTAAATCATGAGGTCCTTTCCATTTAAAATGAATTACGTTTATTTTCTTTTTCTTATATAATAGTATTATTATTTGTGTATTTAACATGTGAATAGCAGTGAATGTGTGTCATGGTGTGCACGTGGAGGTCAGAGGATAGTTTTTGCGTAGTCAGTTCTGTCCTTCCACTTTATTTTTGAGGCAATGTCTCTCATGCGGCTTCTGCAAATTTAGACTAGCTGGTCCATGAGCTTCTGGGTGATTATGTTGTGCCCAATTTGCAAGACCCCCAAAAGACCGCCAGGAGTCCAAGTCCCTTGCAAAACACATGAGGATCTTTTTATTACAAGCTCTAACTTGGACCACACTGTCACCGACACAGCAGTTGACAGTAGTGCCTCCAGCTCAGGGTAGGAGGGTGATTTAAAGGTCCTAGTCCTTCCTGAGGCAGGGGGATTCCAGCCTGGCAAGCGCTTATTGGTTGAAACACAAAAGGGGATGTTACATTTTAAACTGATTGGCTATTGGAAGGCCCTCAACCCATTAAGAGTCTGGCTCCCTTTGTTTGTGGAAAGAGGTGATCTGAGTCAGTTTTGTAGCAACTGTATCTCTACTGGGCAGGAAAAGAATGCAGTAAGGCTGGATCCTCCCTGCAGGTGGCTGGACAAGTCTCCACCTGTCTGGCTTGTGTTCAAGCTCGTGCTTTAAACTTTAATCCAATAACCCAAAAAACTGATTTTTAATTCTTAATTATTCTGTCTCCACCTGCCGTCTTGCTATACAAGAGCAAGGATTAGAGATTTTTGCCATCACATGTAGCTTTTCAATGTAGGTTTTAGGGAATGAATGTGTGTCCTCAGGCTTATACTATAAATGCTTCTTATCACTGAGACTCACCAGCACTGTTTTCACTGTCAAGAATGACAGAACACCCTCCTTACCCCCAAGCAGTTATCCATTGACTAAGGAAATACACGATAAGGCATGAATTAGCTAAGAGATTTAAAAAATTTGGAATTTTCTGTATCACATTCCCATTTACATATATTTGGGAGTTGGTAGTTGCGCTTATGCAGCCAACCCAGAAAGCTGAGAACTCACAGGGTCACCATCCTCATGCTTCACAGACCTAGATCCCATGGGCTAGGAACCAATGTCTACAAGTTTTTTAAGGAGTTTGCAGAAGAAAATGCTAAAGCTTAATTCGAACACTAGCATCCTAACAGGTCAACATTTCTACTAATGATTCATTGAATTTAAAAATTAAAATAGTCAGTTAATTGTAAATAGCTGATTCTTTAAGAGATGGAAGGCAATACGAGTTTCTAGTAACTCCAGAGGCTGATTTTTAACCACAGTAGACTGGTCTAGGTCTTGCCATGATACTAGACACAACTGAAAATCATGAAGGTATAAACCCAAGTGAACAATGTATAGAATTCTTGAGTTATGTTCAAACTGATCTGGAGGATGGCTGGGGGAATTTCTTTATTAAAATTATTGTACAGAAAAGTGCCTTCAACCACAATATAAAAGGCAATTTGCAATTACTGTTCTGTTTCCTCCACTTTCTATTCTTAGTGCCCGAGCAGTTCACAGAAACAGCCTTCTCACTTAGGTTCCTTATGATTTTACAGGAAAAAAGAAAAGAAAAGAAAGAAAGAACTCTTTCATTTCAATGCTGCCCTGTAACAAAATGTTCTAAATGTAAGTTTTTACCTTTTGTCCTTGTTGTTCTGCTGATGGTAAGGGGACATGAAGATTTTTACAAGGACTAGCAGGTCCCCTCCCTTGCATCAATACACAATCATGTAAATAACACCGCTGAGATTTTAAAAGATGCTGAGGATGAAGGGCATATTTATTCTAAATTGTGAAGGAGAACCCTTCCTTGAACAAAGCAGTTCTTTTAAAGGGAAGGCAAATCAAATTTATTTTGATCATTTCAGATTGGCTTAGCTCTGGGCTACCTAAAGATGAATTTCTTAATAATAATAATAAAAAACATTCAGCTGTTCAAAACACAGCCATAAATTTTGCAAGTTAGATGCCTAAGAATTTTATGGCATAGAAGCAGCACTAACAATGGCTTGAGGGTAAAAAAATGCTACCATTTCTTCTTTTAATATTTTGACTGTATATTTTAAAGATGTAAAAAGACAAGTTTTGGGTGTGTTGGGGTGGGGTAGGATTCACCAAGGAACACTAAATAGTAGGTCAAAAGCACTGTGCAAGTTAAAATTAAGAATGACACTAGCCAACATTTTAATTGAAAGCCCATATATAAATAGATGTATTGTACATTTATTCCTTAATTCATTTATTCAGCAATAATATTGGGTGAGGATTTTATAGTGCTTTGAGGATTCACTTCTATGCAAGGCAATGGGGAAGCTGTACTTTGGCTTCTGTCCCTGCACTTGGTCCCCTCTGTCCTTTACTCATTGTATGACACTGAATAAATTATGTGTCTTTTCATAATTTCATTTCCTTCTTGGCATAACAGAGATTGAATGGTAATTCATAGAGATGTTTTGGGATTGTGGCTTTGAGTCTTTCCCACATGTTATAAATACCCAAAGAGGTTTTTAAACCATCAGTGTGAAAATAAGCGGCTGTGTTGTTCAGACAGTATGCTTTTACCGTCATGTCCAATGTCACACAGAAGACATTCGAGTCTGCCTTATTTTAACTTCTGCAAGAAGAGCCTGATATAGGATTGTAGGTGGGTTTTTCACCAGCCAAAAGTTTTCCTATAAATAACTGCAGAGAACACAAGATTCAAAATCTTTAGATGGGGATACATTTTATGAGAAGAAACAAAGAACCCAGTTTGTTTTCTCTACAGCCATGGAAATAGTGTTATCAAAGCAGCCGCGAGGACTGTATCATTCAAAATCCTATCTAGGGATAAACTTTCCAAGAATTCAGAGGCAAAGTGCATAAAAGAGTTACATCACCAAATTCAGAATCCTACCATGGCAAATGCCACTAGTGATAATTCAAAACCCTTATTTTGGCAACAAGCAACTTTCTCAGCTTCTCTTTGGCACGGAAGACATAGCACACAAGCATGTGCCTTGAATGCTGCGGTTGGTACTGCAGGAGGATCTGAATGGGGAGCATAAACTCAGAGGCAGAAGTGTCCTGTAAGTCCATGTTGAGGATATTCAAGCTTCAGGGGAAATTGGTCTATCAGGGAACCCAGATGAACCTCAATGCTCTGGCCTAGATGCTGACGCCTCCATGTAGTGATGGACAGACTGCTGTTGAGAGCTCTGATTGGTCTCTTTCATTCATAGGTAGATGGTGAGGCACTGAACTAGATTCCTGAGCTGCAGCCACAAAATGCCACACACCCAATTCCTTAAAACCACATCAACTGGTTATCTTATAGTCCCGTGAGTTAGAAGTTAGACAACGGTTTTGCAGAACTAAAAATCAAGTCCAGTCTTGGCTGCACTTCTTTTTCCAGGATCTCTCCCATTTCCTTCCCAATTTTTTGCCTTCTAGAATTCTATTGTCCACATGTTTTAGCATGTGTCCTTTTAATACTGGATAACTTTGATCTCATGAACCCAGTGTCCATGCCCTTTCTGCCTTCTATCTCTCATGGGAGCCCCAGTAATACTATTGGGCTCACCGGGATGCTCAGGGATGATATTATAATTTTTCATCTCAGTAATCTTTCACCTAACCCTATTTGCAAAGTCCTTCTGCCACAGAGAGCAAACCATTCACAGGATCTGGAGGAAAGGACTGCCCACCAAGCTAATCATAGAACAAAAGAATGAAGCACTCAGGGCACAGGGGCTGGTGGGCTGACTTGACTCCCAGGGCTGAAGGAGGGTGGCACAGGCTTGCTTTCAGTTTCCCAACTTCTTGCATGGAAGGCAAGGCAGATGAATTTGTGAGCCTGTAAATACCAAAATACATAGGCACAGTGGTGTGTGTGTGTGTATTCTTAGATAATATTTCATAGATCTTAAAAAAAAAGCAGTGATGAACGGTTTAAATTTCTTTTTGTTTTCACTTTTTTCTTAAGAAACAAAATTCCCTGTGTAGGTTATAAGCACCATGGGCTGTCTCTAGCCCTCCGATTCACTCTGGATGCAGAATGAGTCCTCTATCTTGTTTGGTCTCTCAGCCTAAACTGAATTTCAAAGTGTTCTCACCTGAGAATAAGAATCTTCTTGTCCAGCCTGCCAGCACAAAGGAAGATGGGAAGACACAAGGCAAAATTTCCCCAATCCCCCACACCTTCCTACAACTTAACATCTGATGTTTTAGATCTTCTGAATTTCAAAAACGTACTGACTTGTGCCCTAGTTTCACTTCCTTTGCTGTGATAAAATAGCCTGGCAAAAGCAACTTTAAGGGAGAAAGAACTTATTCAGCTCAAAGTTTGGGGTCACAGTCCATCATTTTGGGGGAAGTCAAGACAGGAAGCAGCTACTCACATCCACATTCCAAGATGGCCACACCTCCTTATCCTTCCTAAACAGTCCACCAACTGACAACCAAACCTTCGAATATATGCATCTATAGGGGTCAATCTTATTCAAACCACTAACATCCTCCTAGCAAAAGACCATCCCAGTCGGACTTACTGTTTGTACCCCCTTATAGAGGGATGGAGAGAATCAGGGGACCTTCTTCTATGTAGCCAGATAATCCTTGCCACCTGTTATGTGCAACTCTGCCTTAACTGTACGTGGCCTTGGGAGGGGCTACAGTGTATAGGCTGAGGAATTCTAGTGGAGGATGGATCTGTCTATGTGAGTACAGGGAAGCCATCATCCTTGTTGGGCAAAGGCGTCTATTAGGGTAACAGTACCTGCACTCATATACGTCACCCCTCACCTATGCTCTGTAAGGAATTCTTATAAACGTATTGATTCCTCAGAGTGAACTTTAGCAGAATTGTACCTTGGTTTGCCATTGGGACCTGGTGGAGAGGGGGGTAGATGTTGCCTAAATCTCCCCTTAGAAGAAATTTAGCAACACTATGTTCATGTAAATATGACCATAGCAGAGGTAGGGGTATAGCTCAGTGGTAGAATGCTTTCCTAGCACACATAAGGTCCTTGATTTAATCCCAAGCACCACAAAACAGAATAACAGAATACAAATACACATCAGTTGAATAGAAAGCACATTGTGCTGTCTAGCATTCTATTCCTAGAAATCTTGGAACCTGGAACTTGCAGCTTCTGGCTCTCCATTCTTTCTTAGGCTCTTTCCAGCTCAGCAAAGGTAAGCTTGCACACACAATCCAAAACCTGGTAGGGCTCAGAGGCAAGAAGGTGTCGATTTATGGGCCAAAATGTCAATGCATGACTAAGGCCTTGATGTCTAGTTGCCTGGGGGTACAAAGCCCACTCTAGAGAAGTATCAGAGAGAAAGGAAAAACGATGACTCAAGCTCTGGCCTGTGCTCCATGTGGTATAGGCAGCCACTGCTAAGCAAGAAAGTACTGGATTCTGCCTCTTTGGGCTGAAGACCCTCCAGAGACGTTGCTGATGGTGGGTTTTAATAGTACAAGTTTTTAATAGTACAAACCATTACACAGGACCAAACATCAACTACATTTCTTGAAAAACTTCACCTCTCAAAATATTTGTAGGAGTAGACACATATCTTCCGGGTTAAGAATCTATACAGCTCTTAAAGATGACCTGAGTTGGTTCCTAGCACCTAAGTAGGGTTGCTCACAACCACATGTAATTCTAGCTCGGGGGATCCAATGTTTTATTCTAGCTTCTTTAGGTATGGCACTCAGACACATACAACCTTCCCACATACAAACTCATACTTAAACATTAAAAATTTAAAGATATTTTAAGCATGTTCATTAATCATAATTTCTAGAAAGTCTTTATAATTGACAAGTCTGATTGGATAAAAAAAATCCCAACAAAAGTTAGTTGTTAGGCAGTTACTGATGTCTGAAGAAAGACTGTAGTTTAAAGAGTAAGTTAGCAGAACCATGCTATGTTAGAGCAGACTGCTTTAACATGGGATCTTGACCTCTGTTGTTGAACTTGCCTTTAATTCTTACCATAAACATAGAACATATTTATAAGCCTATATTTGTTCTAATTATTCCTCCCTCTTCTCCCTTTTCCTTCTTTCTTCAGTGCTTTATGGCCACAATTTAAAATTTGAGGCATTATATATAAATGGATAATGAAAGAATGGGTTTGGGGAATCCCCAAAAGACTGTTACCCCATTTTTAGGAAATAACTACATATGATTTCAAAACACATACAGTTCCCTCACCTGATGGGAAACTGCCGTTGAAAGTCAGAGCATTGTAACCACTAAATAAAGCATGCTGCTATGGTTAAAAAAAAATCATCTCTTCTGTCATGATTTTTACCCAATTTAAAGGTCAATATTAGCATTATGGCCTGAAACTGGAGCAAAAATAATTTTTTTAAATATTTATACATTTTGAATTGTAGGAAGAAAACTAGATTCCAAACCATGATCTGCACAAAATAAAGTAAAATCAATTCAAATCCACAAAGGAAACCTTCTTGACAGTGCTCTGTGCAGAAGGCATCATTACGTATATAAATAAAAAGGTGGTTTTTATTTGGGGACTGTTGGAAATAAGTGGAAAGAGTAAAGTAAGACAGTGACGAGTTAGAAAAAGTAGTAATCAAGCATCAGCCAATGAGAATCGTTGCCTGGTTGTGAGCTGTGCTTTATATGCACTGACCTCTGCTCTGGGCCACTCCATTTCTATTTTATTACTTTTCACGCTGCTAGAAAGAATGATACTGGCAGATAATTTACCGCCAAACAGGTCTACTTATCCGTTCACCTGTAGATTACTCTCTAAGTGCAGACGACTAAATGATACCTTGTGAACACATGTTGGGGGAAATATGCCTTTGGGTAATTTGGTTTAAATTATTTTTCTTGATTGGAAATTGGGTGGGGAAAGGTGATAGAAAATAATATGAACACCTGGACAATTCTCAAGGATTGGGTTGTTCACAAAAGAAATAGTGGTGTCCTTTAACTGCTATGATAGAATTCTGTGTGTATGCAAAAGTCAAGGAAATACTGGTTAGATGTCACAGGATATCAAAACTACTACAAAGAGCTATAAAATTCTCAAAATCCAAACTTGTTAACTTGTTTTATGTTTTCCTCTCTCTCTCTTTCTCTCTCTTTGTGTCTCTCTCTTTCCCCCTTTCATAAATTATCCTTGCTCCATAATCATATTTCCACTTTACCAGGTTTAGTAGCGTTACCTCCAGTCAGACATGCCTTCCCGGCCTCCTATAACCACAGCGAGAGGGGCATGGGTTTCCCCTGGGGTCTGAGCTGGAGTTTAGGACCTTGGGGTTATAGCCAAGCGCCCTATCAGGTCTTCCACCCAAACCAGGCTCTTCTCCACTCAGAAACTTCTTTCCAAATTCTTCTACCTTCTCACCAGGTCAGAATTAAACTGGAACTGCATGCTAGGAGCCGACTGTGCCAGGTAGACTCCTTCAGTGGATCTAAGCACAGACTGGAATGTCTCTAAGGCCCTGTCTTCTGGCCCAAGGCTGGAGGGTCTCCTCGAGATAAACCATCAGGGCAGGCAAGCTCACAGCCTGTCTGCATCCTGTCCCCTTGAATTAGGCTACAATTACCACTCTGGCAGTCTCCCACTTACTAAGGATAGACAGGTAGGCACAGTTGGCTGTAACCAATCCCTTTATCTGGCACACTCCCCACAATGGCTAGCAAATCCCAGAGGCCCCAAACACCCAGTAATTGTATGATTATGACCACACTGTTCCTGGGAGCTGGAAGAAAAAGGGTACAGAACTTGGAACTAATTACTTCCTGTTGTATTTGGCACGTTCATAGAGAGGAACCTGGGATCACATCAAACCTTAACGGGGAGACTTTTTCACCTTCCTCTTAATCAAAATATCAAGTTTCCTTCTCTATTGAATCTTTTCTTGTGCCTCACAGCTCTTACGCTGAAACGGTGGGTCCTCAGCGCTGTGAGGACAATGCAAGTTTGGAAAAAGAAAGCCCGAGAGTTTTCAACCGGCTAGACCAGGAAAAACAAGCAATTATCTGAAAAAAATTCTGACTCCCTAATCTTTTGTGTCCCTCGATGCTCAAATAACTCAGGTGAAAATGGGACTTCTCCTAAATTGCTTCAATTTCCTTTTATTTTTTTTTTTTCCTAGCAGAGATTTTCTTGCTTTGTGCTTTTTTTCAGCTGAAAGGCATTTCAGGCGACTGAGAACCAGGGAGGACCATTGTCCCAGTCAACAGGGAAGCGTGGGCTTTCGGAGGCATTAGTGCATGCGTTTCTCAGCGATCACTCCTCTGGGCTCCAGCTCCAGCCCAAACTGTTAGGGGAGAGGAGCTGCCGGTGGGACAAGAACAGAATGTGCGGTTGGAGAGACCTGCTGTCCTTGCTTCATGTAGAGAAGGGATCTGGAGACAGACTATTTGATTTCTAGTATAGGTTCCTGGTCCAAGTCAATAGGATTATCATGATAGTCTGATAAAACAGCATAGACAGAGGTTGTCGGCATGCCTGGGAAATATGAGCAGTTCGGTCTAACTTCCCCTTTTCCCCACCCGGCGGGGATGGCCATACATCCTTGTTTTCCTGCAGCGTTAGTGTAATTATTAACAGCGCTTCCGTCGTGTCTGTTAGGGCGACAAATTGAAAGCTTGCTCTGTTTCCCGGTGAAGCTGTTTTTTGATCCTGTTCTGGCTCTCCTCATGGAGAGCCATGTCTTTATTTGGGGACTGTAGTGGCAAGCAGTGAAACAGGACAGCTGAAGTAAAGGAAGGAATTTATGGGAAAGGCACACAGGAAGTTCACAGAAGATCAGGCCTCAAGTAGCCCAGACCTCAGAAACGGAAGTTATTCTCTTTTTTTTTTTTTTTTTACCTCCTCAGGGCCCTGTGTTCCCTTGAATGCTTCTCTCTGCACATATGGTTTCGTGTTTTCAAAGACTGAATTTTTTGTCCATGTGGTCACCACCATCTCCAGGCTTGGATCATCTTCAGTCCAGTGACAACCTTCCATCCTCCTAAACAAAAGAATTTTTAGGTTCCTCAGGAACACGAATACATTCAAAACCCAAGGCCTGTGACTTAGCTGTGACAGGATGGAAGGAGCAGGGCTCGTGGCATTCAGCAAGACTCTCAGATGGGGGTGTGGGTGAAGAATGAATGTCTGATAGAGAAAATGGCTCTGTGGCGAGGCCACAACTTTCTCATTGTTTGTTGGAAGGTTTCTCTATGTAGCCCTGGCTGTCCTGGAAACTCACTCTGCAGACGGGGCTGGTCTTGACCTCAGAGATATGCCTGCCTCTGCTGGGATTAAAGGCCCATTCAGCTAGCAATGCCACAATTTACAGACTCACTTCTCTCCATTGCTCAACCGGAATGATTGTCCCCCTCTCAGAATAATCAGCCCCATGCTGAGGGACATGTACGCTGTCTTCGATTGCGCCCATTTGGCGAGATGTGTTTTGTCAGTCTTCTCAGTGACCAAGTACCTTAAACTTAAGATTTCCCAAACATTTTTAAAGCGATATAAAAATTCTCAGGTTTGGCTTTTAAAATAAGTCCACATTTGCATTTAAGTGTCTGGTTTTATATAACTTTCCTCTGATTTTGGAGTGAAAACACTGTGCTCAAACAACGCTTTGCTCAGCTCCTGTGATTTTACATTAGGGATGTTTTAGAAGGGACTCCTGTGACGTTTCCTGTGAGATTACATATGTCAGCTTCCTGATGTATTTGTGTGTGTGTATAAATACGTGTGTATAGATACACACATACATGTATGCTTGCTTGTATGTATGTGTGTGTGTGTATGTATGTATGTGTATGCATATACGTACACTTGAGGAAGGTTGCTTTCACTCTAACTTTTCTTCTGTTTGTTTCGTATATAACTAGATTTCTTTCTTCTTCCTTTCTCAGTAACTTCCTCTTCTGTCTTTCTTTGGTCCTGTTAGGGCACTCTTGTCTCTTTTGTTGTGTCTTAGTATTCTGGAGCCTCAGCAAAAACAAATAGAAACAAAAGCAGAGACCAGCAGGGCTGCTAAGCATCAGGCTGGATTCCTGCAGTTCTGGCAGCTGCTATTTATTCTCTTTCCAAATGTAAATGAAATGTTTCTTATATTGGCTAACCCTGACATCCGCCTTCCTTCCCCTTTGTGTTTCACATACCATCTGGAAGCCGGAAATGAAAGGGTTACCTACCTAGGAGATCTGTACACATACGATGAGCATCTCAGGCTTAAGAGTATCTGGGCACCCCACCCCCACTCCACCCCCACTCCTGGGGCACTAAAAAGGACTCAAGGGACCTCTTAGAGAGGCTCTCTGCTTACCCTTCCTGCTTGGCACTGGTTCTCAGCCTTCTTCCCCATCTTTATACTCAGCTCTGGCTCTGTGAAGCCCAGGCCCAGTGATCATGCTCCTGTCTACTATGTGGAAATTATGAAGAAAAAGCAGGGGCATATTTTGCCTTCTGTGAAAACTGTTGAGTAAATTCACCTCATATAGATCCACAACTTGGTAAACTGTTTTCCAGTAGTGCATGTTAAAGCCAGGACCTTGTGTTTATGATCTAAGTCCTCTATGACTGAGACACAACCCCAGTCTTGGGATCCTAAGGACCACATGCTTTAGAAGAAGGAAGCTCTCATCATGCTCAGGTAGGTTTGCCAAGTGTGGTTCACCAACAAGGCAAAATGTTTCTTTCCTCTTTCTTTTCTTTTCTGTCTGTTTTGATTTGTTGCTGCTGTTTTCCTGTTTGTTTTTTGAAAGAGAGAAAGAACATAAATTTGGGTGGGTAGGCAGTTGGAGGAAGGGAAATGTAATATTCAAAACATATTGTATGAAAAAATGATTCCAACAAAAAATTTTAACGCGTACAGGTATATACACAAAAGCCCCAAGAGAAAGGTTCACATTTTGGTGAATCAGGAAACACAGTTGGACCATGAGTCTCCACTAACTCCACATGCAGTGACCTGCATAGTCCACAAGTTCCAAGCTCTCAGAGATTCCACAATCTCTAAAAACAGTGTTGCCAGCTGGGAAACAGGTTTTTAAACACAGGACCATGTGGGGAATATTTTATGCTCAAACCATAAAAGAATGAAAACTGAAGACAACCAAGAGGAGAACCGGAGAGGATTTTACAGAGTCCTTGAACTGGGAGACAGAAAGGTCAAGAGAAGGAGGTCACCATGGGCAGAGAGGGCCTACTGTGAGACATTAGGTCAGGGTACAAATGAAGTTCAGGCAGCACAAGAAGTCAGTATGTTTGGAAGTTATACATTTATTGAGAGAGCAGTGGAAAGCTTTGCAAGGCTCTGAACACAGAAGTAGCCTCATAAAAATTTCATTATTTTTATTTGTTGGTTTTATGGATTTTTTAACTTAATTTTTTTCAAATGATATGTTTTGATCATATTTTTTCCACCTCCAGCTCCTCCCCATCTCCCTACCCATTCAACTTCATGTTTTTCCCTCTTTCTCTTAAAATAAGAAAAAACCCCCAAAATCAAAGCAGATATGTTTAAAAAAAAGAAGTACCTCAATAAGATAATAACAAATCAAAAAGCACACGAAAACCATGAAATCATTTTGAGTTAGCCAACATCTCCTGGGCATGGAGCCTGCCTTGGAGTGTGATTGGTATTCCCAGTAATACTCCCAGTAATGTAGAGGAAAACAGATTTTCCTCTACAGCATGTAACGAATACAAATATCTTGGGTAGGTCTTTGTGCCCGATTCTTCTTCTCAGGGTTGAGATTTTTATTTGCTGTGAACCTGTGTATGCCTTCTGTGTGCTGTCACGGTCTCTGTGAGCTCATATGTGCATCAATGTGTGTTTGGAAGAATCTGTTTCCTTGGAGTCGTCTCCCACCTTTGGCTCCTATAACGTTTCCTCCACCTCTTCCAAATAGATCCCTGAACCTTGAAGGGAGAAGTTTGGTGAAGATGTTCCACTGATGGCTGAGTGTTCCAATGTCTCTCACTCTCTGCACATTAGCCAGTTGTTGAGTCTGTGTTTCTGATAAGGATAGAGAGAGACAATTGATCTATGGGTATAGCAATATGTCATTAGGAGTTATTTTATTGCTACATTCCATTAGCAGAATAATAATAGAGGTTTCCCCTTAGGTTCATGACCTATCCAATCTCAGATTCTTGCCCATGTTAGCAGTTTCAGGTAGGAGTTCAATTTCATTGAATGGGCCTTAAATCCAATCAGAAAGTGGTTGTTTATTCCCATAATATTTGTGCCACAATTGCAACAGTGTATATTATAGGCACATCACTGTTGTAGGTCACAGGGTTTATAGATGAATAATATTCAAGATTACTTTTCTGTTCTGGTAGAATGTAGAGTGTCTTCTAGGGCTGAAACTTCTAGATTGGCACCAGGTTGATTTATCTCTGTTTGATGACTTAAGTAAGAGGTGTCTTTAGCAAGGAACCTCACCATTAGAATAAGTAACCAATATCCTATGGTGTTTGAAGGTATTTATGGAATCCGTTTGGCCAATGACTCAACAAGACATAACCTGTTTCTGGTACTAGAGATTTTGCTTGATAGCATAATCTACTTGGAGCATTGTCTTCCCATTATATGGTAACTGCATTTAAAATCTTTCATTATATATAATGAAATATATATAATCTTTCATTATATATATGTGTGTGTGTGTGTGTGTGTGTGTGTCTGTGCGCACGTGTGTATGTATAAAGCTTCCATATATACATTTATATAGCCTAACAGCTGAATAATATTCCATTGTGTAAATGTACCCCCCCCCACACACTGAAGCTTTTAGGACAGTAGACTTCCATGTGGCTCTTCAAAAGGCCTTGGTGTTGCTTTGTCCTCCCCTTTTCCCTCCTTAACCCTGCTCTCCCATTTCATTCCCCATTTCATCTTTCTATTCTTGCTGCTCTTTTTATCTCTTTAAGGCACTCTATTTTATTTCTTTTTCTTTGGAAAATCCCTCCAGCCCCTTCCTTTCTTAGCTACCTAATCTCAGTGATTGTTGTGATTGAAACATGAATATCTAAAGCTTAGGAGCTAACATTTGCATATATGTGAAAACATGATTTTGTCTTTTGGAGTTTATGTTACCTCAGTCAGGATGGTTGTTTCAAGCTACATCCATTGCTTGAAATTTTCACAATATTATTTTTTTAACAGCTGAATAATATTCTGTCGTATAAATGTACCACATTTTCATTATCCATTCTTCAAGTTATGAGCATCTAGGCTGTCTATTGTACATAGAGCAGCAAGGAACATGGATAGGCAAACATCTCTGTGCTAGGATGTAGAGTTCCTTGGGTGTATGTCCAAGGGTGTTATAGCTGGAGCGATTTCAGCTTCTTGAGGAACACTCACACTGATTTCTATAGTGGTTGTACCAGTTGGCACTTCTAACCAGGAATGAATAAGTGTTCTCCTTTCTCTACATCTTTGTCAGCATGTGATGTCATTTGTTTTATTAGTCTTAGCCATTCTAACTAGTGTAAAATGAAATTTAAGAGTAGCTTTAATTTGCACTTCCCTGGTGCTAAGGATTTTAGACACATTTTTAAGTGTTTCTGGGCATTTGAGTCTCATCTTTTGAGAGGTATCTTTCTAGTTATCTAACCCACTTTTAGTTATGTATTTTTCTCTCTTGATGTTCAGGTTTATATGTTTGTGTGTTTAAACTATATATATATGTATATATATATATTTAACAGAGTTGGAATCTAGAATATTATAGATAGATTATATATAATTATATATATATGATCTCTGTCTATCTATAATATTATATAATATATATAATTATATATATATGATATCTATCTATAATATTCTAGATACTAACTCTCTGTAATTGTTAAAGATTTTTTTCCCGTTCTACAGTGTGACCCTTTGCCTAAATAATGGTGTCTCTTGCTATATAGAAGCTTTTTAATTTATTACTTCTTCATCTTAATGCCTGTGTTATCAGTGTTCTGTTCAGAAAGTCCTTTTCTGTGTCAATGAATCCAAACCTGTTTCTTACTTTCTCTTCTATCAAATTTAGGTTATATGGTCTTGGCATTATATTGAGGTCCTTTGATGCATTTGGAGTTTGAGTTTTATTATTATTATTATTATTTTTATTATATACACAGTGTTCTACCTGCATGTGTGTCTGCAGGGCAGAAGAGGGTACCAGATCTCATTATAGATGGTTGTGAGCCACCATGTGGTTGCTGGGAATTGAACTCAGGACCTTTGGACGAGCAGCCAGTGCTCTTAACCTCTGAGCCATTTCTCCAGCCCTGGAGTTTGAGTTTTATGCAGGGTGATAGATACAGATCTATTTTCATCATTCTGTAGACAGCTATCCAGTTTGAACAGTACCATTTGTAAAAGATGCTATCTTTTCTTCAATGTGTATTTTTGGCTTTGTTGAAAATTATGTGCTGTTGTATGTGGAATGATGTCTGGGTCTTCATTCTATTCCACTGATTAATGTATCTGCTTTTATGTCAATACCATGCTACTTTTATTATATAACTCTGTAACACAACTTGAAATCTCAAATGGTAATATTTTCAGCAGTTCTTTTATTATTCAGGATTGTTTTAGCTATCTTGGGATTTTTATGATTCTCTATGAAGTCAAAGATTAGTTTTTCAATTTCTGTGAAGAATTGTGCTGGAATTTTTGATGAGAATTTCATTGAATCTCTATATTGATTTTTTTGTAAGATGACCATTTTTACCATATTAATCCTACCAATTCATGACCATGGGAGATCTTTCTGCCTTCCAATATCTCCTTCAATTTTTCTCTTCAATGTCTTAAAGTTCTTATTATATAAATATTTTACTTACTTGGCTAGAGTTATCTCAAGATATTTTTATTATGTTTTAAGGCTGTTATGAAAGGTATCATTTCCGTAATTTCTTTCTCCACATGTTTGTCATTTGTCAATAGGAAGGCTACTTATTTTTGTGTGTTAAATTTGTGTCCTGATCCTTTGCTAAAAGTGTTTATCCTCTGGTAGAGTCCTCAACCTCTTTTATTCATAAAATTATATCATTTTCATATAAACATACTTTCACTACTTTTTTCCTATTAGTAACACTTTGATTTCCTTCAGTTGTCTTATTACTCTAGCTAAGACTTAAATTACTATGCTGAATGGAGAGAGTAGCTGTATTTGTCTTGTTCCTGATTTTAGTGGAAATGCTTTGAATTTCTCTCCAGTTTAGGTTGATGTTGGCCGTGAGCTTGCCACAAATTTTTCTTATTATGTTGAGGTATGTCCTTTGTATCCTTTGTTTTTAAAATTTTTATCATGAAGGGGTGTTGGGTTTCAACAAAGGCCTCTTCTCTATCTAATGAGATGTTTGTGTACTTTTAGTCTTTCAATCTGTTTATGTGATGTATTACATTTGTTGACTTATGTATGTAGAAGCATCCTTGAATCTTTGGGATGAAGTCAATTTGATCACGGTGAACGATCTTTTTCTCATATGTTTTTAGGTTCAGTTTGCATGTATTTTGTAATTAATTAATATTTTAAATTAATAAGTAATTTTTGAGAATTTAAAAATCTTTATTCACAAGGAATATTAGTGTATAGTTTTTTGGTTGGGTTTTTTTGTAGTTTTGGTATGAGGATAGTACTATCTTCATAAAAGTGTTAAAAAGTATTTCTTCATTTTGTATTTTGCAGAATAATTTGAGTAGTATTAACATTAGTTCTTTGGATATTTGGTAGAATTCTACACTCAATCCATCTGGCCCTGAATATTTTGAGTCGAGAGGTTTTCTTTTCACTAGGGCTTATAGGTTTGTTTAAGTTGTTTCGTTTTGATTTTACTTTGGTAAGTTATATACCAAGAAATTAATCCATTTTATTTAGATTTTTTCAGTTTGGTGGAATATCAATTTTTAGAGTATGTCCTTATCATTCTCTGGATTTTTTTCACTGTCTGTTGTGATGTCTCCCTTTTCATATATCTCTAATTTTACTAATTTGCATATTTTCTCTTTTTTTCCATTTAATTAATTAATTAATTAACATCCCAATCTCAGCTTTCCTTCCCTCTTCTCCTCCCATTTCTTCCCCCCTCCCTTACCCTTTTCCCTTCTCCCTGTCATTTTGGAGAAAAGATATCATGGATATCAGCCTGCCCTGTTATATCAAGCTGAGGTAGAACTAGGCACATCTCCTTTTGAGGTTAGACAAGGCATTTCAGTTAGGAGCAAGGGATCCATAGGCCAGCAACAGAGTCAGAGACAGCACCCCCTGCTCCAGCTGTCAGAGACTCACATGAGAACCAAGTTGTACATCTACTACATATGTCAATGGGGGCTAGGTCCATCTCATGCATGCTTTTTGGTTGGTGGTTCAGATTCTGCGAGCCCCTGTGGACCCAGGTGTATTGATTCCGTAGGTTTTCTTGTAGTGTCCTTGACCTCTCTGCTTCCTTCAATCCTTCCTCCCTGTCTTCAACAAGATTCCCATAGTTCCACCTAATGTTTGTCTGTGGGTCTCTGCATTTGTTTCCAGTAGGTGCTGGATGAAGTCTCTCAGAAGACAGTTATGCTGGGTTCCTGTCTTCAAGTACATCAGAATATCATTAATAGTGTCAGGGGTTGGCTCCTTCTCATGGGATCTGTATCAAGTTGAGCCACTTATTGGCTGCCATTCTCTCAATTTCTGTTCCATCTTTATCCCCGTGTCTCTTATAGGCAGGACAAATTCTGGGTCAAAGGTTTTGTGGGCGGCTTGTTGTCATCGCCCCGCCATTGAAGGTATTGCCTGGTTATAGGAGGCGGCTATTTCAGGTTCCATATCCCTGTTGCTAGGAGTCTTAGCTCACCTTCTTAGGTTCCTGGGAGTGTCCCTTGTCCTAGGTTTCTGGCTCATCCCAGAGACCATTTACTGATTTCAGTTCTCTGTCCCAGTTCTTTCCCCCTCCATCCTCCCTGTACCTGATCCCTCTTATTCCCCTCTTCACCCCTTCTCCCAGTTCCCCCTCCATCTACATTTCCCCTTCTGAGTGAGATTTAAGCATCCTCCCTAGGGACCTCCTTGACACTTAGCTTCTTTGGGTCTGTGGAGTATAGCATGGCTATTTGTTGCAGAATATTTCATTACACTGTGAACCCAGAATTGTATACTGGAAAACCTGCTTTTAGTTGTGGAGTGGCTCAGCCCTAACACATACCTTTAATCCAAAAACTTTTAAAACTTTAAAAAAATTTATTATTATAATCTATTCACTCTATGTCCTGATTGTAACCCCCTCCCTTGTCTCCTTCAGGTACCTCCCTCCCTTTTTCTTCCCCCCTATCCCTCTCCCTTAGTCCTCAGAAAAGGGGAGCCCTCCTCCCCTACCACCTGACCCCAGCCTATCAAGTATCACTAGGATTGCCTGCATGCTTTTCTTCTGTGGCCTGGCAAGTTTCCCTGACAAGGGGGAAGTGATCAAAGAGCTAGCAACAGAGTTCATGTCAGAGACAGCCCCTGCTAGGGAACCCACATGGAGACTGAGCTGCCTATTGGCTGTATCTGAGCAGGGGGTCTAGGTCCTTTCCATGTATAGTCCTTGGTGTATCAGTCTCTGCAGGGCTCCCTGGGCCAGATTTCTTGGCTCTGTTGGTCTTCTTATGGAGCTTGTGTCCCCTCCAGGTCCTTCTATTCCGCAAGTCTGTTCTATGATTCCTTGTGCTTTGCCCAAAGTTTGGCTGTGAGTCTTAGCATCTGCTTCAATCACTTGCTAGGTGAAGGCTTTCAGAGGATACCTATGGTAGGCTCCCATCCAGATCCCTTTTTTCAAGCAATTCTGGCGTCTATTCTATTTGCCCTTCTGAATGAGAGTTAAGCACCCTCATACTCATTTATAAGAGGATATCAGTCATATAGTACAGAATAACCATAATACAGTCCAAGGACTTTCTGTAAACAGGATTTAATAAAGTCAACCATAGGTCAAGAGATAGAGCAAGCAACAAGTTGACAAGGAGTGAACATCGGAAAAAAATCATAGGGAGTGAGAGGAAGTCTGGAGGATGGATAGAGAAACACATAGGAAATAGAAAGGAGGGATATTCAGTTTGAAGCGTTTTTGTTGTTTATTTATTTTGTTTGTTTTATTTTGTTTTGTTTTTGTAAGACAGACTGGAGAAGGAGAAGGGGATTTTTCCTTCTGGGACTTCAGCTGAGTAAAAGGTCAGCTGGCTGCTTTCTCTGCCTCTCTGAGATAGTGGGCTTTACTTTACCCCAGCATCTGACTCCTGAGTTTTTACTGGCAAAATTGAATGTTTGGGAATGTGTTTAAGAACAACAGTTATCCTGTACCTTATGGCTAATATCCACTTTTAAGTGAGTATATGCTATGTGAGTCTTTTTGTTTCTGTGTTACCTCACTCAGGATGATCTTTTCTAGCTCTATCCTTTACCCGCAAATTTTAAGATTTCCCTGTTTTGAATAGCTGAGTAGTATTCCATTGTGGAAATTACCACATTTTCTTTATCCATGCTTCGGTTGAGAGATATCTAGGTTGTTTCCAGCTTCTGGCTATTATGAATAAAGCTGCTATGAACATAGTTAAGTAAGTGTACTTGTGGTATGGTGGAGCATTTTTTGGGTTTATATGCTCAGGAGTGGTATAGCTGGATCTTGAGGTAGCACTATTCCTAAGTTTCTGAGAAAGAGCCAGATTGATTTCCACAGTGGTTGTACAAGTTTGCACTCCCACCAGCAATGGGAGGAGAGTTCCCTTTCTACACATCCTCACCAGCATGTGCTGTCACTTGGGTTTTTTATCTTAGCAATTCTGATGGGTATAAGATGGAATCTCAGAGTCATTTCGATTTGCATTTCAGTGGTAACTAGGGATGTTGAACATTTCTTTAAGTGCTCCTCAGACAATAGAGATTCCTATGTTGAGAATTCTGTGTCTCATTTTTTAATTGAGTTATTTGATTTGTTGGCATTTAATTTCTTGAGTTCTTTATGTATTTTGGATACCAACCTTCTGTCAGATACAGGGTTGGTGAAGATCCTTTCCCACTCTGTGGGCTGCCTTTTCATTCTACGGACAGTGTCTTTTGCCTTACAGAAGCTTTTCAGTTACATGGGGTCCCATTTATTACTTGTAGATCTTGGAACCTGAGCTGTTGATGTTCAGCAAGTTATCTCCTGTGCCACTGTGTTCAGGGCTGTTTCCCACTTTCTCTTTTATTAGATTTAATGTATCTGGTTTTATGTTGAGGTCTTTGATCCACTTGGAAAATTTTTTTCTAGCCCTTTATTCTTAGGTAATGTCTATCTTTGTGGCTAAGGTGTGTTTCTTGTATACAGCAGAATGACGGATTGCGGTTTTTCATCCTTTCTGTTAGCTTGTGTCTTTTTATCTGGGAATTGAGTCCATTGATGTTAAAAATATTAATGAGCAATGACTGTTAACTTCTATTATTTTTATGGCGGTGGTGGTACTGTGTGTGTGTGTTTTGCTGGTGTGGAGTTATTTATCTCCTATGTTTTATTGGGTGTAATTAGCTTCCTTAGGTTTTCCTTCTAGTATTTTCCGTAGGGCTGGATTTTTGGATAGATACTGTTTACATTTGGTTTGTCATGGAATATCTTGTTTTCTCCATCTATTGTGATTGGAAGTTTTGTTGGGTATAGCATCCCAAATTTCCTGGATGTTTTGTGTGAGGAACTTTTTAGATAATAACATTTTCTTTGACTGATGTGTCAATTTCTTTTATTTTATCTTCTACACTTGAGATTTTCTCTTTCATTTCTTGGGTTCTATTGGTGATGCTTGTGTCTGTAGTTCCTGTTTTCTAACCTAGGCTTT
This sequence comes from Pachyuromys duprasi, assembly GCA_028658305.1. Classification (NCBI taxonomy): domain Eukaryota; kingdom Metazoa; phylum Chordata; class Mammalia; order Rodentia; family Muridae; genus Pachyuromys; species Pachyuromys duprasi. Next base: position 34,496,941 of record CM053749.1, read on the forward strand.
CTAGCTCACTGTGAACAGTGCCACTCCTGGGTAGGTGGTCCTCAGTGGCATAAGAGAGCATGAATAGCAAGACATAAGAAACAAACCAGTAAGCAGCTTTCCTCCATGGTCTCTGTTTCAGTTCCTGCCTCCAGGTTCCTGCCCTCACTTTCCTTCAATGACAAACTATGATGTGGCCATATAATACAAAATAAACCTTTCTCTCCCCAAGTTGCCCTTCGTCTTAATGTTCTACCACAGCAATAGAAACCCTAACTAATATAGCTGGGAAGCATATGGGATGGCTTACTGTGTGCCCCTAATGAGGAGGGGACTTTGTCAGGAGGAATGAGAAGGACGGATGGAAGGAATAAAAGCAGGAAAAGTGAGGCAAAAGAAGATGGCGTGAGGATTTTACCAGCTTCTCAGTGGCATTCAAATATCAGCTTTGATAGTCTTTAACATACCATTTGGATTCATGGGCAACAGCTGAACTCAGGGAGCTGAGCTCCTCTCCATTGCAATGTTTTGTTTTGTTTTGTTTTGTTTTTCATCAATGCTTAGAAATAGTTCATGGCTCAAAACCTCCAGATGTTGTGTCCCTCATTTAAGACACAGAGAAGCATTATATCCAGCCTTACCTATTACATGGCTCTGGGCATCTACTCTAATCTTAATGTCCATATCCTTAAAAGACTCATATGTTGAAACCCTAAGCCCCTATATGCTCATAAAGAAGGTAAGCCATCAAACACTGTTCAAGTCATGTGGTAGAGCCCTCTTGAATGGGGTTTGTGCCCTTATAAAAGAAGTCCTGAAGAGCATCCATGGTGTCTCAGTTAGGGTTTCTATTGCTATGACAAAACACCATGTCCAAAAAGCATGGAAAAGGTTTATTCGGCTTGTACTTCCACATTGCTGTTCATCACCAAAGGAAGTCAGGACAGGAACTCAAACAAGGCAGGAACCTGGAGGCAGGAGCTGATTCAGAGGCCATGGAGGGAGGGGTGATGCTTACTGGCTTGCTCATCATGGCTTGCTCAGCCCGCTTTCTTGTAGAACCCAGGACCATCAGGTCAGGAATGGCACCATCATGGGCTGGGGCACTCCCCCATTGATCACTAGTTGAGCAAATGCCTTACAGCTAGATTTTATGGAGGCATTTCCTCAACTGAGTTTCCTTTCTCTCTGAGGACTCTAGCTTTCATCAAGTTGATACACAAAACCATCCAGCATACATGGCCTCTCTTCATGTAAGGCACAGCTAGAAGGCACCACTGATAAACTAGAAAGAGGCTCAAGTCCACCAACACAGCCTCAAGGACTTGAAAAAAAATTCTTTTGTTTACCAGGCACCTAGTCGCTGGTATTTTGTTCAGTAGCGTGAACGGATTAAGACAGTATCCATATGAGATTTTTGAGTTAAGCACTAAGACAAACTATAAATACAAAACCCAACAACTATGCCTATGTGAGTATAATGTACATTATAATGGTAAATTGTCGTGTGCTGTTTGTGCCCATGAATATGCCAGCTCAGGGAGTGGGGCTGCCCTCAGGCAATTCAGACCCAAATATGTTTGTCCAAAAGTGTCTTCCAAGGCCCTTTGTCTAGGAATGGGTGAATCTCCCTAACTTTGTGACAGCAAAACAGCCCAAGATAAAAACGTGGTCATGCCACCATTGCTTACCCCATAAACTAAAAGTGCTTGCAGTGGGAAGAAGAAGCCAAAGTTCAGGCAGCCATTGGAAGCTCACGCATGGAGAGAAAGCTCAATCAAATGCTATCAATGTCTGGAAGAATGTAAAATACTATTTCCCTTGCAAAGTAAATATGGTTCTTCAAAGGAAATAAAAAAGCTCCAGATGACAACCTTACCTTCCCACCTGGTTTCTCCTAGCTGTATCTGATGTGATGTCATCTCCACCTGTTGTCATTTTTTTCCCTTTAACTTGGAAGCCTCGCCCAAGGGGACACTGCTCTGCACAGCACTGTCTCTGGGGAACAGCATCTGCCTCTTCCACCCTCAGTTTATGCCTGGTGTCTGGACATTACCTCTCTGCTGTTATTTGTTTTGTTTTGTGATTTACTTGGAAGCCATACCCCAGGGAACACTGCTCTGCCCAAGACTCAACTCTACTCCCCCACCCTCTCCCTCTCCTTGACTTGTTACGTATTGAACGAACACACTCACTCAAAACTAAAAGGATGGAGCCTGGAGAAATTGCAAGCGCTTCCAATTTTTCTAACAGACATGAGTTAGGTTTCCAGTGCCCATGTAAGGCAGCTCACAATCGCCCATATTCTAGCCCCGGGGGGCATATCCTTTCCCAATCTCTAAAGCAACCTGCACATATGTGGGACACGCACACCAGCACACACACACACACACACACACACACACGGAGGGAGAGAGGGAAGGAAGGAGGGAAGGAAGAGGAGGAAGAGAGACAGACAGAGGTCTTTCTAAAACAAACAAACAAAAACAAAACAAACTATGGGTATTGTAGGTCATTCCCTAAACTGTACATAATATTCCTTTTCTGAGGATGGGGTTTTGAAAGTTATATCCATTACTGAGACAAGTCAAAACCTAAAAGTCTCCCTTAAAACAACTCTCCTGCCAGGTGCATTGGTACATGCCTGTAATCCCAGTACTCAGGGAGGTAGAGGCAAGCAGATCTTTGAATTCGAGGCCAGCCTGCTCTACAAAGCTAGTCCAGGACAGCGAAGGCTACACAGAGAAACCCTGTCTCGAAAACCTGAAAAATAAACAAACAACAACAAAGCAAAAACAATGCTCCCATACAAGTATTGTACAACATTTTTTTTTGAGGCAGTCTGTTTTAAAATACTCAGTGTAAAAGGCTTATTTTCTTCACCTAATTATTCTTCACACTCTCTTAGTCTAATAGGGCTATTTCTTCTGTTACACACATAAAGGGATTTTTAGAAAGAGTAAGCAAAGAGCCAAGGGTAGTGAGATTGGGATTTTAACCCAGACCTTTGATGAAAAGTGCTGGCTCAGTGACAAGTCACTATGGCCACATGTTCTTTCACATATTCAGGACTATGGGCCACACTCCAGAAGGCTAACACAGAGTCTAGAGCCTTCCATTGATTTCCTAGCCCTGGTCCAGAGGCTTTAACTTCTGACACAGTTAAAAATGTCTACCATAAGAATGCATGTGGCTAGACCATGCCACTAATATAAACTGTGTGCATAGTCAGGGCCAGAAGCAGTATCCCAGTTACAGTGATTGTGTCAGATCCTCCACAAAGACCCCTCCATAAAATGTTCCTTTTTTGCCTTTGGCTAACCGGGTGGTTTGCATTTATATAGTTTGTTGTATTTCCACAAACATCAGACCTTTGCACCAAGTGTAACTCTGTATCAGAGCACTTTGTACTAAGTGCTACTCTGTATCACTATGGAAGCTGAAATGTAAAAGCCACACAGTCCCCATATACTTTTTGCTTTATTTCCCTTGCGACTACTTTCCCTCCCTTTCTTTTTCCTTCCAGGCTTTCTGCTTGTTCTTTTTCTCTCATAAATATCCAAAACAGAGGAACCAAAAGTTGTTAAAGGAACAAATTAAGTGTGTGATATGGATACAATCACTCAAATTAAGCAAGCACAACTGAGGGTGAGTTGGGGGTAAGCGGCCGGGCTGCTGAATGGCGGACAGTAGTGAGGGTCAAACTAAGGCACTTTCCTTTATTTTGAGGGCAGCAGGAAGCCAGTCAAGATTTTGTATTATAGTATTACTAGAACCGGCTTGGAGGATGGAAATCAAAGGGATGTTTAAGAGATGAGGATGTAAACATCAGAAATTAACCCAAATCAGATCAGAGTCATTCAGTTGACACTAAAAAACAAAGACTAAAACATACAAACAAACAATAACACCCACAAAACAGGGAAAATAGCATATCGTATTAAGCTTGTGCATTCTACCAGGAAGTTCTTGGTCCTTTTTTCTTTAGGAGAAGGGTTGGGAGAGAAAGGGAGGATTGTGCCATTGAAAGCCAAAAGAAAGAACCAACTGGTGACTGTGTTTTCAAAGCCAGGGAAAGAAAAGAAATGAAGAACTGGAAAACAGGTGGGAGCCTGTGTTCCTGAGGCCAGGGAGGCTTCGAAAGTCTCCTCGCAGCAACAAATGAGCCCAATTCTGAGGCTTCAGCTTTTCCAGGGGGGGCTTACCTCAGAAACAAAAACTGTAAGCCTGGTGTCAGATGAAAAATTTACCACCATTTTGACTGAAGCAGGCGTGAATAACTGGAAGTTGTCTATAAGAAATACTGGAGACCTCTTCCTGCTGTCAGGCTCCAGGGGTTGCCTTTGGCAAAGCAATGTGTGGCGCTTGCTCCGTGGCCCACCCTTGGCCCACCCTTCGGTGGTCACTCAAGAAGGCAGATGGAGAGAAGGGGGAAGGAGGTGCCACCATCTCTGGTCTGTTGGTAAAGCAACAGTAAACAGATGGTTCTTCTCAAAACGTGATATAAACCTTAAAGATGTAAAGATGCTTAATCAGGTGAACTCGGGGACCATCGTGTTCATGGCCAATGTCCTAACACACTCAGGTACAGTACAGGAGCAGTCTCTCATTCCTCTGAAAAGACACAAGGCTTGTGTTCTAGATAAAGCTGCCAAGCGGACATGCCTAGGTATAGACTAACGAGGCAGAGGTTTCAGGCCAACATTAGAACCTGCACAGCAGGTGTGTGATTGAATGCCCAGAGATGAGGCCAATGTCCAGGGTCATTCCTTCCAGCAAGTGACTTGGCAGTTTGAACACTCAGTCACTTTGTAAACCCGCTGTGCCCTGTCTCCTACCTAGCTGACTATATGAACCGTGTCATTTTCTCTCTGGAGTTTGGGTGCTGTTCTGTGAGGGAGGAGTCGGAGAGGGTATGGAAGGCAAGCAGCATCTGTGTACTGACCCGACAAACTAGATGCTATCATGGCATAGGAACATAGGACATAGGAACATAGGAACAAAAGGACAAGGACAATTGGCATCTCTTTTGGAACACTCTGGGATCCTCCATGTGTCATTCCCAGGAGTGTGGCAAGTTCAGGAGAAACGGCGGCACTGTGGTGTGGGGTTGTTAGATTGGATGGCAATGTGTGCTTGGTGTTCTTGACACTCCCCAACGAATACGTGAGTTTGACACAAATGACCTAGTTATAGAGCATTGTTTGTACCTAAGAGCCTCATTTTTCTCTGTGTCTGGAATTTAGATATGTTTTAGGCTGAGGGAACCTGAACAACAAGCTTCCAAGGCAGACTTGGGCATGGAGGCTCTAATGAGCTTCCCTGGTGGACAACACTTGCTACCTGTTGTTGCATCTTATTGATCGAAGAATCAAATCGTCTGCTGGGGAAGGTTTCTTGGATGCCTTCTACACTTTGTCCCCGGTGCCATTTTCCCTCCACTCATTTTGCTTTTGTCTGTTTGCTTTTGTGTTTTTGAGCAATAAGTCACGCCATGAGTACAATTATATGCTGATTTCTGTGACTTCTTCCAGCCAGACAGTCATCAGATCTGGAGCTGATCCTTGAGACTTGCTACTTTCTCACTGTACTCTATACTTACAATCAGGCGGCGGACACAGTCCCCTTAACACAGCTTTCAAGGGCTTATTTAACAGGCTTTCAGAGCAAAGAATACTAAGGTGAATTCTCAAATAGAGACAGAGGAGTGGCAGAGATTGCTCTGTGGATAGCAGCGTGTGCAGCTCATGCAGAAAACCTGAACTCAGTTCCCAGCACCCACATCACTCACGCCCACCTCCAACTCAAGCTCCAAGGCTTCTGTAGACACCAGCAACACTCATGAGCACATGCACACACAATCTAAAAATAGTTTAAAAATATTTAGAGACAGGCTATCTGGGCATGGTTGGTGCATACCTTTAATCCCAGCACTCTGAGAGGAAGAGGCAGGCAGATCCCTGTGAGTTCAAGGCCAGCTTTGTCTACAAAGTGAGTCCAGGGTAGCCAAGGCCACACAGAAAAACCCTGTCTTGAAAAACAAAAAGAAAAAGACAGAATAATAAAGATTCATTCAAACCGTACAACTCTCTTGAGTTTAATATATAAGGCTTTCATTATCTTCCTATTACATTTGCTATCACTGTACACTTTGAAATACCTGTAGTGTTATAGTTTAAGGTTTGTTTTTAATACTCTGAAGATGGTAAAGATCGCGCATCTCAATAATTACAGAAATTTCATACTTTTGAGTGATGAGTTATCCAACTGTTGTGAGTGATTTCCTTCACCTTGGCCCATGTCCTTGACAGAAGGTGCTGAGATGTTGGTCAGATTCAAGACATCCATGGGTGTTGTGAGGCTCGTCGAGGCCCCCCCTCTGGCCTTATGAACATTAAGCAATAGCAGGGCTAGAAGAAAGGGTGTTGCTGATTTCTCTGCAAGGTGTGCAAAAGCTCCAGGCGTTCAGCTTTCATGAGCTCTCCCCCATGGTGGAGCGCACTTGTCAACAGAGCGGCAGCCTTTGCCTTACCCATGATCCTTTAAGTGGCTCCAAGAAATTGACTTGTTTACCAAGTGTGCTGGCTGGTTTGGTCCACTTGATACAGACCTCGGCATATCTGAGAAGAGGGAGCCCTAACTGAAAAGAAAAAAATTGCCTCCATAAGACTGGGCCTATAGTCAAGTCTGCGAGGTATTGTCTCGATTAACGATACAGAGAGCCCAGCTCACTGTGGCTGCTGCCATCCCTGGGCCACTAGTCCTGGGTTGTATACGAAAGCAGGGCATAAGGAGCAAGCCAGTGAGCAGCACTCCTCCATGGCTTCTGTTTCCGTTCCCACCTCCAGGTCCCTGCTCTGTTTGAGTTCTACAACACTGCCCTGACTTCCCTCAGTGATGGATAGTTACTTGGAAGTATAAAATGAAATAAACCCTTTCCTCCTGAAGTTGAATTTGGTCATGGTCTTTATCAGACTAAGACAAAAATTGGTACCAGTCATGGGACAGTATCGCTGTGACAGACCTGGCCATGTGTTTCTGAGACAATCGTGGAAGGAGTTTGGAGTTTTGGACTGGAAAAGCCATAGAGCGTTCATAGCTTACTAAGCTATTGTGGAAACTTAGGGGGTATTGTTGACAGCAGAAAATGAACCGCTGGCTTCTGAAGTTTCAGTGGATGCAAAGACACTAGTGGAGTGTTTCTGTGATATTTTGTGTTAAGGAATCTTTGAAGTGTGGTCAGCTAGAGTAGAAGAATTGGCTAAGATTAGCAAGAAGCCGGTACCACGGAGGCAAAAAACCTTTGCTTTACTTGGATGATTGATGATGGTTAGCTAAAGCTGAGAAATTAACAGTGACTATGAAGAGATGAGCATCACTGAGGAGGAATCTTCTGAGAAGTCTTTCCTCAGGGTCAGCACATAGGAGCTGTGGTCCAGAGTAGGCCAAGGCTGTGCTTTGCACTTGCAGCTGAACTTGGTAACATGTAAGAGTTTACAAGGTGTTACTGATTTTGAAGGTAAGAAGCGGGAGAGGCCAGGGGAGTCCACTAGTGAAGCTACAGCTTTACTTGCAGTAGAAGAAGTTGAGGCTGGGCAACATCAGAGTACCTGCGGAGACTCCAGGAAACCATCAGTGAAGGTGCAGCCCACTTGCAGGAGAGACCCTAGCATTTTAGAGATCCTGAATTGTATGAGAGTTGAGAATGTGAGCTAAGCCCAAGCATGCATCCATTCATTCTTTCTCTGCTCTGTGGGTGTAAATAGCTTCTTTAAGTTCCTGCTGCCATGATTTTCCTGCAACGATGCAATGATAACCTGTCAGCTAAAGCAAAGCTCTCTCCGAAGTTGCTTTTGGAAGAATAGTTTGCACAGCCAGTAATCATAAAAGAAACTAAAATAATGTCTCCCCAGGAAAAGCTGCACAGCACTAGCATTGCAATTGGATCATTATTCTACAACATTCCAGTTTGATGAATTTTCACTGGAGTTTCAATTCTCAGTTATTTGCCTTTACTTTCAATCACCACTTATCTGTTAATATGTATACATGCATATATATGTATATTTATATGTTCATATGTGAATACATGCATATATACAATACATGTAAATACATAAATATGTGTATACAAATACATTTATATTCACATATATATATATTTATATTTTGAGGTGGATCTCAAAAATATGTATATATACACATATATTGTATCTCAAAGTATATATATACATATAGATGTATGTCTCAAAAATGTATATCCATACATACACGCATACATACACATATATATTTGCTTATTTATTTTTGAGGTGGGGGTCTCACTATGTAATCCTGGCTGGCCTGGAACTCAATATGTTGACCAGGCTTGCCGCAAACTCACAGAGATCCACCTGCCTCCACTGGTCTTAAAGGTGTATACCTACCTTCTTATTTTTAACAATGAGGACATCTAAAATAAAACTATATTTTTCTTTTAGCATATATACACATAGAGATATGGAGAAGAGCTATTTGTCATATTTTAATGTGATATTTTAGTTTCACTTAACATAAAGATGTATCTTTCTTACATCTTGCTGGTTTCTCTAAACCTCCAAATGCAAATGTGAAGCTCTTTTAGGAGGCTCTGGGAGGGTCATGAGCAGAAGTTTAAAAAAATGATCACTGTATTTGTTACTAAGCACTTTTTGATGGATCTTAGGGAAATTTTACTTTATAACTTATTAATGTGTGTGTGTGCATGTGTGTAGTGTGTGGGGGGGGTTGTTCACCTAAGCCAAAAAACAGAATCAGATCTGCTGGGGCTGCAGCTACAGCGGGCTGAACAACATGCAATTATTTGTCCTGTACTTTGGAAGCCCTGTGACATGACCCAGATCACTATACCCCTAAAATAGTCCTGACAGACATGGCCTCTGCTTCTTTGTAAGGATTGCAAGGCAAGGTAATATGAACTGGTAAAGGGCATCTTCCTCCACAAACGAGGAATGGACCACTTCTGCAGACCCAATGGACTGGATGAAATTTGACCCTCTAAGGTCATCATGGGTGGATCAAGCTTTCTTAGATGCCAATGCCCTGACGGGTCCCTATTTTGTGCCCTGGCCTTACTATAGCAGATTTACTGGGGTTTAGCATTCAGCCTTCTCTGATAATGACAGACTTTTCAATGACGTCCAAGCTTGATTCTGCTTTAGGTTTGCCTTCTAGTTGTAGGAGGTTAGGTTTTAGTAACTGTTGACAGGATGCCCTCAAGTTTTCATAATTTTGGTTTGATTAACACGAACTGCCATTACCTGGCTTCGATGGACAGAAGGGCCTGAAGTAACAGCTATCCACTGCCACAGTCTTTAGGGTGCCTGGACTCTGTGTTTGTTCAGCTTCCTGTGGCCTCATCCGTAGCAGATGCAAAGGTACCACTGTCGTCAAACAGCTGTGAGTGCTCTTGATGACTGAGCTGTCTCTCGAGGGTTGGCAGTGGATGTGACAGATACTGATGGCTTGTACAACTTACAACCACATCATCCTCTTCTTCGCCTTTGTTACAGAACCTTCATCTGGGAACAGGGGTAATGTACATGGCTCTAGGATATAAATTGTGACTGGTCTGAGGAAACCATGAGAACTCTGTTATCCCTTTCAAGTGGCTGATCTTTGGATAGTCGTGTGACCTGGTTCTGGCTAATAAGTCATGAACAATCTCAGCTGTGGATGTCAAGAAAAGTTTTTTTTTCTTAACACATTTAGGAAATGCGTATATGAAAATAGTTTTTCCTCCCTGTTTGTTTTAAGCACATTTGGGAAAGGACTTCATTTCTGAACATTAAGCAGCTACCATGTGACCCGGGAACTGTAAATGTAAAGATAAAAACAAACATCTGGTGAGAAGGGCCTGGGTCTTAGTTGCACCACCAGGCCCCAGGACATTGACCATGCAGCTCTGGCCACTCTACAGCAGCCTGCATCTTTGCCTCGTTTGTTTTAAAATGAGTGTGTTATAGGAGAAATCACACCTCTCCTCAAATTCTTAATGTAAGTCCCAGCCTTAAGAATGTGACTATATTTGAAGACAGATCTCTGAAGAAACAATTGGCAGCGGGGGTGTGGGGGTCGGGGGTGGGGGAGTGATAGCTCACTCAGCAAAGGGTTTGACTTGTGTGAATGAGGAGCTGAGGTTGAACTCTAGAACCCATGTGAAAAAGCTGGGTATGGTGTATGATTGCAATCCCAGAGTTTGGGAGGTAGAGTCAGGTGGATACTTGCTAGCCAAGTCAGCCTAGCCTACTTGGTGAATCTTAGGCCTGAGAGAGACACTGTCTCAAAAAAAAATAAAAGGTGGCCCATGGCAGCTCAGTATCCAAGTGGGTTCCCTAGTAATGGGAACAGGGACGGTCTCTGACATGAAGTCATGGGCTGGCTCTTTGATCCCCCACCCCCATGAGGGAGCAGCCTTACCAGGCCACAGAGGAGGACAATGTAGCCAGTTCTGATGAGACCTGGTAAGCTAGGGTCAGATGGAAGGGGAGGAGAACCTCCCCTACCGTGGACTTGGAGAGGGGAATGGGAGGAGACGAGGGAGGGAAGGTGGGATAGGGAGAGGGCTACAGGTGGGATACAAAGTTACTAAACTGTAATTAATATAAAAAAAGAACAAAAGAAAAGGTGGGTGATCTATAAGGAATGGTATCTAAAATTGTCTTTTGGCTTCCACACACATGTGAAAGTGTGTATCCACGCACACACACATGTGAAAGTGTGTATCTACGCATACACACAAACATGCGGACAGGCCCACATGAGCATGCACGCAGTTGCACATGCACACCAAGCACACTTACAAAAAGAAATATGTTAAAAAAAAGATCACTGAAGTAGAACTCTCATCCAGTATCCCCGAGGACCACATGGACATAAAAAAAGATGGTCGTATGAGAACAGAATCGGATGGAAGTAGTCTGCACATCATCAGAGAGAGAGGAGAAGGGACCAAACTCTGCTGACTCCTTTTCCCCAGACTCCGGCCTCCAGAACTAGGGAAAAGTAAGTCTATTAAATCCACACCATCTGTAGTATTTTCTGTGGCAGCTAGCACACAATGAAAACGAGGGCGCTGCCGCAGAAGCAAGAGTAGGTTGCTGACTGAACAGTTACAGAAGAGCGGCAGGCACATTGGCGTGTTGAAATGAAAACTAGAGCCGGTTTTTGGTGTTCCGTCCAGGGTGTTTTGTTTTTGTTTTGTTGGTTTGTTTACATTTTCTCACAGTTTCTGCTCCTTGACCTGACAAAACATCAGTCATACTAGTTTGAGCGCAGTAAGGCAGTGAGTGGTTTCATCGGAGGAGGTGCTGGTGTGAAGCTAAAGACCACTTCCGTTGGTGGGCGGAACCCACTCCTGAATTGGCTAGTGAGCCTAGGTGTAACCAAAAGTCTATTGCCATACAAGTTGGGTTAATTAAACATTTTGACCATTTTTGAAATCCAGTGAGTTTTATGCATGATTCCAATTCACTTACATAGAGTAAGCAAAATCATTTTTGCTTTTTGTAGCTCGTAAACATTATTTCAACTTACTTTCTCTGAACTAAGTAGACGCTACACAGGAGCATATGGTTAATTTTCATAAGTGGGTCACATTAGAATTCCTTAACAAAGCTCAAATGCAAACAATCCCTTTCATGATAAGAATTAGAATACATTTAGCAATTAGGACTTAGAGGCTTGGTGCTTTTCCTCCGCGGCTTTCATAAAGTCTAAGCTTTCTGTGCTAACATTTTGCTTCAGTTTGGTTTTGTTTTCTGTTCATTTTGCCTTTAGATGTACAAAGTGTCGTGGTTTGAATGCATTCAGCACAAGAACCCACACTTCCAGCATTCTAGGTATATCCTGTTCATTTGTAAGCATGGAAATTACATCTGTTCATTTACCACATAAGAAAATATTTACCACACACCAACAGCTCCTGCTCTAGGCACTTTCAGAACCAAATGAAACCGGAGTAAACACGCAACACCAAGGCCATTTCCGTTCGGCAAACTCTTTGTCCCCATCAGGCCCAAGGAATAATAAAAATTAGGAACTTTTAAGCTTTTATATTTGTATATTCTTTATTATGGAAATTCAGAGAGAAGAGAAAGTTGTAGAGGAATTTAAATTCAGAACATGGCTGCTCTGTCAAGGGATCACATCCAAAGACCTTGTAGGTCTGTGTGATTTGGCTAGAATGCAGGCATGCCTTTAATCCCAGGAAAGAGAAGCAAGCAGATCTCCGAGTTTAAGGCCAGCCTGCTAGAGAACAAATTTCAGGTAAAGAAAAGCTGAAGTTCAGGTGTGGTGTCACGCACCTTTAATCCCAGCACTCAGGAGAGAGAGACATGTAGATCTCTGAGTTCTAGTCAGTGTTGGGCAGGCAGTTCTGTTGAGTCAGTTGAGAGGCCACACAGTGGAGTTGAGTCCATGGCAGCTCAGTTCATTGAATTCAGAGGCAGTTTTATCAGGAGAGTTTTACACACTCAGGTTGAAGAGAAAACAAGCTAAACATAGGTGAAAACAAAACAAGCCAGAGAATAACAAAAAGCCAGAAGATTATAACATATTGCCGAAGTTAGTAATGAGGCCAAACAGAGCAGTTCAGCAGAGAGAAACCAATTTGAATCAGTCAGCTTGGAGAGGAGTTTGAGCCAGAACAGCTGAGTGGAACCAGCCGGCCAGAGCTCAGAAGGAACTAGAAAGGGTGAGTGTATTCAGCAGTAAGTCTCAGAGGCTGAAAACATTGTAGGCTTAGATTAGACTGTACAGAGGCGAGACACTTCCAGGATTAGGTTTACATTAGCAGATGGAAGCAGTAAGCCTCAGAGAAGACAATTCAATCAGGTGAATAAGGTTACTTCTACAGAAAATGAGTTAAAATGGAATAGTTTATTAACATTATTGTCCATATAAATGTGTTACAGAACATTTTAAATGTTCTTAAACCCGTAGCCAAGGAAGTTTTTTTCTTTTTCTTTTCGGCTTTACAAGTATTGCTTTCTGAGAAGGAAAACACACAAAGAAATGATGTGTTTTTACACAAAATCTCAATCATTAGATTTTACCAATAAAGACTCCTGGGAGCCAGCCAGAGGCTAGGGTAAAAACCTGTAGCTCAGAGAGGCAGAGAAAGCAACCAGCGGACCTTCTTCCTCAGCCTACATCCACCGCCTCCCACCCCCAAAAAAGTCTCCTTTCCATGCTGGCTTAAGAACTCAATGTCTCTTCCTGTGTATCTCTGTATCCATCCGCCTGACTTCCTCTTACTCTCTCTCTCTCTCTTTTTTTCCTGTGTTCACCCCTGTCAACTGGTTGCTTGCTCCATCCACCTCTTGACTTTCCGTTGACTTTATTAAATTCAAGCAGAAAGCTCTTGGATTAAAGGTGTGTGCTAGAGCTGAGTCGCATCACAACCAGAAACAGGTTTTTCCAGTAAACACAATCTCAGGGTTCACAGTGTGAACAAATACTCTGTAACAATGATGGGCAGCTAAAAACTTTACAGATTGGGTTTTAAAGTATCTGTTTGGGGTTCACATCCATACCTTCAATAGTTTACTCATATTCTTACTTGAACTGGGTCTGTCTGGAGGATACAAGTCAGGAAGAGTATTTTCCAAAAGGTCTCTCATCTGAGGGAAGCTCAAACAAAATATTGCTACAATTTACAACTTTATTCTCTGCTCACCCTGCACAGTTCTTCAATTCTAACTCCCGTTTCTGTTTTCTTCTTTTCATTGCCTGACAAACGCTACAAACAGTGCAACTTAAAACTCTTTCAAGAGAAAAGACCCAAACACAGTGGCCTCAGGTTTAGCTCTGCGACTCCGGGTGAGCCATGCATCTGGGAGGACCTGGGTGGGTCAGTGATAATTTCTGCCAACAGATTAGTTGCAAGGATTAAAGGACCCTGTACAATAACTGCTCCTCATGTTAATGCAAAACAAATTTTTGACATTCTTTTCAAAAACTGTAATTTCCCTGGGCTGTGATACTCTGAGTTGCAAGCACTGTGACTGATTTCCTTTGAATAATTACTATCTACTATCTCACAACTGTTATATAATTGTATAATGCTTGCTGGATGAGAAAATAAACAAATTAAGCAAAAGTAAATACTATGTGTCATGGCAATGTTTTGACATTAAATAAACCACATAAACTTAAGGTGTTATTTTCACCCATTTGTCAAATAATTCTAGAGCATCTTGTTAAGCAAAGGCTGAAGGTATCTTGTCCATAGTCGCATTTTGTAAAATTTTTATTGATTCTTTGTGAACTTCACGTCATGCACCTCAATCCTACTCATCTCTCCATCCCTTTATATCCACCCTTACAACCTCCCCAACCAAAGAAGACAAAAAGTAAAAAATAAACACAATTAAAAGCAACAACAACAAAATCTCACTGTGGAAATTACAGTGTGTCATACAGTATGTGCTCTTTTGCCTAAATAGCTTTACTTGAAAATGTTCTTTGCAATGAGTCATTGGTCTGGTTGGAAGCCTCCAGCTTCTGCTACACTAGAATACTGGATCCTTACGGAGACTCCTCACAGATATCCTGCTGTTACCTTGTGTCACGGAGATCCTGTAGCTTTGCATCTGTAGGACCGGCCTCTTCACACACTCCAGCAGTTCCTAGATGCAGCACAGGCCACAGGTGTCAGCACAGGCCCTGGTTGTGGTAGGAGCATGAACCCAGATACGAGCCTTTGGCACCGGCCAGGCAGATACCGGAAGAGCCTCAGGTGGTTGCATAGCTTCCTCATATCTGCCTGCTCTTCACCAGCTCTCCAGTTCTCCAGTTTTACCTCTCTCCACTGTGCTGGGACCACTTGACTTCACTTTCTTTCTCATCTCTTTACCTTGTATTCCATCTTTCCCACCTTTTTTTTCTTTTTTTATATTAATTACTGTTTATTCACTGTGTATCCCAGCTGTAGCCCCCTTCCTCATTCCCTCCCAATCCTACCCTCTCTTCCTCATCTCCTCCCATGCCCATCTCCAAGTCCACTTAATCACATATTTACTCTTGTTAGTGGCACCTGCCACGGAGGTCAGACCTTGGGTGTCTTTCTTCTGGCTGCCTTGAGCTGACCATAGTGATGGTTAAAAATGCAAGAGACACTCAAAATTGGACACTTATTGAATGTGTCAGGCTCAAATGTGATTTCTCTCTTCTGCTTGTCTGTCCTTTTCCACTTTCCAATGAATCCACCCATGTCTTTTAATTCTTTAAGGAATCACAGTAAGTCAAGAGCACTGAAAGAGTACCAGCTCTTAGTGTGTGGCTGGCATCACATCTTCCAAATGAAGGAGGAGTTTAACCTTTTGAATTTCTTCAAGAATAGAGGAGAAATTAATTCTTTTACACAAAGTGTTAACTATGAACTAAATCCAATGAGTTAAGTGACTCATTTAGTGTGCTGCACGCCCAACCCCAGTTTATTATTCATGGGCTCTGAAGGGCACATTGATTAGATTTAAATCATTGCTGCCCTCAGAGAGCATAATGTTAGTAAAACAAGGTAAGGCATGAAGAGAAATACTTGGTAATACCTGTGGAAAACAAATATCATAAGGAAGGAGTTAATTTATGTATTGGCAAATACGCAGAGGGAAATTGCCATTATAGTAAATGGATCATAATGACAGCCTCACAAGGTGTTAAAATTGCCTGTAGAGCCCTGAAATAATTAACAAATTGTCTCCAATGGAGAAATCAGTCATTTCCTAGTTATTACCCAGGCCCCTACCACTTAGATTCCACAAATGATCTCAGAGGTTTTTGTTTTGTTTTGTTTTTGTTTTTGTTTTTTGTTTTTGATAGTGACAATGATTCATCTTGTACTCTGAATAGTATTATCTGAAACCATTGTTTATCTCTAAACACATCCACATAGACTCTGTTCCAACCCAATATTAATGTTGTGTGTGCAGAGAAATGTTCCCATTCACCTGTCTTCACTGCTCTTATTCTCTTACTTTGAAAGCTGTTTGCAGCTGACTGTTTGGTTCCTCTCATCATGTGAGAAGGGGTTAAGTGTAATAGCCAAGTAGTTTTTATTTTAGTTTGAAGGATCATAGATCTAGTCCCTTGGGAATTAAGCAGTAGTTTCAAACCCCAAGCTAAGTGTAATCTGTATTGTCAGGCTCGATTTATTGTTCTTTAAAGTAAAGTATAATCAACTTGACATTTACAGTGAGGGGTGTCTTAGTGTCAGCAATCTCTATCCAATATTTGAATTTCGTGTGTGTGTGTGTGTGTATGTGTGTGTGTGTGTGTAATATATACAAAATGTAGAATGAAGGAGGTTTAGGTGGCTAGTAAAGACTCAGCACAGAAAGGCAACTGAAGCTATCTCGGAACTTAGAGTCCATGCTTTCTCCTCTATAGTGATCTTACGTTTGTGAAAAGAAAAAAAAAAAAGAGAGAGAGAAAAAAAGAGTCTATAGTCAACAAAACTTGAGAAACATCCGGATAAAACAGGAAACAAAACAAAACGTTCAGAACTTTAGTGTGTTAACGTGTTAATGTGCAATATGAATGATCTTGAGAGCTGTACTATGTAGCTTCCCATAATGTTTTAGGAGCACAAAACTGCTTTTTTCCCCCACTAAGCAACTTTTAGCAGTTACAGTTTGCAAACTGGGTGCTTTACTGTATTGCCACTAGGAAAACTGTGTTTCCCCCTCTATTTTCCTCATTAGAGCCTTTCAAATTTCATCAGACTTTTCTTTTGAAAAGTCTTTAGTTCAAAAGTAAACAAGTGCTATTTATGTAAATTTCTGTTTTTACAAATTTGATATATCAACATGGTGCTACTAAATGGTTCTCATAGCTTAGGCTATTATATGCTTGTAAGATATAATTAATTTCTTATGCACCAAATTCCTCATAGTTTATGAAAATTAATTATTGAAACCATATGACTTTACTTACATGGGCTACCTCAAGTAGTCACTCACATAGAGATAGAAGGTAGAATGAAGGTTTCCAAGGCCCATGGGAGAAGACAGGGAATGAGGAGCCTTGCAAGACAAAAGCATTCTGGATAAAATGTGAACACTTAATGTTACTGAACTGTGTACTTAGCCACAATTGTGCCTTCCAAAATAGGCATTGATTTTCTATGTAGCTTTATATTAAATTTTACTAGCTACAAATACAAAAATTTAACTGTTTAAAAAGATTTTTTTTTTGAGGCAGGGTTTCTCTATGTAGCCTTGGCTGTATCGGACTCACTTTGTAAACCAGGCTGGCCTTGAACTCACAGAGATATGCCTGCCTCTGCCTTCCCGAATGCTGAAATTATAAGCATGCATGCCTGTCATGCCCAGCTCTATTTAAATATTTAATGGTATTTAATTTCTATATATAGAGTGAAAACTGTGTTGATAAGGGAAAATATGCATCCGATTAGCATGATAAACTGAAGCTGTTGAAGCCCCTTAAGGTAGTTACTGGCAATAGAGGGGAAATTATAATCAGAATATATTATATTTATAAAAAAATCCATTTTCAATAAAAGAGAAAAGATAGTTACTGGCAGTTCAAATTCTTAGGGAAGACCTGGAGAGACGGCTAAGGCATTGAAGGCTTAAGCTCACAAAACAAAAAGACAAGGATTCAGTACTGGGAAACCAAGATTGCGTGTACCCTAAAATAAAGGCTGCCTGCTTTTTTTTTTAAATACCTCTTTCTATTATAAAATTAATAATAATAATAGATAATAAAATAATGAGCAAATAAATAAATAAACTGTCTGTATGTGGGCGTGTGCTCACGTGTGCATGTCCATGCAGGGGCCTGCACAGTCCAGAAAAGGGCCTGGGGTCCCTGGAGCTGTAGTTACAGGCAGTTGTGAACCAACAGATGTGGGAACTCGGACCTGAACGTGGGTCCTCTGGAAGAGCTATATGAACTCCTAACTGCTGAATGTTCTTTCCAGCCTATGAGCTGCTCTTAAATGCTTTTATGTTATTTGCTTTTATGATATATATATATTCAAATTCTTACTGGTTATGTACCAAATTTATATTGTGTATTCCTAAATTAACCTCTAAGCTCAGAAATTAATCACTGACTTTAACTTTTGGTCCTCCAAACTTCTACACCATTGTTATTGTAATTTCTTACAGAACTGACTTCTGGCTAGATTTCAAAAACACATTTGTTACCATGTGGGAAGAAAGTGTGCCTTGTAGTGCTGTCTTTCTTCACTGGGCCCTAGCAGGCTATCTGACATTTTTTGCCCTGTATGTGTGATGTCATTCCCTCAGGAATTTGAGGGCATGAGTAAAATAAGCAGAAGAACCACATGGGGCTTAATAATTATGAGTAATAGCACTAGAAAACAGGGCACGAAGTCCTCTCTCGTCCCCTCGTCTGGAACTCCAGGCAGGGACTCCGGGGAAACAGGTATGAGGTTGTCAATTGATAGATGACAAAAGAGATATTAATACCTCCGCCACATGACTGATTCCGGGCTGCATGAACGGAGACTGTACACACTGTGTACAAACAGAATGGTGAGCTACCAGGCAAGACGGTAATTGGAGAGGGAGTTGCAGGAATTCTTCTAGGTGGGAACTGCAGGCATATTTGACACTTGTCTTCCTTATGGTCCCAGAATGCCACTTGAGAAGCTATTTGTATGATTAAAAGCGAGAGCCTAGGAACAGTGACAGAGTCAATAACGGAGGAACAAGAGAACTCATGGAGGCTGTGTGGCTGAACGATGAGATCAGGACAACGGGAAAGCCCACTGTAATGAACAGAGAGCTTCCCTCGGGAGATGCAATGAGCAGCGCCAACGTGATTAGAAATGTTCACAGCACTGTGATGGAAAGGTGGTCAACATCCAGCAGGGACCTGACTCGCCTTTTTATGTGAATCTGGAGAGAGTGAGGGGGGGCACCAATGCCGGTCCAGTTGTTCTAAGGGTACAGAAGATACTCTGGGGTGGGGCTGGGGGCTTTGTAGGGTGATATGATGGGAAGTCCTAGAGAACTTTGGAAAAGGTGCCCAGCCCTTTTCACGGTGCAGGGCAAATAAGTGTGACTACTGCAAGAGCTCTGCAGCCCTCCCGAAGGCACCAGCACCCCCAAACTGCTGTCTTCTCTTTCTGCTTCATAGTGTGTTTAAATAACACAACTGGGAATCAAAAAGAATATATATAATTCTGGGTCAGAGAAAATCAGAAGAGCTAAGAAAATCACCAAGCAATTATATAAACAGTCATGGCAGCTGGAGAGAGCAAAGGCAGCCACCCCATCTGGGGAGACCAGGGGCCCACGGTTCCACCCAGACAGCTTCCACGGGATCTCTGTCAGTCACAGACAAATTCAAACTTGCATGTTGACTGTTTTTCAGCTGCGCAGCTACAAAGAGAGAGTATAATTGAACAACTCCTAGCAGCTACCCAGATGTAACAGTATCATTTGGTAAGCTGAGCTGTAAGATTAGAAAAGGGAGATAATTTTTAAAGCTTTCCCTGTAAGACAAACACAAAGAAAAAAAAATGCTAAGTGTAGTTACCGCGTTCTTTCGCTTCTAACTGAATCATTTGAATTGAGTGGTGCCTAGAGAAGATGCTTAAGGATGCCCTATTTCCGCTCAGGAAACATTGCTGAATGTGTTATCTGAATGGATAATAGCCCAGTCCGGATTCTTTTTGCCCTGAACCCCTGTTTCCATATTAGTAGTGACATAGGCTAAATGTCGTTGTTATTTTCCCCTCCTTATTCAGTTAGAGTTTATTGTGTTTCATTGCTTCCTGCCAGGGCATCTTTCTGCATTAGTTCCCACGCTGTGTGATTTGAAAGGTCTGCCTTTCACATTCACATCGTCCTTCCCGCTGCAGTTTTCCCTGTTTTCTGGCACAGTCCCTCATGAGTAGGAAGTGGCTGGCAAACCTTTCTACGCCCCAAACCACCCACATATTATGAAGAATGCTAATTCCTATGTTTTCTATTTTTAAACTGGGTTTCTCACCGCCTTGATTGGCCCTGCAGCATCTGGGGGTCACTTGGAAACCTCTGCAGTTTTGTCTTTTTCCCTGACTGCTGGATGAAGGCTTCCATACAGGCACAGTCAGTGTGGAATTTTTCTGTCAGGAGTGGCATGCTGGTTTCTGATTTGGCCCTGAGCAGTTTGTCTTCATGCATTGTGTCTTTTATGGGTTGTTATCCAGTACTGGACTGTACTAAAGGCTCCAAGGAGTAGCACTGTGTTTAAGCAAGTGTACCCTAATAATATTGCCGTGGACTGACTATCCAATGGATGGACAGCCTTCTGTGACAAAGGCGGAGATGAATGGATCCAAGTTTCCTGAAGTTGATGGCAGAAAACAGACCCAGAGAAGGCCAAGGCACTAGATGATGGAGATATTGGTACAGGGCAGAGATACAGCCTTGGTGCCTCCACACATGGGGACTCTATAACTAGGCAGTACCCACAGAAGAGGTTCGAGGTTACCTTATCGTGCTAGTTGGCTATATACTTTCCCAAGACTTACAGCGTGCTCAAGCAGAGAGAGAAATCTTATCATGGGATGACTAAGATTCCCTCTAAAGGAGTACATTACTTGTATCTTGGAAAGACATCAACTAAGTGGTGGTGGTGGCGGCGGTGGATGCCTTTAATCCCAGCACTCTGAAGGCAAGAGGCAGGCAGCTTTCTGAGCTCAAGGCCATCCTGGTCTACAGAGCCAGTTGTAGGACAGCCAAGGCTACACAGAGAAACCCTGTCTTGAAAAGCAAAACAAAAACCAAACAAGCAAAAAGGCCTAGAATCAAACTCTACCCAAAACATCAATGTTACACAAATGAAAAACCTTCAGGATATGAGGTTCAAACCTTTGTTTTCAACTTTCATTTCCCATTTTAAATTATTACCACTCAGTGATACAGAGCTTGCCTTGTACATGAGGTACCCATTATCCCAGGACAGCACTGAGAGGAGAGAGAGAAAGGAGAGATTGAATAAGCTGTGCTGTTTATTTACTATGCTCCTAAACACAGCTCCCCATACTAAGGCTTTTTAACACATTGACACACATCTCAGCCTTCTAATGGGAAGGTATCTTCTTGGTAGACTTATATCTTGATTTTTTTTTTCTTGCTTATTGTCCTGTCTTTCATGTCAATATCATCTTAAAACTCTTTTACACTGGATTTCACAATTTATTTTTCTCTTATGTTTCTCTGTAAAATGTATTTTATAAAGTAACTGCATTATAAAAGTCTCTAGACTGTTCCAGTTTAAAAAGAATGTATGCGGCTTTATTACTTAGATTTTTCTCAAATTGATTTTGATATAAGTCTAGTTGATATATAGGTACCATTTAAGTGTATTTAGTTTTATCAGTGAAGAGATAGTAAAGAAGATATTGGTTTTCAAATATTTCTTATAATTTCTACTACAAATATTTAAGTTTTTTTTGTAAGGTATTTGAAAAGGTCAGTATATTTAATTTAGTCTAATGCTAAACGTTATCACTTTTATGATTGAGGCAAAAATTTAACAATAAAAGTTCTTTAAAAAGTTAAAAGTCACTATGTGTTAGTGGTGCACACTTTAATCACAGTACTTGAAAGGCAGAAGAAGGTGTATCTTTGTGAGTTCAAAGCCAGCCTGGTCTACAGAGTGATTTCTAACAAAGGCTACACAGAGAAACCCTGTCTTAAAAAAAGCAAAATACAATGCAAGACAATACAATAAAAGTCAAACAATAGGAACATATGGAAGCTTTTATTAAAATTACCGTATTGTTCTCTAAAAAACACCAACTTACACTGCCATTGTTAGTTTATAAGTGTACTAAACAGAACTTTCCCCTAAGAAGTGAGACATTAGCAAAGATTGTGGTAAGCTGTATGTAACCCAAAATTTACCATTTTAATCACTTTAAATATATAATTTAGGGTCTTAACTACATCCTTATTCTTGTACAATGATCATTGTTATCTATTCTATGAATTTCTTATCTTCTCAAGCAGAAACTTCATGCTCATTAAGCAATAGCCCCCTCCCCTTTCAGCCTTTGGCAATCTCTATCTCTTTGTTTGTATACGGCACCTATCACAACTACAGCACATACATGGGATAATACACTATTTGTACATACAAGGGATCAAACAGTATTTGTCTTTGTGAAATGTTTCAAGGTTCATCCACATTATGGCACCCGTCAGCACCTCCTTCCTTACCAAGGTTGAATAAACTCTATTGTATGTATACAGGTTTCCTTCACACACTCTTTTGTCCTTGGATATTTTCCCTGACCTTATTTTTATGGTTATCATGAACAATGCTGCCATGAACACTAGCGTACATGCGTCTGAGCCTCTACCTTCAGATACGCTGGGCAAACATGAAGAAGTGAATCAGGTGGCAATTCTGTGCGTAAGGCTTAAAAATGTTGTGTTTTCAGTTGTTAAGAAGTTCTTCTCTTTTGAATGCTCTATTTTGGTGTTCATTTTTTTTTTCTCGGGTTTGAGGATCTCCTCATCTGCACTGTTTTGCATGGCACTGTCTATGCATTGTCAGCTCGTGTCCTCAGTCTGCTGACTCTTCAGTTTCTTTTCTTAAACATAGACGAGACTTGTGGTAGGCCTTTGTCTATTTTGCCTACAGAGAATCCTTTTTCTCAGTGCGTAGATCGCGCTTCTAGAACTGCCATCTCCTGAGGGCTGGCTAAACTGGAAAAGCATAGAGCATGCCTACACTCTCTAACCTTTAGACACTCTTTGGAACTTCAATTTTCAGAAAAACGAAACGAGAAAAAAAATCCTAGAAGCCACATTACAATATCTGAAGTTTCCTGAAGGTATTCCTAGAAACTAGAGTTTTCCAGGTTGACATATGTCCCTAATTTTCATTCATATCAAGACCTATTTTTAATACCACTCCTTATTTTTAAATCTATATTATACAATCCCGACAAGGGCATATGTGTGCAAATTAGCTACAGTTGATTTCTGTTGTTGAAATCTGATTTAGGAGGATACATATCTACATTATCCAATCATTCCCTAGACAAAGTTTATAGTTTTTTCCCAAATTTATTTATTACTTTTTATCTTTAACTTTGCTCTCTTTTGCTAATTAGAAATTTTCAATTTTGTACAATTAGATCTCTTATCAATTCCTTCAAAGCTGAAAATGTGTTTCCTCTAGTCTTATAGTTTCTTCACTTTCTGTTTGGATTACAACTAAACTATTCCAATTTATTCCCAGATTTTGATCAGTCCCAAGTATATGGTTCTTTTATGTTTTTTTATAACAAGTGACTTCCTATTGGCTGGCAGATTTAAAGTTCCCTGTCTCTAGATCTCTTACTGTGCTTGATTTTATGGTATAACCTATACTTTTCACCTATTGAGAAAAATCTATCCCAAAGTTCCCAGGAGAACAATTCTGCATTTTAGGAAGCAGTGGAAGCATTGAATAGTTCTTTCTTTCTGTTTCCATCTTTTCTTTTTCTTCCCCTTGATAGTGGATCGACAATTGTACTAGGGGTTGGGGAGGAAATGAACCGCTGGAAAGCATGTCTAGGTCTTGGGCGATGGCTGCATGAGAGAATGTGGAATTAACTCAGACAGAAGCAAATCAGCGGCTCACCGTGAATTCATGCTTTGGGCATTATTAGCCTGGGTGCTTAACACAGAGATGCAAAACTAATCGCAATATTGTAGACCGCGCTCCTCATCACAGTCTTACGCAGTGAGAATCTCCAGCAGGTCAGGGCAGAGCTGCTCTTTCATCCTTCTGCCATCTCTGAAATGACCCTGGAATTTTGGGATTCTTCACGACAAGATTTGGAAACAAGAGACTAAAAACAAACAGACAAAAAAAAAAAAAGGCGTACTACGTCATCATAATCTATGCCCGGGGAAAGCTAACACTGACAGTAGCCTAAATAACACACCTCTCTCTTGGGGGAGTTTTAGCTGGAGCAGTGAACAAAGGAGCTGAGACCGTTTGGAAGGATTCCATAAATCAGAACATGTGGAAGAAGTGGATGAGGAGGGAGGTGTTGGCAGACACAAAAGCAACTCAGTTGCTCTAAAATCATGTTCCGTGTCTTTGTCATCTGCTCCCTGAATGAACCGACGGTCACCAACAGTTTATTGTGAGGCATCTTCACAAGACACTTGATACCTCCTGTTCCCACAAATCATTCCTATTCACACCAACTATGGCGCCTGAAAACTGATAATAAATACACGTTTGAAGTGATTCCCGAAAGAGGAGAGTAAAATTTAAGTGCAAAGACAGATTTCAGGTTTCCCACAAGTCAATCAAACAGGGCTAACATAATTAAAAGGGAAAGTGGAGATTATTTAGTGTCTGAGGGCCTGACAGAGGGCTCTGTTTGTACTCTCCGCCAACGAACTGAATGTTCCATAATGTCACCGAAGAATAAAATGTCATCTGGGGGAATTAATGGCTGATAAATTTAGAGAGAGCAGAAGAAACTATTATTTTGTGCTAGATTTAGCCAACCTGTGAAACCCACTGCCACAGGAGGTTATGAAGTTGAGCACACTGTAGTTGGATTCAAGTGGAATGAATAACTTCATGAGTAATAAATGCCAGCTCCAACTTTTCACGCCAAGATAAAAAGGGGTAATCAAAGCGCATATTTTAGAGCCCAGGCCAGTTGCTGCAGGGATCGGAATCAGGGACCTCTCCCTTGTAAACACTGCTGTGTAATTAGCCATACGGGAACCCAGGACGTATTTTTTCACTGCTCTGCCAACTGGGCACTGCCCTCTCCAGAAACAGTGTTTACTGGCTGCCTGAAAAGAAGGTTCCTTTGGGATTAAGTGTGGGGGATGGGCGCAGAGGTGTTTGGTAAGCCTCCAGAGCTCAAGCCACTCTGCACAATCAAGGAAGCAAGCTGAAGCCAGGGTATTTCTCTGGCCTCTCCCTCTCCTGGGCTTTCACCCTGCTCACTAGAATGACCAGGCCCTCCCTCTCTCCCTGAGTGAAGATCCACTTCCTGTCACCTCCAGTCCAGGCCTCAAGATTCCCGGAGCAGCTGGGAGGAAGCCATCAGATCTCATGGAGCTGGAGTGACCGGGTGGTTTTAAGCTGCCTACAGGCATGCTGGGAAATAAGGGCTGTTAACCCCTGACATCTCTCTGTCTAGCCCTGAAAACATTCCTTAGTTGTGTTAATTAGAACTAAATCACAAGTGTACCGCTCAGCGTGAACACGTACTTTGGGCTATGTATTCAATTCAAAAGGGGAAGGTTCAATTCAAAAGGGGAAGAGTAGCTGGGTACCGTGGCACAGATCTGTAACATGAGGCAGAGAAGCTAAGACAAGAGGATCTCAGGCCTGGGTCACACATGACAAATAATGAACTGGAAACCCAACTCTTTAAGTTTTGTTCTTCTCGTGTGAAATTAGAAAACTATTCATTTTCCTGAACATGTTCTAGAGCCTGTATTTCTCTGTGAAATGAATGGAGGAGAATTCAGCCATGAATCCCTTCAGTGTGGTCAATATTTAGCTTTATTCCATTTTAACGGACAACAGATGCTCCCAGATATAAATACTTCCAACTTTAGTCCAGTTTTATATTTAGAAAGACAGTGAAGAAATGTAATTTCTCAACAGTCCACATTTCATTCTGAGTAACATATACTGCTATATGACTTTTTGATAACTCTAAATAAAACCAATCAACACTGAGAAAGATAAATTGAACAATAGTTTATTTTCAAAACAGAGTTCGAAGTTAGAGAACCATGGTGGTTAGAATGAGGGTGGACCCATGGGCCCATGTTTTTGAATACTTGGTCCTCAGTTGGTGTAACTGTTTGGGAAGGATTAGGAAGTGTGGCCTTGCTGGAGAAGGTTTATTACTGGAGGTGGAGTTTGAGTTTTAAGAAAACTCTGTCATTCCCAGTGTCCTGACTGTCTCAAGATGTTAGCTCTCAGCTACTACTCCAAGGCCATGCCTTCTGCTGTGTTCCCTGTCATGATAGTCATGGAGTCTAACCCTTTAGAATGTAAATCCCAAATTAAATGCTTTCGTTCATAACTTGCCTTCGCCAGGGTGTCTCATCACAGCAATAGTAAAGTAACTAAAATAAGAACCGTGTTTGGACTTGAATAACTGCTTTGCCTCAGTGTTTGGGGACATTTTATGACCACACTGGGGACAGACACAGCTTAGGACTGAAGTTGGTATAAAAGGCAAAGAGCACAGACAGAAATAGAAATGTTCTGTAGCTCTGATGAGTTAATTTAAACGTGAGATCAAACCAAGCTTAAAAAAAAATCACCGTATTTCTAGAGTTTCTAATTGTGTATTTGTTGTTTATGGCAAAGTTATTTGAGTATTTTGTGAAGTGTCATAAACTTGGTTATTTTCTGGAAGTGGGCTAGACGATGTATGCATAGAAGTACTATCACAAACAAGAAAGATAACAATTGGGCTGAAGGGATTGCTCAGTGGTTACAATGACTTCCTGGTCTTGTAAATGGCCCAAGTTTGTTCCCAATATCTATAGTAGGTGGCTGTAACTACTGCCTGTAACTACCGCTCCAGGGATCCAAAACCCTCTTCTGGCCAATGTAGGTAGCTGCACACATGTGTCATTCACACACACATACACACACACACACACACACACACACACACAGATACACACACACTCCCCACACCACTCCACACCTAAAAATAATAATTATAAATCTTGAAAAGACAAAGGTACCAGATAAAAGATAAAGGTACCAGAGAACAAATGATTTCAAAATACTTTCTCAAAATGTAGCTGAGCCAGCAGTAAAGAAAGGAGCGTAGGGTTCGGGGCCTGGGCAAAATGAGAAAGCATGAATTCTTGAAGACTAGCCCTAGTGCTGCTATTATCCCTGTGGCATTTGCTAATGATCGTGGCCTCAGGTTTGAGCAGTAATTGGCTTTGTGTGAGGATCAGAAGCCAAAGCCAGGAATCAGAATTGAGAAGACAGTAGGACCTGGAACACAGTGAAACAAGGTGACTTGAAGCATATAATTCTCACGGGGGAAATCCCCAGCAAATGTGACCTTCAGAAGCAAAGATGTCCATCTCCTCCTTCTCAATGCATACAGCTGGAATAGAGAAAAATTCCTTTCCGGCTCTGTTAAGCACACGATACACGTCCATAGGCTTCCCACTGGAATGCATATTGCCTGGAAAGCCTAAATTAGAAAGTGAAGTTTTGTTTTACTTTGTTTCTTTTTATAGTTCTTGGGATTGGACCCAATTCCTTGCACAAGCTAGATAAGCGCCCTGATACTAAACTCCTAAAAACTGAGTTTAAACAGATCCCAGGTTAGTGATAGATAGCGTAGGTGCTGTGATTACTGACGAAGTGCACTTTAAACACAGGCTTCAAAAATATTCTCATAAATTTGTGAAATGACAGCCAAAAATTTTTGCTTAACACATATAAAGACAAGCAACCAGGAACAGAAGTCAGCGTGTATCTCTGTGGAAGTTGCTGTACATTAATAAAGATACCACACTGCCAACTCTTTGGCAGATAGGCAAAACTCTCCAGAGAAACTTACAAAAAAAGTGCTTACATGAGAAAATAAGCAAAACTCAAAGCCCATGAACTTATGTTAAAACACCAGAAAGAGAAAAGCAACATGGATCTTGAAAATATAGGAGTAAAATAAAAAATATAAGGGTAGGAAAGAATGAAGCAAAATAACAAAAACAAATAAGCAACAAGAAAAGTCCTTACATACTTTTGATTGACAAAACCAACAGTTGGTTTTGTGAGACTAATGGCTTTGAGGTTGGAGGTAAATAAGACTAAGAAACCAAAGAGAATGCAAAAATAGACACACTAAGAATAGAAAAGGCCACAAATGATAAGTAGGCAGAGATCAAAAATGGCAAACGGACGTATAAATAACTCTAAAATAACTCACATGGAAAGTTCTCTGAAATGAACAAAATGTTTTAAAAGTTTCCTAAATGGACTCAAAATTGGTCATGAAGCAGCAAGCACAGCGCCTCATAATTCACCTTTCAGGGACAACGGAACCGGATGGCTTCCCGGGAGAGTTCAAGATATAGGCAAAGAAAGAGAACGCCAAACTTGAAATTTCACTAACAGAAGAGAAAGCCCTGCCAAATTGGTTGTTTATCTAATCCCCTTTGCTATTGGAGTCAAGAAGAGAAGAAAGGAGGGACAAAGCCGAGACAATCATCAAAGGCAAAATTAATTAACGAATTCATCTAACGGCATACTAGGAGTCTGGGCATAAGGCTCAGTCAGTAAAGTGCCTGTGAATCCGTCATAAGGACCATCGCTTGGTCCCAAACAGCCACATAAACCAGTTGGTCATGTAGGCACCTGCCTGTGACCTCAGTGGTGGGAATGCAATGCTTCCGTGGGGCTTGCTGGCCAGCCAGGCCAGCTAAATCAGTGCGCTGCAGGTCCAGCAGAGCATGAATCAGGTGGAGATGAACTGAAAAAGACACCGTACGTCAACCCTCTGGCCTCCGCATAGGTGTGCACACAGACACATGTGATCCTGTGTACATATATGCCAAACACAAACATGTACATAGCCGTGCCAAGACAATTGAACTCGTTGATATAGGAAGTTAATAGACCACCATAAAGTAGGATCGATTCTAGAAATAGAAGTTAATTTCACATTGGAAATTTGTGCGCTCGGGAGAGTGGGCCCTGCTCTTTGCCTGGACAGCATAGTAGAGTTAACCTGGTGGTGGGTGAGTAAGCCCTACCTAGGCGCGCGAGCAAGGGAGAGTTGGCCCTGCCTCTTGTCTTCCACGTGGTAGCACAGGCTAGGAAGAGTGCCTTCCTCTCCTACCCCAACCCCTCCCCTTGTCACCTATGGCGGGTGGAGGAGCTGCACTCTCCCTCCCCCGAGATCATGGCAGCAAGGGAGCTGCCCCTTCACCTGCTGCAGCAGGCGCCGCACCTTACCTGGGCAGCACAATAGAGCTGGCTCTGCTGGTTCGAGAG
Organism: Pachyuromys duprasi; assembly: GCA_028658305.1. NCBI lineage: Eukaryota > Metazoa > Chordata > Mammalia > Rodentia > Muridae > Pachyuromys > Pachyuromys duprasi. The sequence continues at coordinate 34,525,963 of CM053749.1, forward strand.
AGCGCAGGTGAGCTAGCCGTGAGGGCATGAGAGCGAGGAAGCCGGCTCTGTCTCTTGCCAGCAGTGGCACTTGGGTGCTCGCTGGGGCAGCGCTAGAGAGCTGGCCCTGGTGGTGTGGGCGTGGGAGAGCTGGTGGGATGACCATCTCAGCTACCACCCAAGCCCAGATCCAAGGCTTGGAGTTGGCCCACCCCATCTGTGAACGACTGGAAGGCGTGAGAGGCCAGTCCTACAGATCCAAAGCTGCAGGATCTCCTTGCCAATGGGCAACAGCAGGCTATCTCAGAGGAGTTCCTAAGAGGATTCAGGATTGATGGTGTAGCAGAAGCCAGAGGCCTCAAACCAGACCAATGATTCATTTCAATAAACATTTGCAAGCAAAAAGTGTGGGCAAAAAGGGTATTCTGTGGAACACACTGTGACACACTACAGCTTCCACAACAGATTTTTATTTTCTTTTGGTTGGAAGGTTGCAAGGGCAGAGGGTTGGTACGAGGGGAAAGGGAGGTGAAAGGGGGGGTGAGTGGGATTGGGGTGCACGATGTGCAAATTCACAAGGAATTAACAAAGAATTTCACAAGTTAACGAAGAAATTCACAAAGGGTTCATAAAAACTTAAATTAAAAATATGTAGTACGCTGGCATGTGAAAGAAGGAAACATAATTTCAGGATGTTACAGATTTAAAAGTTGCTGTTCACATTTAGTAATCATTTTAGAGACAATGTTCCTTGTTCTCAGGGAACACGTTATTAACAAGAATTTCTTTGACCAAAATGTATGTGAAAAGAGTTTATT